>JAENPR010000109.1:685000-1367088 GCA_018135685.1 Themeda triandra
GGAGCAGGAGCTGCAGGAGGCAGCCGCCGGAGAGGAGCCAGAAGCTGATCTGCCCGAGTGTCCTAACCACGTCCCTAGCTCCTTCGTCAAAGGCAAGCCCCGAAGCATTTCTCCTATGGTTTGCAAAGATTTATTTGAGTCCTTTACTATCTATGATGCATTTAAGTTATAGGAGTTGCTCGGAAACATAGTTGTATTAGGACTCTTTACCTCAAAAGTTATCCTATAGTAGGTACAGGGCTACGTAGAGCTTAGGCCTGCTACTTAATCGGTAGAAGACAGGTGATCGACCATCATCTGCGCGGATAGGTGGTTACTATCCCTTGGATTGAGATTGGTGTAGGATAGTAGTGAACATAACCATGAGGCCTTCTAAATCACCTCTTAAAGAAATATGGCTTCGTACATCCTCGATCATGTTGAATGCCGCCTCACAAGATAGCTGGATAGGGCCTGAGTGCCCGACCGTGAAGCCAAGAATCTACTTGGGCCGGGTTTCAACTTCCATGTATCCATGCCGGCGATGGGGGTGGGTGTAACAAGGTGCCCGGTTGGTGAGTCCTTAAGATGGGGCGGTGTCATTTGATGGGCACGCTTACCGTTGGTCGGGGAGTTTCCTTGGTCATGGTGGTGCGTTGTTGATCCCGCGTCTTTTCCCGAGTAGATCATGGTGACTAAGGCTGCTTTCGAGTAGCATGCCTGGTTTGTGTGAGGAATACCCCCTCAGCTGAGTAGTAATCGATTATAATCGCCATCATTCCTAGATAGTGAATACTTGAGAGAGACAGCGGCACGATCGCAAACAAAAATTGCTTGTACGAGGTGGTTATGTTCAATTCATGCTGGTTAATGATTACTCAATCAATGCGTTACTTGATAAATGTTGATTGCTTCAACCAAAGTTGAAGTAGTGCAGGTGCTAACATAGCTGGTAGGCCTAAAACTTAACTGGGTAAGCTAGAGAGTCCTTTTATCGCTAAATGATTATTTAATAAGCTCATCCTTTTGGCAAAGAAAGAGTCAGCTACCCCACATAAAGCCTGACATCCAGCAAAGAGTCTTTTCCTTATTTTTCTTTTGTCGGGTAAGTCTTGTTGAGTACCAAGTACTCGGGGTGCAATTCCCAATGTTGTTGCGAGATGGTGAGATGTTCTACGGCTATTGCCCGACATGCTTCCATCCGGCATAGTTGGAGATGAGTAGATCGTGGGCACGATCATTCCTTGCTTCTTACCTTTTGCTGTAATGGATCCTGGTGGAAATCTGGCACTATTTGGAGAAAAACTTCATGGGTATGTTTGAGAACAGAGTTTAATTTGCTTCCGTACTTTGAATTTGAAAACTGGTTTGTAATAACTTAATTTGAGCACTTATGTAATAATTATGTGAACCTGTTGTAATGATCTGAGATGGCATGCGTTGGAAAACGATCCGAGATGTATGTGACGTTGGTGAAACCCTTCGAGGTTTCCAGACTACCGGGCTAGTGTAATTGCCGTTTACTGCTTAAGCTGCCTAGGTGGCTTGATTAGTGAATAGTAATTATGTTAGTTGGTCGGTTCTATTACAGATGGCATCAGCTCCCGGTTTTCCAACAAATTGCTAATCTTGATCATTGTGAACACTAAACCTTGACATTAAAAGTGTTTTTGAACTTATAGACACTTAAGTAAAGTTTGCAAAATGTGTGAGTTTTCAAAAATCTATAAGTGTGCCAAGGATTTATCGGATCTCTTGTGCCCAATTAAAGACTATTAGGTGGCTATCTAACAGGCTAACAAGGGTTGCATCATATTTTCTGTTTGTCGCACTCATACACGGCGGATATGTATGGTGGCCATTCACTTGAATGGTTACGATTGGTTTCATATTCCTCTACGCTCTGGTAAGTCGATTCAACGCCAAGGTAAGGGGAGTTGTGAGAGCATGACTGGATGCAATGCTGGTCTAGGTGTTGACGGTAATTAAGTATCAATTTTATACCGTCAACGCAGCAAGAGAAAGGACTAAAATGAGTTCACCTATTAGATATAGGGGTTGCACTGATAGAATTCCATGAGTTTTGGTGATTGTCTATTTCTGCAGGGGGTTATCAGAAAGAGAACCAAAGGAGACCCACATGTCAGGATTACATAGAGATAAAGACAGAACGGGTTAAATTGTATACTCTAGAAGACTCCAGAAGGCGACACTGAAGCCGGGGGCCCACCTGTCATTGACCAGAGGCGGCCGCCCCTGGCCATGAGTCGGCCGCCCCTCCACCTCCACCAATGAGGTGGAGTCTCGCGGATCCTGCCTCCACCGCCTTTGAGGATGAATAATTATCGTCCATTTAGGTCGGTTTGATCCGAGGGCTGTGGTGCATCCTAGGGGGCTATATATTCAGAGCCCCTGGCCCCTAGGTGAAACCCTAATTCATTCTCTCTTCATTCATCTGAGAGGATTCAGAGAAGCCAGAGCCACCATCTCAATTAGAGCTCCATAGTTTAGTAGCATAGCTACATAGGAATAGATCTAGAGGGAATCAAGCATAGCTTGGAGTCCGGATCTGTCGAAGTTCTTGGTAATTCCCCTCTACATTCTTGTAATATTCATCATTGTTCGTGATACTATGAGTAGTACTTTATTCTATTCTATTATATCATACTTGACTTTGCTCTATTTGATTATGTTCTCAATTATATTGTTCTTAGTCTACTTTGATTATATGTTTAGCATAGTTCGACTAGAATTATGTTTATGCATAGGATCGTATAGCGCTTGCTCATTAGGCCAATGGGTGAGTGATAGATATTGTGTGGGCATGGTGCCCGGACCGTATTTATCCGTGATTGCACCCTATATTCCGGATCGTGAGGTAGATCGCGGGAGTGACACGGTCTGTTGAGTCCTTTGTAGCCCTTCTCCCGAGTATAGGTCTAGCGTAACAAACCTATTACATTGAAGTTATTGCTATGTCTCTAGTCTTCTCTCGGTAATATCACTATGCATAGATGTAACCTTTTCCCGCCATGATTGCTAGATGTTCTTGCACTAATCATTGTATGCTTTGACTTTATAGTTAGAATAACATAGGATTATACCCTAGATCGTCCTAGTCCATGCTAGTGTTATAAGCTTAGAGTGCTAAGTTGAGATGGTTATTACTATCATTTTATGTGGCTAAATGCTCTCATTTATCTTATGTCAATTATCATTCATTCCTATATTTTATGTGACACTTACCCTGTATGAGATGATCGATACAGACAAGGTTAAGCTCTCCATTATCGCATGTGCATTGCTCATCACTCATTATCCAAAGCATTCCCTTCCCAGTGGTAAAATTATAAATACGATACCTGGATTACTCCTGGTTAAAATGCTACATCGGTATTATCTGTGCGCTTGCGGATCCCATATTTATTTCTAGAAGCAGTTGCATTTATTAGTACCAGCATTTTTGGCGCCATGTTGGGGATGACAACCTAACACTGAGTGGCGTTAGAAATGTCAACAATCATTTTTGGCGCGCCGTTGTTGGGAAGGTTGAAAGCCAATGGATAATGAGCAAAGCATTGCACTAGATAATGAGATTGAGTATTGTCACCATTCTCTACTCATACAACCTTACCCTTGTCTTTCTTTTATTTTATATCTTATGCGGGGTAATGTATGAAAAAGACTACTCTTCCTGATAATTATATTGACAATCCAGAAGCATTATTCAGGAAGGCCAGAAGCAAGTTGAAGAAGACCAATCAATCATCATCATCAACTCAACTTGGAAGTTTGTCAGAAGTAGAAAGTCGACCTTTCGTTCGAGACTTGACACCAGTGTTTGAAGCCATGGCGAACAAGTCACTCCGTGAGTTCTCAGCTCCCACTACGGACAACATTCGACTGGACCGGTGCGGACATCGACAGAGCTTTTGAGCTCAAGCCCGCACCGATCAACATGGTGCAAGCAAGCCGTTCCGTGGGAAGGCCCATGAAGATGCTAGTGCTCATCTCCAACACTTCCTGGAAATTTGTAGCACATTCACCATCAAGGATGTCCCCAGAGATGCTATACTACTCCGCCTCTTCCCATTCTCACTTTTGGGGAGAGCGAAGCAGTGGTTCTACGCCAATAAGGAGAAGAATACTACGTGGGCACTATGTTGCACCAATTTCTTGGCGAAGTTCTTCCCCATGGGCAAGACAAATGCTCTTCGTGGGAAGATATCAAGCTTTTAGCAACATCATGATGAGACTGTCCCAGAAGCTTGGGAGCGCTTTCAAGACTACATCCTCGAATGTCCTCATCATGGCATGGAGAATTGGCTGCTTATGCAGACATTCTACGATGGGCTCAAAGAACAAGCACACGTGAGACGATGGATGCCGCCGGTGGTGCATTCTTATCACTCACTATACCTCAAGCCACGACTCTTGTGGAGAAGATGGCATCCAACCAAGGTTGGAGTGAAGAAAGAACTCGAGACCCGCAAGAGAGGTGGAGGAATGCACCAGTGAAGGAGGTAGACATGCTATCTCGCCAAAATGGATATGCTAATGAAGAGGCTCGATGAGAGAGCCACAGAGAAGAAAGAAGTCATGCATATACATGATGCTCGCATGACATGTGAAGAGTGTGGAGAGACCGGGCACACAGTGCTAACCGCCCGTAGGAAGGAGGACGTGAACTATCTCAACAACAACAACAACAACAATTACTATCGTCCTCGACAGAATCAAGGTTGGAATCGCGGTAGAGGCCTAACTACTCGTGCAATTATTCGTGCAACTATCAAGGTAATGGCTCCTCTTACAATAATTACAACCAGCCGCCTTTGAGAGAGTTGTGCTGAATCAAGGCAAGTTGATGGACAACTTGTCCAAGAAGCTGGCATCAAATGACAAGGCCCTAGAGACCATCAGCAATAGAATGGATAGCTTTTCTAATGCCATCAAGAGTCAGCTCAGCTTCAACAAAATGCTAGAGTCTCAGGTACAACAGCTTGCCAACTTTGCTCCCTCCGCCGGCCAAGGTAAACTGGCAGGACAACCGGAAGAGCTCGAAACTGCAAATCTTGTTGATATATTCAATGTAGAAAGTAGCTGGAGTAACCCATCAAAAGGGTCATGGATTGATTCAACTCTGCCAATCAAGAAGGGTGATCCAGGGAGACCCGTCATTCCGATCTCCATTGGAAGTACCAACTTCAATGAGGCAATCTGTGATTTCGGTGCAAGCATCAACATCATGCCAAGAGTGATATACGAGAAGCTATTCAGATGCCCTCTAGCATACACAACCATGTGCTTGCAGCTTGCAGATCAATCACTCCGTGTTTCCTTGGGAATACTTGAAGACATATGTGTACGAGTGGGCAACTCGTATGTTCCTGCAGACTTTGTGGTAGTGGATACAGGCAGTGACGAAAGGTCCCCATTATCCTGGGACGACCATTCTTGAACACTGCTGGAGCCATTATGTATGCCAACACTGCCAAGATCATCTTCAACATCAAGGGCAAGAGAGAGACCTTCTTCTTCATGAACAGAGTGCTGCAGTTCCCAGCACATCCTCATCAGTAGAACAATGAGAAGAAGAAGAATCCAGCTAAGAAGAACAAGACCAAGGATAAGAAGACAAAGAAGACGGAGACAGTGAGGATGGTCACTGCAGTCCACAAGGAGCATGACCACTTACTCAAGTCCCCACGTCGATCAAGAAGGATGACCCTGTGTGTCCCAACCATTCAATGCTCCATCAACAAGCTCTTTCAATAAAGCATGCTCGTGACACCGGATCGGGCGTCAACATTATGGCCAAGGTAACCTATGAATATCTATATGGCACTATGCCTTTGGAGCCCACCTATGCACAGCTATAGATGGCAGATCAGACATTCCGCTTCGTCGAAGGAGAAGTGAAGGATGTCCTCATCCAGATAGATGACCATTATATCCCCACAGACTTCCTAGTCGTCGATATGGGAGATGATTACGACCCTTCAATCATCCTAGGAAGACCATTCCTGAACACCACCAGAGCTATCATCTATATTGGAACAGGAGAGATCCATTTCCACTTTCCCACTGAGAAGGTACGCCGCTACTTCAACAATAATTATATAATCACTGAGGAGCCCAAGAAGAACAGAGCAAGGAGAAGGTAGCGTACCCGTCGCCAGAACAAGAAGAACATCACTACAGATGGATGGGCTAACTATGAGGGAGAAGTGTCTAGATATGAAGATCGGTACCCAGAAGAGAAGAACATTATAGAAGAACCTGAAGAGGTGCTACCAGAAGAAAATCAAGTACTCCAAGAAGCTTCCTCCTCACGGTCATCCTCTCCAACAAAGAAGGTATGGAAGGTAAAAGCAAAATTAGAATCAATTCCTACACACGAGGTGACGTCATCAGAGGCGCCAGCCAATGCGCCCCTTGAAAAATGAGCGGACGTGACAAGTCCTGTTCGGAGGACTCAAAACCACCGAACGCCGCGCCAAGAGGTGACTTGGTATTTATCAAGCATTTCCTTTTCAAAGCATTGCATTATTTTTACCTTAGCATATTTATTTTCCTACTTGCATCATTGTGTTATTATCTCTACATTAGAAAAGAAAAAAAAGAGACGTTATGCATTTGCATCCGAAAATCGTTAAGCCCCATGTGGATAATCATCTACCGTGGTGGCACAAAAATAATTTCTCAAAGATATTTATCTTTCCCTATCTCGCATTCCTTAAATAATAAAAAGATAAAAATATTTTTTGTGATCCCTGTAGAACAAGTTTAAGTTAGGAAAGTTCTAAAGACAACCAAGGCCTAGAGGTTTTATCACTAACGCTTAATCAGTTCCACAAGCTTTGTTGTCTATTTGAGCTTCACAGAACATCAAGGATCAAGAAGAGCTAACAAGCGAAGGACATCCAGTCCTCCGTCGGAGTGCCGCCGCGACACTTTGAACGCTGTCTCCAACAAGCAACCATCTACGACACTCCAAGAGGACTAGAACGTCTTCGGTGCCTCGTCGGCAACATCGCCAGACTATGTCAACATCCAGCTTGGGGGAGGGCATCCCCCGTGTACCAAGCTAAGTGTTTCCAACTTATCTATTTATGCCTTATTAGAGTGTGCTTTGTTAAAACAACTAAAAAAGATGCATAACCATAGAAACCCAGAAAGATTTCCTTATTCATTTTTTCTACTTTTGGAGAGCTCTTGCAATCTGTCTTTAAAGTGATCCCTAGAATAAAACTCTACTTGGAGATGATGAATAGTTGCTCTGTCGTAATTCCTTTCAAGTACCTAGTTTTCAACCTTGCACTCTCTCGAGTTTTGGACACAACTGTTTAGATTTGAGATTTGCTCTGAACCTGAAACTTGTGGGTAGCAAACGCTTAATCTAAGTCTAGGTAGTTGACGGGTATGATATGGGAAGGTTTTGAGCTGCTGTCCATCTTGTTCCTAGAGATACTAGAGTTCTGGAGAATTTATCTTTGAAAATATTAAATTCTTGCATGATGAGTTCCTTTATGATGAGAGTTTAAATTCCTACCACAGCCATATATTCATGCTTACTAGATTAGGAAAGCCCATCCATTTATATAGATCATATTGAGGGTAGCCTTAATAGGCATTGAGTGTGGTTATGCTGTGGACCCATAAGGAATCAGTCATGCAGTTAAAGTCAACACTATGTGCTCTCCATCCATTGATCTATGCTACTTCTGTCCTCAGAAGCATGCACCCATTCTATAACTACTACATTCATTCTGTGCTACTTCTGTCCCTAGAAGTACCACCCACATATAGATCCACATCCACCACATATTGTGCTATCTCTACCCTGGAGATACGCACCTATGCTGCTCCTACCCTGGGAGTACGCATTTCCCCAGTTGATGTGCTGTCTCTACCCTGGAGGTACGCACTTATGCTGCTCCTACCCTGGGAGTACTCATCCATCCATCCATCCATCCATCCATCCACATATACATACGCCATTCATTTCATTTCATCCAGAAAAGGTTCCACTCCTATCCTGGGAGTGAACATCTAGAAATAATCATCGCTATTCCATTTGCCTACATAAAAGCTCCAGTCACTATCATTTCAAGTTATACACTCCCCGTTGCTAAAGTTTTGTTTTCAGAGGATTGGTTGCTCTAAAAAAAAAAAGAGAGAAAAAAAAAGAAGAGAAGAAAAGAAAGAAAGAGTAGCCAAGTCCTTCCTTCAAGAAGTTTCAAAGTTTTCGAATAAAGGGAGTCATGTTATCCCCAAAGGAGCAAGTGTAGAAGTAGATGTTCACCAAGTGATTACCCCTCATAATCATTTCCTTATCATCATCATCCTATCATCATCTTATCATCCATTTTTCCCTCCTTCACATGCACATATGACTTTATTATTATTTTAGTTCCTATTGGATCCATGGTTTAACTGTGCAATATATGCAAGTGAGTTTAAGTATCTCCCCACCTATGAGCTCCACATAAGCCTATTAAAAAGTAGGGTGAGAGAGAGAAGGCACTTTCCACTATGCCTTAGTTCCACAAATACCACATATTCTGAGAGAAGAGAGAAGGCATACACTACTCATGCCTTGGAGAGGATCCAGAATTACCACAAATGAGAGACATGAAAGGTTCATATAAGGAACTCTGAGTTTTATTTCAAAAACTTTGCAAAAACTCCAGGATAATAGTTGATCAAAGAGCGAGAAACATGGCGCTTGACTTGACCGTTCTATCTTTCAACTACTCAAGACCCAAGTGACGGTTACAAGCCCCATGGTGAAAGGTAATATGAGTGAGTTTTGAGTCAGAATAGTTCACTCTAATCCAGAGGAGAGTTCTTGTTTGAACGCATGTGTACATGTGAGGAGTGAAAACATTGTAGCAACTCCTGATCCATCACTGAGTCTATCTTTGCTCAGGGACGAGCAAAGGTAAGCTTGGGGGAGTTTGTTGACGGTAATTAAGTATCAATTTTATACCGTCAACGCAGCAAGAGAAAGGACTAAAATGAGTTCACCTATTAGATATAGGGGTTGCACTGACAGAATTCCACGAGTTTTGGTGATTGTCTATTTCTGCAGGGGGTTATCAGAAAGAGAACCAAAGGAGACCCACATGTCAGGATTACATAGAGATAAAGACCGAACGGGTAAAATTGTATACTCTAGAAGACTCCAGAAGGCGACACCTGAAGCCGGGGGCCCACCTGTCATTGACCAGAGGCGGCCGCCCCTGGCCATGAGTCGGCCGCCCCTCCACCTCCACCAATGAGGTGGAGTCTTGCGGATCCTGCCTCCACCGCCTTTGAGGATGAATAATTATCGTCCATTTAGGTCGGTTTGATCCGAGGGCTGTGGTGCATCCTAGGGGGCTATATATTCGAGCCCCGGCCCCCGGGTGAAACCCTAATTCATTCTCTCTTCATTCATCTCGAGAGGATTCTGAGAAGCCGAGCCACCATCTCAATTAGAGCTCCATAGTTTAGTAGCATAGCTACATAGGAATAGATCTAGAGGGAATCAAGCATAGCTTGGAGTCCGGATCTGTCGGAGTTCTTGGTAATTCCCTCTACATTCTTGTAATATTCATCATTGTTCATGATACTATGAGTAGTACTTTATTCTATTCTATTATATCGACTTGACTTTGCTCTATTTGATTATGTTCTCAATTATATTGTTCTTAGTCTACTTTGATTATATGTTTAGCATAGTTGGACTAGAATTATGTTTATGCATAGGATCGTATAGCGCTTGCTCATTAGGCCAATGGGTGAGTGATAGATATTGTGTGGGCATGGTGCCTGGACCGTATTTATCTCGCGATTGCATCCTATATTCCGGATCGTGAGGTAGATCGCGGGAGTGACATCCTGTTGAGTCCTTTGTAGCCCTTCTCCCGAGTATAGGTCTAGCAGAACAAACCTATTACATTGAAGTCATTGCTATGTCTCTAGTCTTCTCTGGTAATATCACTATGCATAGATGTAACCTTTTCCCACCATGATTGCTAGATGTTCTTGCACTAATCATTGTATGCTTTGACTTTATAGTTAGAATAACATAGGATTATACCCTAGATCGTCCTAGTCCATGCTAGTGTTATAAGCTTAGAGTGCTAAGTTGAGATGGTTATTACTATCATTTTATGTGGCTAAATGCTCTCATTTATCTTATGTCAATTATCATTCATTCCTATATTTTATGTGACACTTACCCTGTATGAGATGATCGATACAGACAAGGTTAAGCTCTCCATTATCGCATGTGCATTGCTCATCACTCATTATCCAGTGCATTCCCTTCCCAGTGGTAAAATTATAAATACGATACCTGGATTACTCCTGGTTAAAATGCTACATCGGTATTATCTGTGCGCTTGCGGATCCCATATTTATTTCTAGAAGCAGTTGCATTTATTAGTACCAGCATTTTTGGTGCCATGTTGGGGATGACAACCTAACACTGAGTGGCGTTAGAAATGTCAACACTAGGGGAGTGCTTATATAGTGTTGAAATATGCTCATGTTTACACATGTTCATATGACGGTACCCCATGTGTGGGATGTCGTCTTCTGGCGATGATTTGGTTAGCATGCACCTACATGCAGGGATATTGGGGATATGCCTGTATAGAGGAGGGTGTTGAATAGGAATTGATTGAATCAGAGATTTTTTTTTGCCTTATTCTTAAGGTGCCGAGTTTTGTTCGTCGCTTGCATTCATGGGGAAGGGCTGGAATGAATTTTCTACAGGTACACTAACCACGAGTTCGTGTAGAACGATGTGAAAAAAGTACGTATGATGAGAGCACGTAAGTATATGCCACCAACTAAACGTTATTAGTGTTACTCATGAGTGAGACGAATAGAACGTGCATGCATCATGAATTATAAAATTTTGCCATATCATGCATATCATCATTCCTTTCCTTATAATTAAATTCGCCCTTACTTAAAAATTGTGCTTACTGGGGTAATTAAAATTTTTTACAGATGGCCAGGACTAAGCAGACAGCACGCAAGAGTACCCGTGAGCCTGACACCCCTCATGTTTCTCTTCCGGCAGGTGCCAATTGGGTTATCCGTTGGAGGCCTGACAACCTCCGCAGGATGTCCAGCACTTTCCTCAAGCAGGGTGGCTTGCCCACTCTTCTCTGGAGGATCTTGCACGCTGCTGGCTATCCTAACGGTACCTACCCTCACTACTACTGGGACGCTGAGGACACTAGGGAGCGCAGTTTCGTCACCATGACGGTTGAGGTTCCGTCCTTGGGCCTCAGTGACCTCTGGCACAGTTGGTCACAGAGAGGCGAGGGCATTGACCTTTTCCGTGCTGCTGAGGACACTGCTTTCCAGGTGTTGGTAAGGATCATGACTGAGATGCCCACAGAGTTGGCACGTCTGGTGCCTGGAGTCTTTCCCCTGTCTGACCCTCGTGCTGACAAGTGTGTAGGGTCGAGATGGACTAGGGGGTGAATAGTCCTTCCTAAAAACTTACGCACCGGCTAACCAAAACAAATGCGGAATTAAAACTATCGGTCTAGCCAAGACTAACCCCCACTAACTACAACTCTAGTAGCACCTTGTAAAAGATCCTAAACAAGAAGCAAGGTGCTAAACTAGCTAGTGCTCACCTAAACAATTCTAGCTTGCAAGGTCACACAAACCTAAGCAACTAGTACTTTGCCAAACACCGGGAGCACCTACACAATTCTAATGAGCAAAGCACAAAGCCAAACCTAAGCTCACTAGATGCTCAAGGACAAGGCTACACAAGCCGAACCCAAGAGCGCAATTCACTTAACTACACAAGCTAAGCAAAACACTAAAACTACTTCTAGCTACACAAGCAAGAAGGTGCTCAACTAGCTACACAAGCAAACGAGCACAAGAGCCACTACTCAAGCTAAGCAAGAATGTAACAAATGTAAATGCAAGCTTGAGCTAGAGGGGATGCAAACCACCGCGAAGAGTGGACACACGAAGTCGCGGCGGTGGCGAATCACCGGGCGTAGAGACCAACCACCCGCACACAATCACAAGGGAGGTCGAAGCCTCACACACAAGCACAAGGAGGTCGAAGCCTCGGCAATCACAAATCGACACACGATTTTTCCCCGGTTCACTTGGTCGCCACCAAGCTACGTCCAGTTGTGGCGATACACCGACTTGGTGATGAGATGGCCGCTCAAGTTGGCTCACTGCCAACAACCCCTCTAGGGAGCCCCAACTCCAATCAACACAAGAACGGGATCCTCCAAGCCACGCTCAACTAGAGTAGCCAATTCGCGCTCCGCGGGGAAGGCTCAAGAACCCCTCACAAATCCTCCTTCGGAGCACCGCACAATCTCCACGCGGTGCTTCAACGAAGTCTCTTGCCACCAAGCCGTCTAGGAGGTGGCGACCTCCAAGAGTAACAAGCACACCGGCTTGCAACACGATCACCTAGTGCCACTCGATGCAAATCTCTCAATGCAACGCACTAGAATCGCTCACTCACTCGATTGGATGATCACTCTCAAGCACAAGTGAGTAAAGGGCTCTCCAAGCACTCTCCAAGGTGGACACCAAGTCCCCAAGGTGCTCAGCAACCGGCCATGGCCGAGCAACCCCTCTATTTATAGCCCCAAGGGCCAAAATAGCCGTTGCCCCCACGCCGGAAAAAAGTGAGGCGCGCCGGACGCGTCCGGCCATCACCGCCGGACGCTCCAAGCCGCGTCCGGCGCTCCTCCCGCGCCACGTGTCCGACCGTTTGAAGTCGACCGTTGAAGCCCAACGGCTATCTCCCGATCGTCGACGCGAAAATCCCGCGCAACACGCGCCGGACGCGTCCGCTCCGGGGACCCGCCGGACGCGTCCGGCGCCTCTCCGCCGCCACCGCGAGCCGACCGTTGAACTTTGAACGCGCCACCGCCACCGAACGCCGGACGCCGACGCGCAAACCGCCGTCCGAGTCCCCCGTCGCGCCGCGTCCGCGACCCAACCGCGAGACCGAGCCCCCCGGCCGGTCGGCGTCCGGGACCGCGGACGCGCCCGCGCCGCGTCCGGCGCTCCGCGCCTCCCAGATGCCCCGCCGCCCAAAGACGCGCCGGACGCGTCCCGCCCGCCATGCGCCGCGCCCGCGTCCGCCCGCGTCCGCGCCTTGTGAATCCATGATTCCGGCGTCGCAAAACGCGATCTTCTCCACCATGCTATCCAACAAGTATACCAACTTGATCACCATGGATAGTATGTTTCCAACAATTTGCATCCGGCGCAATAGAAAATATGCCTCCAATTTTCCCGAAAGCGCCGAATCCCGCCGCAAGCTCGGCGGGAGGGAGAGGGACCCAAACCCAACTCTACCCTACAAACCAAAGCGCGATCAACGCCACCTTTGTAAATGTGCCAACACCACCAAGTGTACATCACCATGTGCATGTGTGTTAGCATTTTCACAATCATTTTCAAAGGATTTTCTCTTGTCCTCACAACGCCACTCGATCCTAGCATGTCGCAATGTTAGATCGCTCAAGTGGCACTAGATGACCGAGATGCAAACAAGTTTGCCCCTCTTGATAGTACAGCTATCAATCCTAAATCCGGTCATCAACTTCTCTACACTCCTCATGACCGGTGAAATGAAATGCCCTATAGCATACCTTTGCCTTGCGCATTTCCATTTCCACCGACGTGCCTAATGCAACACATGCATCGACACGACCTCAAGTTGATATGATCCACTTCATATCATCATGCAACCTTCTTGGTCCATCGATCTTGATCTCACTTGCTCTTCACCGCCTCATGGTCCATCGGAACCAAGTCTTGCCCGAGCTTCACCATCTCTAGGTCCATCGCTCCACTGCATCGACTTGTCCTTCACACACCCTCCGGTCTCGAGCCAAGCCTCATCTCGATCTTCACCATTGGTCACATGACTCCATGTCATGTCACATATTCAATGAAGCTCCTTCATCTCACATTCACTGTGGACTAAATCCCTGTGTATTCTCATGATCACACAATTAGTCCACCTAAGTTGTCACTCAATTATCAAAACCAAACAAGGGACCTTTCAATCTCCCCTTTTTGGTAATTGATGACAACTCTACAAAGATATGGAAATAAAGTTCATAAAGGACTTTATGTCACTTATCCAACATTTAAGCTCAATGTTGTGATTTGGATAAGTTCACAAAGTCAACTTGGTAGTGATAGCTCCCCCTACATGTGTGCTCAAATGGTTTGGTTTCAAGCTTGCACACATGCATAGATATAGAAATTCTTTGGAGAGTAATCACTACTAAGTGATGCTAAGGCATATAGGATAAACCTTTGAAGCGTGATACCAATCGGAGTTGCACATTGAAGTTCATCCTTAGCATCATCATGGTTAGCTAGAAATCACTTGACACAACACTAGAAACCCCGTGAGATCAATATTAGAAACAAGGTTCTAGTACCACGTGAAAGGAACACAAGTGACTAGCTAAACCATCCTATGCATGCTAGTTATCAAATCATCAATCAAAACTATGACTAGCATACACCACACAAGCATTGCATATTGAATTTAAGAACAATGCAAATGCAAGCAAGCACATGAATATGCATATATCAAATGTAATCAATCAAGTTCATGAGCTTGCTCCCCCTACTTGTGTGCTTCTCTTTTCAAGAACTTTGATCCTCTTCAATGTTGCTCTTCTCGGTCTATGTCCATCTTCTTCTCCCCTTTGTATGCATCTTGCATATCTTTGTACCATTCTCTCCCCCTTTGTCATCAAAGACCATAAAGGGTCCAAGACCACTTGTATGATACTTCATGTAAGACAAACTTCTTGATGCAAAGGATTGGAGCTAGGGGTTGATGGTTGATTCTTGAATCTTCCTTTTGATGGACACACCATATGTTGGAATGACACCACTTGTAATCTTCACATGTAGTTGCATGAACCCACTTGTCACTATGCATTGGGCACTCCCCTTTGTCATAGCACTAAAGATACCACATGTGTAGGTCACTTTCAAGATCTTTGCCTCTAATACCAATGAAGTGGGGCTCCTCCCCCTATGACAAAGCATGGGTCACACCAAATGACAATCTTGAGCAAATCTTGATTTGATCACTTAAAGTTGAGGATCACTTGTGGAACCACCTTGTTGGAATATGCATGAATACCACATTCTTGAACTAGATTGTTTTCATGAGCTTCTTTCTCTTGAACTTGAGCTAACTTGATATGCACATGAGTTTCCAAGTCCGGTTTGAACCAATGACAAGCTTTTTCACACCTTACTAGAAGGGTTATCTTGTCAATGTTGCACTTGTAGCTAATGTGCAATCCAAAGTAGATCAAGTACTTGGGTTCACTAGCTCATGAGCATGTTATATGTTACCATTAGGACAAGTAAGGCATAGTAACAATAGTGGCAACATATGAACATCAAAACCTTTTGATTTTTAATGAATGCTCCTAGATATCATGACTATATGCACTAAACAAGTCCTTAGCAATATATGTATGCATATGTCAAACAATGTCACCTTCGCTATCTTGGAGTAGAGGATAGTCATGAGATTCCAATTTCATTACTCCAATAGCAATGTGAAGTCCATTCAATAGCTTGGTGAAGCCAATAGATACTCATGATGAATTTCATGCTTCACCCATATGAAATGAGAACCGCTAATGATCAAGTGCACTATCTTATTGTGGTTGGCTTGCTTCTTCTCTTGATCTTTGCTTGCATGAGAGAATACCACTTGCATTATCACTTGATTTGTCATGTATTGCTCTCTATTTGGATGTTGCTTGCTTTCTAGATCAATCTTCTTGATGTCTTCTACTAAGCATCTCAAATCCCCACAGATCATCACCTCCATGTCGGCCTTCCAAGCTCACTTGTCAATCCCATCTCCTCATGGGCGGCACACCTCCTCGGTGGAGAGAAGTGATCTCACTAAGAACAATCCTTGACACTCAATTGAATTGTCATTCATTTGATTGATCCTTGGACTTGATAAGATGATCTTGAGTTCTTCTTTAAGTCCTTTTCTTTCTTGCTCTTGAGCTTGATCTTGATCTTCAATAAACCAAACATAGGTTCCTCAACCACTTATAATCATGATTCCAACTTGAGGACCTTTCAATGTGAGTGACACTAGATATATCCAATGTTTGTCACTTTTCTGGCAGATTCTGCAACCTTCAAAGATTGACTCATATCTCCCAATGTACAGCTCCAAATGCCATGAAATTTGGTCGAGATGAGCATCACTAAGTCTTCATGCAGCTGTAAAAATTTGAGCTTCATTGGCCTTCTAGATTGCTGCCAGATTTCACATCTTCCCACACTGCTACATGCTGAAAACTGCTGCACTATAGCTGAAAAGAACTACTCCAAAACTGTAGCAATCCTTATCCAATTCTCATGAAATTTGCACAGCATATTGACTCATAAGCATAGAGCATGCATACCAAATTTCAAGCCATTTCAATAAGATTTGATCCATCAAACTCAGACTTGATCACAGCTAGCTCAGATTTCAGAATTTGGACAGATTTAAGCAATTGAGCTATGCTTCTTCAAAAGTGAATCAAACTTGATGTCAACTTGTTTGAACATCAACACAAGACATATATCCAGTCAAACCACTCACTAAAAGTCATCTTGTGATCATATTCATCCAAACTAACTCAAATTTGACTACTAGGCATTGAATCCATTCAAGCATCTCATAGCATATATATCCAATTCAATCAACTCATATGCATCCAAATGAAAGTGATCAACAAATGATATATCTTGGTAGCACATAATCATCCAATAGCAAGCTTCAACTCAAAACAATTGCAAGCCATCAAATGTAACCAATAGATCACCACAACATGAATTTGCACTTGCATGTTGTAGCACTTGGACTTCACTCGTCATGACTTGGCATTGGGATGAGAATAGCACTAGGCTTCAATACTTGATTCAAACACAAGATGAAGAGTATGAACTCAATTGAATCAAGCCTCCAATGCCATGGTACCTACAAACAATCATCCACTTTTTGATGGTACCCAAACTTGTTTGGGTCCTCTCAAGTTAGGAGCAACATACTTAGGCAAAGCCTTAGTATGAGTAGCGGGATGTTTTGCAATAGCAACCGATGAGGTACCATTACCATCCTTTCTAAGCACATCATTATCATCAATTGAACTAGGCTTAGAAGTTTTACCTAGGGGACATGAATGAGCCATGTGTCCCCTTTCCCAGCATGAATAGCATCTTCTCTTTGGTAGAGCCTTCTCTTCATTGCTCTTGTGATGCTCTTCATGGCCTTGCCTCTCATGAGTTGCTTGAGCCTTCTTCTCAAGCTTGTTGGAACACTTCGAGGCAAAGTGTCCCATGTCACCACACTTGAAGCACTTGATGTGAGCATGAGCTTTCTTCTCTTGAATCTTGCTCATCATCATCTTGGCATCTTGGATATGAGTTGGATGCCTTGCTCTTCCACCCCTTCTTGTCTTCTTCTTCATCATCTTCAAGTCATCAACTTTGGCTTCATGGTTGATCTTGACTTGAGCTTGGGGTGTTGATCTTGGCTCAACTTGAGGCTTCTTGGTAGGGCAATCCTTGGCTAGATGTCCCATTTCACGGCATTTGAAGCACATGAAATGAGATAGCTTCTCTTCTTCTAGCTTCTTCATTGTTCTCTCAAATTTCTTCTTGCCCCATCTTTTGCCTTTGATGTTGGTGTTGTTGTAGTTGATGCCATTCAAATTGCCATACTTCTTGTAACTCTCCAAGAGTTGAGAGTGAGAGACTTTTGGCAATCCACCCAACCCAACATTCTTCTTGTTGTAGCCAAGGCCACTCATGTCACCAAATCTTCTCTTGTTCTTCAACAAATGATCAAGAGCGACATGAGAGTTGGTCCACCTCTCTAGCTTGTTGCTCAAATTCTTCACTTCATTTTGAGCTCATTGTTCTCCTTCAAAAGGTTAGTCTCACAAGACATAGAAGTAGAACAAGCATCTATATGTGAAGAACATGGCATAGCAAGTAAATCATCACAAGAGGTGGATACATGCTTCTTGCCTACATCACAAGGGTTAGTAACATGTGATTGATCATTTGACCCAAGTGATGAGCTCTCACTAGTTTTAGCTTCTTCATTGCAAAACTTCTTAGTGAGAAAAGCATGTTCTTGCACCAAGTTATCATGAGCAACACTAAGTTCCTCATGAGCCAATTTTAGCACATCATGTGAACAAGTAGTAACATAAAGTAGATGCTCTTGTTGTTCACATGTGTTCTTTAGAAAAGAGTTTTCTTTTTCCAATTTGCTTGTTTTAGCAAACTCCTTTTCTAAAGCTCTTGACAACTTAAACACAAGCTCAAGACTTGGATCATCACAATCAAAGATCACATTGCCAATTTTTACCTTGCGGTCACCATGTGACATGTAGCAATGTGATGAAGTCGGTGAGCTTGTAGTAGAGTCATCACCCTCATATGCATCATCAAGTGAGCTTGTAGTAGAATCTTCACTTGCTTCACTTGAGGCATCATCATCATCATCGTCAAGTGAACTTGTGGTAGGAAGTTCATCATCTTCACTTGACCTTGAGGTGGAGCAATCCTCCACAACAACCTTGTTGTGGTCATGCTCAACATCCTCAAGTGGCACCACCTCGGGCTCCTCCACCTTGAACTTTCCATCATCCCATGTGGAGGCATCACCATAGGTGTGCTTGATGGATTCCCACATGACATGGGCGGAGACACTCATGGTTCACCTTTCATACACATCAAACTCAAAGCATCATATTAGATAAATAAAGCATTAAATCAAGATAAAGAGAGCTTTTGAGCTTTGGTGATGTTTTGTGATCCATGGCGACATTGATCCCATTGGTGATCACCCACCACACCTTAGGTCCCGAGGCACGAAAGTGATCAAGCATATGGTGTTTCCACCGTGCAAAGTTTGTGCCATCAAAAGTGTGCGTGTCACAAGAGCACTCAACATCTATCCCTCTAGTTGCCATCCTCTCGGGTCGGTGAAGACCACTAAAATGAGAGACCCGGCTCCGATACCACGTGTAGGGTCGAGATGGACTAGAGGGGGGGTGAATAGTCCTTCCTAAAAACTTACGCACCGGCTAACCAAAACAAATGCGGAATTAAAACTATCGGTCTAGCCAAGACTAACCCCCACTAACTACAACTCTAGTAGCACCTTGTAAAAGATCCTAAACAAGAAGCAAGGTGCTAAACTAGCTAGTGCTCACCTAAACAATTCTAGCTTGCAAGGTCACACAAACCTAAGCAACTAGTACTTTGGCAAGCGAGTGTGCACCTACACAATTCTAATGAGCAAAAGCACAAAGCCAACCTAAGCTCACTAGATGCTCAAGGACAAGGCTACACAAGCCGAACCCAAGAGCGCAATTCACTTAACTACACAAGCTAAGCAAAACACTAAAACTACTTCTAGCTACACAAGCAAGAAGGTGCTCAACTAGCTACACAAGCAAACGAGCACAAGAGCCACTACTCAAGCTAAGCAAGAATGTAACAAATGTAAATGCAAGCTTGAGCTAGAGGGGATGCAAACCACCGTGAAGAGTGGACACACGAAGTCGCGGCGGTGGCGAATCACCGGGCGTAGAGACCAACCACCCGCACACAATCACAAGGGAGGTCGAAGCCTCACACACAAGCACAAGGAGGTCGAAGCCTCGGCAATCACAAATCGACACACGATTTTTCCCCGGTTCACTTGGTCGCCACCAAGCTACGTCCGGTTGTGGCGATACACCGACTTGGTGATGAGATGGCCGCAAGTTGGCTCACTGCCAACAACCCCTCTAGGGAGCCCCAACTCCAATCAACACAAGAACGGGATCCTCCAAGCCACGCTCAACTAGAGTAGCCAATTCGCGCTCCGCGGGGAAGGCTCAAGAACCCCTCACAAATCCTCCTTCGGAGCACCGCACAATCTCCACGCGGTGCTTCAACGAAGTCTCTTGCCACCAAGCCGTCTAGGAGGTGGCGACCTCCAAGAGTAACAAGCACACCGGCTTGCAACACGATCACCTAGTGCCACTCGATGCAAATCTCTCAATGCAACGCACTAGAATCGCTCTCTCACTCGATTGGATGAACACTATCAAGCACAAGTGAGTAGAGGGCTCTCCAAGCACTCTCCAAGGTGGACACCAAGTCCCCAAGGTGCTAAGCAACCGGCCATGGCCGAGCAACCCCTCTATTTATAGCCCCAAGGGCCAAACTAGCCGTTGCCCCCACGCCGGAAAAAATCAGGCGCGCCGGACGCGTCCGGCCATCCACCGCCGGACGCTCCAAGCCGCGTCCGGCGCTCCTCGCGCGCCACGTGTCCGACCGTTTGAGTCGACCGTTGAAGCCCAACGGCTAATCTCCCCACGTGAAGAAGAAAACCCGCGCAACACGCGCGCCGGCGCGTCCGCGGGCCGCGCCGGACGCCGTCCGCGCGCCAGCGCCCGCCACCGCGAGCCGACCGTTGAACTTTGAACGCGCACCGCCACCGAACCGCCCGCCGTAAACCGCCGCCGCGTCCGACGCCCGAGTCCGCCGCGTCCGCGACCCCCGCGCGACGCGCCCGAGCCCGACCGAAGTCGCCCGTCGCGTCCGCCCGACCGCCGGACGCGCCACCCGCGTCCGGCGCCCGCGCGCCCCCGCCCGCCCCCGGCCGCCTCCGCGCCACCCGGACGCGCCCGGCCCGCGTCCCGCGTCGTCCGCGCGCGCCGCGTCCCGCGCCTTGTGAATCCATGATTCACGCCCGTCGAAAACAACGATCTTCTCCACCATGCTATCCAACAAGTATACCAACTTGATCACCATGGATAGTATGTTTCTCCAACAATTTGCATCCGGCGCAATAGAAAATATGCCTCCAATTTTCCCGAAAGCGCCGAATCCCGCCTCGCAAGCTCGGCGGGAGGGAGAGAGGGACCCAAACCCAACTCTACCCTACAAACCAAAGCGCGATCAACGCCACCTTTGTAAATGTGCCAACACCACCAAGTGTACATCACCATGTGCATGTGTGTTAGCATTTTCACAATCATTTTCAAAGGATTTTCTCTTGTTCTCACAACGCCACTCGATCCTAGCATGTCGCAATGTTAGATCGCTCAAGTGGCACTAGATGACCGAGATGCAAACAAGTTTGCCCCTCTTGATAGTACGGCTATCAATCCTAAATCCGGTCATCAACTTCTCTACACTCCTCATGACCGGTGAAATGAAATGCCCTATAGCATACCTTTGCCTTGCGCATTTCCATCTCCACCGTCTTCCACCGAAGTGCCAATGCAGCACATGCACCGACACGATCTCAAGATGATATGATCCACTTCATATCATCATGCAACCTTCACGGTCCATCGATCTTGATCTCACTTGCTCTTCACCACCTCATGGTCCATCGGAACCAAGTCTTGCCCGAGCTTCACCATCTCATGGTCCATCGCTCCACTGCCTTGACTTGTCCTTCACACACCCTCCGGTCTCGAGCCAAGCCTCATCTCGATCTTCACCATTGGTCACATGACTCCATGTCATGTCACATATTCAATGAAGCTCCTTCATCTCACATTCACTGTGGACTAAATCCCCTGTGTATTCTCATGATCACACAATTAGTCCACCTAAGTTGTCACTCAATTATCAAAACCAAACAAGGGACCTTTCAATCTCCCCCTTTTTGGTAATTGATGACAACTCTACAAAGATATGGAAATAAAGTTCATAAAGGACTTTATGTCACTTATCCAACATTTAAGCTCAATGTTGTGATTTGGATAAGTGTCACAAAGTCAACTTGGTAGTGATAGCTCCCCCTACATGTGTGCTCAAATGGTTTGGTTTCAAGCTTGCACACATGCATAGATATGGAAATTCTTGGGAGAGTAATCACTACTAAGTGATGCTAAGGTATATAGGATAAACCTTTGAAGCGTGATACCAATCGGAGTTGCACATTGAAGTTCATCCTTAGCATCATCATGGTTAGCTAGAAATCACTTGAAACAACACTAGAAACCCCGTGAGATCAACATTAGAAGCAAGGTTCTAGTACCAAGTGGAAGGAGCACAAGTGTCTAGCTAAACCATCCTATGCATGCTAGTTATCAAATCACCAATCAAAACTATGACTAGCATACACCACACAAGCATTGCATATTGAATTTAAAAACAATGCAAATGCAAGCAAGCACATGAATATGCACATATCAAATGCAATCAATCAAGTTCATGAGCTTGCTCCCCCTACTTGTGTGCTTCTCTTGTCCAAGAACTTTGATCCTCTTCAATGTTGCTCTTTCTGGTCTATGTCCATCTTCTTCTCCCCTTTGTATGCATCTTGCATATCTTTGTACCATTCTCTCCCCCTTTGTCATCAAAGACCATAAAGGGTCCAAGACCACTTGTATGATACTTCATGTAAGACAAACTTCTTGATGCAAAGGATTTGGAGCTAGGGGTTGATGGTTGATTCTTGAATCTTCCTTTTGATGGACACACCATATGTTGGAATGACACCACTTGTAATCTTCACATGTAGTTGCATGAACCCACTTGTCACTATGCATTGGGCACTCCCCCTTTGTCATAGCACTAAAGATACCACATGTGTAGGTCACTTCAAGATCTTTGCCTCTAATACCAATGAAGTGGGGCTCCTCCCCTATGACAAAGCATGGGTCACACCAAATGACAATCTTGAGCAAATCTTGATTTGATCACTTAAAGTTGAGGATCACTTGTGGAACCACCTTGTTGGAATATGCATGAATACCACATTCTTGAACTAGATTGTTTTCATGAGCTTCTTTCTCTTGAACTTGAGCTAACTTGATTTGCACATGAGCTTCCAAGTCCGGTTTGAACCAATGACAAGCTTCTTCACACCTTACTAGAAGGGTTATCTTGCCAATGTTGGACTTGTAGCTAATGTGCAATCAAACTAGATCAAGTACTTGGGTTCACTAGCTCATGAACATGTTATATGTTACCACTAGAACAAGTAAGGCATAGAAACAATAGTGGCACCATATAAACATCAAAACCTTTTGATTTTTCATGAATGCTCCTAGATATCATGACTATATGCACTAAACAAGTCCTTAGCAAAATATGTATGCATATGTCAATCAATGTCACCTTTGCTATCTTGAAGTAGAGGATAGTCATGAGATTCCAATTTCATTACTCCAATAGCAATGTGAAGTCCATTCAATAGCTTGGTGAAGCCAATAGATATCCATGAAGAATTGCATGCTTCACCCATATGAAATGAGAACCACTTATGATCAAGTGCACTCTCTTGTTGTGGTTGGCTTGCATCTTCTCTTGATCTTTGCTTGCATGAGAGAATACCACTTGCATTATCACTTGATTTGTCATGTATTGCTCTCTATTTGGATGTTGCTTGCTTTCTTGATCAATCTTCTTGATATCTTCAACTAAGCATCTTGAATCCCCTTAGATCATCACCTCCATGTCGGCCTTCCAAGCTCACTTGTCAATCCCATCTCTCATGGGCGGCACACCTCCTCGATGGAGAGAAGCGATCTCACTAAGAACAATCCTTGACACTCAATTGAATTGTCATTCATTTGATTGATCCTTGGACTTGAAGCATCTTGAGTTCTTCTTTAAGTCCTTTTCTTTCTTGCTCTTGAGCTTGATCTTGATCTTCAATAAACCAAACATAGGTTCCTCAACCACTTATAATCATGATTCCAACTTGAGGACCTTTCAATGTGAGTGACACTAGATACATCCAATGTTTATCACTTTTCTGACAGATTCTGCAACCTTCAAAGATTGACTCATATCTCCCAATGTATAGCTCCAAATGACATGAAATTTGGTCGACATGAGCATCACTAAGTCTTCATTCAGCTGTAAAAATTTTAGCTTCATTGGCCTTCTAGATTGCTGCCAGATATCACATCTTCCCACACTGCTACATGCTGAAAACTGCTGCACTATAGCTGAAAAGAACTACTCCAAAACTGTAGCAATCCTTATCCAATTCTCATGAAATTTGCACAGCATATTGACTCATAAGCATAGAGCATGCATACCAAATTTCAAGCCATTTCAATAAGATTTGATCCATCAAACTCAGACTTGATCACAGCTAGCTCAGATTTCAGAATTTGGACAGATTTAAGCAATTGAGCTATGCTTCTTCAAAATGACTCAAACTTGATGTCAACTTGTTTGAACATCATCACAAGACATATATCCAGTCAAACCACTTCACTAAAAGTCATCTTGTGATCATATTCATCCAAACTAACTCAAATTTGAATACTAGGCATTGAATCCATTCAAACATCTCATAGCAAGCAACCAAAGCATATATATCCAATTCAATCAACTCATATGCATCCAAATGAATGTGATCAACAAAATATATACCTAGATAGCACATGATCTTCCAATAGCAAGATTCAACTTATAATTGCAAGCCATCACATATGACAATTGATCACCACAACTTGAATCATGCACTTGTATGTTGTAGCACTTGGACTTCAATTGTCATGGCTTGGCATTGGGATGAGAATAGCACTAAGCTTCAATACTTGATTCAATCACATGATGAAGGATATGAACTCAATTGAATCAAGCCTCCAATGCCATGGTACCTACAAACATTCATCCACTTGTTGATGGTACCCAAACTAGTTTGGGTCCTCTCAAGTTAGGAGCAACATACTTAGGCAAAGCCTTAGTATGAGTAGCGGGATGTTTTGCAATAGCAACCGATGAGGTACCATTACCATCCTTTCTAAGCACATTAGTATCATCAATTGAACTAGGCTTAGAAGTTTTACCTAGGGGACATGAATGAGCCATGTGTCCCCTTTCCGGCATGAATAGCATCTTCTCTTTGGTAGAGCCTTCTCTTCATTGCTCTTGTGATGCTCTTCATGGCCTTGCCTCTCATGAGTTGCTTGAGCCTTCTTCTCAAGCTTGTTGGAACACTTTGAGGCAAAGTGTCCCATGTCACCACACTTGAAGCACTTGATGTGAGCATGAGTTTCTTCTCTTGAATCTTGCTCATCATCATCTTGGCATCTTGGATATGAGTTGGATGCCTTGCTCTTCCACCCCTTCTTGTCTTCTTCTTCATCATCTTCAAGTCATCAACTTTGGCTTCATGGTTGATCTTGACTTGAGCTTGGGGTGTTGATCTTGGCTCAACTTGAGGCTTCTTGGTAGGGCAATCCTTGGCTAGATGTCCCATTTCACGGCATTTGAAGCACATGAAATGAGATAGCTTCTCTTCTTCTAGCTTCTTCATTGTTCTCTCAAATTTCTTCTTGCCCCATCTTTTGCCTTTGATGTTGGTGTTGTTGTAGTTGATGCCATTCAAATTGCCATACTTCTTGTAACTCTCCAAGAGTTGAGAGTGAGAGACTTTTGGCAATCCACCCAACCCAACATTCTTCTTGTTGTAGCCAAGGCCACTCATGTCACCAAATCTTCTCTTGTTCTTCAACAAATGATCAAGAGCGACATGAGAGTTGGTCCACCTCTCTAGCTTGTTGCTCAAATTCTTCACTTCATTTTGAGCTCATTGTTCTCCTTCAAAAGGTTAGTCTCACAAGACATAGAAGTAGAACAAGCATCTATATGTGAAGAACATGGCATAGCAAGTAAATCATCACAAGAGGTGGATACATGCTTCTTGCCTACATCACAAGGGTTAGTAACATGTGATTGATCATTTGACCCAAGTGATGAGCTCTCACTAGTTTTAGCTTCTTCATTGCAAAACTTCTTAGTGAGAAAAGCATGTTCTTGCACCAAGTTATCATGAGCAACACTAAGTTCCTCATGAGCCAATTTTAGCACATCATGTGAACAAGTAGTAACATAAAGTAGATGCTCTTGTTGTTCACATGTGTTCTTTAGAAAAGAGTTTTCTTTTTCCAATTTGCTTGTTTTAGCAAACTCCTTTTCTAAAGCTCTTGACAACTTAAACACAAGCTCAAGACTTGGATCATCACAATCAAAGATCACATTGCCAATTTTTACCTTGCGGTCACCATGTGACATGTAGCAATGTGATGAAGTCGGTGAGCTTGTAGTAGAGTCATCACCCTCATATGCATCATCAAGTGAGCTTGTAGTAGAATCTTCACTTGCTTCACTTGAGGCATCATCATCATCATCGTCAAGTGAACTTGTGGTAGGAAGTTCATCATCTTCACTTGACCTTGAGGTGGAGCAATCCTCCACAACAACCTTGTTGTGGTCATGCTCAACATCCTCAAGTGGCATCACCTCGGGCTCCTCCACCTTGAACTTTCCATCATCCCATGAGGAGTGTGCTTGATGGATTCCCACATCACATGAGTGGAGACACTAGAATCCACCTTCTCATACACATCAAAACTCAAAGCATCATATAAGTACAATAAAGCACTTGAATCAAGATCAAAGAGAGCCTTTTGAGCTTTGGTGAACTTCTTATGATCCATGGCGACATTGATCCCAGTAGTGATCACCCACCACACCTTAGATCCCGAGGCACGAAAGTGATCAAGCATATGGTGTTTTCACCGTGCAAAGTTTGTGCCATCAAAAGTGTGCGTGTCACAGGAGCACTCAACATCTATCCCTCTAGTTGCCATCCTCTCGGGTCGGTGAAGACCACTAAAATGAGAGACCCGGCTCCGATACCACGTGTAGGGTCGAGATGGGACTAGAGAGGGGGTGAATAGTCCTTCCTAAAAACTTACGCACCGGCTAACCAAAACAAATGCGGAATTAAAACTATCGGTCTAGCCAAGACTAACCCCCACTAACTACAACTCTAGTAGCACCTTGTAAAAGATCCTAAACAAGAAGCAAGGTGCTAAACTAGCTAGTGCTCACCTAAACAATTCTAGCTTGCAAGGTCACACAAACCTAAGCAACTAGTACTTTGCGAACCTAGGGAGCACCTACACAATTCTAATGAGCAAAAGCACAAAGCCAAACCTAAGCTCACTAGATGCTCAAGGACAAGGCTACACAAGCCGAACCCAAGAGCGCAATTCACTTAACTACACAAGCTAAGCAAAACACTAAAACTACTTCTAGCTACACAAGCAAGAAGGTGCTCAACTAGCTACACAAGCAAACGAGCACAAGAGCCACTACTCAAGCTAAGCAAGAATGTAACAAATGTAAATGCAAGCTTGAGCTAGAGGGGATGCAAACCACCGCAAAGAGTGGACACACGAAGTCGCGGCGGTGGCGAATCACCGGGCGTAGAGACCAACCACCCGCACACAATCACAAGGGAGGTCGAAGCCTCACACACAAGCACAAGGAGGTCGAAGCCTCGGCAATCACAAATCGACACACGATTTTTCCCCGGTTCACTTGGTCGCCACCAAGCTACGTCCGGTTGTGGCGATACACCGACTTGGTGATGAGATGGCCGCTCAAGTTGGCTCATCGCCAACAACCCCTCTAGGGAGCCCCAACTCCAATCAACACAAGAACGGGATCCTCCAAGCCACGCTCAACTAGAGTAGCCAATTCGCGCTCCGCGGGAAGGCTCAAGAACCCCTCACAAATCCTCCTTCGGAGCACCGCACAATCTCCACGCGGTGCTTCAACGAAGTCTCTTGCCACCAAGCCGTCTAGGAGGTGGCGACCTCCAAGAGTAACAAGCACACCGGCTTGCAACACGATCACCTAGTGCCACTCGATGCAAATCTCTCAATGCAACGCACTAGAATCGCTCACTCACTCGATTGGATGATCTCTATCAAGCTCAAGTGAGTAGAGGGCTCTCCAAGCACTCTCCAAGGTGGACACCAAGTCCCCAAGGTGCTAAGCAACCGGCCATGGCCGAGCAAGGCTCTATTTATAGCCCCAAAGGGCCAAAACTAGCCGTTGCCCCCACGCCGGCAAAAAAGGCGCGCGCGGACGCGTCCGGCCTCCACCGCCGGACGCTCCAAGCCGCGTCCCGGCGCTCCTCAAGCGCCACGTGTCCGACCGTTTGAGCTCGACCGTTGAAGCCCAACGGCCAACGGCTGCGAAGAAATCGCAACACGCCGAACGTCGGGACGCCGCGTCGGACGCGAAATCGCGCCCGCCCGTCCGCGAACCGCCGGACTTTCCACGCGCGGTGTCTACGCCCGCCGGACGTCCGTCGCCGCGTAAACCGTCCGAGTCCGACGTCCGCGCCCCCGCGTCCGGCGAGGAGACCGCTCCAAGCTCGGAAGTTTCGGTCGGCGTCCGGGGACCGCCGGACGCGCGCCCCCGCGTCCGGCGCTCGCGTCCGCGCCCCGCCGGCGCCCACGCCGAGCCACGCCACCGCCGGACGCGCCGGCCGCGTCGCCGCGTCCGCCGCGCCGCGTCCGCGCCTTGCGAATCCATGATTCACGGCCATTTCGAAAACGCAATCTTTCTCCACCATGCTATCCAACAAGTATACCAACTTGATCACCAACATAGTATGTTTCCAACAACATTTTGCATCCGGCGCAATAGAAAATATGCCTCCAATTTTCCCGAAAGCGCCGAATCCCGCCTCGCAAGCTCGGCGGGAGGGAGAGAGGGACCCAAACCCAACTCTACCCTACAAACCAAAGCGCGATCAACGCCACCTTTGTAAATGTGCCAACACCACCAAGTGTACATCACCATGTGCATGTGTGTTAGCATTTTCACAATCATTTTCAAAGGATTTTCTCTTGTTCTCACAACGCCACTCGATCCTAGCATGTCGCAATGTCAGATCACTCAAGTGGCACTAGATGACCGAGATGCAAACAAGTTTGCCCCTCTTGATAGTACGGCTATCAATCCTAAATCCGGTCATCAACTTCTCTACACTCCTCATGACCGGTGAAATGAAATGCCCTATAGCATACCTTTGCCTTGCGCATTTCCATCTCCACCGTCTTCCACCGAAGTGCCAATGCAACACATGCACCGACACGATCTCAAGATGATATGATCCACTTCATATCATCATGCAACCTTCACGGTCCATCGATCTTGATCTCACTTGCTCTTCACCGCCTCATGGTCCATCGGAACCAAGTCTTGCCCGAGCTTCACCATCTCATGGTCCATCGCTCCACTGCCTCGACTTGTCCTTCACACACCCTCCGGTCTCGAGCCAAGCCTCATCTCGATCTTCACCATTGGTCACATGACTCCATGTCATGTCACATATTCAATGAAGCTCCTTCATCTCACATTCACCTGTGGACTAAATCCCTGTGTATTCTCATGATCACACAATTAGTCCACCTAAGTTGTCACTCAATTATCAAAACCAAACAAGGGACCTTTCAGCGCGCGCCGCCCATGGCGGAGGCCGCGGAGCTCGGACGCGCCGGCCATGGGGGCGGCGGCGGAGCTCGCGCGCACCGCCCATGGCGGAGGCCGCGGAGCTCGGACGCGCCGGCCATGGGGACAGCGGCGAAGCTCGCGCGCGCCGCCCATGGCGGAGGCCGCGGAGCTCGGACGTGCCGGCCATGGTGGCGGCGGCGGAGCTCACGCGCGCCGGCCATGGGGGCCACGGCGGAGCTCGCGCGCACCGCCCGTGGTGGGCCGCCGCGAAGCTCGTGCGCGCCACCCGTGGTGGCGGCGGCGGAGCTCGCGCGCGCCGCCCATGGTGGCGGCCGCGGAGCTCGGGCGCGCCGCCCATGGTGGGCTGCGGCGGAGCTTGCGTGCGCCTCTCGGAGCTCGTCCCCAATGCCGGTTCCAGGAGCTTCGACCGAGGAAGAAGAAGATGTGGGCCCCACTGAGAGAGAAAGAGACAGAGAAGGGCAAGATGGACATACACACTGCTCGGGCCCACATGTAAGAGCATCCAAACGGCAAACATCAAACAGAATGAGGACGGAGTGGCATGTGGGACAAAACGAACTTCAAGTTGGGCATGTAGGTATCAGCCAACTTTTTAGTGGCATGGAGGTATCGAGCAACTTTTTTAGGGATATACAGGTAAAAGGCCCTAGCTGGAGAGCCCGTGACTGCTGGTATGTTTCCTGTCAATGAGATCTCTGCTGCTGTTTTGTTTGATACTGGATCATCATATTCATTCATGAGCCAAGCATTGCAAAACAACATGACCAAAAGATAACGGAATTGGGTATAGAGTTTCGTGTGAGCTCAGCAGGGGCTGACATTAGCACGAACCAGATAGTTCAAGGGGTATCATTGGATTTAGAGGATTGGAGGTTCTGGCTGAACTTAATCGTTCTTCCCGGACTAGGAGTGGACGTGATAGTCGGGATGAGCTGGATGAATTTCTGGGGTGTGGTATTGGATACCACCAATAGGATGATCTCTATTCGTAAACCGTTAGGTGAGGGAACCCTTCAAATACCTTTACCTCGGAAGACCAAACTCGAGAGAGTCACCTATGCCACCCAGACTACTCCCTTGGAACATATACCCGTGGTATGTGAATTCCCGGATGTCTTTCCGAAAGAATTACCAGGCTTGCCGCGTGATAGGGATGTAGAGTTCCGTATTGAGTTGTTGCCTGGCACAGCACCAATTTGCAAGAGACCGTATAGAATGGCACCAGATGAACTGAAAGAGCTCAAGACACAACTGAATGATTTGCTTAGTAAGGGATTGATTCGACCAAGTGTATCGGAATGGGGTAGTCCAGTAATGTTTGTGAAGAAGAAGGATTAGTCGTTGCGCATGTGTGTAGATTACCGCTTACTCAATGCGGCTATTGTCAAGAATAAGTATCCTTTGCCTCGGATCGATATATTGTTTGATCAGTTGTCCAAGGCTAAGGTGTTCTCCAAGATTGATTTGAAGGCAGGGTATCATCAAATCAAGATCAGACCAGAAGATATACCCAAGACCGCCTTTACCACTAGATACGAACTGTTCGAGTATTTAGTCATGTCCTTTGGGCTGACAAATGCTCCCGCATATTTCATGTATCTAATGAATTCGGTCTTTATGCCGGAATTGGATCAGTTCGTTGTGGTATTCATTGATGACATTCTGGTATACTCGGAGAATGAAGAAGACCATGCCAAACACCTAAGGATTGTGTTGGAAAGGCTTAGAGAAAAGAAGTTGTACGCCAAGTTCAGCAAGTGCGACTTCTGGACCAAGAAAGTGCTATTTCTCGGACATATCTTGACGGATAAGGGTATAACTGTGGATCCTGCTAACATTGATAAGGTGCTTAATTGGAAGACACCGAAGACAGTGCACAAGGTTCGAGGATTTTTGGGGTTAGCCGGATATTATCGTCGGTTTATCCCAGGATTCTCGAAGATAGCCAAGCCATTGACCAACTTGCTTCATAAGGATGCGAAGTTTGAATGGACGGAGTAGTGTGAGGTGGCTTTCCGCACCTTGCAGAAAATGTTGACCACTGCACCTGTTCTTGCACAACCAGATATCAAGAAGCCATTTGATGTGTATTGTGATGCTTCGGGCATTGGATTGGGATGTGTGTTAATGCAAGAAGGCAAGGTTATAGCTTATGCGTCAAGGCAATTGAAGAAGCACGAGCAGAACTATCCTACTCATGACCTAGAGTTGGCAGCCGTAGTGCACGCTTTGAATATATGGAGGCATTACCTTCTTGGTAACCTCTGTAACCTTTATACGAATCATAAGAGCTTGAAGTACATCTTCACACAGAATGAGTTGAACATGAGACAGCGAAGATGGCTAGAGTTGATCAAGGACTATGACCTACGCTTGCATTACCATCCTGGTAAGGCAAATGTGGTTGCAGATGCATTAAGTCGGAAGCCGCAATGTGAGTCCATTCAAACCTTACTACCCACCAACTTCGACTTTTTGCATCCAGTAATAGCAAAGAACATCTAGCTGAATTGTGAACTTGAGAGCAGAATTATTGAGGGATAGAAAACTGATAGTATGGTAGCCAAATTCAAGGAGAAGTTAGAAACTCAACCATCACAGCGACTCTCGGTAGATGACCATGGTATCTTATGGTTTGACAATCGATTGGTAGTACCTCGAGATTCGAACTTAGGAAGTTGATTATGGATGAAGCACACATGTCTAGAGTAACCATGCATCCTGGCAATAGCAAAATGTTTCATGATCTGAAGTTATGATTCTGGTGGCCACATATGAAGAAAGAAGTGGCAGAGTATGTTGCTAAATGTGACACTTGTTGCAGAGTTAAGGCAGTTGTTGGCATTTCTTAGCGCAACCACCAGAAGTATGGCGGCAACGCCAGAGATGCCAGGAGGGTAATTCTATATCTATTGGATATTCCACAAGCGCACAGAATGTATCGCTGTAGCATTTCACCGAGGAGTATTCCAAGGTTGTCGATTTATATTTCTCCCAAGGGAAAGCAGTAGCTAAGAACTAATAGGAGAAGATCCGGTGTCTCTAGTCTAGTATCACTAGTGGAAGAGGGATTAACGGAGTGTATAGGAAGGGTGGATCAAGGAGCTAGAGGGTTTATAAGGTAGAGTGATAGCTAGGTGGGAGGACAACGAGTGAGTGAAAGACTCCTATGACTCTACTTCTACTTCCGTGAGCTAATCTAATTTAGTAGTGGAGACACACTAAAGCCACTAGTCTTGTATTCCCCGGTTCTTGGAGATATGAGTGACAAATAGGAGGGTAACGTTCCCTTCGGGAACTAACTCCTATTCCAGTGATACCTTGGATTTACGGGGCACCTATCGGCCTACCCGACGCAAATAGATATAACTGGAAGGCTGCGTTATGTCACAACCGCCCCTGCTAATATACGTTGGGAGTTTGAATGGTAACTATACCAATCAGTGAGGCGAATATCCACCGGTAGGTTTAGTCTAAGCACCACGCTCACACTAACTCCTACAACTTAAGCTAAATATACGTCTTAGCCTAAGCTCTAGTCTGTCAGGACCAATGCAATGGAAACAACCAAGCAGACAAGACTAACTTATCTAGTGAACTACTACTACTAAACAGACTAGAACACTATAATACTACTACTAGAGTAATACTACACTAAGCAAGTGCGAAAGTAAATACTCGAAAAGTAAAAGAAAAGTTTGAAAGTCTTACAAGAGGAAGACATACCAGATTCTCCGAAGACGACTCGGAGACTCGAGACCCTCTAACTCCGACCCACTCTAACTCCCACACTACTACTACTACTACTACTACTACTACTACTACTACTACTACTACTACTACTACTACTACTACTACTACTATAGTGGACTACATAACTTCACATGGCTCTAGAAATGCTTCTCCTTGGTGGTGTAGAATGGTTGGATGCAGCTGGTATTTATAGGGGAGGTGGAGTAAGGGCTACTCCACCGCCACATCATCGATCCACGTGAAGTGGCCTCTCCACCTTTGGATCCAACCGACCTCAAACCGCCTTGAATCAACGTCCAGGATGTGCAGGGAACGTCGGTGGAGTGAACCGACCTCAAGTGGGCCGACAACCCGGGTCGGCCGACCGGGGGTTCACCCGGTGATGACACGTGGCACCTTCTAGAAGCGCGAGAGGTCGGTGGAGCAAGTCGATAGGTGGGACCAACCAAAGCACGGTCGGCCGACCGGGGCTTGGGCGAGGGGCCCAAGGGTGACTCACCACCGACTTCCCGACGTCTACGGTGTTCCGCGGTGTCCGAGATGGTCCCAAACCATGGTTGGTCGACCTGCCTTTGGTGGGATCAAAGGGCCATCTTTTGCGGTAGTTTCACCATGCAATTCTAAGCACAATGGTGGTATTGGACCCACAAATGTCGGGTCGGCCGACCTGACCTTTGTGCTCATCTTTTGCACACTTGTCTCCGAGAGGTTATGACATTGATGAATGTGGAGTTGGTTTGGTCATTGGCCATCTTGGTTGGTTGATCTACCTTCATTTATAGCTTCCGAAACGAAAAGTGTCAACCCAAATAATGACACGTACATCCGGAACCAAGTCAATTGTACCTATGTCACTACTCATTGGCATGGTGTTATCTCCGAACTCAACCATTGTTGACGGCTTTTCATGGGGTAAAAACGGGGTATAATTGCCGTCAACAAGATCCCCAAGCTTAACCTTTGCTCGTCCCGAGCAAACAATAAGACTTAGCATCAGTTGATCATGTGTTATCACTAAGTTAACATCTCAATAATACTAAGTGCACAACAAAGAACTTCTCTTTGAATGGAAAAATTAGCAATACTAACACACCAATATTACTCTAGCACTCATGGGGCTTATGGCATTAACTTAGTCTTGGGATGTTGGAAGACGAATGCTTTGACTAGAGCATCTACTTTTCTCATTCTTTTAGCAAGTTTCATGCGAGAGGTTTTTGATAAGTTTTTCAAAAGAACTCTTAATGTTCCTCAAATGGTTTCCCTCAAGTCACTCAAGTGGTGTATGAATCCTCACCAAGGCACATCATGTGTTTGCCTTTCAAAAATATCCTACCTCTAATAAGGCTTTATGTGGAGCTTAAGTAGGTATGTCAAGGAATAGCATACTAGCAATGCATATGTTGTCTCAGTTAAGAAAGAACAAGATCTTGGACCACAGAAGAGACTCATCATACCCCTAGATCAAGATGTAAAATGGAATGAATGGAGTGAAGGAATGTAATGGATGGTAAGGTAAGGGAAGAAAGGTGGATGTATGGTGGATGAGGTTGCTCCTTTATTTGATTCTATCTCTCTCTCTACTTCTATTGAGACAAGGCTAGCTCTTTTTTTTTTCTCTCTCTCTCTTTTATTCTCTTTTTTTTTCTTTCTTTCTCTTTTTCTCTCTCTTTTTTTTTTTTTTTTCTTTCTCTCTCTCTCTCTCTCTCTCTCTCTCTCTCTCTCTCTCTCTTTTGATCTCTCTAAATAGATGCCTAGCCTTTTTGGGAAGTGTCTCTCCTAACAATTGATAACTTTGAGAGAGGATTTCTAACTTTGGAACATGGAGCAACCTAAATGATGAAAATGGTGAAGGTGCGTACTTCCAGTGTAGAAGCAGCACAAGAATGGTGGTATGAATGAAGATGCGTGCTCCCAGGGTAGGAGTAGCATAATGATGATGGTAAAATGCATACTCCCAGGTAGGAGTAGCATAATGATGATGGTAAAATGCATACTCCCAGGGTAGGAGTAGCATAATGATGGAGGTGAGATGCGTACTCCCAGGGTAGGAGTAGCATAATGATGATAGTAAGATGCGTACTCCCAGAGTAGGAGTAGCATGGTTGCGTACTTCCGAATTAGAAGCAGCATATTTGGTGGTCTGGGGATCTTGATCTTAGGGCCATGACAAACCTCTAACACAGGTTCTACAAGTCTTAAACAAACTCAATGCAAGCAAGTAGCTTATGTAGAAGGCTTTTTGATGTCAAGTGTATATGGCCGTGGTAGGAAATTCAACACCATTGAGGAACAATTAAGTTTTTATTCATTTCCAAAATAAATTCACTGGCAATCATGCGTGCTTAGAACAATAGTATAGAGCTCTTATCTTAGCTATCTCATATCTCACAACAACTTAGACTTTGTTTTAGCACTTGCAACCCACTAAGTGATCAAGTTCATGATGGTTAAGAGTGCCAAGTAATCCATACTTAGAGAAGTGCTAAGTTGTAAACAAGCATTAGAGAAACATTAACTAGCAATTTAGCAATCATTTCCATATGAAGAAGAGCACTCATGAAGCATGAGATAGATGAGCCTTTTTATTATAATCAAATTTTTATTTTATTTAAGATGCAATAAAGTAAACAAAAGAAAATGCAAGATAGGAGACATACCTTGGATAAACATACCTTAGTGGGGGAGAGGATCTCCCCCAAGCTTGGCTTCTGCTCATCTTGCATAGTTGTAGAGGTTGGGCGTTTTGCTAAGCCAAGCTTAGTGTTGTTGATGAGGTCGTCCATGTCCATCTTTTGATGGCGCCTCTCTCTACCCCATGGGTAAAGAGTTCGCACTCTTGGAGTGTGATCTGAATAGGTCTCCTTATGGACCTAGAATGTCCATGGACTTTACCTCATCATCTTCTTCTACACTTTCACCTGCAGGGTCTGCTTGTTCCTGCAACACTTTGGCTTCTTGCCTGTGTGGTCCAAGAAGGCCGGATATGAGGCTGCTCTCGGACTCTGTTACTCTCAATGGAAGTGTGCCAGGCATTTATCGGGGGAACAACTTCTTCTCTTAGCTGCAAAAGGTGAGACAACACAAGGGCACACTAGGGAAACAAAGATTAGCGTTAGCATTAGTCTTCCCAAGTGTTAGTGGTCCTTGTGGGGCATAGTCACTCCCACAGCAGGGTGTGCTAGTGGGTAGTGACACACGCCATACTTGCTCATTGAGCAAGTCAAACTTCTATTGCTACAGGAAGAAGGGCTCGCAAAAAGTGTTCCCAGGGGGAGGAGAGTAAGTGAACAAGGGTACTGGTGACCAACTTTATGGGACGGTCGACCTGTACCCTTGTAGCCCTTAAAGTGCTCCTCCCCTTGCTTTGTGCCAAAGTGGGAAGTGAGTGGAGGTCACTTTATGTTGGGTGCACTCCCAAAACATCTCTCTCTTTCTCTCTTTGAGAGCATGCTCATGGCATCCCCCATCTTGAAGTGAGTGAGGATAAGGTAAAGGCAAGGGCAAGTTTCTACTTATCCTAGGCTTAGAGAGAGTAGAGAAGGCAATGTGAGCTCAAGATGATTCTAAGTGTGGATTTGGGCCCACACTGCAAGTGTGTTCACAGGGAGAGACGGGCAAATGGTGAATTCCCAAAGCTAAGGTAGGCTGATCTCCCCTAAGCACAACTAAATGTTCTATTGGACTATGAGCAGGGAATCTTGATGAATCCATCTCTGAATTGGCACAAAGTGGGGGTCGGCCGACCCCAAGCTTGGCCTCTCAACACTCTCAACCTTTTGCCATGGAGTTCTAGGAGAGTGAAGGCTAGTTGTGGATCAGAGGTAGTGATATTTCACTGATTCCCTAATCTAGTGCTTGGTGAACGATAGAAGGCGATTGGCAAAAGTGGGGACATGGCTCGAGTGATTCCCATGAACCATGGGAACACCCAAGCATGTCTCATTGACCACTTTGCAGATATGAGCTGGTGGTTTGGTCCCAAGGTGAAGAGGAGTATCTATGCTAAGAGTGATGAACCAAGGAACCACTTCTTTCAATGATTGGCTAGCATAGTGTGTATAGGATTCTTTTATGAGGTGAGTAGAAGACAACAGGATGCCAAGGGGGTTCAAGTGTGGGTCGGTCGACCCACACTTGGAGACCCCTTGAGTATCCAAGTGTCATCCCTAAATCTACACATCTAGCTAAAGTGAAAGGAGTATCAACAGGCCTAATGGTGGGGTCGGCCGACCCCACTTTTGGTGATCCACCAGCTCAGAATCTTAGTGCCAGTTGCTCTCAAGGTTACGATTGGCTTTGTTGCTTAAGCACTCTTGCTCAGTTAAATGGGATGGTGAGTTTCTTCATCTTCTTAGCTAAAGCAAGAGGTGAGAGTGAGGGAGTTTAGTTCCTAGGATGTAAGTTGACAGTTTCCTGTCTTTTTTTTTTCTTGTAGCACTCACCCTAGAGCTATATGATCACACATGCCAGAAGCTGAAAGGAGGTGGGCCTCCCCCAAGCTCTGGTAACACTCTCAAACGACAAGCCAACTAAGTGCACTAAAAATTCTTTGCTTAAGGCTACAGAGTTTGCCAAGCTAGCTTCATCTAGATGTTCAAATATGCCTATGAAGCTATACATGTCATGATTTTAAGATTTTAGCTAAAAGCAAGTCATGAACATGGCATGGCAAAGCAAGGGGGCAAAGTTGGTAGATGGGTGGCACCAAGGCTGGGTCGGCCAACCCAGCCATGGGTCCCACCTGGTCCCCAAGTTGCTCAGCAGGTTAAGCAAAAGGTTGTCTCTATATTATTTTTTTATATGCATTTGGAAAGGGAAATATTTTTGGGTTTTTGGTTATGGCTATTACTACACTAAGCTTGAGAAGGCTTGGAACACTAAAGAGAAAAGAGAAGGCCAAGTGAGCTCGAGATGATTCTACTGGTTATGCTGTGGTATTGAGCTCAACTTGGGGTGCTAGTTATAGGGGTGAAAGGGCAAGGCAAGGCCTCCCAAAGGGCAGGTCGGCCGACCTGGCCCTGGCCCCTATGCAGCATGCTCTCCCTCTGACAAGGAATCTATCCTAGTGTTGCAAAAGGTCACTAGCATGGACCATAAACCTGGTCGGTCGACCAAGGTTTGTGTCCCCCACCCACTTTAGTCTAAGTTAGGTTGTCTGGCAAGGGTGGTGGTGGTCATGGTCCAAAGTTGCTGAGGTTGCTTGGATTCCTATGTCTAGCGTTTGGTGAAAGAGAAAATGAGAAAGCAGAAGTGGAGACAAGCATCAAAGTGATTCCCATGAACCATGGGAATGCTTAAGTATGCGTTGCTACTCCCTATGCTGGCTTTGGCTGGTGGCATGCTTCCTAAGGCATTCAAGATGCTCTAAGTGGCATCCTAAGCTAAAGTCATGAGCAATGGACCATCTCTCCTCAAAGTCTGGCTAGTGTGGTGGGCATAGGATCCATGGTTATCATCATTGGGAGATAGCTATGCAAGATGACAAGGTTGTGGTGACACCAAGTCCAAGAAGGTCGGTCGACTTGTGCTTTGGAGCACCAAGGCATCTATCTTGGTCGACTTGTGCTTTGGAGCACCAAGGCATCCTACTCCATGTTTTAGGTCCATAGAGCAGCCCCACCCGGCTCCACCACTTTTCTCTAATCCCTCTTCTCAAGTTTTATTCCCTATATCTAAATTATTTTGTTGAAATAAAATATGCAATTCTAAAATTAAACATGCAATTGAAAGGGAAATGCAAAATTGAAATGAAAATAAATATGAGTCGACATCATGGGCTCCATGTTTTAGGTCATTCATATGACTCCATGTCATGTCTCATTTGGACCTCTCCATTGCCTCACAATATCTCCAAACCATCTCCACCATGGCATATGTTGCTCATTGAGCTTGAATGTGCACCATTCCATGCAATTGAAAGGGAAATGCAAAATTGAAATGCAGAAAATAAATATGAGATGGATGGGGATGATTGCACTTTGCCAAACCTTCGAGATCTCCATTCTCTTCTTGATTGAGGTTTCATTTAATGTTCACCTTAATTGTGATTCTATCTCAACGACTTACCCTTTTGGATTTGAACTTCCTGCAGGGGTTAGTCCAGGCATACAACCAAAGTCTACACTAGAAGTTTTGGTTCATTTAATCAAACATGACTCCATGTCTTATTTGATTAAGGCAGGCAGATTAACCTAAGCACCACGCTTAATTTAAAGGGCCTATGGAAGCACTCTTAAGAAGTACAACCAAACCAAGACATACTAGAGTAGAAAAATGGAAGTAAAGACAATGATGCACAAAGATTCACAAAAGGATTAAACGACATCCTTGGATCAAGTCATCACTCACAACCCATGATTGGACTATGAGTGATGGAGCCGTTCCGTCACTAATGATGACAAGGGTTTCTCTTGACGGCGACTTCTTCTCTATTGGTGTAAAACTACCGCTTCGCCTTTCCCAAAAGCAAGAGTGGGAAAAGGCGAAGCCGATAGCTTTTGTGGAGGTATTCTAATGATAGAAGTCCCACACACCTACAGGAAATATTGGAGATGGGCATTGGCGTTCCCGTGTGGTTTCCCACAAACGGGTTGGCTTGCACCATAATGATGAGCACAGACTCAAAAGTTGCATCCCCCAAGCTAAGTTGCGAACCCGTAGTGACATAGTCAGCTAACGGTGTAGAATAGTCAGGGATGATCTTTTGGGTCATGGCTTCTTTGATAACCAGTGCAAAGCCTCCTTCCTTGAACGGGGTTAGGTTCGAGTGAACCTTGGAGGTGGAACTTGACAATGTCTAGTTCACCTCAACAACCGTTCATCCACCGTCTTGCTTCGAGAAGCAAGACAGGTGAGAGGTAAAACCCTAACACTAATTGCTAACTAGACTGGTCACTGACCCTAGATTCGATCCTATAAAAACTCCTAGGCTGACGCTTTCCCCGGCAACGGCGCCGAAATGCTTGTTGGCATTTCTTAGCGCAACCACCGAAGTATGGCGGCAACGCCGAGATGCGGGAGGGTAATTCTATATCTATTGGATATTCCGCAAGCGCACAGAATGTATCGCTGTAGCATTTCACCGAGGAGTATTCCAAGGTTGTCGATTTATATTTCTCCCAAGGGAAAGCAGTAGCTAAGAACTAATAGGAGAAGATCCAGGTGTCTCTAGTCTAGTATCACTAGTGGAAGAGGGATTAACGGAGTGTATAGGAAGGGTGGATCAAGGAGGTGGGAGGCTAGAGGGTTTATAATCTAATCTAGTAGTGGAGACACACTAAAGATAGCTAGGTGGGAGGACAACGAGTGAGTGACCAGTCGAGTGTTCTATACCAATCAGTGAGACGAATATCCACCGGTAGGTTTAGTCTAAGCACCACGCTCACACTAACGCCTACAACTTAAGCTAAATATACGTCTTAGCCTAAGCTCTAGTCTGTCAGGACCAATGCAATGGAAACAACCAAGCAGACAAGACTAACTTATCTAGTGAACTACTACTACTAAACAGACTAGAACACTATAATACTACTACTAGAGTAATACTACACTAAGCAAGTACTGAAAGTAAATACTCAGAAAAGTAAAGGAAAAGTATGAAAGTCTTACAAGAGGAAGACATACCAGATTCTCCAGAAGACGACTCCGGAGACTCCGAGCTTCGCTCGACCCACTCTAACTCCCACACTACTACTACTACTACTACTACTACTACTATAATGGACTACATAACTTCACATGGCTCTAGAAATGCTTCTCCTTGGTGGTGTAGAATGGTTGGATGCAGCTGGTATTTATAGGGGAGGTGGAGTAAGGGCTACTCCACCGCCACGTCATCGATCCGCGTGAAGTGGCCTCTCCACCTTTGGATCCAACCGACCTCAAACCGCCTTGAATCAACGTCCAGGATGTGCAGGGAACGTCGGTGGAGTGAACCGACCTCAAGTGGGACCACAACCCAGGTCGGCCGACCAGGGGTTCACCCAGCTGATGACACGTGGCACCTTCTAGAAGCAGTAGTAGGTCGGTGGAGCAAGTCTGACAGGTGGGACCAACCAAAGCCTGGTCGGCCGACCAGGACTTGGGCAGGGGGGCCCAAGGGTGACTCACCACTAACTTCCTGACGTCTCTGGTGTTCTGGCAGTGTCCGAGATGGTCCCAAACCATGGTCGGTCGACCTGCCTTTGGTGGGATCAAAGGGCCATCTTTTGCAGGTAGTTTCACCATGCAATTCTAAGCACAATGGTGGTATTAGACCCACAAATGTCAGGTCGGCCGACCTGACCTTTGTGCTCATCTTTTGCACACTGTCTCCAGAGGTTATGACATTGATGAATGTGGAGTTGGTTTGGTCATTGGCCATCTTGGTTGGTTGATCCACCTTCATTTATAGCTTCCGAACATTGAAAAGTGTCTGTTTACACCTGCACCCAAATAATGACACGTACATCTGGAACCAAGTCAATTGTACCTATGTCACTACTCATTGGCACGGTGTTATCTCCGAACTCAACCATTGTTGACGGCTTTTCATGGGGTAAAAACAGGGTATAATTGCCGTCAACAGCAGTGCACTTGAAAATAGGAGGTTTACTACACCCTTTGTCAGTACCAGAATGGAAGTGGGAAGAGATTAGTATGGATTTCATTACGGGTTTGCCTACTTTGGCGAAGGGTAATGATTCGATCTGGGTGATTGTGGACCGACTCACCAAGTCGGCACACTTCATTCCGGTTCACACAACCTTCCGACCGCCGCAGTATGCCGACCTGTACATCAAGGAAATTGTGAGATTGCATGGCATACCAAAGAAGATTGAGTCTGATAGAGGACCATAGTTCATGGCCCATTTTTGGGCCCAAATGCAGAAGCAATTGGGAACTGAGTTGGTGCATAGCTCAGCTTATCATCCACAGACCTCGGGTCAAGTCGAGAGGGTTAACCAAGTACTAGAGGACCTGTTGAGAGCATGCCTACTTTCATTTAAGGGTTCTTGGGGAAAATGGTTACCATTAGTTGAGTTTGCATATAACAATGGATATCAGGAAAGTATTAGAATGTCGCCTTTTGAGGCATTATATGGTAGAAGTTGTAGAACGCCGTCGAATTGGGTAGAAACGGGAGATAAGAGGTATTACGGTGTAGATATCGTGCAGGATGCCGCTGAGAAAGTTCAAATCATTAAGAAGCACATGTTAGTAGCCCAGTCTTGACAGAAGAGCTATGTCGACAAGCGACGGAGACCATTGTTCTTCGAGGAAGGTGATCATGTGTACTTGAAGGTTTCTCCCATGAAGAAGGTGAAAAGATTTGGAGCCAAGCAGAAGCTTGCACCTCGATATGTTGGACCATTTAAGATTCTTGAGAAAAAGGGTGAAGTGGCTTACTTGTTAGAGTTGCCTGAGAATCTCGGAGTAGTTTTTCCGGTATTCCACGTGTCACAACTCAAGAAGTGCATCGAGGTATCCAAGGAGACGGTTAAGGCCGCAGATATTCAACTTCAACCAGATTTGACCTATGAAGAAAACCCAACCAAGGTATTGGATCTCAAAGAGTGAGTAACACGAACCAGTTCGGTGACCACGTACAAGGTGTGTTGGAGTCATCACGACGACGACGATGCAACTTGGGAAAGCGAGGACTATTTGAAGGAAGCTTACCCAGAATTCCATAGAAAATGGTTAGTACCCACAAATCTCGAGGCAAAATTTCTTTAAGGGGGGTAGAGCTGTAATACCTCCAGTGTTAAGCATTAATTAATTATCTCTAAGCATGTCATAATTTGCATAAGCATAATTTGCATCATTTGATTGAATGATTGTTGTGCTAGCATAGGTTTGACTAGAAGTGCTTGATAGCTTGCTTGTTTGAAGTTGATGCTTTGGGAGAAAATATGTAGAATAATATTTCAAGAAAACTTTATGTTCGACAAATTGTGAAAATGGGTTTAAGGGCTTCAAAAGGGCTAAAAAGAGCCTTAGGGGGATTTAAAAGTATTATTTTATAACTTGTTTTCAAAATAATTTTAGATCTTTGAAACTAGGCCGAATTAGCCAAAGTGGTAGTTGAATGAAATATTCATATTCCAATTTGGAGAAACTTTCATGTTGAAAGTTTTGTCTAATTTGGAATCGTTTGGGAGTTAGAGCGATTTGAAATTCAAATTCAGATTCAAGCGACGTGGCACTTTCTGATTGGCCGGATCCGGTGTTTCGTGTTCTGCCGCTCGAATCCTCTGCGGCTGGCCACACGCCGGGCCACACGGGCTGCCCGCGTCGACGACGCGCGCCAGTGCCACGCGCCCCTGCGGGGCCCGCCTGGCAGTGGCGGTGGCCGCCACACCGCGCCACGCGCCGCCCGCACGGCCGCCTGCCCAAACGGAAAAGGGGGGAACCCCCGTCCCGTCCCATTACTCCACCGTCCCCCTCACTTCATCTCCTCCCTCTCTCCTCCACCGCGCCCGCCATAGCCGCCATGCTCGCCGCCGCCTAGCTCCGATTCCAACCGGTGAAAGTCGAAAGCGAGGGTAGCATCCTCTTCGCCGGCTTCGTCTTCGTCACCTCCGGCCCTCCGTTAGTCCGTTTCGTCAAGATAGCGGCCACATTTGGCCTTTCTTCCTCCTCGGCCATGGCCGCCGCCACGGAACTCCGATGAGGCAATGCCGTCGCCTCTTCCTTCCTCCCCGCTGCTTCTTGTGAGTAGGAGTAGCGCATGCATGAGCCGAAGCTCCGGCATAGTTAGGGCGCCGCGTGGAGTCGCCTAGCGCCGCTTGTGCGAAGCGTCGGCGAAACTCGCCGTCGTTGCTCCGACGGGGCATAGCCACCACCAGCGCCACCATCTTCTTCGTTTCTTGGGTTCGGCGCAATCGCGAGGTCGAGGCGAACCCCGTAGACATGACCATGAGCGCCGCCGAGGCCTCGACGGTCTTCCCACCGTCGGGCGCCACCGCCGAGCCGCCATGTGCACCGCCACCGTCGATTTTGGCCACTAGGGCCCGCTTGGATAGGTCCACTGGGTGCGCCGTGAGGATAGGAACGCGTAGATGCCCTCGGTTTGGCCGGGAAACCACCGCCGGCGAGGGGCCGTGTGCGCCACCGTCGCCCGCCTACGCGGAGGGCATGACACCAGGGCCCGGTTGTCAGCGGTTCTAGCCCGTGAGCTTGGACTGGGTGCACGGGGTCGGGGGCACCTAACGCGCTGGATCCAGTCTGGGTGCACCTCGGGGTATACCTAGCATTTAGGGTCGGTTTTCTGAAAATGAAAAATAGATTTCAGATTTACGTTTTAGAGCTTTAGAAATTCATATCTCTCTCATTTTTAGTCCAAATGAGGTGATTCAAGTTGGGTTATTTTTCTTATGTGATGGGCTATGCAGTAAAATTATGAGATGCCAGATTTGGCATACTTTTATGTACTGTTTTATTTAATTTTAGGAAATGCTTTTATCTTGTTAAATCCATAAGTAATTCTCAGATGCTGGGAAAAATGTGAGGATTGTTTTGTTGGCTTAGTTAGACTATGCCCTGTCTATGAGGGGTATAAACTTGACTTGTGCAGTGGAGAAATTTGTGAGTTGTAGTACAAGTGCATTGATTGGCACTTTGCTAAATTAATTCATAGATAATTATTGGTTAATGCTATGATCATGAAACTTCCTGAGGCAAGTTTACATGCTGTTTAGAAGGTCCACATGCCATTGGTGCTGATGTTGGACTACTTTGGTAATACAAAGTATTTTTGGACCATGTGTGGCAGCTGGCTTGTGATTTTTGTGTAGGCTAGAATACTTAGAGTTTGGAGATGAAATTTCTGTGGTAGCTTAGTATAGCTATGAGTGTGCTGCTGTAATTTTTGGGGAATTTTAGGGGCAGCAGAGATAGGACTTGCTGTAGAAGCCTAGTCTTTTATGTCGGTTTCCGACAAGGGTGCAAGTAGGGATGGTTGATATAGTTGATTCGGTTAAGATAGATGTTAAGAGTAAATTGTTGTGGTGTTCTCATTCCGTTGATAAGCATATACATCATGACATCATTGTTATACAACTTCACTTCATTTGCACGTTATTTATATACTTGCATCGCATCATACAGGATCGCAGGAGACCAACAACCAAGCAGTTCACGAGGAGCTGAACGTGGAGGAGCAGCAGGAGCAGGAGCTGCACGAGGGCCGCCGGAGAGGAGCCAGAAGCTGATCTGCCCGAGTGTCCTAACCACGTCCCTAGCTCCTTCGTCAAAGGCAAGCCCCAAAGCATTTCTCCTATGGTTTGCAAAGATTTATTTGAGTCCTTTACTATCTGTGATGCATTTAAGTTATAGGAGTTGCTCGGAAACATAGTTGCATTAGGACTCTTTACCTCAAAAGTTATCCTATAGTAGGTACAGGGCTACGTAGAGCTTAGGCCTGCTACTTAATCGGTAGAAGACAGGTGATCGACCATCATCTGCGCGGATAGGTGGTTACTATCCCTTGGATTGAGATTGGTGTAGGATAGTAGTGAACATAACCATGAGGCCTTCTAAATCACCTCTTAAAGAAATATGGCTTCGTACATCCTCGATCATGTTGAATGCCGCCTCACAGATAGCTGGATAGGGCCTGAGTGCCCGACCGCGAAGCCAAGAATCTACTTGGGCCGGGTTTCAACTTCCATGTATCCATGCCGGCGATGGGGGTGGGTGTAACAAGGTGCCCGGTTGGTGAGTCCTTAAGATGGGGCGGTGTCATTTGATGGGCACGCTTACCTGTTGGCTGCGGGGAGTTTCCTTGGTCATGGTGGTGCGTTGTTGATCCCGCGTCTTTTCCCGAGTAGATCATGGTGACTAAGGCTACTTTCGAGGAGCATGCCTGGTTTATGTGAGGAATACCCCCTCAGCTGAGTAGTAATCGATTATAATCGCCATCATTCCTAGATAGTGAATACTTGAGAGAGACAGTGGCGTGGTCGCAAACAAAAATTGCTTGTACGAAGTGGATATGTTCAATTCATGCTGGTTAATGATTACTCAATCAATGCGTTACTTGATAAATGTTGATTGCTTCTACCAAAGTTGAAGTAGTGCAGGTGCTAACATAGCTGGTAGGCCTAAAACTTAACTGGATAAGCTAGAGAGTCCTTTTATCACTAAATGATTATTTAATAATCTCATCCTTTTGGCAAAGAAAGAGTCAGCTACCCCACATAAAGCCTGACATCCAGCAAAGAGTCTTTTCCTTATTTTCCTTTTGTCGGGAAAGTCTTGTTGAGTACCAAGTACTCAGGGTGCAATTCCCAATGTTGTTGCAGATGGTGAGATGTTCTACGGCTATTGCCCGACATGCTTCCATCCGGCAGTTGGAGATGAGTAGATCGTGGCCACGATCCTTCCTTGCTTCTTACCTTTTGCTGTAATGGATCCTGGTGGAAATCTGGCACTATTTGGAGAAAAACTTCATGGGTGTGTTTGAGAACAGAGTTTAATTTGCTTTCGTACTTTGAATTTGAAAACTGGTTTGTAATAACTTAATTTGAGCACTTATGTAATAATTATGTGAACCTGTTGTAATGATCTGAGATGGCATGCGTTGGAAAATGATCCGAGATGTATGTGACGTTGGTGAAACCCTTCGAGCTTTCCAGACTACCGGGCTAGTGTAATTGTCATTTACTGCTTAAGCTGTCTACGTGTCTTGATTAGTGAACAGTAATTATGTTAGTTGGTCGGTTCTGTTACAATGTCCACCATGTTCATCATCGTGATCGCCATGCTCCATCATCCACCGTCATGTTGCTATGTGTCTAACCACACTTAGAGCAAAGCATTAGCAACGTTGAGTGTCATTAATTACCAAAACCAAACCGGAGCTTTCAATCTCCCCATTTTTGGTAATTGATGACAACCCTTCACAAAGCTCACAAAGATATGGAAATTGAATTCAATATGAAATTGAATTGCTTGCCCAAGATATTTTGATCATGAATCTTGGATTGGACAAGCATTTCAATTCCGGTTTTGGTAGTGGTAGCTCCCCCTACATGTGTGCATCAAATGTTTGGTCAATTTTCAAGTACACATGCATAGATGAAACTTATGTGAGAGATACCACAACCAAAATGGTACTAAGGTTTATAGAATTGACCTTTGAAACGTGATACCAATCGGAGTGCGATAATTAACCTTCCTTAGCACCATGGGAATCTCGACAACCATCAAAACTCAAAATACCTCATGAGATCATATTATAAGCAAGGTACTTTGAACAAGAGAAATTCTATGTCTAGAGACCACCTATGCATGCTAGTACTTCATTTCATCAATCAAGTTCTATACTTAGCAATACACCAAACAAGCATGAATATTGAATTTAGCTAGCAATGCTCCATATTATCATGAATGAACAAACAATATGCAACAAATAATCTATGAGCTTGCTCCCCCTATTTGTGTGCTCATGGTTGGGTCATATCATAAAAATTGATCCCCTTCCATTGCTCTTTGTGACTTCTTTCTCCCCCTTTGTCAACAATCACCAATAAGGGTGCATAAGATGAGAGAAACAAATCAATCAACTATGGCCAAATCTAAACCACATGCCTAGAAAATATATCTCGGTTTGAACCAAGGGCAAGCTTCTTCACACCTCATAAGAATAAGGGTTATCTTGACCATGTTGAGATACACATCATGAGCAAGTGCTAAAGATTCAACACTAGGTTCACAAGCTCACAAACAAGTCATATGCCACCACTAGATCACATCAAGCATAGAAACAATAGTGGTGCCATGTATCCTTCAAAATCATTTGATTTGCAATGAATGAGTCTAGCAAGATGCACATGTATACATGTCTACACAACTAGCAAAGGATGCATGAGATGCAACAACTAACTTTACCTTGCTATGTTGGAGGAGAGGCATGTCATATATGGGGTGCATCAATCCATGTTGGAGAAGCTAATTATGTTCAACTCATTCCTCAACTTGCAAAATCTTTTCTCATCAAGAGGCTTGGTGAATATGTCGGCTAGTTGATCTTCGGTGCCAATGCTTTCAATGCTCACATCTCCCTTTTGTTGATGATCTCTAATGAAGTGGTGCCTCACATCAATGTGCTTGGTTCTAGAATGTTGAACCGGATTGTTTGTCATCTTGATTGCACTTTCATTGTCACAAAACAAAGGCACATGCTTGAATTTGATCCCATAGTCCTTCAAGGTGGCTTTCATCCATAGCAATTGTGCACAACAATTCCCCGCACTAATATATTCGGCTTCGGTGGTGGAAAGTGCCACACTATTTTGCTTCTTTGAAGACCATGACACTAGAGACCTTCCTAGCACTTGGCATGTTCCACTTGTGCTCTTCCTATCAATCTTGCAACCGGCATAGTTGGAGTCGGAGTATCCAATCAACTCAAAGCTTGACCCCTTGGGATACCATAGACCAACATCTTGAGTGCCCTTCAGATATCTCAACACCCTCTTGGTTGCCGTCAAGTGACTCTCTCTTGGAGAAGCTTGAAACCTTGCACACATGCATACATATAGCAAGCTTCCAATCATTGATCTATATAGCTTTTGCTCAATCATCTTGCCACTATCATCAATGTCCAAGCCACCATTGGTTCCCATAGGTGTACTAATGGCCTTAGCATCTTGCAACCCAAACTTCTTGATCATGTCCTTGATATACTTGCTTTGACTCACAAAGGTGCCATTCTTCATTTACTTGATTTGAAGACCAAGGAAGTAGCTCAACTCTTCAAGCATTGACATTTCAAACTCACTAGCCATCATCTTAGCAAACTCTTCACAAAAGTATTGATTTGTTGACCCAATGATGATATCATCCACATAGATTTGCAACACAAACAAGTCATCTTCTATCTTTTTGGTGAAGAGAGTGGTGTCAACTTTGCCCATCTTGAAGCCTTTGGATATGAGAAAGTCCCTCAATCTTTCATACCATGCCCTTGGAGCTTGCTTCAAGCCATACAATGCCTTCTTGAGCTTGTAGACATGGTTGGGCTTCTTGTCATCCTCAAAACCGGGAGGTTGTGCAACATACACTTCCTCATTGATGAACCCATTGAGAAATGCACTCTTCACATCCATTTGATAGAGCTTGATGTTGTGAGCATAAGCATAGGCTAATAAGATCCTAATTGCCTCCAATCTTGCCACCGGTGCATATGTTTCTCCAAAGTCAAGACCCTCAACTTGTGTGTAACCTTGAGCCACTAGTTTTGCTTTGTTCCTCACAACTAAGCCATCTTGATCTTGCTTGTTCTTGAAGACCCACTTGGTTCCAATCACATTGTGCTTCTTTGGCCTCTCAACAATCCTGATACACTTGTCACCCCTCTTGCTAGGCCCATTTCTGATCATGTTCCCTGTAAGGTTTCCATTGGTACAAAGATCCCAAGAGCTGATATCTTCAGGTTTGAGAACTATTGGACTGCTCACAGCTCCTTTTTTACAACTGTCCAAGCTTCCTGGGAAAAGCCAACTCCTTCCTATCAGAATAGTGTTGCAGTCCTGTCTACTAAATTTAAAAGGTTAAGATATGACCTCAACAATGGAGCAAGGGCCTTTCTAATTTGAAGCTTCTCATTGGTAACTGCAATAAAGTGATCCTCTTCCTAGACACCATGGAACAGTTTAGACCTTTGTTTAACCCAGAATGGAATCTTAGGCTCATAATTAAGAAGCATCTCACCTCCCTTCTGGCCCAGCAAACACAGTATTGGAAGCAAAGGAATACTGTGAATAGAGTTAAGTTTGGGGATGAGTGTACTAAGTACTTCCACTCCATGGCTACTGTCAATTACAGAAGACATCTAATCTCCCAACTCCAAGATGATTATGGGGTCTCTCTGATTCAGCATGAGGAAAAGTCCAATCATTTATGGTGGGTATATAAAGAAAGGATGGGTCTGTCTGATACACCTCAAATGCTCTTTGACCTCAGTAACATGATCCAAGTGGTTGAGGATGCTAAGCTTGCTACTCTGACTGCCCCTTTTTCAAAGCAGGAGATTGACAATATCATCAAACACATGCCTGTGGATAAAGCTCCTGGCCCTGATGGTTTCAATGGGGTGTTTATCAAAAAGTGTTGGAATCTGATAAAGCATGATGTTTATAGGTTGTTTGATGATTTCTATGATGGTAAAATAGATCTCTCCCCAATTAACAGCTCTTACATTGTCTTGGTCCCCACACTGAGCTCTCCCATAAATGCAAATGATTTTAGACCAATTTCTATTCTGAACTGTTGTGTCAAGATGCTAACAAAGCTGCTAGCTGAAAGGCTACAATCTATGGTGTTGGAGTTTATTCATAAAAATCAATATGGGTTTATAAGAACAAGAACCATCCAAGATTGTTTGGGTTGGAGCTTTGAATATTTGCACTAATGTCATCACTCTAAGAGAGAAATTGTTATTGTCAAACTAGATTTTGCTAAAGCTTTTGATACTGTGGAGAACTCTAGCATTCTGGCAATGTTCAACAGCCTTGGTTTCACTTCTAAATGGATTGGCTGGATGTCTGCTATTCTCTCCTCTGGATCTGCTTCTGTTCTTCTTAATGGCCTCCCTGGTAAGAAGTTTATCTGCAAAAGAGGTGTGAGGCAGGGTGACCCCTTATCACCACTTCTTTTTGTTTTGGCTGCTGAGTTGCTTCAGTATGTAATCAATGGTCTCAAAGATAAGGGCATTCTCAAGCTTCCCATCCCCCAACCGACAAGTGATTTTCCCATTGTGCAGTATGCGGATGATACTCTTCTCATCATGCAAGCTGATGCTAAACAGTTGTTTTGTCTGAAGGCCATCTTAAACACTTTTGATGACTCTACTGGGTTGAGAGTGAATTTCAAGAAATCTATTATAGTGCCTGTTAATGTCTCAGATGAAAAGATGAAGGTCTTGGCTGATACTTTGGGCTGTCAGGTGGGATCCCTCCCTTTCACTTATTTAGGGCTGCCTCTGAGTGTTGTGAAGCCCAAAATGGAAGATTTTGCACCTCTTTTGGATAAGGTTCAGAAGAAACTCTCTGCTTGTTCTACTCTCCTTTCTTATTCTGGGAGGGTTGAGTATATTAATACAGTCATCACTCCCACTGTGAATTATGCTATGAGTACCTTCAAATTACACAAGGGGGTGATTCATGGCATTGATCGAGTCAGAAAACAATGTCTCTGGAGAGGCAACATTGAAAGGAAAAGAGGAGGAAATCTAGCTGCTTGGCCACTTGCTCAAAGGCCAAAAGTGAAAGGTGATTTGGGGATTAAGAATCTACAAATTCAAAATGATGCTCTGTTGCTAAAACAGCTTCATAAATTTTACAAAAAAGAAGATAACCCCTGGGTTCAGCAGCTATGGTTCAAGCATTATGCTGGCAAAGTCCCACATGCTTGTAGGGAAGTGGGTTTGTTCTGGTGGAAGGACATTTTCAGATTGCATCATCTTTATCAGTCGGTTACTAACTGCATCCTTGGTGATGGCAGTTCTATTCTCTTTTGGAAGGATGATTGGACAGGTGATGCCCTGTTGGAGAGTTTGCTTCATCTTGCCTCATTTGCTAGGTTGCCTGATATTTCTGTCAAAAATGCTGCTGATGCACTGTGTTTGGAGGACCTTTTCATCTTGCCTATTTCCAATGATGCTGCAAATGAGTTAGATTATCTCAGAGAGCTTCTCTCAGATTACTCCATAACTCAGGAACCTGATCAAAGAGCCTTTTGCTGGGGAAACACAAAGTATGAGACTAAGAAAATGTACAAGCTGGCTTTTATCCATGTTGAAGCTTCTCCAGTTTTCAAAATGGTTTGGAAGTCGAAAGTCACTCCTCGGGTAAAGTTTTTTGCTTGGCTCCTCCTCATTGACAGATTGAACACCAGAGATATATTGACACGTCATCACTTCAAGGTGCAACCCAACTCCTTGTGTGTGCTATGCAATTCAGGGGAAGTCGAGACGATTGATCATCTATTTTTTGACTGTGAGTTTGCTACACGCTGTTAGTCTAAGTTGGGCATTGTTTGGACACAAGAGAAGGACATCCAGCAAAGGTTTGTGTCCACAAAAGCTATGACTGGTATGCAGTTCTTCATTGAAATCTCTCTCCTGGCGGCCTGGGAGCTTTGGAAAATTAGAAACAGAAAAGTCTTCGATGACATTCAGCCGTCCTTCAGAAGATGGGTCCATAACTTCAAAGCTGAGGCTGCGCTTCAAGCTCATAGACTAAATAGTGCTGATAGAGTTTTGGTTGGCTTATGGCTTGATAGTTTGTAATAGGCTCTTCTCTTTCTCTCTCGGGTTTTCCCTTCTCCCTCTCCCCCCCCCGCTCCTCCCCTCTCTTGCTTGTAAATATCTCCTGTACCTTGTACTTTTGTGCTCTCTTTTTATAAAAAGTTTTGCTCACCGTGGGGAACTCCCCCACGGTCCTTTTTTGCTCAAAAAAACAAGCTCCCACACTTCATTTCTAGTGAAGTTGTTCAATTCCTCATGCATGGCATTTATCCAATCCGGATCCTTCAATGCTTCATCAATCTTGGTTGGCTCCATGAATGACACAAAGGAGTAGTGCTCACATATGCTAGCCAATCTTGATCTTGTTTGTACACCTCTTTGAATGTCACCAATGATATGATCTAGAAGATGATTTCTTGCAATGTTTGAAGGTTGAAGAACTAGCTCATTTGCATTGCTTGCTTGACCTTGATCTTGATCTTGATGTTGAGTACCACTTGTGCTTGCCTCATTGGAATCATCAATCACAACTTGAGTTGGCACTTGCACCTCATCACCATCATCCACTTGCCTCGGCCTAATATCTCCAATGTCTATGTGCCTCATTGCATTGTTCAATTGATCTCCACCCACATCATCTTGATTTTGATTTTCACTTTGAGAGCCTTGGGTTTCATCAAATTCAACATCATGAACCTCTTTAACTAGCCCACTAGCCAAGTTCTACACTCCATAAGCCTTGCTAGAAGTAGAGTAGCCAAGAAGAAATCCCTCATCACACCTCTTGTCAAACTTGCCAAGTCTTTGCCCCTTCATGAGAATGTAGCACTTGCAACCAAAGACCCGGAAGTAGGCAATGTTGGGCTTCCTTCCATTCAAGATTTCATATGGAGTCTTCTCTAACTTCCCATGGCAATAGAGGTGGTTGTTATAATAGCAAGCCGTGTTGATAGCATCACTCCAAAACTTTTCACTCACATTGTACTCAAGTAGCATAGTTCTTGCCATCTCAATCAAGGTCCTATTCTTCCTCTCAACTGCACCATTGGATTGGGGAGTGTAGGTTGGTGAGAATTGATGCACAATTCCAAGCTCATCACACAACTCTTCAAATCTTGTGTTCTTGAATTCACTCCCATTGTCACTTCTAATCTTCTTGATGGTAGAGTCAAACTCATTTTGCACTCTCTTGATAAAAGTCTTGAATAGATCATAGACTTCACTCTTGTCATAGAGAAAGAACACCCATGTGTATCTTGAGTAGTCATCCACAATCACAAATCCATACTTGTTGCCACCAATTGATGTGTAGTGAGTTGGTCCAAACAAGTCCATGTGCAACAACTCAAATGCTCTTGAAGTTGACATCTCATTCTTCTTGGGAGGTGAGTTCCCATGTGTTGGTATTTCTTAGCGAAAGCAGTAAATTCCGCAAGCGCACAGAAAGACCGTTGTAGCACTTCACCCGGTGATGAACAGGGTATCGTAAACTTCACGAAGAACGGTAGGTTTAGGTCTTGGCTAGATTGCCCAGAGGAGAGAGTAGGTAACTGGGAAAGTGAGGTTTTCTATAAGACGAATCCTTAGAGAAAGGTAACTCTACCGCTGATTACTTGCTTCGGGCACCGGATCGCACCTGGTCTGCCAGGTGATGCCGGCCTGTAGCTCTATGCCGTACCCGGACGTGGGGGATTACAAAGGACGGACAGGGCTGTCACCACCTGCAGCCTACCACCTCAACCGTGGAGTACGAGGCAAACGAAGGTAACTAATTAGCTTAGACACCACGTCTACGCCAACGTTACAGTTCTAGCGTCGGCCAGGAACATCCGTCTCTATCAGGAGTCCTCTACTAGAACTACCGCCACAAGGACGGTCAACGAACCCGCAAGCAAACGACGATAAAGATAACTTTGCAAGAAGGAGCGTACGAATAGATAAACACAAACCTCTTACTTCAAGCGTAAGAAGTCGCCGAGGTACAAGTGAGGAGGGAGCCGACAAATCCGGCACTCCACCCCGTGGAAGACTAGCCTCCGGGAGTACTCGAAAAGAGTTACTCCGCTCTTGACCTCTCTCACTCCTACTTCTATTCTAGCTAGAAGCTAGGTATAATGGCTCTACTCTTCCTCTAGTGTAGGCTTGTGGAAGTGGAGAGGGAGGAATGAGAATGAAGAATGAAAAGTTGGATGTGTGAAATGAAAGAGAGAAGGGCTTTTATATGTGGAGATGGTCGGTTCCCGCGCGCCCAAATGACCAAAACACCCCGCACCACCCTCCGGAGCATTGAATGCACCGCCTCCCGGCCTCGCCCCCACTGGGAGGGAGGGCGGAGCGTGGCGCGAGCGCGCCAGTGGTGCCACCTCCCCCGACCGACCTTGGCCGGCGGGCTTGGTCTTGGGCCTGAAGTTGGCCCATGTGGTGTTTTGTCACGTTGGTACATCGGTTTGGCCTTTCTCTTCTTTTCTTCTTGTCTTGCCTTTGGGCCCATTTTATAATTCAAATATTTACTCTCTTTTCTCTAGTTTTTGGCCCAAAGTATATGTATTCCATGAATGCTCCTGCAAAACAAGTGTTCACCAAAACTATGGAATTTCGTTAGCATAAATCTCCTATCTAGGTGGTTTTTGGTGAACTATGAACCTAAGTTGGCGGGGTTAGATATGCAATAAGGACCGCCAACAAGCTCCCCCACACTTAGCGCTTTGCTCGTCCTCGAGTAAAGCAAAGGACACTAAGGTGGTTTTGTCTTCCCGAGATATTAACCCGCATACAAATTATTCCAAGCCTCACCGGTTATCTCGTGAGCATTCACAAGTGTCTACCAAGTAATCTTTGAGCTTATTGAGGGATGGAATGTACTGGATTTCAAGTCAACTCGTGTCTCCCGCTTTCAAGACTTTGGGGTTTTAAAATTTTTGTAAGAAAAGATAGCGATGAATTCCTCAAGTGATGCCCTCAAGTCACTCTTTTTGTGGGTGTTTGATCCTCACCAGAGAGTTTTTGTTGCCTTGCTACTCATCCTACCTCTAATGGCTGATATCTGGAGTTCATAGGTATGGATGAGGTGCATGCTTTCCTGCAAGTGTTGTTGTGTCAAGAAGTGGATCAATGGAGGGAAGGACATAGCCTTAGATCGAATTGTGCAAGTGTGTGGAATATGAGTGTTGATGGAACTCCTTTTTGCCATGTTTCTCTCTCTTTTTATTTGAAAGAAAATATGGGCTTCCCTATAAAAAGGATAGATCTTTCTATTATTTTCCCCCTTCTTTCTCTCTTCTTTTTTTTTTTGGATAATAGTATGGGGGAGATCTTTTTCTTTCTATCTCTCTCTTTTTTTCTCTTTTTTTTCTATTCTGATAGGGATAATTAATTCTAATGAAGCCCATATCTCTGTAGGAGAAGGATAATTTGAGAGAGAGAACCATGAATGTAGTGGATGGAGTTTTTATTTGTGGCGAAGATGGCTGCGTAGCTCTCAGTGTAAGAGTTAGCAATTTTTAGGGTGGATGGATGAGAGGATGATGTGCACGACTTTCAGGGTAAAAGTTGGCAACTTTATTTGGTGGGTGTGTGTGTGTGAAATTCGATCTTGGGGATATGAAACTTCTCTCGCAACGATCCGAAAAGTGGGACACAACTTTAGTGCAAGGATAAGCAGCTATGTGGCAAAATTTTATAAGTATAGTACTAATATTTGGCTCTGGTAGGAATTTAATCATCACTTGAGGATCATGCTATAAGTTTTATAATTTTTGCAAAGAAAAACCCAAGTCTACTGCAAGAGATAAACAAGTCTCATATCATCCTACTATCTCTCATCCCACAATAACTTAGATATTCAAGGGGTCCCTAACAATTAGTTGCTCACAGAAAGATAGAATCTTGGCGAGGAATAAAAAGTATGTAAGTTGCAATCGATCAGCGAACACAAGGGTAGAGCAGCCAATTTTTAGTTATAAAACCCAATTATTTCTAGCAAGAATAACAGTATTTGTAGAGAGTGAGAAGATGCGCAAACCGATGATTTCAAGGTGTGAATTTTCGCGCATCGCTTTGAGAGGTTGGGGTAGCCCTCCCCCACACTTGTTTTTGTACCTGTCTCTTGAATTTTTGTGCAACACATAGAACAAAAACAAGTGTATACAAGATAGAAATATATATATATTTATTCAATTATAAAACTGAAAATTACATATAGGCGCACGATTATAAAGTAAATCGAGAAGGGAAATGCAACAAGCTGAAATTTAAAACTAAGTGCGCGCGCCTAGTTATTTGGGTGGAGCGAAAGGGCTCTAGTGTGGAGCTCTAAGGGCATGGGTGGCGTTCGCTGCGCGTGCCACCCTCTCTAACTTGGTGGAGAAAGCAAGGCGAAACTTCCTAACTTTCTCTACCAAGTCTCTATGGGCGAGTTCCCTATCCGCAAGCTCCGCTTCTAATTTATCTATGATCTTGTAGAGCTCCTCCACCCTTCTACTAAGAAAAGTTAGAGTGGGAAACCTAGGAGAGGTTTCATCACCCTTATCGTTGACCAAAGTAGGAGTCTTCTTAGCGTTGCGCTTAGAGGCGCTAGAAGAAATTCCTACGGGTTTGGTCCTAGGAATTTTGGCGGGATTGGGCATCACGCCCTTCCCACGCCCACCACTTGGCTTGTCCTTCCCTACAAGAATGAGGGAAGGGCTGCTTGACGGCGTGTGGTAAGAAGTGGTGTCCGCGGAGGACGTCATGGGATATTTCCCCGCGCCGCCGACGTTCGCCTTGAGGCGAAGCATGCCGGTGGTTGGCCTCCTTGGTGGTGCCGGCTTGATCTTGGCGCCGGTCATCGGTGGCCTTGATCTTGCCGATGACTTGATGCTATCGCCCTTGCTGGACCCTTCACTCCATGGTAGCCTTGCGGCTAGTGGCGCCATGAACATGGCCTCCTCTTGCTCTAAATCTTCTTGCGAGAACGATGGCACTCCATCAAGGTTGTATGGTGTGCGGGAGGCCTCATAGAGAGCAAGGGCATGGCTAGCCATTCTTGGAGCTTAGAGAGGAGAAGAACTTGCTGGTGTATGGGTATGAGCAAGAGAGAAAGAGATGAATGGCTTGAGCTTTTGTGAAGAGAGGAGAGGAGGAGATGGCTCAATTTATAGGTGAAGATGACATCTCTGTCTTTCGCGAATGCAGCAGGATCAAACTCCATATGGTGAGCATCAGAGAAGGGCTGAGGATCAGGGGACGAAATTTGGGGAGCAACGGCTCGCTCCCTGGCGCGAGCGCGCCAGTCGCGGCACGGCCCCTTCCCCTGTTTCATCCTGTCAGCCTCCAACGGTCCACTTGTTTCCAAAATGTGGTGTTTCAAACCGTTGGTTGTTCGAAGCTCACGGCACATTCTAGTTTTTGAATGGATAAAAAATGATTTTCAAGGAATATTTTGTAAAATATTTATTTGAAATATCCAGCACTTGTAAAAAGGTGGACAACCCAAGGATAAATGCTGGAATATTTCTATGATAGAGAAAATATTTTTGAAAATATTTTTGATAAGAAAGAATAGAAAAACTAGCCTAGTCAAGAAGTGAGAGTACTCAAAAACTAGGCATAATTAAATCTATTCGATCTAGTTCTTCACTAAAATTTAAATTGCGGGAAGACTCAAGGAAAGGTTTGAGACGCTGACCGTTAGCTTTGAAGATATTACCGTCATCATCTTGAATTGTGATTGCCCCATGAGTTGATGTGTCGATGACGGTGTATGGTCCTTTCCATTTGCTTCGCAGCTTTCCTTCACCGAATAATTTCACCTTTGAGTTGAAGAGCAAGACCTTCTCGCCTTGCTTGAAGGTTTTGAGCTTGATTCGGTGATCGTGCCATCTCTTAGTTCGTTCTTTGTAGAGCTTGGCACTATGATAAGCCTTCTCCCGCCATTCTTCCAGCTCAGAAATCTGTTGCTGTCGATTTCTGCCGTCTAATTTGAGGTCCATATTCCAGCTCTTGATAGCCCAATAAGCTCGATGTTCGAGCTCTATGGGTAAGTGGCAACTTTTCCCGTATACGAGATGGAATGGTGACATGCCGATAGGGGTTTTGTAAGTGGTCCTGTATGCCCAGAGTGCATCAGGAAGCTTACTTTTCCAGCCTTTCCCCATATCGTTGACTGTTTTCTGCAGGATGTTCTTGACCTGTTTGTTGGAAGTCTCCGCTTGACCACTGGTTTGAGGATGATAGGGGGTAGCTATGTTGTGCTTGGCTCCAAGCTCTTTCAGGAATGCTCTGAATGTTTTGTCAATGAAGTGGGATCCTCCATCGCTTATCACCATACGTGGTGTTCCAAAGCGAGGAAAGATCACTTCATGAAATATTTTCCTGGCATGTTTGGCGTCAGCTGCTCTGCAGGGCATAGCCTCTACCCACTTGGACACGTAGTCAACAGCTACTAGGATGTACTCGCAATCTTGGGACTTCTGGAATGGTCCCATGTAGTCAATGCCTCACACATCAAATATCTCTATTTGAAGGTTGTAGTGTAACGGCATTGCGTTGCGAGCCGTGATGCCTCCTTGGAACTGACACTTGCGACACCTTCGAATGAATTCTTTGGTGTCCTCGTACATCATTGGCCAAAAGAATCCGCATTGCCAGATTTTTGCTTGTGTGCGGAATGCTCCATAATGGCCTCCGTACGGTGCAGAGTGACATTTCTCAATGATTTGTAGGCCTTCTGTTGCTGGTATGCATCTCCTCAACAGACCATCTGAACATACCCGATACAGGTATGGGTCATCCCAAAGGTGACGTCTGCTTTCAACTTGCAGCTTTCTCCTGTTTTCCCCTGGCGGAACATATCCGGCAACCAAATAGTTGACGATGTTTGCGTACCAAGGGTTGTTGTCTGTCACCTTTAGTAGCATGTCGTCGCGTAGGAAGTCATTTATAGGTAGTTCCTGCATGTTAGTAACCTGCATACGCGACAAATGATCCGCAACGGTATTTTCTACTCCCTTTTTATCTTTTATTTCTAGGTCAAACTCTTGGAGTAGAAGAATCCAGCGAATCAAACGAGGTTTTGCGTCTTTCTTAGTGAGCAAATATTTTAGAGCTGCATGGTCTGTGTAGACTATGACTTTTGCTCCCACTAAGTAAGACCTGAACTTATCGATAGCATAAACGACTGCCAGGAGCTCCTTCTCTGTGGTAGCGTAATTGAGCTGAGCTCCTGTTAGCGTTTTGCTAGCGTAAGCGATCGCATGATGCTTCTTATCTTTGGTTTGGCCAAGGACCGCACCAACAGCATAGTCACTAGCATCACACATGATCTCGAAAGGTAGGGTCCAATCAGGAGGTTGGATGATTGGAGCTGAGATGAGTGCATTCTTAAGGGTATTGAATGCGTGCAAGCACTCATCTGTGAATTCGAAAGGTACGTCCTTAGCTAGTAGGCTTGTGAGGGGTCTTAGAGATTTGAGAAAAGTCTTTGATAAATCTCCTATAGAACCCTGCATGGCCTAGGAAGCTGCGGATTCCCTTCACGTTCACAGGGGGAGATAGCTGCTCAATAACTTTGATCTTAGCCTTATCTACCTCTATCCCTCGTTCCGACACTAGGTGGCCTAGGACAATGCCCTCGCGGACCATGAAATGGCACTTTTCCCAATTGAGTACCAAATCTTTCTCCGGCACCTTTGCAAGACTCTATCTAAATTTTCAAGACAATGATTGAAAGTTTTTCCATAGCGAGAAGTCGTCCATGAAAACTTCCATGATTTCCTCAATCATTTCTCGAAAAGATAGACATCATACACCGTTGGAAGGATGCGGGTGCGTTACACAACCCAAACGACATCCTTCTATAGGCATATGTTCCATATGGACAAGTAAATGTCGTCTTGCTTTGATCATCGGGGTGGATGGGTATTTGATGATAACCCGAATACCCATCTAGGAAACAGAAGAAAGAATGTTTCGCTAATCGCTCCAACATTTCATCAATGAAGGGAAGCGGAAAGTGGTCTTTCTTTGTTGCCGTGTTGAGTTTCTGGTAATCGATACACATTCTCCACCCCGTGACGGTTCTTTGAGAGATAAGCTCATTTTTTATCATTTTTAACTACCGTCATACCTCCTTTCTTGGGAACCACCTGGACGGGGCTAACCCAGTCACTATGTGGTACGGGATAGATAATCCCGGCGTGAAAAAGTTTCAATACCTCCTTTTTCACGACTTCACGCATCGCATTATTCAGCCTTCGCTGAGGTTCTCGAGTTGGTGTACTCGAGGGGTCAATAGGAATGCGATGTGTGCATAAGGTTGGGCTTATTCCCTTGAGATCATCCAAGGAATAATCGAAAATCGTTCTATGTTTTTCTAGCACAGCGATGAGTTCAGCCGTCTCCTTGTCGCTAAGCTTATCGCTTATGATGACAGGAGTTTGTGAATCGCCATGTAGGAAAGCATAGCGCAGTCCCGTAGGCAAGGGTTTAAGCTCAATGGGAGGTCGTGTCGGTTTCTCTTCTTTGGGTAAATCTATGGTTTCTCCCAGTTCGTCTTCCTCTTCTATAAAGTGAGGAGCATCGCTCTCTAAAGGCATCTCTGGGGTTTCGAAAGGAATTACCGACATGACCTCTAGGGGTCTACTAGGAGGAAGTTCAGCCACTGAGTTTTTAGCTCGCGTGACTTGAATAGAGAAACACTCTCTCCCTAGTTTGACTCCCAATTCCCCTGTTTTTGATGGACTTGTAATGAGTGTTTCTAGGGGATGACCGATTAGAATGTCGAAATCCTGGATGTCAAAGACATGAAAGTCCAGGGCCATTTCGACTTCTTGATGATGGAGAGTTATGTTGTGTAAAATCCCAAGTCCGTTAAGAGCAGACCGAGGTGCTACTCTAAGGGATTTGACTGTTGGAGTATGTGGTTTTTCTCCTAAACACATGAATGCGTAGGATTTTGACATGATGTTTGTTCCAACAGTGGGATTATACAGAACATCCATCCAATCTCCTTGGATTTTGCATCAAAGGGTTGAGGAAGGGGCACGAATCTGAATTTCTTCAGGTGAGAGCTCTCCTTCTGCCACCCATTCTGAGCTCATGATAGCGGTTAACTCCTTAACGGATTCTCTGAGAAATAATTCATCAAGAGGATCGCTAGGAGTGACGGAGATTGGTGGTCTCCTATGACATTTGTATTTCGAGGTGTTTCCAAAATCTTCGAAAAGTTTGTCCTCGAATACAGGAAGTTCCATTTGACTGGAAACCTCCTCTATGGCCTCTGGCTCAGGAGAGGTAGTCTCTATCACGGGTTCGGCAATAGCCGAAGAGGCTTCCTCTATAATCGCTCGGGCTCGAACCGGATGGGTTCTAGCGGGGAGTGTTCTCTAGAATACGATTTAGGAGAGCTTCTCCTTCCTTCGTGGTCTTATGTATAAAAGATCCACCGGCGAGACTCTCTACCTAATCCCGGCCAAAAGTGTTGTAACAAAGACATGGCTTGGAATAGATAGGTCGAGGACGACCGGTCGGGGTCAAAAATCGGTCCCAAGCCGCTCCCCGTAGTTTCTTTTCTAATTGTCGGAAGTTGAGAATCTCGGACCGTAGGGAAGCGATTCGAGATATAGGGAAGAATGCAACGCAAAAACTATCATGAAGTTTTTCCCAATCTCCATTTACCTTTCCTACGGTTTGGTCGTACCATTGTTTCTCCCTCCCATTGAGTGAGAAGGGAAACAACTTCCAACGCAACATTTCTTGTGACATGCCACAAATGGTTAGGCATTCACAGAGTTGCTCAAACTCCCTTAGGTGATGATATGGATTTTCATAATCCAAGCCTAAAAAGACTTGGTCCTGAACCATGGCTATGAGGCCGGGACGGAACTCGTAACTAGAAGCTGTGATTGGCTTCGAGGATTGTGGCTTTTTAACGAGCTCGCCCTTAGGAGCTGATAATTTGGCGATGGTAGGTAGCTCCATTTTGTAAGATGAAAAGAAATATAAAATAGAAGCAAAGGTAGAACAAGGTACACGGGCAACTAGGTTCGGAAATAAACTTGACAACCGTTCCCCGACAACGGCGCCAGAAATGCTTGTTGGTATTTCTTAGCGAAAGCAGTAAATTCCGCAAGCGCACGGAAAGACCGTTGTAGCACTTCACCCGGTGATGAACAAGGTATCGTAAACTTCACGAAGAACGGTATGGTCAGGTTTAGGTCTTGGCTAGATTGCCCGGAGGAGAGAGTAGGTAACTCGGGAAAGTGAGGTTTTCTATAAGACGAATCCTTAGAGAAAGGTAACTCTACCGCGATTACTTGCTTCGGGCACCGGATCGCACCCGGTCCGCGGGTGATGCCGGCCGGTAGCTCTACGCCGTACCCGGACGTGGGGGATTACAAAGGACGGACAGGGCTGTCACCACCTGCCGCCTACCACCTCAACCGTGGAGTACGAGGCAAACGAAGGTAACTAATTAGCTTAGACACCACGTCTACGCCAATGTTACAGTTCTAGCATCGGCCAGGAACATCCGTCTCTATCAGGAGTCCTCTACTAGAACTACCGCCACAAGGACGGTCGACGAACCCGCAAGCAAACGATGATAAAGATAACTTTGCAAGAAGGAGCGTACGAATAGATAAACACGAACCTCTTACTTCAAGCGTAAGAAGTCGCCGAGGTACAAGTGAGGAGGGAGCCGACAAATCCGGCACTCCACCCCGTGGAAGACTAGCCTCCGGGAGTACTCAAAAAGAGTTACTCCGCTCTTGACCTCTCTCACTCTCCTACTTCTATTCTAGCTAGAAGCTAGGTATAATGGCTCTACTCTTCCTCTAGTGTAGGCTTGTGGAAGTGGAGAGGGAGGAATGAGAATGAAGAATGAAAAGTTGGATGTGTGAAATGAAAGAGAGAAGGGCTTTTATATGTGGAGATGGTCGGTTCCCGCGCGCCCAAATGACCAAAACACCCCCGCACCGCCCTCTGGAGCATTGAATGCACCGCCTCCAGCTGGCCTGCCCCACCTGGCAGAGGGGAGGGCGCGAGCGTGCCCCTGGCGCGAGCGCGCCAGGGTGCCGCCTCCCCCTGACCGACCTTGGCTGGCGGGCTTGGTCTTGGGCCTGAAGTTGGCCCATGTGGTGTTTTGTCAAGTTGGTACGTCGGTTTGGCCTTTCTCTTCTTTTCTTCTTGTCTTGCCTTTGGGCCCATTTTATAATTCAAATATTTACTCTCTTTTCTCTAGTTTTTGGCCCAAAGTATATGTATTCCATGAATGCTCCTGCAAAACAAGTGTTCACCAAAACTATGGAATTTCGTTAGCATAAATCTCCTATCTAGGTGGTTTTTGGCGAACTATGAACCTAAGTTGGCGGGGTTAGATATACAATAAGGACCGCCAACACCATGTTGCTTGCCGGCTTGACATGCACTACAAGGTCTGTCCTTCTCAAATGTGACATCATGCAAGCCTCTCACTAGATCATGCTTCACCAACCTGTTTAATTGCTTCATGCCAACATGTCCAGGGCGCCTATGCCATAGCCACCCCTTGCTTGACTTGCCAATCAAACATGATGAAAGTTGAGCTTCACTAGCATTGAAATCAACCAAATACAAGCTTCCATGCCTAAACCCCTTGAAGATGATATTTGCTTGATCCTTGCTCACCACCTCAACATGCTTGTCATCAAATATGCACTTGTAGCCAAGATCACACAATTGAGCCACCGACAAAAGATTGAAGTTCAAAGTATCAACTAGCAACACATTGGAGAGATCTTTGTCATTGGAAATTGCAACCTTTCCTAGCCCCATGACATCACCCTTGCTATTGTCACCAAATGTGATGGATTTGAATCCACCATTGTCATTCTTGTCAAGTGATTTGAACATACTATCTTCATCGGTCATATGATTTGATGCACCACTATCAAGCACCCAATGCCTCCCTCCGGCTTTGTAATTAACCTACAAGAAGACATCAAGCTTTAGGTACCCACTTTTGCTTGGGTCCTTGAAGGTTAGTCACTAGAGTCTTTGGCACCCAAATAGCTTTCTCCTTTGAGCTCTTCCATGGTGTACCAATGAATCTAGCACTCACACCACACTCACTCTTAACAAGCATGTAGGAAGCATTCAACTTGTAAGAGGAAGCACTAGTGTTCTTGTTCTTGCATGCATGCTCTAAATGACCCACTTGCTTGCAACTAGTGCAATAGCTACCATTCCTCTTCACAAAACTAGTCTTGTGAGGAGCAAAGGCGGCCTTACCTTTCTTGGGGTATAGCCCAATCCCTCTTTGTAGAGAGAAGCTCTTTGACTACCCAAGCACATAAGCAAGCGGTCCTCACCACCATAAGCCTTAGCCAAGGTGTGATTGAGCTCCTTGACTTCCTTCTTAAGAGACTCATTCTCAACTACTAGTGTAGAATCACATGCATGACCAACACTACTAGATGAAGCAGAGGCATGAGAGCATGAAGGGTCAAGTGATGCAACAACAATTGAATCATCAAGTGAATCACATGATGTGGCCATATCTTTCTTTTTAATGATCACCACTTGTGATTGCTCTTTCTCTTGCTTCTCAACTAGAGAAGAATGAGCTTTTTCAAACTTGGAGTGAGCTTTCTCTAGCTTCTTATGGTGTACCATTAGACTCTCATAAGAGGCCCTCAACTCCATAAGTTCTTGCTCAAGGTTTTGTTTATCCTTGTGCAAGCCCCTACATTCTTTTCTAGAGTCATTGAAAGCACCTTTGCAATCCTCAAGCATGACCCATAGTTCTTCTTTTGTGGTCTCATCATCATCATCACTCTCATCATCACTATTGGGTGGAGGCTGTACCTTAGTGGCCTTGGCCATGAAGCAAGATGATGGAGCACCAAATAGAGAAAGCTTCTCTTGAATGGCAATGCTTGCGTGCCCCTTCTTCTTCTTCTTCTTCTTGGAATCATCGTCTTCATCACTTGAGGAAGATGAATCACTCTCCCAAGTTGCCACATGAGATTCACCCTTCTTCTTCTTGTGAGAGGAGTCTTTCTCCTCCTTATTCTTCTCTTGCTTCTTCCTCTCCTTCTTCATGGCATCTTCATCATCACTTGCATAGGGACACTTGGCAATGAGATGATCCTTGCTATTGCACCGGAAGCACTTCATGGGATGGTCACTTGACTTGGATGAGCTTCTCTTGCTCTTGGACCGGTACCCCTTCTTCATGAGCTTCCCCATTCTCTTCACAAGGAGTGCCATTTGTTCACTCACTTCTTCTTCTTGTCCACTTGAGCTAGAGCATGGTTCATCTTCACTTGAAGACTCTTCTTTCTTCTTCTTGCCCTTGCTCTTGGATGATGTGGCCTTGAATGCCACACTCTTCTTGCCATCATCCTTCTTCTCACTTTCCTTCTTCTTCTTCACCAATTCTTCCTTCTCATGATCTTCTCTAAGCTCATCATCGGCCATGACTTCTTGAAGGACTTGGTTGGGTGTTGGCTTGTCCCTCATGGTTGTTTTCACCATGACAGTCTTTAACATGTCAAATCTCTTGGGAAGACACCTCATGAACTTGGTGGAGAATTGAGTATCCTTGATTTCTTCCCCAAGTCCCTTGAGCTCATTGACAATGACTTGGAGCCTATGGAACATTTTCGGCACACTTTCATCTTTCTTCATTGAGAAGCTAGCAAACTTCTCTTGCAACATGTAAGCTCTTGCGGTCTTCACACTTTTGGTGCCCTCATAAGCTTCTTCTAGCTTCTTCCAAATGTCATGCGCCACCTCAAGATTCTTGATGAGCTCAAAAGCTTTATCATCAAGCGCCTCATGGAAAGCACTCACGGCAATGTCATTTGCTTGTTGCTTCTTCTCTTCGGCCGGTGTTGGCACCGCACCCTCAACAAGCTCGAATTTTGTTTCCACCACTTTCCACACCTCAAGGTTGATTGACTTGAGATGACTCTTCATCTTGAGCTTCCACTTGGCATAGTCATCACCTCGAAATGATGGTGCCTTCTTGGTGTTGTTGATATGCATAACCAATGCCATTGCTTCACCGTAGGATGTTAATCCAACTCAAACAAACGGTGCCCGGCTCTAATACCACGTCAATGGCTAGAGGGGGGTGAATAGCCTAATAAAATTTCTAGCAAGAATGCTAGACAACCAATTAGCAAGCTAGGCGGCAAATGTGCAAAGCTAAAGCTTCGACTACTCTATGCAAGCCGTCCTAAACAAAGCAAGGCTACTCAATCCAAATGCACAACCAACCACGGTGATCAAGCTACACAATATCGGTTCAACGAAACTGAACAAGCAATTCTACCCACGGGATTTAAACTACTCAATGAGTGGTTCCCGACCGACCACAACAACCAATTCTACTTTGCGGGAAAGTAAAGAGATGATGGAAGTTTATACCGTTGCGAAAAGTAGAAGATAGCCAATCACCGGTGTAGTAGCCAATCACCTAGGGAGCTCAAGCACAAGCATAAGGAGGTCGAAGCCTCGGCAATCACAAATCGACACAATGATTTTTTATCGAGGTTCACTTGCTTCCCGGCAAGCTAGTCCTCGTTGTGGCGATGCACTTGCTTGGTGGGTTGCCCGCTCAATTGGCTCGGTGCCAAAGACCCCAATGGGGAGTCGCAATCTCCACACAAGACAAGGATCCACAAGCCACGAGCAATCCACTAGAGTATCCTTTCGCGAACTCCCGCGGGGAAGGATCAAGAACCCCTCACAAGAACCCGGTGTGGCCTCGAACAATCACCAAGTCGAGGTCAACCACCACCCGCTGCTCTAAACCGTCTACGGTGATGGGAATCACCGAAGAGTAACAAGAATCCGCAGCTCACTCGATGAACAAGTGCCTCTAGATGCAACTCTCAATGCAAATCACTTGTTCTCACTCAAATCTCTCTCAAAAATGGCAAGGGAACCAAAGAGATGAGTGGGGAGGAGTGTCTCTAGCTCAAAGTATGCTCAAGAGTGTTAGAATGGGCAAGAGAGCCTCTTCCAAACGGCCATCCTCATATTTATAGGCTCCACCAAAGAATAGAGTCATTGCCATCTCGGGGGTGCCAGAACCACTGCGCCGGACGCGTCCTGCGCAGGTCGCCGGACGCGTCCGGCGCCTTCTTCCTCGCTGATGAGCCGACCGTTGCTCGTTTGAAGTCATCTGACAGGCCGCGTCCGCCGCCTTCCTTTGCCCTGCGTCCGGCGCGCTCCCTGTCGACGAAATATCGGCGATAGTCCGACCAGGGGTATGCCCTGACCGGTAATGGATTGGCGGAAGGCGCACCGAGGTTGCGAGCAAGATGTAAACGGGGAGCAATCACACAAGGTTTACCCAGGTTCGGGCCGCTATGAAGCGTAATACCCTACGTCCCGCTCTCTGTTTCGATTATGTGTGGATGTATGAGTACGTGCGTATGCCGATTCCGTCCTCGGCATGGGGGTCCTTGCTCTCCTTATATATTACGGGAGCAAGGTTACAAGTCGGAACTAGCCTATACGGTACTAAGTTTACATACTTTACAAGTCTAAACTTTCCTATCTCGGCTAGGTCTTGTCCTCCTTGTCGGTCTTCGATATAATTGCCTGTTTTAGATTTTGTCCGACCGGCTGAGCCGATCGGTCTTTGAGCTTGATGGGCCGGCCTGGTGATAGCATGTCGGCCCAAACTAGGCCGTGAGGGTATATGGAGTTTATACCTCCACGGCTAGTCCCCGAGCATCATGGATCTTGAGGGAGAAAACACCGTCTTGCTTGGCCGAGTGAGAAAGGGTGGTCGGACACACGTTCGACATGTGGTCCGAGCGGTGGCCGGAGGACCGTCTAGTGCTTCGACCACACTTTGCTTGCACTTGGTTGACGTTGTTGGTTTTGACCGAAAGATTTATGATGCTCTGAAAAAAGAAAAAGAATTTTGGAAGGGTCCCAAATGCGGGAGACGTGGGCCCTCGTTAGTGTGTGATGCCTGCCATCACATGGTATCTGTCGTGATTGGTCAGTGCCTTAGCTTAGTTTTGAAACTAAACCCTTTGTGAATAGAAAGGATCGAGGCCGAGTCATGCAAAATGACGTGGGCCCACGTAGTCCCCGAGGTTCTTTGTAAGATAGTATATGTTGTAGCAAGCTCTTAAAAGAAGGATCTAGCCCATGTCACCTCTCGGGTGACGTGGGCCCACGTAGTCCCCGAGCACGAGATGAGGTGGAACACGTTATGTCGGGTCTAAAAAAAGAAGACAAACCGATCATTGTGTCGTGCTCTATGTGTTTCCGACCACTCTTTGAGTGAGACCGAGCGAGGCCAAATTTCATTTGGGCTGGTCGGTTTGAACCATGCCATGACTTTGTCATGATTAAGCTAAGATAGCTTTGCTACTTAACTCGGTCCCAGCGTAGGTTTGTGAGACCATGGTTTTGAATCTAAACCCATAAAAATAGCTTAGCTATTTGTGCGCCGAAATAACGGTATCATTGGCCAAAGAATCCCGGCTTTCCATTGTCGGATTGTGTGGGTTGAAATGTTAATGATATATCTTTGCTATACTTGTAACTTTGTTACGGCGGGTTGGAAACGACTTCGGCGTGAACCCGATCTTTTAGCGAATTTGTTTTTAAGACTATAGCTAGAAGGCGGACTTAAGTGGCCATCAATAGCTTTGCTTCTTGGGCCGGCTTTCGGGTTGTGCGGTAAGGCTGTGCGTCTGCGGAAAAAATGAATTTTAAACGGGGAAAAAAAACGAACCGGAAAAGCCTTTTTCCGCTAGGGCGGCCCAGTTTCTTCGGCCCATCGAAGTAAAAAACCCTAGTGCGGTTAAAAACTCTTGGTGCCGCCGTCATTTGGCTCGCTTGGTTTCATTTTGCCTGCCGTTCTTGCAATCGGTCCCTTCGCTCCCGCGCTTGTGTCTAGGGTTAGCTCGAGCAACCGCATCCTTCCGTCCGAAAATCATGGCGAAGAAGCGTCAATGTGCGCGAGAGAAGAAGAAGGGAAAGGAACGAGAAGGAGTATGAGAAACAAATGAAGCTTCTTTGGTCGCCGACGCGCCGTCGGCGGCGGCGTCGCTGAATTCTTTGGCGGATGGGGGCATGATTCCGCCGGCATCCTTTGAAGTGTGGCGTGTGCCGCCGCGAGGTGAGGCGTTCCCCCGCCCTTATGATGGTGAAATAGTTGTTTTTGAAGATTATTTCATCAGAGGCTTGGGTATTCCGCTTCATACTTTCCTGGTGGAACTCTGCATTTTTTGGAGGATTTCTATCTGCAATCTGCAACCGAACTCAATTATGACAGTCGCTCTCTTTGTTGCATATTGTGAAATGTATCTTGCAATTCCCCCAAACTTCAATGTGTTTCGTCATTTTTATGAATTGAAAAAGAGGGGAAATTTAGGAGGTAGCCCAGTAGCTGGAGCGTGCTACCTCTCTCTTCGTGATGGAATGCGTTCACGCTGGCTGTCTTTCACTCATACTGACAATGTGAAAGATTGGTTCAAAAAATGGTTCTATGTGAATGATAATCGGCAAGGGAGGCTGTCCCTTGTGATATTACTCGATTCTGAACCAAATCATCGCTGGTCGGATAAGCCAAATGCTGCGAGATGATCGAAGTGAACGAGATCCTGGCAATGATGAATTTTAAGGGCACGAACGGTTTTACGGTGGCGCATTTGTTTTCATCTCTCGCCGTATCCAACCTTTGAGGGAGAGAATTAATTTCTGTGGGAATATCGTCGAAGGATGACCCTTCTCGTGAATCTTCGGAGGAAATTGCTCTTGATGATATTAACTTGAGGCTTATGAAGATGTTCAAACGGGGGAGGATACTCATATCCCTCGGCCAACTATTAAACCTTATGATTTGGAGGATGCCACCTCCACCGGTACCGTCATGTTCACTTTGTTTGTTTTCTTTATATCTCAATGCTTTTGGTAATTATCTTGACTTGTATATGCTTACGGGGCCGTCATATTTATGTGTCCCGAGTGCCTTTAGATGATCGCCGGTGGGAAGCTCTTGGTACCAACGCACTTGGTTTTGATCGGGGTATTGACGGGATGACGGTGCACGATGATCCGCCGTGGAGCCTGTCGATGATCAATCTAAAGCTGCCGGGAAGCAGAAGGTTGTGTATGAGAAGAAAAAGAAACATTCTGGTGTCCTGACAGGTGGCTCTTTATCTCTTCAGCCCTGTGCTTCAGGCGGTCAGAAGCGTCGTTATCGTCAGATTGCGGAGTCATCAGATTCTGGATCTGATTCTGACGATAAGTTGTCGCTTGCTGAAATTGCTCGGCGCAAACGTTTGCGTGCTGAGCGTAGTGGTGGTCGGAGTCATACTCCCCCCCCGTGTACTTCCTCGATCAGTTGTTGATTACGGGAATCAACCCGTTATGCCAATTACTAGGGCCGGGCTTTTGATCGCGATGTTCCCGATAATTTGGTGAGGTTTTAGAGGATCAGAATGCCTCTGCTGCTGTATTGCCTTGTGATGCGAGGCTAATGTTGTTATTGGATCTTACGCTTACGTTCGAGCATGGAGACCGATATGCTTGATTGGTTCAACATTCACTTTGAGCAATCGAACTGTGAGTAAATAAATTTATTGGCCTGTATCTTTGCTATGCCTTGAATTGTTTTAATTATTGTGAAAAAATTTCTTGTTGTCGGGGCTCCTATTGTTGAAGATTTGGGCGAGAGAGCCCTTGGTGGAAGCTGGGACTGCTTGTGGTAGGCCAAGAAGCTGTTCTGAAAGCTGTAACTCCCGCGCCAATGTAGTCGTGGATCAAGAAACTGTTCCACCCGCTGCGATGTTGTTGGGGATCCGGGGACAGTTATTGCAAATGTTGTTCTTGAACTGTAGTGGTTACTACGGGTATCAACATCATGGCCTCCTCGGGGATGCACTGACCATGTGCCGGGTTTGGCACTTGGATTCTTCCCCGGCTTCTCCTGGTGAAGGAGATCAATATCTACGAATATGCGCTTGGGTAGTTTTAGACCCGGTGTATCAGCAAGTCGCCCGAGATAATGGAAGAGGTTAGAGGAGGAACTTCTTTCGGTGCCCATGTTCTGGCGTATGACTACATTGCCCGTCAAGATGAGGATGGGCGGTGGCACATTTTTGAAGATGTTGCCGGGGTACCATCTCGATGGTTTTGAGCAAGTGTTTCTGATTTGCGGGCTCGTGTCAAGGTTAGTACTTGTCTTTAGTGACTCTTCTATTTTGCCTATCTTGTGGTGTTTATAAAAGATCCTTTCGCAGAAATTTGTTGAAGATATTGCCTGAAAAACGTCGCCTCTGCATAGAGCGGTTCAAGCCGACCATGTGTGAAAATGGTCTTCTGCGGAAGCAAAATGAGGATTTGGGTCGGCAAATCCGAGTTTATGAAGGTCGTGAAAAGCTTTGGGAACTTGAGAAAGATTCCTGTGAAAAAGGTTACTGATCCTTCGGGAGCAACACAAAGGTTTGTTTTACTTTGCTCTTGTTACTTATTATTTTAATAGAGGTTACAAGTAGCCGATTGAGTATTTTGCGGAATTGGAGAGTGATAAAGCCTTAATGGCTGCTGAAATTGCTCGTACGAACGAAGTAAGCAATAAGGCCCGTGTAGAAATTGAACGTCTGGAAAGGGAGGCACGAGGTGCGTTTTTCTCCTTTGTTATGTTTGTGTTTTGAGGTCTTGATCGATTGTATCTTATGAATTGTGTTTGTGTAGAAACGCATGAGCGTCATATGGCACAATTTGGCGTGCGAAGGATAATAACCAGCAATTGACGAACGTTATCTTTCCACGGCGGGTGGTGCCGCCCTCTGTTTTACGTGCTTGCGCGAGGTGAAGTGAGGCCGGCAAATCCCCTTCTTGTTCCCGAATTTGTTGTGGATCAATGCCGCCGTTCATGGCGCTTATTGAAGGAGTTTGTCGGGAAGGGGAGCCGTTTTGTTGCGTCGAGTGTTCTAGCTCTTGCGCAATCTCACTTTCCTCGAGCAGATTTTAAGCGCTTGGAGTCCGGACGTCCTGAGACACTTCTCCGGAAAAGCTCAAAGATTTGCGAAGGCTTGTTGGGGCACCGCTGCGCTATTGCCGACAAGATAGACCTTGTGCACGAGCAACAACTTTAAACTTTTTTCTCGTGGTATTGAATTCGTGGTGCTTGGCACCTTTATTGTAAAAATATCTGTATGCTTTGGTACGGATGGCGGTACTTTGTATTTGTATAAATTACAATTGCCTTAAGCATAGAATTTAATTAAGTGTTCTATGTGCCAAGAGTTTGGCAAATCTCTAGGTGGATCGTCTAGAGTACACAATTTATAAGTCGTTGGTCTTGTGACTGCTTTGACTAGGAAAGGTCCTTCCCAATGAGATGACAATTTGTGGAGGTCGTCGATTTCGAATTCTTTTGAGGACGAGATCTCCGACTACAAACTGTCTTTCTTTTACGTTCTGTTGTAATAGCGCCGTAGAGACGCTAGATATTTGGCCGTTCTTGGGAGTGTTTCCAAGTTTCGCTCTTCTCCGAATCGATGATAGTTTTTCGACTTCATTTGTGGCTTCCTCGTCATAGTTTTTTGTTCTTGGTGAGCCAAATGCCACTTCATACGGTAAAAGCTTCGCACCAAATATCATGAAATAAGGCGAGACGCCGGTATTTCGCTTGGTTGAGTTCGAAGTCCCCATATTACGGCGGGTAATTCATGATACCATCTTCCTGGATGGGTATCGTTGTCTCGATATAACCTTTTCCGTAGTGCGTCTATGATCATCCCATTTGCTCTTTCTACTTGACCATTGGCTCGAGGGTGAGCCAGCGATACGTATTTTACTTTTGTTCCTAAGTCTTCACAAAAATCCCAAAATTCACCCACTGTGAATGTGGATCCCAAATGTTATGATGGTGTTGGGTACGCCGAAATGATGTACGACGTACGTTAGGAATTCGACTGGCCTTTTGAGCATTTGCCTTGACTAAGGGCTTATATTCTATCCATTTTGAAAATTTGTCTATAAGTACATAGACGAATTGATAGCCGCTGGGGCTTTTTTGAATGGTCCTATCATGTCAAGTCCCCGGCATGAAAAGGGCCATCCGATGGTATTGTTTGAAGCTCATGTGCGGGGACATGAATTTGTTTAGCGAAGAATTGGCAACCTTTACAATCTTTGAACTAGTTTTTTAGCATCGGCGAGTGCGGTTGGCCGGTAAAAACCTGCTCGGAACACCTTCCCGACCGGTGTTTTTGATCGCATGGTTTCCACACACCCCTTCATGAATATGTAGTAGTAGTTCTGCTCCTTCTTCGAAGGAAATGCATTTTGCAATACTTGGCGCTTGCATTTTTGCGCATAAGTTGCCCGTTGACTAGGACATAATGTTTCTTGCGTCTTATAAGGCATTTGTTTTTCTATTTTATCGTCGGTGTATCCTCATCAATGAGGTACCGAATAAAGGGAATTCTCGGTCTGGTTTTGTCTCTTTTGTTTGTTCCAAAGGTTCTCTTGATGGTATTTGCTCGTTACATCCCTTTGCGATCGAGGAGTCTTGTCGCTTTCTTTTCTTTGGATAAATAACTTTGGAGTTATCTATAGATTTTTTGCACGACCTTATTCTTGGAGCATTTATTACGAAAAGGCGCCGGTCGGATTGCGGCGATGATGTTCTTGTTTCTTGCTGGTCGGAGATGGGCCAAGAGTATGCTTTCTGCTGGATATCATCTCGTTTTAGTTTTGTCGGATGATTCTACGTCTTTTTGTGGTGGTTCTGTGCTACCTCGTGTGACGAGAAGGTAATAGGAGGTCTTGAACAAATACATCGGGTGGCATTTTTGCTCTGTCGAGATCCCAATTTAGATAATTGGTCGGCAAGTTTGTTCTTTTCTCTTGGTATATAAGTGAATTCCGAGACCATAGAATTTATTTTCCAACTTCCTTATTTACGCCACGTATGCTTCCATTTTCTCATTAGTACGAGTCCCATTCTTTGTTGATTTCTTTGGACGACTAGATTAGAATCTCCAAAGACGAGGAGCCTTTTTATACCCAACTCGATGGCTATTTTGAGGCCATGAAGTGCGGCTTCGTATTCAGCCGCATTATTTGAAGCTTTGAAATGGATACGCGGCACATATCTTAGGGTATCACCGCTTGGTGCTTTGAACACGACGCTTTGCTCCTGCTCCTTTTATTTTGAGGGAGCCATCGAAGAACATTTCCCATCGTTCGGCTTCGTTTTGAAATGGAGGTAGGGATATGTCCGTCCATTCTACAAGAAAATCAGCCAAAGCCTGGGATTTGATGGTTGTTACGCCTTCTCTGGAATTTCAATGTGTATGGGCTAAGTTCTATTGCCCATTTGATGATCCGACCATCGGCGTCTTTATTGCGGAGAATGTCGCCAACGGCGTGTTCTGTTACTATTGTGATCGGATATGTATCAAAGTAGTGTAGCAACTTTCGTTTTGTTATTAGGATCCGTACAAAAGTTTTTGTACGTGTGGGTATCTCTGTTTGGAGTCGTTTAAAACTTCGCTAATGTAGTAGACTGGTCTTTGTACACCATATGTGTGTCCCTCTTCTTGTCGTTCGACGACTATTCTTGTGCGACCACGCGATCGGTAGCCGCAATGTATAGCAATAACTCTTCGTGATCTTTAGGTGCTTTGTGTAGCACCGGTGGCGATGTTAAATATGTCTTGAGTTCGAAGAAGGCTTTGTACGCTTCGCTTGTCCATTCAAATTTTTGCTTGGCTTTTAATAATTTGAAAAAGGGGAGGCCTTTTTCGCCAAGTCTTGATATGAAGCGGCTTAAAGCCGCCATGCATCCAAGTAAGTTTCTGGATATCTTTTATGCCTTTCGGTTTGCGTCATTTTTAAACTGCATTAATCTTTTCGGGATTTGGCTTGATGCCGTCTTGGCTAACTACGTTGCCAAGTAGTATCCCGATGGTACTCCGAATATGCATTTTTGTGGGTTTAATTTCCACTTGAAATTTGTTTAAGGCGACAAAGGTTCGCTCTAGGTTTGAAACTAAGGATCCGCTCTCCTTTGTTTTTACGACTACGTCGTCTACGTATGCTTCGACCAAGCGGGTCGGAAATTTCTTTTGAAGACACTCTTGGATGGCGCGTTGGTATGTTGCACCAGCATTTTTGAGGCCAAACGACATGGTCGTATAGCGGTATGCGCCGAAAGGCGTGATGAATGATGTTTTTATTTGATCGTGAGTTGCTAAGGCTATTTGGTGATACCCGAATAGCAATCTAAAAAGGACAACAGTTCGCGACTGCGGTTGAATCAACTACTTCGTCGATGCGAGGTAGTTTAAAGGGGTCTTTAGGGCGTGTTTGTTGAGGTCGGTATAATCAACACACATTCTCCATTCGCCATTTTTCTTTTGTACAAGAACTGGATTGGATAGCCGGTCGGGATGATACACTTCTTTTATAAAACCATTTTGCTAATAGCTTTAACACTTCTACCCTAATCACCTCCTTCTGTCGCGAGCAAACCGTCGTAATCTTTGCTTGATTGGTTTGGCGGTTTCGAGACATTAAGGAAGTGCTCGGCCTTTTCCCTTGGGGACGCCTGGCATGTCTGTGTTTTCCGGGCAAATATGCTTATGTTGTCCCTTAGGAACTGGACGAGCGCGTCTTCCTATTTGTCGTTTAGATGTGCTCCTATGAGAGCGGTTTTTTCTTTATCGCCGGGGATGAGCTCGATCTTCTTTGTGTCGTTGCTTTTGTTAGCTGATCTTTTAGACTGTTTGACTGGGATCTGGAGATCAGCTTCTGGTATCTTTTTTGCTTCAAGGCATGTTTGCTCCATATGAGCTTTGAGGTCGGCTAATTCGGGCAGCTGCGTAGGCGTTTGTTTAACGAGTCATGGGCCATAAGCACATTGCCTCTAAGAGAAAGAATGCCTTTTGATGTTGGCATTTTCAATACTAGATATCCATAGTGAGGGACGGCCATGAACTTCGCGATCCTGGTCGACCGAGTATGGCATGGTAGACGCCTTGAAGTCGGCTACAATGAAGCGACGTAGTCTTTTTACGAAGTCTTTGTCTTGTCCCGAACCGGACGGGTAGGGTTATTTTTCCCAAAGGCATTGATGGTTTGCCTGGCATGACTCCCGAATGGTGAGTCGTAAGGCTCGAGATCTTCGATCTTTAACCCTAGCTCTCGGAACGCTTGTAAGAATAGTATGTTTAAGGCACCGCCATCTATGAGTACTCTTTCCATGCGTATGTGGTTGACGACTGGATCGAGTACCAAGGGAAACGCCAGCGTACGGTATATTTGCCCACATGTCGGCCCCTTGTTGAAGGTGACTAGTTGTTCCGACCAGTGGAGCTTTGGTATCCGTGTTTGCCCCATCTTGTCTTAGCGATCGCCATGATCCTCCTTTTTAGTAATTTCTTGTCACGCGGGTTTTCGAGGCCAACCTTGCCGCCGAAGATCATGGGCGACAGGTGTTTGGTGGGCTCGTTGAATTGATGTCGAGGGTCTTTATCCTTTGTCTTCTTCTTCCTCGGTTTTGTCCTTGTTCGGTCGTTTTTCCTTGTTTTGTTTTATCAATCTTTGTTTCTTGGCGGCCGCCCCGCTAAAAATTCTTTGTGAATCCTCGGCATTCGCCCATGGTATGGCCTTTTCCTGGATGCTTAGGGCAATCTGGCCTAGGATTTTCTCATATTCGGATCGAAGTCTCGCTTCTTTTCTCGTTGGGTGGTACCGAATGGACACGTTGATCGTGTCTCTCGCTATAATTGTTTTGATTGCGATTGTCGCGTCGTCGTTCATTGCGACGGTTATTGTCACGTCTGTCGTTTTCGCGCATGTCTTTGCGTTGAAAATCTCTTTCTCTGTCATCGTTTCTTCGAAGTTTCGTATCCTTGTCCGGTTTCGGGCAATTGTTGCATGGCATCATCAACGCGAGCGAATTCTCGTGCTATTCGAACATCTCGTCGGTTGTAGTGGGTTGTCTTCTCAAGAGTTCTTTTCGTAGATCGATATTTCCTTGTTGTCGTAATCCTTGTACGAACAAGGACACAACTTCGGCTCGCTGAAATGTCTCGGAATTGTTGTCCGAGACTTCCGAGAAGCGCCGTATGTAGTGACGTAGTGGTTCATTTGGGTAGTCGACGATCTTTGCTAGGTCGTATTTAGTGCCTCGGGCCGCGGCACGTGGTTCGTAATTTTCGATGAAGAGGTGTCGCAATTGGGGCCAAGCGTGAATCGACCCCTCTCGTTGGCGTAATAACCAATTATTCGGCCCTTGTCGAGTACAATAGGAAGGTAATTGGCCATGACATGTTCATCCCCTCCGCGTGCTCGTACGGCTACTTCGTATAAGAGGATCCAATGCTCGGATCGACCTTGCCATCGTAAGTTTTGATATCTCGGTATCCGAAACTTTTAGGCCGGACTACCTTTCGTAGGGCAGCCTGAATACGGCTTCGGTCTGCGGCATCCATACGAGCTCGGTATCGATTGTTGATGACTGCTCGGAGGTCGTTGTCATCATATTGTTCACCATGATGGTGATTGAAAGGTTGATCATGATCTCGTTATCTCCGTGGTTGATCTGTCTTTTGTCATTGTGTCTCGGTGAAATCTATTGTGAGGAAAATTCCCACAACTTTCTCCATCGTCTACATAGTTGTTGTCGTTAGCACCTCCTTCTCTAGAGTCGGGATTTGATTTGAAGAAACCTGCGCGGCCGGTGGCTTCGAGAGATGCGGTCGGGCGCGCTTGTTCTCTCATATGGTTCACTTGAGCTTTAGCGGCTACTAGGAAATCAATTGCTTCCTCAATTTGGGGAGTTTGAGGAATATTGGCCATCTTGAGGCGGTCAATAGCAAGCGCATTAGCGCTTGGGGTTGTGTGAACTTGTCTTTCGTTTACAAGGTCAAAATCATCGGCGAGATTGCGCCGAAAACCCTGCGTCGTCCAACCATACGATCTTGATCGGCGTTGCCTAGATTGCGGCTTCATTTTGTCTTCGTTGTTCTCTGGCTGCGTTTCGACCCTCTCGCTGTTGCCTTTGTTCGTCGGTTTCTCCATTGATGGTGACCTCGTTGTCACTAACATGACATACCGCGTTCCCTAGGCTGGGAGGGAAAGATGGGAATTGCTGTAATTCTTGAGCGGATTTGGCCGGGTCAAGGATCCCTGACTGAATTTCTTCATGTTCCTCTGGTCGAAACACGGTAAGTTGTAGATCTGGAGTAGTGTCGATACGCTTGGTATTGTTGTTTGCGATTGTACTTCTTCTTCGTTGTCGGAATAGACCATCGTATGGGCAGATCCCGAGAGTTCTAAGATATTGTAGTAATCGTCGAGTGCGGGCGTGTCGGAGTAACGTCACGTGTTTTCTCTCGGAGATTGGTCATCCGTGACTTCTTCAAGGTGCACATGGTTGACAATATGTCCTTCGGGTGCGTCGAAAGCGTAGGCGATCATGTCGAGTGTGGATCGGGAATCCGGTTATAGCCTTTGGGGTAATCTCGCTAAAAGTTGGTAGTTTGAATAGGTCGGCGGTGTTTGGCAACCCGTATGGGAACGGTGATGCAACCCTTGGATGCGGGATCTTGCAATCCGATGTGTTTTGTTGGCGCTGGTCCGTTGAAGGATAGTGGGTGATTCTTGCTTTGATTCAATTTGGATAGATCCAAAGCGAGCAAAAAACTCCATGAGCCTATCTTGTTGATCATGAGTTGCTTCGAATGAGATCGGCCCAATTTTCGTCCGGTGGTTGATTGGTGCCTAGAAGAAAAGGTGGAGTTCGATAACTCGAGCTTTGATGATGATGTCTCGTACCGAGGAGGCAAAGGATTTGTATCTTCATTGCTTTGTAGAGCTAAGATCGAGGGCGGACTCTCGATGTATGAGGTGTCTGGAGCGGTTGTCCAGGTCATCGTCCCAATGGTGAAGGTGAGGCCGGCTTCGAAAGTCATGGAAGCCGGGAAGGAAACCATCTTGATCGACGTGAAATCTCGGTGCGCAACCCCTACCTGGCGCGCCACTGTCGACGAAATATCGGCGATAGTCCGACCAGGGGTATGCCCTGACCGGTAATGGATTGGCGGAAGGCGCACCGAGGTTGCGAGCAAGATGTAAACAGGGAGCAATCACACAAGGTTTACCCAGGTTCGGGCCGCTATGAAGCGTAATACCCTACGTCCTGCTCTCTGGGGGTCCTTGCTCTCCTTATATATTACGGGGAGCAAGGTTACAAGTCGGAACTAGCCTATCTGGTACTAAGTTTACATACTTTACAAGTCTAAACTTTCCTATCTCAGCTAGGTCTTGTCCTCCTTGTCGGTCTTCGATATAATTGCCCGTTTTAGGCTGTCCGACCAGCCTGAGCCGATCGGTCTTTGAGCTTGATGGCCCGGCCTGGTGATAGCATGTCGGCCCAAACTAGGCCGTGAGGGTATATGGAGTTTATACCTCCACACTCCCCCGGCCGCGTCCGCCGAGCCCGCGCTCTAGAGAAGTCTCTGGACCGTGTCCGGCGCCCGCCGGACGCGCGTCCAGAGCGTCGTCGCCGTGGAGGGGGAGGCCAGCAGCTCGCGCGAAGAAGAACAAGCCACGCATCACGACACCATGCGCCGGACGCCCGACCCTTGCCGTACCGCGTCCGCCGTGACGTCGCAAGACGCGTCCGCCGCCGTTGAGTGGCAGGTGTCCGCGCACGCGCCGAGACCACCGGACGCGCGGCCAACTGGCGTCCGGCGCCTGTCTCCCAGCGTCCGGCGCGGCGTCCAGGGGTGCCGCGCGCCGAGGAAGTTTCTGGACCGCGTCCGTCACTCCCTCGCGCGTCTGGCGCCCCACGACAGCCGCGTCGGGCGCCGTTGAGCAGGCGACGTCTTCGTCGATTTGTCGCGCCATCTTTGCTTCAAGTCCATCCTCTTGCCTTGAGTACCAACTCCACCAAGTGTAGACCTCGTCTCAAGCACCGGAGTCAGTAGTACAAGCACGACCACGTCGGCAAGAGTTAGCCCACTAGTTAGTCTCTCATGCATCATGTAAAGTCGCAACTAGAGGCACTTAGGACCGCAAATGAAACCGAGGAAACCCCTCTTGATAGTCGGTTATCGATCCTAAATGTGATCACACTCGCCAAGTGTCTTGACCACCAAACCGGAAAGCCCTATCAAGTATACCTTTGCCTTGATCTCAATAGGCCTCCGTCGGAGCTCGATCACACCACATGTCCACCATGTTGATCATTGTGATCGCCATGCTCCATCATCCACTGTCATGTTGCTATGTGTCTAACCACACTTAGAGCAAAGCATTAGCAACGTTGAGTGTCATTAATTACCAAAACCAAACCGGAGCTTTCAACTGGGCACCGGGTGCCGCGGGCGCGGAGGCTGCGTGCTCCGCCAAGTCGCCGGCGGCGTTCGCGGCTTCGCCGAGCATGCTCTCGCTCAACACCTGCGCGGTCTTCCGTTGTCTCGGCAGGTGCTGCAGCAAGCCTTGGCCTTGCCGCACCAGAGTGACTGCCGGAGTTTTCGATCTCGTGGCCGCCGCCTACGGTGCTGCCAACGTCGATCGATTCTCTGCGCCTGTGGTCGGGTCCAACAGTGAAGATGTGGGTTGGGACGCTGTCCAACGCACCGAAGGTGCTGCTCCTGCTCTTAGCGGTGGTGGCAATCCATCGACGAGGGCGGTCGAGATCCAGTCCGTGCTTCCGGTTCTGGGTCCTCACTGCTGGAACCCACCAACTGACCCATGGGGGGCCACCATCTCAACGTGGAGATCATGCGGAAGGGCTCAGTACACCAGCACCTTGCCGTCCAGCCACGTCCAAATCCTTGGGCCCACTGAAGGACTTATCCTTTCGGCTTTGTCTTCTTTTTATTTTCTTTTATGTTTTTATTTTCTTTTATTTCCTTATCAGTATCGCGCTAGCACGGCCACAAGTCCTTATCCAGACAGAGGCAACCGGATTCTCTGTCTTTATCCTGTTATTAGTGGCGGTGTAGTGCTTTCTCTGCAGCCTTCAGTCCTGGCGTCTCTTTATAGGTCTAGACAGCTACTTCCCCGACGCTGGTTCGACGACTCTACCTCCATCAGCGTTTTAGGTTTGAGCTTCTTTTACCTCCAGCTAACATGCCGATGAGTGATCATAATGGTCAAATTAAGGTGATCAGTTCAGCCAATTATTTTAGTTACTCAAATAGAGAGAGTCTACCATATAACATGTCGGCAATGTTTCCAGTCACTCACCAGGCCATGCCGACACATAATATATATGGCCGAAATAATGATGTTTCGGACAATTATTTTAGTCCATTAATTGTTGCACCAGATATTAATAGATCGGAGAGTGTACAATCTAGAATTTCGTCCTCATATGCTAATGCACATGCAGCCACATTTGCAAATCAAGGCCGAGTCAATGAATTTTTATCAAGCACAAGTACACCTCCATATTATCCTGTAGTGTGTAGTGCACCTCCTACACCATCCCAAATCAATGGTATTCACTGTGAATCATTTTTAGAGACTCATCCTAACGCCCAACCACAGTTGCATGTTCCATGTGTTAAACAAGTTGGTTCGACATCTGATCATTCTATGGCAGAGCAATTTTTAGAGCTTAAAAGAAAGTTTGTTACAGACATAAGATCTGCCTTTGATACTTATGAGGCTCAAACGCATAAGAATATTAGAGAAAAACTCGATGCTCGCCTTGTAAGTCAGGGAATAAAGCCTGTTTTTGCACAAGAAGAATTAAGGCCAACTACTATCGAATTGTTGGCTAATAGTGAGAAAGAAAAAGATTTACCAATTGATGAAACAGGCAAGGGCGAAATGGTAGACTCACATATGAACCATAGTTCGGCTATTGCAATGGCCGAGCAAACTAGTAGCTATTCTTTATCTCTAGTGCCAAAAGAAACAAGTCTCGCTGTGCAAGAATATAGCAAAAACAATAAGACAGCTAGGCTTGATTTAAGAGAAGTTTGTGTTTTGCCTTCAGAATTTCATGCCAATACAACTAGTAATATGTATGGAAAACAAAGGCACAAAAATGTGCTTACTACTGTTGGTGATACTAACGGTATCAAAGTAGTACATATCGGCCAATTGTTTATGCAATCAGGAGAGGTCGATAGAAGTAATTTATTAAAGATGAAATTGTCTCTATTATTTTCATCTAGTTTAATATTGACGTGGGTGCCTTTTAGTCTTGTGCACTCGGTTTATACTTGGTCTGGAATGAAATATAGATGCTGTAATTATTTTGGATTCAAAGATGCAAAGCCGAGGCTAGAAAACATTAATGAGGCCGGTAATAGGAATATACAATGTCATTCTAAAACATCGGACGATACAAAGACAAATAAATGCGTAGCCAAATGGGGAGATAACAAATCTGAACCATTTGTTTGCTTAGCCTTAAAGCCGTATCCACAGAAGGATAGGATAAAGAAAAAAATATATACATTTGATATAACTATGTGTGAGCAGATTTTTGATATTTTATTACAAGAGGGACGTATATTGCTAGACCACAATGTTATACCATCACATGAAGAAGTGAAAGGCCGTACATATTGCAAGTTACACAATTTATATTCTCATAGTACAAGAAATTGCAATGTGTTTCGTCGCCAATTGCAATCGGCCATTAACAAAGGTCGGTTGAAGTTTCCAGACTCTCGAGAGGCTGGGGGGCATGCATCATTTAAGAAATATTTCCCCAAGGACATGATCAACTTTGAGGATAAAAGAGTGTTGATCCGGCCAGAACAGGCCGATACAACCAAAGGAAAAAGGGTTATAACAATGAATGATCTTTTGAGTGATAAGGTCAAGAAGAATTATGATCCTTTAAATAAAAGGAAAAACATGGTATGGGTACCTAAAGCTAATAAAATTAGTGATAATGGAATGAAAAAGACTACAGTTTTCACAGGAATTAAGAAGAGGGTTTGGGTCCCAAAAGGTAGTCAAAGTGTTAAGCCTAGCGATATTGTTGAGACATTGGCTACTAGGGTTACAGGAAATAGCAATTCTGTAGGCAAAAATATTAAAAAGGTTTGGGTACCTAAAGGTAGTGCACAAGTTAAAATTGATGTGCATGTTCAAGCATCAATTGCTACAACTACAAAAAAACACAAAGCCGAAGAGAACAACCAGAAAACTTCAGGCTAAGTATGGGAGAAAAAAAACCGGTCAACATGGTTTTGATCGGACATGGCAATCTCACAATCAATGGCGACAACAAAAGTTCATATGCAGTTTTCCAAATTATTGGCGACTTTATCATGAATTTCCACAAATGTTTGATTATTCACCATGGTTCTGGGACAACCCTTGGATGTCGTACTCTAGATGCAAGAGCCCTTTTACGGTGGTTGGGGGTAATTCCCGGTTACTCTTGGTGACTAAGCAAATAATTAACATTAATTAACTTTTTAAGTGTAAGGTTAGTATGGTAATCGTTTCTTCCACCTCCCCTTCCCTGTTTGGTGTCGCCGCGTTCATCCTCGCCCTTCCCCGATGCGCAGCAGGATATCGAGAGAGAGAAAAATGCTTCGGCTTTTTGCAAAACATTTATTTTCTTGCAAACCATGTAATTATTTACCATCAATAGATCTACCATCGTCATCTGAATTCCTTACAAGTTACAACAGCGATCATCAATCAGTATATAGAATAGAAACAGACGAACGAACGCGAGAGCTAGCAGGGAGGGAGTGTCAGCATCGATCACGGCGGAGGCTCCTAGCTCCGAGCCGTCTCGAAGACGCGCACGGCGAAGAAGCAGAGGTAGAGGTCGATGAGCCCGAGGCCCGTAGATGCGGTCGATCCGCATCCCGCTGACGGGCACCACGAACTGCGCCCACGCGCGGCCGGGGAACCGACGGCCTCGTACGTCGCCGTGTCCGGGGCACCACGAACGGTGCCGGGTGGCACGCGCCCGCCGCCAATGCCAGCGGCAGGCCCAGCCCGACCACCGTGTTGAACAGCGGGCCTATGTAGCACCCGGAGATCGCCGTCTGTGCGCCGCTGGCGCCGCCGTGCACCGCCATGGCCACGTCGAGACTAGGTTGGCCGGGGAGTCCCCCACGCAGCACCGTCATGCCCGGCATGATCGATCGGCTTGATCCCGACCACGTACCCGATGGACACCGGCAGCGCCACCACCACCGGCTCGCGGGCAAGGGTGTACGCCCACACCCCACACCACACGCATCACGAACCGATGAAGGCCGGAGGTCGTCCGGGTGAAGGCAAGGAGGACCGGCGCTAGCGCGGCGGAGGCGACGGCGTAGGGCCGGCACTAGCGGTGCCCGCGATGTCCGGGATGGTGAGGCGGCGCGGGAGGTACAACGGCATGCAAAGCGCAGCCGCGACGCAATGTAGCACCGCTCTTCCCCTCGACGTGGCCGTTGTGCCGGTCGTCACCGTCGTCGTCTTGGAGTGGGACGGCAGCGACGGGACGACATCGTCGTTGTTAACACCAGAATTTGGTCAGGAATATGACAGGTGGACCCGCAAGGAACAGAGAGGGCAATTCGGCAAATGCGTATGCGGTCGACTAATTTCCATGTGTTCGGCAAATGACCAAGCGGTCGGCAACCGTTTCGTTTGAAGGCGAAAGAAGGAAAGATGAAGCTGACCAGAAAGGGAAGGAGTCGTGATAATCGAGGACTCCGATTATGGATAGAGTTAGCGTGTTTTTGTTTTTCCAATTTTGTTTAAGATAGCTCGTAAGTGCTTAGGATTCGTGTCAGGGTCCGGGGTATAAATATAAACCCTCGACCATTGTAATAAGGGTTCACAACCAAATCAATACAACCGGCTACGCGCCACCCTTCGAGTCCTTTAGTCGTGTCGTCGAGTTCTTCGAGAGGGCCAATCGATCCGTCGACCTCCGTAAGTCCGGCAACCTTGTTATCATGTCTAGTATCATGCGGTGGATTTAGATGTGATGCAAGTAGTCTTGTTTGTCTCGACGGGATGGCCGTGCGGCGGCGCCTCGCTTGACAACGGGAAGTTTTTGCTCGTGCCTTGTATCGTGCGGCGGATTAAGACATGAGTAAAGATAGTTATCGGCTCTTTTAGATTTGGCATGATCTAATAGATTCATTAAGTTACCATGTGTTGCTTGCTTTATTTAATGTTTAATTATTTGCAACACTCTTTTGCCCAATCTAGATTGATACTCTTTCGGCTTGTTGATCGTTCTTTCATGTTTATTCGATATCAAATAGATCAAGTTCATATAGCCGAATTAGATCGATCTAGATTGTCACGTGTTGTGGGTTCATTCACGTTATGTGTAGATAAGCCTTGACAGGACCGGGTACCGTGCGGCAGATGCGAGGTCTTTGGGTTACTCTAGAGCTAGTCATCCGGTGGACTAGAGATCGTTTAATCGATGGGCTCCTTTACATGTTACTTGTTTGTTCCTTCTTCATGGACCCCGATTCGGCAATTTTGCTGATACGGTTATGCTTAAACATGTGACAAGTATTTATAGATCTGTTAGGTAATTGCATGCTTTTAGCTCTTTATTGTTAGATTGTATCATGCGGTGGATTGATCTAGCAAGAAGGGAGTGGTGTAAATTCATAGTGAGTGGTATCATGCGGTGGATTAGCTTGCTTGGGTTTATGCTTGACGGGTTTATGAAGGCTAGACGTGCGATTAGTTGGAATAGCCTATGCATGTGTTATTTAGTAGATTTATATTTATAAGTTACTTATTCTTAATTTTTAGTGCTTGATGATGCTTTAAACATGAGATGTAGTTTGATATGCTTTACGATTTAATCTTGTTCAAACATGTCTTCATTTACTTGTATTCGGCTAGTTTGTTCGTTTACATCGGTTATGTTACTTTAGCCGAATGAGCGCATCCGTTGGCGAGATAGCTTCCATAGCTATGTGTCGTCGTAAGTGGCTTCGGGGCCGTAAAGATGGAACTGCCTGGTCTCACCCAAAGACGTTCCGGTTATGATCTTACCGTTTTATCCCTTGTCGATTTTCAGGTCAAATCGGCGGGCACGCCACCGGATTCGACGCCGGGCATCCGATTGAAGCTAGGCTTTCCGGCTTGCTTTGTGTGTGAGATGCGGGGTGGTCACATTTTGCGTCAACACACTTTTTGGCACGCCCGGTGGGACAACTTCTCAATCTAAGATGGGATCGGAAATTGACAACGATCACGTTCGAACGTGACCATGGACGAAGCGCGACGAACAACGTCGGATCGTGGAACAAGCAATGGAACAGTTTCGCGAAATGTTTGATGTCTTTTTCCAAGAACAAGAGTGGCGAGTGATCGTCAAGCAATCACGCCACGAGTTCTTCTCAGTCGATCGACATTGCGACGAGGAGGAGATGCGAGAGGGTAGTTGCGGCCATATACAAAGCTGTGGGAGACACTATGTTGAATCACAACACAGCTTTTCTGGGCACCTTCCGCAAAATCATGGCTGACACTTTTGGTCCAGCAGTTGACAAGCGCTTTGAAGAAAGATTTGGAGAGCTTGCTGGACCAGTGTACTTCAACACTCAGCAATCTTCAGGAAAGTCAACTGGAGGAGAAGAGATAATCGGTACAAGCAAGGATGGAGCTATTCACGATGAAAAAGAAAAGCCTCCTGTTGCCGAGCAGCAAACTTATGGTCAAGTAACTTTTGGTGCAACAACGGATATACCCGCATCTGCTTACAAGATTGCTCCAGTGGCAAATAGATTGCAGAAGAGTGTCTATGGAGATGGGTACAATGAATTTACTGATTACAATGCTCTGAGTGCTTTGCCGAATCCGGGTACGGAGGAGTGCATCGGGAATGCCTTCTAGAAGACGGGGAGCAAAAGATGCAAATGATGAGCTCCTAAGCAGAATGGCCGACATGATGCGCAGAATCAATTCGGCCTCGAAACCAAAGCATCGAGACATATGCATACAAATCTCCTTTCCCAGAGTGGTACAATAGGGTAGCTCTTCCACCAAGAGTTAAGCCACCAACGGATTTGACCAAATTCTCTGGTCAGGATGACACCAGTACCATTGAGCATGTCGGTAGATATCGATGCAACTTGGAGAAGCTGCTGATGAAGCTTGGAGGATCAGATATTTTCCTATGTCTCGACAGGGCCGGCTTTCACATGGTTTGCATCGCAGCCGGCCAATTCCATTGGTACATGGGCGAATTGGAGCAAAAATTCCATTCATACTTTTATACGGGGAACCAATGAGAAGAAGATGGTTGATCTGTGGTCTATGAGGATGAAAACTACTGAGACACCAATGGAGTATCTCCGCAGATTCAGAGAAGCAAAGAACATGTGCTATTCTCGACTATTCCGATGATCGGCTCGCACAATTGGTCATTGCGGGCATGCCGCCACATATCGAGACAAGCTATTCGGCATGGAGTTTGAAGACCTTGGACGGCTTGCACAAAAGCCGACAAAGCAATGAGCAATCAAGCCCAAGGGTTCGGAAGAGATGCTCGTTTTCGGAAGAACAAGTGCAAGCTGTTGATATGTATCGGGATTTACGGAAGAAGCATCGAATATGAAGATGAAGATGAAGTAGGCTGCAGAGTTGACTGGACAAAAGAGCCTACTTTGGTCAGTCATCGATGGGTGAAGCGACGAAGGGATCTTATGATTTTGATGTCGTAAAGCGAGATAAGCTCTTTTTGTATCGGTCCAAGAAGGACGCGTTAAGCCCCGAGAAGGACATCCTATGCCGCTACGAAGGAGTAAAGGATAAGAAGTATTGTGGATTTCATGATACAAACTCTCATCATATCAATGATTGCCGAGTGTTGAGTAAAGATTCGAGAAGGCTATTCAAGATGGACACTTAAGATTTGATGGCAAGATGAAAGTAGACAAGAACCCGTTCCTCGAACATGGTCTCTTTCTCCATAGGTATGGTTGATGCCGGTGAGTCCAAGGAAAAGGGAAAGATGAAGGTTCGACATCCGAAAGAGCCAAGGAGAGTGGTTCTGTTGACCCTAATCGGCAAGTTACCAAGGAGGAAGTGCAACAAGCGCAGTTCAAAAATAGCCGAACAGAGAAGGGTCAGGCTTCAGATGCAGCTAAGGGAAATTGCCGAATACACGCTGAGCCGAAGCGCAGAGTTACAGCACGACACTTGTTGAATAAGTGGCAGTGGGAAAAGAAGATGGAATATGATGAGGAACAGCAGTACATTGAAGAGGAGCGCAGGTTCATGGCAGAACGTCGGAGATATGAAGCAGAGGTGCGCCAGAGAGAACAAGAAGAATACAGGAGAGAACAAGAGCAATCTCATTGGAACCTGTTCCTTCTTCGGTCACTTGTTGGAATGAAGGCTTGAAGTTGCACGGGAACAATTGCCCGAATGCGGTGATCAATATTCGGAGTACGAGGCAATCTCGAGTCAACCGTCCCGTTCATGATAGACTTGGGATGAAAGTTCAGAGAACGATCGGCGCTTAAAAATAAACAGTTTTTGATGAACATCGGAGGAAGAGATTTGCGAGATCAAGCTTGGGCTCACGGTAGTGTCCATAATGCGAAGAGAGCTCCTATAGGTGGCAAAGAGGACGGTGGTGCCCTCGGTCTCGCGGAAAAGTCGAAGAGAAGAGTTCAGCGTTTGAGAAATCAAGAGCTGAAACAGAAATAGCCGAAAAGAAGCCGAGTGTGGCGTCCTAAGAAAAAGGATGATGGACGGGGCCCTTGGTGATACTAACATGGTGTTCTTCATTCCATTAGAGTTTAAAGCTCCCGAAGACCAAGAAGTGCAAGATGAGGTATATTCAGATTTTGATGAAACCGAATGCCGAGACTGATGGCTCAACTTGTGTTGACTCGGCAAGCAATCTTTGACAAGCCGAGTTAAAAACCGTCATCCGAAGCCATTATACCCGAAGGGATATGTCAATGGCAAACCTTTAACCAAGATGCTTGTTGATGGAGGGGCTGCTATCAATATTATGCCCTATGCTACTTTCGTAAAGCTTGGTATGACAAGTGAAGATTTCTTTGATGACATGATCCTTAGAGATTTTGGCGGCAATGCTTCGATACTCGTGGAGCAAGTACATGTGGAACCGATGATTGGATCCAAAACTTTGATCACTACCTTCTTTGTCATTGATGGCAAGGGGGCATATAGCATGCTTCTTGGAAGAGATTGGATCCATGCTAATTGTTGTATACCCTCAACTATGCATCAAATCCTTATTCAAAGTGGGTAGGAGATGATGTAGAAGTTGTTCAGCCGATGATTCGGTGAGTGTTGCCACTTCCGAGCCTGCTTATTGGGAGTATGATGGACTAGCGCCTTTCGGGTAAGATATGGAAGGAAGGTCCTGTCAATGTGTTCGACAGAGATCAACGGCCGATCCAAGCGATCGGCTCGACAAGAACTTTTAATGGGCAATCCAATCGATGGCAACAAAGGCAAACTGGGTCGTGGTTTCATGTCGGCCGACAAGTTAGAGGAAATCAATGTTGGTGATAGCACAAAGTCAAGGCCGATGTATATCAGTGCAAATTTAGACCCAGAATATAAATTGAAGTTAATAGAGTTGCTAAAGGAGTTCAAAGACGGTTTTGCTTGGGATTACAGAGATGCCTGGGTTGGATCGATCAATTGTTGAGCATAAGCTGCCTATAAAACCTGGATTTCGTCCTTTCAAACAACCTCCACGGAAAATCTATAAAGAGGAAGTATTGGCCGATGTAAAGAAAGAGATTGAGAGATTAATTGAGGCAAACTTTATTCGGCCATGCAGGTATGCAGAATGGATTTCAAATATAGTACTGTCTACAAGAAGAATGGGAAGATGAGGGTATGCATAGATTTGAGAGATCTCAACAAAGCTACTCCAATGGATGGATACCCAATGCCGGTTGCCGATTTATTAGTGGATCTGCCCGGAGTTATGAAGTTATTAGTTTTATGGATGGCAATCTTGGCTACAACCAAATTTTCATGGCGAGTTGAAGATATTGCAAAGCGCATTCGATGTCCTGGTCACATTGGATTGTTTGAGTGGATAGTGATGACATTTGGATTAAAGAATCTTGGTGCAACTTATCGAGAGCCATGAACTATATCTTTCATGAGTTAATCGGCAAGATTGTAGAAATTTATATTGATGATGTAGTAGTCAAATCCGGAGACCATGAAGGACATTTAGCCGATTTGAAGAAGACTCTGGAATGCACGAGGAGACATGGCTTAAAGATGAATCCAAATAAGTGTGCTTTTGGAGTCTCGGTGGTGAGTTCTTGGGGTTCTTGATCCACAAAGGAGGGATAGAAGTTGGGAAAAAGAGCATGGAAGCAATAGACAAAGTTGTGCCCCCAACTAACCTTACGAGTTGCAATCATTTTTGGGCAAGGTCAATTTCGTGAGAAGATTCATATCCAATTTATCGAAAGAGTGTTGCCTTTCTCTCCATTGTTGAAGCTCAAGAAAGATCGAAATTTATGCAGGGTGACATACGGCCAAAAAGGCTTTTGATGAAATCAAGCAATATATGAAGGCACCACCGGTGTTGGTACCTCCACAACTTGAGAAGCCTTTCAAGTTGTATGTGGCGGCCGATAGCCTAACAATAGGATCGGCCCTTATGCAAGAGTTTGATGGAAAAGAGAGTAATAGCTTACCTTAGCCGAAAACTGTTAGATCCCGAAACAAGGTATTCGGCTATAGAAAAGCTGTTGTTTGTGTGTTTATTACTCATGCACCAAATTTCGGCACTATTTGTTAAACGCCGAATGTGTGGTGATATCTAGTTTTGATGTAATTAAACACATGTTGTCAATGCCGATTTTAAGTGGGAGAATCGGCAAATGGGTATTAGCACTTGTCGAGTTTAATTTAAAGTATGAGTCGGCAAAAGCGGTGAAAGGACAGGCAATTGCCGATTTTATTACTCAACATCGTGATTTATCGTTGATATGATTAACATTGCCCCATGGGCATTATTTTTTGATGGATCATCATGTGACAAAGGTGGTGGTTTGGTATTCTTTTGATATCCCCACGTGGAAAGATATTTGAGTTTGCTTTTTCAATTGAATATCCTGTCACTAACAATCAAGCGAGTATGAGGCTTTGCTTAGAGGGCTTCTACGTACATTGGTAGAAGCTCGAAAGGTCATTCTTTGTTGAGGTATTTGGTGATTCGGAATTGGTAATCAATCGGTTGACAGGACAATATGAATGCAAAAATGATGTCTTGCAAGGGTACCATGAACAATGTAGGGAACCACGAAAAGTTTTTCGTAGTTACTTTGCATCATATACCCGAAGAGCACAATGGAGAAGCAAACAAATTAGCTCAAGCATTCGGATATCGGGAAAATCGTGAAATTTATGCGCGAGAAGAAGGTGCTTTTAATGGTGATCGAGATAAAAGATGACTGGAGAAGAGACATTATCGGTTATCCGAAAGATCCATCTCAAAGAGTTTCCGGAGGTTCGGGTATAAAGCACTTAAATTTGTGCTTCTTGATGATCGGTTGTACCACAAGTCTATAGATGGAGTGTTGCTCAAATGCTTGAGCCAAGAAGAGGCTAAGAAGATTATGTTTGAAGTCCATGAAGGAGCTTGTGGTGCACATCGATCGGCTTACCGAATGAAATGGATAATAAGGAGGACAGGGTACTTTTGGCCGACTATGTTGGAGGATTGCTTTGAATATTACAAAGGGTGTCGAGATTGTCGAGATATTTGGTAATGTTCAAAGAGCACTCCGCATCGCTCCGAATCCAATAATTAAACCTTGGCCGTTCGAGAGGATGGGGTATAGATTTAATTGGACAGATCAATCCTCCATCTAGCAAAGGACACAAATTTGTGTTGCGGCAACAGATTATTTCACCAAGTGGGTTGAAGCTATCCCTTTGAAACAGGTCACATCGGAAAATATGATCGGTTTGTCAAGGAGCATATAATTCATAGGTTTGGGATTCCACTGAGACCATTACAACTGATCAGGGAACTCAGTTCACTTCTTCAGAGTTTTGTGACTTTGCCGAAAGCATGGGGATAAGGTTATATAATTCTTCTCCTTATTATGCACAAGCCAATGGCCAAGCGGAGGCATCAAATAAGATCATGATCAAGATCGTCCAGAAGAAAATTGATGAGAAACCGAGGAAATGGCACTTGGTCCTTAATGAAGCATTGTGGGCTTACCGAATGGCTTGCCATGGATCCACACAAGCATCTCCATATGAGTTGGTTTATGGACATAATCTTTGTGATGCCTTGGGAGTTGCAATCGGGATCAAGGAGGGTTGAATTGCAAAAGGATTTTGAGAAAAAAGATTATAAGAATCGATGATGGATGAGTTAGAAGATTTGCATTTGATTCGTCTTAAGGCCTTGGAGAACATTGAGAAGAATAAAATACGTGTTGCCAAGTACTACAACAAGAGAGTTAAAATTAAGCAATTTGAAGGAGAATTGGTTTGGAAAACAATATTGCCGATTGGTACCAAGGATAGAACATTCGGCAAGTGGTCTCCGAATTGGGAAGGACCTTTACGGGTTGTCAGTTGTGCGCCTGGCAATGCGTATATATTGAAGATTTGTTTGGAGAAGAGCTTACTAGAGCCATCAATGGCGGATACCTTAAGAAGTTTTATCCAAGTATCGAAGTTGGATCTTAACTATGGCTCGATATGAATGTGGCATAGCCGATTGAATAAACCTTGAGCAAAGAAAAGAAGTTGGAGAGAAATAGCCGGTATTATTGTATCGCCTCTAGTGGAAAGATAGCCGATATCGTGTGTATCGTCTTGAGAACAAAAATAGCCGATACGGTTTAGTATCGCCTTTAGTCGATTTTTATAAGTGAACAGTTTGATCTTATCTCTCGGTGATAGGTTTATCGGGAGAAGATAAAGGGAATTGAAGTACTACGCTACAAACCGTCAAGTCATGGAACGGGACCGAGATCTAATCGGCTAAAATGATGTCATGCGATTCGGGAGTTTTCGTTCGGGAAGAGTGTTGCGATCGAGTTCTAGCTAAGGAAAAATTTGCAAAGAAGCAAATGCGACGGAGACGAATGTCGTCACGGACAAGCAAGAACAAGAAGAGGACCAACATTCTTCATTAAAATTTTATTTTACAACCCGCGCCAATCCTAATACAAGCTACTCCTCTTCTTCATTGAAGAGCTTGTTGAGGACGAGACTCGGGTTGGTGGCGTTGGCCATGGCGTCGGCGTGGGCGTCGTACCCCGCCAAGAGGCCCTCGATGTCGTCGACCTCATGGGGAAGACCGCCGCGGAAGCCGGTCGGCATCGGAGCGTAGTCGTCCCCGGTCCGGGGACGACATCCCCGCCGAGCCGAGGAGGTGCCGAGGCGCACGCCATGGAGGGCAACCTCGATCGACCGACCGGAATCGCCTCAAGGCGATGCCCGGTGGTCGCTCCCCGGGCGTTCACGTGGTTGGCCGCCGCCGTCGCCGCCACCTTCGGGCGTTCCGGTTACGCGGAGAGGTCTGCGGAGAGAAACATCGATAAATCGGTGAGCGGATGAATCGGGAAGAACGGGAGTCGAAAAAACAATTGTTGAAGAGCAATGCGGTAACGGCCTCGCTCAACCGCGGCGGTTGTCCTCCAACTCCAGTGAGCGATCCCGAACTTCTTGGTTTCTTCACCAAGAAGCTCCATCGCCTCGTCCCTCGCGGCGGTATGCGGCGGCGTCATAGCGGGCATGCGCCGGGATCTCCTCATCATTCCTATCCCGAGATAGGACGGTACGAGGAAGAGGACCCCGATGAAGCCGAGGCGGAGGCCGCACGGAGCGGAGAGCAGGAGCCGGGGCCGGAGCCGGAGCCGGCCTTGAGGGCGGAGCGTCGAACGCTGTGGCTGGCGCCAGGAAGCGCCATTGGCCAGTGCTGATCCTCGCCGTCCTACGAACGAGGTGCAATCAAGATCGGCTAAACAAGAAAGAAACTGCAAATAAGATAGGGAGGTTATCTCTTACTGCAGACGGCGACCACCACGGCTGCTTCCCTCCGCTGCGTCCGCCGCAGGAGCAGGAGCGGAGGCGGAAGAAGGAGTGTGGGTGCCGGCCCGGGCGACCCGCCTCCGGACGTTGGCGATGTAGTCGCCGGTGTTCCCGACGGCCCTGAAACAGATCGAGAAGATGAACAACCGCAAGGGGGCAAAGACCCAAATCGGGTGAAGATTATCAACTAGCGCAACTCAAGAGATTGAAGATCTCACCGCCGGCGCGGTTGCTTTGCTTCCCTCCGCCTCGTCCGGCGGGACGCTTGTTGCGATCGCCGCCGCTCGCCATTGGTGGTGGTTGGGGCTTTTGGGGGCTTGAAGGCAGAGAGGAAGTGGAAGAGATTGAGGAAGATGGCAACTGCTTGTGCTTGATGTGATGATGGTGGGAGCCTACTGGCCCTATTTATGAACGTGGGAGCTGTGGCGATGATGCGGGAAAGCCAAGCGATTGGGTAGGGTTTCCACACTCATGGGCCGATGTTGAGTTGGGCCGAGCCCATCACCACCGGCGATTCGGTTACCATACGCTCGGTCGGCTAAATAGCGATAGAGTTATTCGGCTAAAATTGGCACTTGAGGCAAAGAACGGTTACGTTCGGCGATGTACACATCTATGAGTGCGTCGTAATTAGAAGAGCCGAATAGCAAAGCGAGAGAAGAAAGAGAAAAAATGAAGATTATCTACTTTTCAAGAGAAAAGAAATTGTTTTCAAGTATGGGGTCAAGCCTAAGTGTCTACATCTTCAAATACAAGCCAAGCATCTATACATTTAGGAAAGAATTGATAAGCGCAAGAGCATCAATCTTGATTCGGTTGGCTTCATCAAGAGCTTTTGGTCCTCTTCTTGAGAATCTTGGATGTTGGATGGTTTGCTTTTGATTTGCCGCGTCTCCTTGATGACGATTGTATTTTGGATTTAGCCGAATCAAGAGATGGCAAATTTGCGAGCTTAGTTTCATGAGACTGAATGTTGGCATTCAGTTGAGCCAATTGGGCTTCAAGTTTGGTTTTTCTTCTCTCATGACCCGGCTCTGGTTCTAAAGTGCTCAAGAGGTGCTCGGTTGACTTGATGCCGAATAGAGCTCCTTGGCTCGCTTGCTCCTTGGCCACCTTTCTTTTCTCCGAGATCAACTTTGGTGGACATATTCTTGTGTGCTCTCTTGATAGCGGCAAAGTGATCATCAAGGTGTGATAAAGCATCTATGGCGGCCTTGAGATTAGAGGGAAGCTCTTGATCAATAAGCTCTGCTATTTCCCTTATTTTGTCGAATCTTGGGCCAAAGCAACAATATCCTTTTCGTGAAATGAGATTATATCCTTTAGCTTGGCTTGACTCTCGATGATAATTGCTGGTTGGAAGAAACTTCATCATCTTTATCCCTGACAAACTCTTCAGCGATAAGGGAAAAAGCGGCTTGAGGGTGAGCGAGTGTCTGTTTTGTTGATGAACAAGGAAGGTAGTTTAGCCGAATAATTCAGTTTGAATTGAAAAAATAGCCGAGTGGAGTAAGGATAATACCTCTGCGACAATTACTTGATCGGTTGCCTCTGAATAACATCAATGTGTTGGGTGGTTGATGCCACAGTCACTTCAGGATTGACGATATCATGGCTTGTTACGTTTTGAACTATCAAGGTTGTTGAAGCTTGAAGTTCTTGGAGAAGGGGTTCTCCTTGTTCAGTTGCCTGATGAGAAAGATTTTCTTCTTGCTTTTCCTTGTTCACTTGCTTGGTCATCTACCTCGGTGGTGCATGCTGCGGTAGGCTCATTAGTGTTTGCTTGACCGGTAGAGGCTCCGGGAGAGTTCTCCAAGATCACTACCCCGTCGGGACTTTGAGGGTTGGCCTGTATCGTTGAAAGAAAGTGATAAGTGCAAACACATTTGCGAGAGGACAATAAGGGGTCAAAAGCATTCATACCGAGAGAGTGGCTTAGCTTTCTTTGATCTTGTTTTCTTGAGAATTGCAGTGTCCTTGATAGGGGAAGAAGGAGTTTTTCTTTTGAGGTCCTTCGAAGCACCGTGTCATCGCGGGTATTTTGTTGAATCTTTGTCGATTTGGAGCATCATGTCCAAGAGCGGCTATGGGGCCGGGTTGCCGGTATTGAACCTTTGGAGGACTTGGAGGAGCAATGTCCCGTTCAAAAGAGATGTTTAGAAAATGAACGAGACATAAAGAAAAAGGTAGCCATAAGCATGTACCTCATCATCGAGAGGAGAATGAGGGCATTAAGACTTGGCATAAAGGGTGGACTTGTGCTCGAATATGTGAGAATGCCATTCCCGCCACCAAAGGTTGAATGAAGGATGAGCGGCTTCAATTATCACCGAGGGTTGGGTTCATATATTGGAAGCTTGCATCCAAGATTGAAAACTTTATTGGCCTCGGTGATATTCAGCAAAGACTCCCTGGGTCTGATGATGCTTGAAAAATATGGCCTTGGGGGCAATTGACCGAGTCCAAACTGCCTGGCAACCATATTTGGATTATAAAATTCATAAGTTGAGCTTATCAACCGACCATGGTGAAATTCTGCTGGCAGAGCACAGGGCTTGATGAAAGAATTGAAAATGTCCCTGGAGTCATCATCTATGCAGCCCAACTCATAGCTGAATCTGCAGGGGAGAGTTAAATTTTCATTCTCCCTGTAGGGAAACCAGATCATGTGATTGAATCCCTTGTAGAAGATTTTGAAAAGATGGCCCAGGTCTAAGTCAATAATGATTGAAGATGCAGCCTCTCCATATGTCTGACAAGATTTGTATCTGGGGTCTTCACCTTCAGCATAATTGATTGAAGGAAAGTTCGGATTGTGGAGATCTGAGAGACAATCGATGCATATATAGTTGCAACCACATCCGGAGGAGCCACCATGGTCCATTGACACGGGAGATTTCACCCGATTCCTCATCCGGACGAATGTCCGGGTGCATCATGTGGTAGAAAGCTCCCAGATATTTGCCCAAAGGAATCAGCTTGCCGTAGCCAATTCTTCACCCATCACTATGTGATTCGAGTGGGCTCATTGGACTTGCCACGAGAAAATGAATCGCATAACCACATGTTCATGAATGCCCTATACTCTTTATCGAGACACGGGGGCCGGTTGAAGCATAAGTCCGGACATACTTGGCCCAAACCTCCTCCCGATTTGTCGCCCTTCGTGAGCTAGTGCTTTTGTATTTGAATGGGTATGTTGGCTTGGTGATGTTTAAACCAGTCATCATAAAGATGTCTCGAGAGAGTGATTGACATTGGGCCATGACCGAAGATGAACGCATTGATGGCGTCGGACTGAAGTGGGAAGCGGCTATCGAGGGAGTCATTCTTAGGCATTTCGGCTAAAGAAAGCTCCAAACAGTGCTGAATATCTTGAGATTCCCAAAAATCGCTGCTCCTGGACTGCATCCTACGGTACCAATCACACCATCCTGTGATTGAAGGAAGGGGCCATGTTTTGAAAGTATTCGGCCATCTGTTTGGGGGAGAAATCCTAGACTTAAAAGGGATCCTCGGGGTTTCCTTTTCAATAAATTCCCTTGGATTGGGGTCTCCCGGACCAAGAAAAAATGATCCAGGACACGCGAGATTGGAGATCAAGATCTCATTCTTCATTTCCTTTAAGAAGAAATTGAAGCGAATGGATCAAAAGGTGCATCTCGGAAATTGATTCGAAAGAATTGCCGAATAGGTAAAGCAAGTAGGGTTACCTCTAGAAGCTCTTCTTGAGTTCCTGTTGCCATAATGGAGCTGGTTGAAGTCTCCATCGCCATTGAAGACAACAACGAACGCAGATCTCAGGTGGCGGCTGCGGGCGTTGGCGGTGCTGACCTAGATGAGAAGCACTGACAGTCAATTTCGAAATAAAATCCTTTTATCTCGAAATTGAGGGGGCATGTGTTAACACCAAAATTTGGTCAGGAATATGACAGGTGGACCCGCAAGGAACAGAGAGGGCAATTCGGCAAATGCGTATGCGGTCGACTAATTTCCATGTGTTCGGCAAATGACCAAGCGGTCGGCAACCGTTTCGTTTGAAGGCGAAAGAAGGAAAGATGAAGCTGACCGAAAGGGAAGGAGTCGTGATAATCGAGGACTCCGATTATGGATAGAGTTAGCGTGTTTTTGTTTTTCCAATTTTGTTTAAGATAGCTCGTAAGTGCTTAGGATTCGTGTTACATCCGGGGTATAAATATAAACCCTCGACCATTGTAATAAGGGTTCACAACCAAATCAATACAACCGGCTACGCGCCACCCTTCGAGTCCTTTAGTCGTGTCGTCGAGTTCTTCGAGAGGGCCAATCGATCCGTCGACCTCCGTAAGTCCGGCAACCTTGTTATCATGTCTAGTATCATGCGGTGGATTTAGATGTGATGCAAGTAGTCTTGTTTGTCTCGACGGGATGGCCGTGCGGCAGCGTACGCTTGACAATGGGAAGTTTTTGCTCGTGCCTTGTATCGTGCGGCGGATTAAGACATGAGTAAAGATAGTTATCGGCTCTTTTAGATTTGGCATGATCTAATAGATTCATTAAGTTACCATGTGTTGCTTGCTTTATTTAATGTTTAATTATTTGCAACACTCTTTTGCCCAATCTAGATTGATACTCTTTCGGCTTGTTGATCGTTCTTTCATGTTTATTCGATATCAAATAGATCAAGTTCATATAGCCGAATTAGATCGATCTAGATTGTCACGTGTTGTGGGTTCATTCACGTTATGTGTAGATAAGCCTTGACAGGACCGAATACCGTGCGGCGAGATGCAGGTCTTTGGGTTACTCTAGAGCTAGTCATCCGGTGGACTAGAGATCGTTTAATCACGATGGGCTCCTTTACATGTTACTTGTTTGTTCCTTCTTCATGGACCCCGATTCGGCAATTTTGCGATACGGTTATGCTTAAACATGTGACAAGTATTTATAGATCTGTTAGGTAATTGCATGCTTTTAGCTCTTTATTGTTAGATTGTATCATGCGGTGGATTGATCTAGCAGTAAGGAGTGGTGTAAATTCATAGTGAGTGGTATCATGCGGTGGATTAGCTTGCTTGGGTTTATGCTTGACGGGTTTATGAAGGCTAGACGTGCGGCAGATTAGTTGGAATAGCCTATGCATGTGTTATTTAGTAGATTTATATTTATAAGTTACTTATTCTTAATTTTTAGTGCTTGATGATGCTTTAAACATGAGATGTAGTTTGATATGCTTTACTGATTTAATCTTGTTCAAACATGTCTTCATTTACTGTATTCGGCTAGTTTGTTCTGTTTACATCAGTTATGTTACTTTAGCCGAATGAACTGCATCCTGTTGGCAGATAGCTTCCATAGCTATGTGTCGTCGTAAGTGGCTTCAGGGCCGTAAAGATGGAACTGTCTGGTCTCACCCAGCACGTTCCAGTTATGATCTTACCGTTTTATCCCTTGTCGATTTTCAGGTCAAATCGATCGGCACGCCACGGATTCGTACGCCCGGGCATCCGATTGAAGCTAGGCTTTCCGGCTTGCTGTGTGTGAGACGCAGGGTGGTCACATTTTGCGTCAACAGTCGTCCTCCTCATCCGCTAATAAAGTACTACTTCAATCATTCCATAAAGTACTCCAAACATTATTTTTTATTAACATTTACCATAATACCCTTAATTAGATTAATTTTTTTTAAATTAGAATTATCACATTTTTTTAGACGCTGATCTCACCAATTTCGATACGTACCTGGTGTGTATGGGCCCACCATTTAATACACACTTGGTGCGCACCCGGTAACTACTAAATTGGTAACTCTTGGTTACTATGCCTTTTTAACCATCGGATCGAGCGGTGTGAGCCGTTCAATTTTCGACAACCATTGTAAAATTTCTCTAGATGCAAATATAGTTGTCGCACTTAACCAAGAGAACATATATAGGATCGGCCACAACGGCCGTACTAACAATATTCTTGAACAAAACTAGTTTCTTAGTTCAGCATGCAAGGTATTTGATACGGTTGATTCGGCTAATTAAGTATGTTTAAAAAAATAGATGGAGATAAATGAACAATCGGCCAAGTTTTCATAAAGTTCACTGTTCCTATATACGGCTGATTTTTTCCTCAATAATTTAATGTTTAGTGGTTGCTCTCGAGTTTACTGCTTTGATTCGGTCAATACTATGTGCTAGCTTGACTGTGACCGAGTCTGGTATATCATAGTGGCTCAGCTGTGTCAAATTGTATTCAATACTATGCATTTTATGCCCATCACCCTAGCCGAGCAGGAGCACTTGCAATAGAAATGGTGGTAAGCAGCAAATGTTTCACAAAATTAAATAGGCAACAGCTTTACTCGAATTCTGTTTGAGCTATTTGAATGGCTGCTAGCTAGTGAAAGCCATAATGGCTGACCTTGTTGCCATTACCCTTGGAAAAAATAGCCAATATTTATCCTTATCCGTAGACTAAATATATGGCTGATGTCAAGATTATTATCGTCTGGCTGGTGATGTGTTAGTGTTCGCTCTTGGATCAAATATATATAGCTGACGAGTTGGAGTAACAATAATCATCCTGAGGATTAATTAAGTGGGCTAAAATAATTTTTTGGCACGCAAGCTTTGCCAAAAAACTGGGGGGCATGTGTTGACAGCCAAATTTGACACCTTCCTACAATTTCAGTTTGATAATTTGCTTGTGCAATTTATTTGGCCTCAGTCAAATTTAAGTTTAGTTCAGCTTTATTATCAGATTTGATACATAAAAGCTCTTAGAGCATCTCCAAGAGATGATCTAAATCGTTTTGTAAAGCTAAATTTAGCTATTCCTGGGACAAAAAACTCTCCAACAGACTATGCATGTGACTCTTCAAAATAGATAGCTCGTCATTCCTGGACTTCCACTATCCAAATATAGATAGCCTATGCCGCTCGCCAATCGTCCTCGGCGCCTCGTTCCAGCGCGATGCCGCATGCGTTATAGTAGCCTCCACCATAGACCTTGCGCCACGTGGCAAGTTTAAATATAGAGTGTCTCAGTTTGGATAGCCTGTTGGAGTAGTCTATATTTTTAAAGAGAGATTCATTTTACAAAATAGCACAATCACTAAATTTAGCTATTATTTTTAGCTAATCTGTTGGAGATACTCTTATGCTTTATTAATAGAAATGTTTAATCGGCTAGCTAAAACAACCACCTAGTAATGGTCGGTTTATAAGGAGAAATGATGACTAGAGCATGTATAAATATTTATCGGCTAGCTAAACAACCACCAAGTAATGGTCGGTTATTACAAGGAGAAATGATGACTAGAGAATGTATACATTGGGGGAGAAATGATGACTAGAGAATGTATACATTGGGCGTACCACGAGTTCTTTAACAAAAGGCTGGCCATTATTAGTAAATTAAAGATTCAAAGCCGGTTAAAGTCAATGCTAACCGTGGCTGATGCATAGTAGTTTGTGAGACATTCATACTTCCTTAAGTGCAGCGATGTGCATGCCGAAGAGGAAGAGGATTGTGGCGACTTGACCAAGCAAATCTTCGGGCAGAGGACCAAGCACGCATCAAGGAGACATGCAGAGAAGATGAGCTTTTATTATGCTCGTGTTCAACCATTCAGCGTGGACACCCGTTTCAACTGCAGCCATTAGAGTTGCGTCTCTGAGTAGTACTCTCGGCTCAGCCGTAGAATCACCGCCGCCCCTTCCCCCCATCTCCCTCCTCCCCATCCTAGATCCCGTCGCCGCCCTCTTCACCGTCCCAGATCCCGCCACCGCCGGCCCCCTCCCTCCCGTCTCCGGCGTCCTTGCCGCAGCGGGAGGGAGAGGGTCCCCGTCCTTTAGCTTCTAGGGTTAGTAGTAGTAGGTGCTGCCCGTGATGGCACCCTCAAGCTTGGTCGCCTTCGCCGCCGTCGCCATCGTCGCGCTGCTGCTGCTGCAGCTGCTTTCTTCATCGTCAATGGCTCCCCGGTATCCCCGGCCAAGGTATGTGCGATAAATAATCCTTATCTGCTTTCCTACCCCGCAGATCTCGTCTGCTCCACCCCTTCTTCATCCTCCGCCCACCGCCGCTGAGATCTGCGTCCGCCCCCTTCATGCCCGCCGCCGACCGCCTCCCTCTTCCAGCAGCCTTCGATCCGACCGATTGAAGCTCCTTTCAAACAGCAGCTTCTACGACGACACCTCGACGACTTCGCCTCCACAGGATTCAGACTTCGAGCTCTTCCTTCTACATCCGACGACGGCAAGAACAAAATCATTCGGTCGTCGGAGTGCGCATCCTCTACGGCTCGGTTGGCCCACCTTCAACCGTCGCGTTGCGCGGTCTCCATCTGGGTGTATGCGCCTTCGGCGCCTCTGCGTTTCCCCCGCCGGCGAGCTCGTCTCCGTCTTCGTCGCCGTCGTTGCTGTGCCATCTTATCCGGTCGGTGGACCATGCTGTAATTTGGTCCTCTTTGGAGGGCCTTTATGTAAACAGGCTGCTTTAATATAAGATATGAAGTTGTCAAAAAAAAAAAGGAGACATGCAGAGGATGGTGGCCATTTACCAAGCACATCATACCTATGGCAAGGAGAGATTCATCAAGGAGGCATGCAGAGGATGGTGGCCATTTGACCAAACGTTAACCCCTATATGGCAAGGAGAGATCCTGGGCTAATCCGAGCGAATGGTGGCCACTTGACCAAGCACATCCTGCGCATGGCGAAGAGAGATGCTACGCGAGAAAAGAAAAATATGCAAACCCCTATATGGCAAGGAGAGATCCTGGGCTAATCCGGGCGAATGGTGGCCACTTGACCAAGCACATCCTGCGCATGGCGAAGAGAGGAGATCCTGGGCTAATCCGGGCGAATGGTGGCCACTTGACCAAGCACATCCTGCGCATGGCGAAGAGAGATGCTACGCGAGAAAAGAGAAATATGCATGCCTTGTAAGATCAAAGTCCAGATCACCCTATATATGTATGGGGTTAAGGCTGGTAGAGGGGATCCCAACATCATCTAAAACAAATTTACCATCTTATGTTCTTTTATTCTTTTACTTTCGCATCTAGGGTCTGTAGCTATGCTTTGCTAGTTTCCCGTAAACAAGCCGCGCGCTCCAGCGAATCGGAGCACATGTAATTCCATTGAAAAATCATCTATTTACTAGTTTGCTCAAAAACTAGTCGTGGCGCTTCTACGAAAGTGAAGCAATCTTTCATTACGACTCCGTGTGTTAATTTTTGTCGTCAACAGAGTTCTAATACAAGACATCCAAAGGGATGATGAGAGGGCCAAGAACAATTAAGTTGACTTAGAGACAACGACAAAACAGGAATGTTGTAAGGCAACGGCGACTTATAGAATTATTATAGTAGATGCCCTTAATTAGTCACCTTGGTATGTTTATATGAGTTCCAACAACTCATGTCTAGCAATGATCAGAATAGAGTCCGATTCAAAGGAATATTGATTCGTGTGCCTTTTGTATCTCGTATGTGACATAATTCCTATAGCCTGTGCTGACATATGAGTTAGAAGAACCTAAAACATAAATTCACTAGTGGAGGTAGTTGCTTTTTTTTCTTCAACTCCAAAAATAGCTCTAGTAGTGGAGCTGAAACTGATTTTTTTGGTATACTATTTGTCAAAACAACTCCGCATGTTTTTTGGTTGAGAGGTGTCACTTATCCAACATACCCTGCCTATTTGACTTGTACTAACATCTAGAGTTGTATGTTTATACGTGATTTTTCGTTTGAGTAAATTTGAATTTAAAAATAAAAATTTTTAAATAACACAAAGTATTAGCGACCAATATTTAATGCGTTTTAGTCAAAAAAATATTTAATGCGTTTTTTTTTTTTGCATAGGAGAATGACCTTTTAACTTGCAAAGTCATGATATGTGTCATTCTATAATACAAACATATTCCGTATATGCTCACAATGATCGAGAAAGATATATTGTCGTCCGTGCAAGGTCATCTCGGCATTATCATTATACTCCGAAGCTGATTTGTCACCTGCATCTTGTGCAGCAAAATGCTTTCTATATCTTTGAGGTATAGTAGACACCACGGTTCGTGGTTCGGAATTTCACAACTGATTTTGGTTTGTTTCAGTAGTTTTCTATGAAAGAGAATAAGTCGTACTACAGCTGTTTGGAGCTTGATGAAGTTGATCGGAGGAAGGAGACATGCATGCAATGCTGCGGCAGTAACCCGCGCACTAATCGATGACGATGACGCGACACTAGCGCAGGGTGTGTGAGACCGAGACCTGGGAAACATGTGAAACACATGCTGACCGATGAGCTGAGGGCGAGAGAGGGGGGGGAGCTGAGGGCGATTGGTTTCCATCGACGTGGCTTGGCTCGCACCAAACGCAGGCTGCCACGCACACCGCCCAAAAGGAAAGATGTTTGCATGGTTGTATATAGGCGTCCCGTAGGCCGTGTAGCCGTCCAACGGGCCTGATGCATATGCGTTTTGGCCATCTTCTATGCACTGATCGAGCAGAGCAATTCATGGAAACCAATGGAATTTTTTGTGTTGCTGCAAATAGTGGTAGCTACATCGATCGGATCGGATATGATAAAGATCGATCTCTCGGGCACTGTGTTTTTTTCAGTGTTCAGACGCACGTACTGCTATTTTTTCAGTGTTTACATGTCTTTTTTCCTCTCATCTCTCTCCTTCCCTCGCATAGCCCGTGGAGCTTTTATTCGTATTTCTAAGCAAGCTAGAAATCATGTGTGCTTCCGTGACCTGCATCCACGCGTCGCTTGCATTAATTTGGTTGATCTAGCTAGCTCGGCCCTGTCAGATAGAGAGAGTGTGGAGAGAGTGTGTGGAGAGAGTGTGGAGAGGGAGAGCGTCCAGGTAGTCTTTGACGGTGATGTAGCTCATGCCCGGGTACAGCTGCGTTGCATCCACATTATCATCATCCTCATCCTCATCCTCTGTCGTCATCTGCTTCTTCTTCTTGTCCGTCGGGCCCGGGCCCCAGCGGCCGGCGGCGATGAACGTCGCGTGCACGATCGCCAGCTGAAAGTTGAGTGGGAACGAGGACTCTGCAGCCAATACATGCAACGCAAGACACAATAGTTATCAGTGCCGCCAGCTGTGGGTGGCTATCAAAGCCACAATAATACATGATAATATAGTACCTTGTACTTTCTTGACTAGCTCTTGTTCATCGACATAGTGCCTGTGGAGGGGCCTGCCGATTTTATCCTCCCAAAGCGAGACAAGTTGGTCGAGGGAGCATATATAGATTGCTTGGAGGGCATACGTGCAGTATCTTGTTCAGTGTGCGGGGGTCCTGCACGGCTTTGATAGCCACCCTGCTCATGTCTTCCTCATTCACGAACACCGCTGAATTCAACAATCGGAGCGCGTACGCATGCACGACGATGTATCATTATTTATGTATCTTTATATATTTGTACATCCATGCATATATTTATTCATTCATACATGTATATACCTTGTACATGTCCATCGCCGAAAATGGTGACCGTGGTGTTTGGAGGACCGTCTGCTTGAGGGTCCCCAGCCCTTGGCACCAGGAAGCTCTGAGCCCAGTTGCTGCAGATGATGGTGTGTGGAATCCCTGCAGCTTTGAGAGCATGGCGAACTCGGACTTTGGCCCCGAGGATGCTCCTCGCCGGCTCCAGCATTTGCTCCGCCGCATGCCCCACGTCGCAGCCGTATTCAGAAGGCAAGAACCGCTGCGAAATCAGAGCATACATGTACGTGTTTGTCATGCAATGCAATGCAATGCACTGTTTGCGAAAAAGAAATGAATTAGCTGAATGATGATATGTATGATTCCGTCTATTATACGTACCTTAACATTGCCTGCTTGTTTTATAGCGGCCACAATCCTGAGCTGGCTCTCCACCTCCTCCGGCGAGCTGTGGCCGAGGGCAGAGATGACCACGTCGCCGGCCTGCTTGATGGCCGCCACCAATGCCTCGGCATCGTTGATGTCCCCCTGCATATGCATGTCTCTCACACATGACATGAATATGAGAAAAGTGATCGGGAACTGATGAGCACGCACGTACGTAGATAACGCTTGCCCCTCTGCTCTTGAACGCCTCCAGGAGGCTGGCCTTGGCGGGGTCCTCGGTGGCCGCCGCCGGGCGGACGAGCAGGGCCGTTGGGTGGCCGGCGTCGAGGCTCGCCGTCACCAGGTAGCGGCCGATCCTACCCGTACCACCGATCACAAGAACCCTTGTAGTGCTAGTGTTGCTACTACTACTCATCTGCGGTGCCATGTCTCTCGTGACGGGCATAATTGGTTGGTTCAACTCAACAATGATGTCTATTTATATACAAACAAAAAAAACTTGTTTGGAGCTAGCAATATATATAGAGTAGCACTGTGCTGTGTATAATAAATTGGACTCCGATATAATGCCAGCGGCAGCTTCGATGAGCAAATTCTGTACTGTACACCGACGTTTCTGTGTTGACTTTTAATAAAATTTTCATGGACCATGTTCCGCTCACGGTTTTGTTTCCTTGTATAATACAGTATATATGTAATGTAAAACAGTAAAGGTAAGGACTACATTTCTTGCATGTGTGAACTTGCGGAGGGAAAAAAACTTTTGTAACAATTTTTGATAGACCATGTTCTAGTCACGGTTTTAATTGTTAACTACTTCATCCGTTCTAATTATAGTTCATTTTAACTTTTTTGAGTTTATCTATTTTTCTATGTATTTAGACATAATAGATGAATCAAAAAAATCAAAGTAAACTATAATTTAGAACGGATGGAGTATATATGAACCATGTTCGGCCGGTCACGGTTTTGTTTCCTTAGATATATTAAAAGGATATGGAGTATATGTGTGGACAAACACAAGCACATGCAGCAGCAGCATCCTCTGTTTTCTGTATCGTGGTCATGGAGCATCCACGAACACCATCTAGATACGACTAGGAGCACACCACACAACAAATTCCAGATATATTTTTTCTGGCATTGCGCAATTCCGTTCATTTCAAATAAATATAACTCCATCAGTGCAAGACGTACAGAGGCTTCAAACTCTCTAATAATCATAAAATTAAGAGATTCCAGCTGCAATATTTAGCTTCTTCCAAAGATATCCATCTTTGTTTTTTTCTTATTAGCTAAGTTGTCGGCGGGACAAATTAATTATGCGTTACTTTGATAATATAATACTACTTTCCATACATAGCATGCGCGCACACACAATGCATCCTGTGTTCTGACAATGCATCCTGTGTTCTGAGACTGTCTGCACCGGCAGACGGTAAAACCTTCTGTAAAGTGACACGTTGGATATGCAGGAATAGATAGCCAAAAAATATGCTGCAGCGGGGCTCTGTATGTCACACGGTACGAGAGCGGATTCGGTATTCCTAGCGTCATAGCGAGCGCACGGTATGTCAGTGGCGCGGGCCCCGCTGCTGTGTGCATGTGCTGTTTGGCTGAAAGGGAGCGAGCGTTGTGCTGCATGTGCTGCGCTGGAGGGAATCTGATGGTGGGCTCCACTATTTCATCTATCAAAAAATCTATAACTCACAAAACCGAAAGTCAAACCAAATTCCAATTAAATTAAATTCTGATAAATTAATTCTTCAAACTAGATCTCACATGGATATATTTAGATAAGTGACAAATATGCCCACAGTGAGGAAAAGAAAAATGACAGTTGGGATGGTTGAATAAAATATATGGTAGTTAGTATAGAGTAGAGATATAAAGATTGGATGAGTGCGGGAGAAAGTAGTATAGAGTAGAATCTTGATTTAGGATGGATAGAGTAGAAATTTAAAGATCCATGAGTGCGGGTAGTCTGAGTTCTGACCACTGACCAGGCCTTTTTACACGCACGCAGACAGCCAGCCACTCTGCAAACGAATGTACCAGATATATAGAACGTTTTTCACGTGCTCCGCCGGGTAAACGTATGGCCTCAAAATATGCATGAAGCTTTACTTTATTCGACTAGCAGCTATCTTTATTCCAAAGATTTCCTCCAATTAGAGTACGTACGGTTCATCGTCAACTTCTTCACATGCTCCAAACACATGGACGACATAACCGGAATCTCTCATTCTCATCTTCCACCAACGCAACAGGACAACTACAAACAACAAAATTGCACAGAAAGAGGTTGTTTGATTATTACTCCTTCATTCTAAACTATAAGTCATTTTGAATTATTTTTATATATCTATTTTGCTATGTATCTACACATGTCCTTGCATACTTTTCTGAAAAAATCATGCACTCAAAAATTTTCTTAAGGAATACACATGTATATATGCACCAGGTCAAGATCAGAACGGAAATACTGTATCTGTGAGATGAAGATGAATGATGAATGAAGCCATGAAGGCGTTAGGCAAGGGTTGCTCGAAAGTAGTGTCAATAGCAAACAAAGTGAAGCTAGTAGTATAGATGGATCTAAGCGTTTGGTTCAAACATGGCCAGGATAGCAATAAAGTGAAGTGAAGATGTAAAACAGAGTAGCAATAGCAGCGCCAGCGGGAATGATGAGTACTGTAGATGGGAAAGGAGAGGAGGTGCAAACTGGGCATTGACTTGACTTACATCCGGGTAATAATACAACAAATTAAGACATTGTTAGACGCAACCAGCATTGACTTGACTACCTTTTTCGTTGAGAAACCAATGTACTGAGGTGCTCAAACATTAATGCACATAGAGGCAAACTGTTGTACATAACCAGTCCTTTCAGAACAAAAAACTGCTCTTTTCGGGTTACCAAGTTCATTCATGCTCTCACACACGAAAGCCTATTTTATTAGCAACCAACCCGTTCAAAGACGATTCCTCACAGAACGTTCCCACAACTTGCTAAGGATCTTCTCGATACATTCATCAACTTCTTCGCATGCTGCAAAGAAATAAATGTACACAAGATAACTGAGACCGATGCAGTCATGCTCATCAAGTATCCTGCAACAGGACAACAACAAATTCATGACTGCTGATCAAGTATCCTGCAACAGGGCAACAACAATAGTAGGGTGGTGTGCAGGGGGAGGGGGGACAACAGGTCCAGCTACTACATGTTGCTCTTTTCAATCAAATTCCTCAAGGATTGTGCTATACAGATTACTGCAGAAAAAAACATTTCCAATGGATGGAATATGCTGCAGGTGCGAGCTGTTTACTTAATTTGTTCAGATCCAGCCATAAAAACAAAATGCAGACCATATGTGTCTTAATAAATAAAAAAAAAGGGGGTGGAATGGGGATTTGCTTATACTTGAGCAAGCTTTGCTGAACAATCACCATATACACTAAAACTACTACTAAGAACCTATGCGTGTTTCCGATCAACACTTAACTTCAGCTGGTTTCGCATTAACTAGAAGAATAATGGAACGGGCAATCAAATCAAGATGCTCCCACTGTTTCATCCTATGAAGTAAAACCCAGACATTCAAATAGTTGGGTATCCACATATCTCTTCACCACCTTGCCAGAAAACCTTTGGAATGCTAAATCCTTCATATCCTAGTTACCCAAAGAAACAGAAGTAAGCACATCCAATCAAAACGTTCTAGAAACAGGAAACAGATTTCAAACCCAAGAGAAGACAGTTCTTTTTTTTTCATTTAATCGATTTAGAATGGAATAATGGAAATATATGTGACATATAAGTATAAGATAAGCTTGATGTGTCTTATTTTTCTCTCTTTACCTCTCCCATGTCTGAGTATTTTAAGATTTCCCATTGTTCGTCTTACTATACATCATGCGATGCAGGTGCCTTCCAGTCTCTCAAATCAGATGACAAAGTTAGCAACACTAAAGAGTTATTTCCTTTGTTACAGAAACCAGATATAGCGCAGCAAAGGAACTTAGAACCAGTTTGGTTTCATGTTCCTTATACCCTCACTTTCTCCACCATGTAATTTTACCATGACTACCTAAGAGATGCTGCAGTATACATGCACCTTCTGATTGAGAAATCCCAACCATCTGATTTAATTTACCCTACAAGAATAATTTGGTTGTTTCACATGCAACTGTTGGTTACCATACTTCCATGTTATTGTTATTGTTCATCCATGAGACTCCCCTCTTGGACACAATCAGGTCAGTCAACAATTCCAAAATTCTCCAACCTAACAATTGCTCCGACCAGTCAATACTAGCTAGCTGCATGCAGATGTAGTCGATCCAATCATGCCAAGCAAGAGCAGGCAAGAACACAAAATTAAGCCTTTGGTCCAAGTCAAGGTATCAGGTAAAAAAATTACTGATTTGTAAGATGTAAGTCACCTTACATGAAGTGTATTATTTTCGATATTTGGGGTGGAAGTTTGATACTATTTTTCGCGTTATAAGGTTGGCCCTTCTCTACATGTCTCATCTCCAATCTTTCAGTATTCAGACTCCCTTATCCTTCATCTTACTCTACAGCATGTCAAAGCAGGTTCCTCTTGAATCAGAGGACCTTGCTAGCAACACTAACAGTATTGCCTTTGTTTGAGAAAGCAAATACAACACGGCAAATGAGCTAATAATTCCTATTGATTTGGTTTCTTATGGTTCATACACTCCACTCTCCCACCATGTCATTTTACCATGACTGTCCAGATTTGCTACAGTACAGGCTCCTGAATATCAATGTGAAATCCCAACTTACAAACTGCATTGCTACATTAAATGTTCATTAATATGGTTACAATTGAGAAATTCCAATCTAAATCTTAGAAAAAATAGCTTGGCAATTTCACAAGCAAGGGTTAAATAACATGCTTCCATTTAGTTGTTCTTATTCATCTAGAAGACTTCCCTCACTGGATCCAATCTAGTCTAGCCAATCATGCCAAGAAATAGCAAACAAGAGCAGAACATTAAGTCAGTCAATTTTTTGAGCCTTGTACACCCTGTGATTGTATCATGAATGTCTCAGGCTGGCTACCGCACAGGCTTGTTCTAAAACCTACATGTTGTTGGTGTTCATCCAAAACATTCCCCTCTTGACCTTGGGACCCAATCAAGTCAGTCAACAATTACTGAATACTACCCAGCCTAATAATTGTCTGGACCAGTGAGTACTGGCTGTATGCAGATCTAGTCAAGACAATAAAGCCATGAGAATTGCAAAAAGAAGACAGGTCTTTGGTCTAAGTCAAGCCAGCAGATGCAGAGTATTTGTTGTGATGTCTGAAGTCTGAACAGATCTAAGTCAAGTCAGCATTCACCGAGTAACATAACATAGTGGAAGACAACCCATAAGAGCAAGCAAATCAAGATAGTTGTAGTGCTTATAATTAGACAATCAACCTAAAAATATACATCCTCCGTCTTAAAACATAAGGGGTTTTGAGTTATCCTAAGTTTGATCAGGTATTATAACCAAAGGGGAGGCAGTTTATTTTTCTTTATTTTATTGTAGCCAAAGCTGATCAATATTGAGATTTTGAGATCTTGTTCTTTTAACAGGATTTCAAGTTAGAAAATATGTGACACAAAATCATAAATCCTAATATCTTTTGTATCTACGTACATCCCTATGTTGCAGTATTTAGGGACCCCGTTCTTCATGCTACTCTGCAGCATGTCAACACAGGTTCCTCCCAGTCCCTCAAACTGGATGACCTAGCCTAGTAGTTTGCAACAGTAACGATATTCCATTTCTCCGAGAATCCAGATATAGCCCATCAAAGAAACTAGGTAGAAGTATCCTAAAACCAACTAGTATGTGATTTTACGATGCCAGCCTCAGAGTTGGTACAGCCCAGGCTTCTTGTAATCTTCACAGGGAAATTTCTTGTAAGTACCAATGGGAAATCCCAACCGCGTTGTTGTTCATCCAAAAGATTCCCCCCAGTTGGGACCATGCAAGACCCAAATCAAGTCAAGTCAGTCAACAATTCCAACAACCGGATCCTAGTAATTGCTGGGGAACTGTCCTGTCCATGGTGGTTCGCATGGAGTGAGCGGAGATCTAGTCAAGTCAATGATGCTAGGTAGCTTCATGCCAAGAGATAGCAAACAAGAACACAAGACTTGGGTGTAAGTCAAGCGGGCAGAATGGCAGATGCACGCACGACACGAGTCTCTGTTGCGATGTGTGAACAGATCGATCCTAAGTCAAGTCAGCGAGGACGGGATGGAAATTGCATAGCAATAGCAAGCACTAGCAGCATGCATATAATGGGTGCCGCGTACCATGTAGAGGCGCCATGGAGAGGAAGGAACGATCGATCGGGTCATGGCTCCTCCGGTCGGGCGACGAAGAAGGCGTAGAATCCGGCGACGATGGTGAGGCTCCCCAGGGCCCAGACGAGCAGCTGCGCCCAGGGCGGCATCATGGCGGCGACCTTGTACGAGAACATGAGCGTGAGGAGCGTGGAGAGGCCCCACACGGCGAGCTTGAGGCGGCGGTCCCTGCGGCGCTCCAGCAGGTGGAGGCAGCGGAAGAGGAGCACGAGCGCGGCGTAGGCGGCGAGCACGAAGGCCACCGCGTAGGGGTCCTCCCAGGAGCGGTAGACCGCCATCCCGCAGTTGAAGCTGAGGAAGGCGAAGCCCATCGTCGGCAGCCACCCCGGGCGGCCGTCGCGGTCCATGGCGGCTGGCCGGAGCAGACCGGCGGTGCAGATCTATCGCCGCCGCCGCTGATTCGGCGGATTTGGGGGATGCTTTTTCTCTGCGCGTGAGCAGAGCGAGCGGAATTGAGTGGATGGTGGGTCCCACACCCCACGGAGAAGTCGCGATTTGAGCATCGTACCTCGCACGTAACGACGTGGCTGCTCCTGCTCTGCTGGTTGCTACTGCTTCCTACACTGCTCTGCTCACGCTCATGCTCTCGTGCAAGAACGCCGCCATCCTCATGCCACCTCTGCTCGTCTCAGGCCATGGGCATCCTCACCATCAGCTGGATTACACGCCTTCTTCTTCGCCCGACCGGAAACAGACGATCCAGATGTGAGATGTGTCTGCGCTTCACGGTCCACGTCCACGCGCCGACATGGTATGGCATTCGTCCCTTCTTACCCTTTTATCCCTGCTGCTTGCTCGTTGCTACTCCTCGTGTTTATTAGGTGTATGTAGTTTACTAGCATCGTGCCTGTGCGTTGCTACGGGACAAGAAAATTTTTGTATTAAGAACACAAGGATAGCACAATGAGATAATAATCATGTGAAATTAAATAACGATATTAAAGTGACATTTAATTTAAACAAGCAAAGTTCGTGAAACTAATGCAGTTACAAAGACCGTGGTGTCGCAGGCTCACAAACTCTATAGACTTTTTCGTGATGCGCCTAAGATATTTATATCACCGGGAAGAAACCGTCACATATTTTTTCACTAAGATATTTTCCGTGATGCGCCTAAGATATTTTTTTTCACTAATTGGTTTATTCAGAGTTTTCGATTTGTGCACTAAGTGTAATCTTACAGAAATAAACAAAATGTTATAATGATTGATTGGTAAACGAGTACAGAGATAATTCTTTTACAGGGGACTACCTCTAGTTAATAAGTGTCCACGACCTAGAATTCTTTCAGGTCTGGAAATTGTAGCTTGCCACATAACAAGGTGTTAGCTTCGATCACCTTCTTTAGCTCAACAAACATGCATTATTGCTCTTGCAGATTTTGTATCAACATAATTAGAGAGCTACTCGTTTTCCATAACATCAAGGCAAAAGCAGAAATCACTCGATGAGCCAGCGGGGATGAGCAATCCAGAAATAGCTAAAAGCCATGACAGTAATGACAGCAGATCAATGCATAAAAAAGAAAATACAGGCATAAACCACATGTGCATAGCTGCAGGAACCACACATATAAGACGACATCTAAATGATCTAACATAAACATTAGAGCAGAAATCAGATTATTTTTACTAAGCTACCATAACCTGAACTTGCGTTCTCCTAATATTGCATCTGCCAACTACAACACACGGATAGTAAAAATCCTCTTAAGAAGTTTACAGCCACAAAATGGAAGGCCATGTGCTGAATCATCGGTTCATCCACTCAAGCAGTAAGCAGTAAGACACAAAATGAGAGCTCATGTGCCAAGGAAAAAGTTTCTATACATCACGTCTCAGGTTATCATTCACTATCCGTAAGATTCCCACAGGAAGAAGCGAGCTGACTGACTCACCACATATCAGCTTATTTTGCTCCAAAGTTGCAGGCCAACAAATCACATGCACTCATGTGACACACCAAATTAATTTATCTCACCCAAATCATAGATCGAGCAGGCCAAGGCGACTAAATTATTTTGCCAATCCAAGAACACCCTACTACATATATATTTAATTTGTTTACTGAACTAAATTGGGAAGCACTGAACCTGTCAGGGCATTCCATCAAACATATGATACGCATTATAGAGGAGCATCTACCTGATAATATTTGGGGAAAAAACATGAGAGAGCAGTTGTACATTCATAGTTCACTATAGAATTGCTTCACCTAACTGAAAAGAGCTACATGTAGTTGCCCGTGTCAAGCTGAATCCAACACATACCCAAAGAGTCTGTCAACATCGAAGACCTACAAAGGGGAATCTGAAGAAGCTGGACAGAAGTCGATTGAGCTTAGGTTAGTCAAAGTAAATCAAGAAGATGACTGCAATCTTTACTACCTAGCCATGATACAACTAATAAAGATCGCAGAGTGAGCCAAACTGAATCAAAAGGAAGTCGCTCGACCATTGCAAGAGATGAACAGGGGGCAATGGAGGTCTCAGTAATAAAAGGTTGAACTCGCGCACGCACCTGATTGCCTAGCGAAGGCGCTGCCTGATCTCCATTTGCCGGCCACGATCTCCCGCTGCCGGCAGCTCGATCTCCACCGGCGCATGGGCCTGGTAGACGCGACTCCACCGCCGGCTATGGAGGCATGACGTCCGTGGCGGCGGTGTCGATCTTCAACGACACGGACGTCGATCGGTCGGCTTGGGTGCACGGCTCAGGTGGCGTCGAGGACGACGACTCAGGTGCAAGTCGCGGCGAATGGCAAGGACGACGGCGCGGCCGTCGTGGAGGCGGCGGTGTTTCGAGTGGCGCTGGCACACATGGAAGAGGACGCCGCGAGAAAACGATGGAGCAGGGCGTGGAGCAGAGCATGGAGGAATCAGTTTCCTTTGGAGCAACCAATATCAAACGGACGTCTATGGAGGGGAAGAGAAGATCTCGCTGCTTGCCTGATTTATTGTTGTTGTAATTTCCTTTGGTGGGAAGATCACATGACTTCCATATTTGTAGCGTGGCTTCTATATTTGGATCGCGGGCTGCAAGCCTGCAACGGCGCCGTGCGATGCCTAGGGCCGGCAGTGGGCTTGACCAGCATTTGGAGACGGGCGTGATTACAGGGACGGGTGAAACTTTCTATTTGGGTAATGCCGGGCGAAACTTTCTATTTGGGGAAACTTGAGTCTGCCGGGTGAACGCTTTGTTTTGCTGCGTTTTAGGTGTAGAGAATAGCCGTGTTGTTAGCTTTGTCTCATTTTACTTCAAATTTCTTGACTACATGGATGGTGTACTCAAACTATGTTCATCCACTATATGCATATGGATAAACTTATTCGTTGGAATTTGATAAGAGGACTTGGTTCCTAGTATTACTATTCTGTTGCGCGCGCACATGGTTATAAACTTACAATACTGAATGGCTTCTTCCCATTTTATTTATTGTTAAATAAAGTGAACCAAAAAAAAGTTTACTTACGGGCTCGTTGTCACCCTGACCTTTAGTAGCCCTCCTATTCTTGCACCTAGTTGTCACTCTAATCTTTAGCCTTTCCATTTAATTATATGCCCGACTTTACTTGTTGCAAGAATTGTTACTTTGGGTACAACATAACATGTTTGGTCTTGCTTTGTTTGCTCTCTTTTTCTTTGTGTGCTATCGCCTATAGGTGGAAGGTACATGCAACATTCCTCAAGTGGAGCTCTAGTTACAAAGCAAGTGCTCACCAGCATTGCTCGCAAAGGCAAATGTCATATCAGGGATTGAAGCGCCCCTGCATTATTAGTGATCCGGTAAACATGTATGCAAAACCTAAATTAAAGGTTTGTTTTGATAAACACGACTATGGCTAAAAGTTATTCTAAATTAGTTGCTGTTGGCTAACAACTAGTTTTAGACTTGACTAAAAAGTTAGCCCACATATTAGTCATCTTATTTAATACAATAGAGCTGATTTTTAGCTCTAGCAATTAGCCATGATATACAACTATGCCCATAGTAATGATGGCAAGATGGACATATAAAATTCGTCATCATTGAGTACAAATACTACATAAATAAACGAATACATAGTTGTGAGTTCACAATCTAGTTGATCTTAAAATTTCTACCTTTAGCCCCTTGTTTTAATGTTTTGAGTACAAACTTGTAGTGGGGACTTAGGAGGGGGCTCCATACATAGCGGGGGGCTCAAGCCCCGGCCAACCTTGTGCTAGATGCACCCCTGAAAGTTAGGGATGCCATGGACAAATCAATAAATCTACCTGCATAATATGTTGTGGGATATTTAGATCCACTATGGGAAGGTGCCAAAACAAAAAAGTTAGAGCAACTCTAAGAGACTAGACAAAAATATTCTTCGAATTTCATGATTTAGCTATTCATATACCATACCATGTGTGGGAGGAGTGACGTTGGTGACCATGTATGGGACCAGGCCACCGAGCACATGCAAGGGCCTGTTGGCGACTGATGTTGGCTAACCAATATTCCCCAACTGTTTGGCAAATAGACTTTTTCATTCACGTATTTGAAAAAAAAAACTTAAAAACATATATCCAACGATTTGGCAAATAGGACTGGCATTTTAGTTAACTTGGCAAAAACCTGGAAAGGACTCCCATATATGCATAGCCGGCTCGGGCTTGGCATTTCCCGCTCACAAGAATTCCTCCCCCGCGCGTGCTCCCGCACGTGCTTCGCGAGAATTCCTGTCCACAATTTTTTTTTTGCCAAGTGAATAATGTCAAACCATTAAAGATTTTTTTTTTACTTTTATCATATTTAGTTAGGACTTGGCAAACTCCTTAATTTGCCAAACGAAATATGCAAAACGGTTGGGGACGAAGTTTACGGATGATGAAGATCGAGTTAATTTGAAGTTTAGGACATGTCTTGCTCAATAATAACTAAATTTAGCTTTACAAAATGTTTTAACTAATCTATTGGAGTTTTTCTTATATTGAATGAAAGAAAAATACATGTAGAAGTGTATGCAGATAAGTAGTAAAAAGAACTATATGTACCTATAAAATTGATTTATAATTTAGAATATAAAATTGATTTATAAATTTAGAACAGAGATAGTACTTATTCATAGATGAAGTAGCTTTCAGATCCTAATCATGCAACACAAGAAAGGAAGAGGCTGAAATCAGGTCCTAATCATGGCACATAGAGAGAGGAAAAGGCTGAAAGAAACGACGGTGACGAGTGACGAGAGCAGAGGGAGGATGCAGCAGTGCGCAGCGTAGGAAGGCACCACCAACAGAAAAAAGAGCGGTGGCCGGGGCCTGCTTCTCTTGTCGTTTGGGGCGTCGTCTTTCTCGTCTCTAGTCGTGTACACGTCGTCCGATCCGTTGCAATCACACTCACACCGGGCCGGCAGTAGTGGTCTTCGTCTCGTTCCGTTGGTGCGCAAATGACGACGTAACGTGCCCGGTGCGCGGCCGGCCGGCTGGGGATCACACCCGGATCGGATCGGAGGAGAAGGAGGACTGCAGGAGCCTGCAGGTGGCTAACTCAACAGGTACGGTGCTTCCTCCATTATATTACCCCTCCAGTCTTCTTCGTCTTCCTCAATCCTCCTCCTCATTGCTCATCTCATCAACTAGTCTTCTGAAACTCTGCAGGACGGCCTGTCCGTCCATAGCCGCCGGCCGGATCGGAGTCGGAGCTGAGGGGTTAGCGACCAGATCCCATTCACTGACAGAGGATGGGTTCCTACGTGCAAGGTGAGCCCAGCCGACGCCGATCCACTGACAGAGGATGCTCGACTGTTTCAGTTTCATTCATCTTTCCTTCATTCCTTCCTTCTCTTGAATTAATGGTGACTGTTTTTTTGATGGGCTCCTCCTTGTTCATGTGAGCAGGAGATGAGGTGGAGGTCCCGGTGTACGAATCGGGCGCCGAGGTGAGTCACCCGCATCCCATCCATCATCTCCTCGATGTCCTGCTCGTCAATCCATATACATACGCATCGATCATCAGAAGGACAGTAATGCGCGCGTTACTTGTTTATTAACCTTGCTGTGCTTCAATCCATCTATCATATCACTCATGGCCCACTTTTTTTTTGTTGATTTATGTGCGTCCTCTTCTCCGTAGCTTTAACTTTCCTTTTCGGCCAATTATTGGTAAAGTGGGCACCAGATAGCCACCCATAGACACATTATCCATCACCCTGCAGTATTTGCAATGTAGAACTACTCTACTCCATCCGTTTCAGAATGCAATATGTATTTGTTTTGTTAATATCAGTTTAACCAAGTCTATGTATCATATATAGTGCATTAATTTGTTCAATATTGTCATATATTTTCTCTATAACCATAATAAACAATCAAAGGTGTTAGGAAACTAAACTAATAAAGGATCATTAGTTTTGTAAAAAAAGGGCCAGTATCAGTGGAGATGTGCGTCAGACCCAATTATTGATGGTACTAATAGTCTATCAGTGCAGTGCAGTCACAACCCACAGATTAGACACTAGCTGTTGTTGCATCATCACTATCTCAATTTCCCGCTAACATTACTTGAACAGTTTATACTCCTAGGCTTAAAAACGACCTTTTATGCATTATTAAACAATGGGCACAACATCCGCGAGTGCAGGTGCTGCACAAGGTGCAAGAAAAATGGGCGGCGCGGTCCGGGCCGCCGCCGTACCCGGCCATGTACTCGAGCGTGTTCGGCGGCATCATCCTTGACCCGGCCATGATGGTGCTCCCCATCGACGACCACATGGTGCACCGTGGCCACGGCGTGTTCGACACGGCCATGATCCTGGACGGCGCGCTGTACGAGCTGGACGCGCACCTGGACCGCTTCCTCCGGTCCGCCGCGGCGGCGCGCGTGGGCACGCCGCCGTTCCCGCGCGACGCGCTGCGGAGCATCCTGATCCAGATGACGGCGGCCTCGGGGTGCCGCAGGGGCTCCATCCGGTACTGGCTCAGCTCCGGGCCTGGCGACTTCCTGCTCTCCTCCAGCGGCTGCCCGACGCCGTCCTTCTACGGCGTGGTGATCGCATCGGAGTACGAGCAGTGCGGGCGCGCCGGCGTGCGCGCGGTCACGGCGACGGTGCCCATGAAGCCGCCGCAGTTCGCCACCATGAAGAACGTCAACTACCTGCCCAACGTGCTGTCCATCATGGACGCCGAGGACCGCGGCGCGTTCGCGTCCGTGTGGGTGGACGACGAGGGGTACGTCGCCGAGGGGCCCATGGTGAACGTGGCGTTCGTCACGCCCGACAACCACCTCGTGCTCCCGGCATTCGACAAGATCCTCGGCGGGTGCACCGCCAAGAGGATGCTCGCGCTGGCGCCCAGGCTCGTGGAGTCCGGCCTACTCGCCGGCGTCAGCACCGGGAACATCACCGTGGAGGACGCCAAGCGCAGCGTGGAGATGGCGTTCGTCGGCAGCGGCCTCCCCGTGCTGCCCGTCGTCGAGTGGGACGACAAACCCATCGGAGACGGTACGTAATTTGAATTGATGGAATGAATTGAATCATGGACCATTGATTAATGGAATAATGGTGATTGATGCAGGGAAGGTTGGGCCGCTGATGCAGGCGCTGTCTGATCTGCTGTGGGAGGACATGAAGTCCGGCCCCGACAGGATCCCCGTCCCATACAAGCAGTAGAGAGACTCTCTTCATCAGTGGGTGAAGAGTGAACACTGAAGAAGAGAAGCCATGGTCAGCTAGTCTGTGTGTGTTTGCAGTCTATCCTCCTACTGTCTGTCTGTGTGTATTTCAATTCCTTGTTGCTTGTTGAATTGGGATTGTGTCTGTAACGAAACGAATGGTGGTTGACTTGACTGAATAATAATGCAGTGCAGGAGAGTATGAGCCTCTCTTCCTTCCTATAGTATATATATTTCTGCACCTGTTCTGATGAGCCTGTTTCTGATGCTCATCAGTTTGTTGTTTTGCAGCTCGCATGTTTTTCTTGACTGTGCATCAGTTCTGCTTAGACATGAGTTCTTGACTGTGCAGTCGGCAGAATGCAGCGAATCAGTTTTGTACTTTTGTTTGATTGACAACTGCAGAGTAGGGCCTGACAGGACACTCAGTCCTTGTTTAGTTCACCTAAGCCTTGTTTAGTTCCTAGATTTTGGCCCCAAATTCTACTATGCAAAAAGAAGATTCCCATCACATCAAAATATCGACACATGCATGGAGTATTAAATGTAGATGAAATTAAAAACTAATTACACAGTTTGATTGTATTTTACGAGACGAACGTTTTGAACCTAATTAATCAATATTTGGACAATTTTTACTAAATACAAATGAAATGCTACAGTGTTACCACAGTGCATTTTGCCAAGTTTGCACTCCCCAATTTGGAGAACTAAACAAGGCCTAAGTTAGAATTTTTTCACTCTTTCTCCATCACGTCAATCTTTTGACGCATACATGGAGCATTAAATATAGATTAAAAAAAAAACAAATTGCACAGTTTAATTGTAAATTACGAGATGAATCTTTTGAGCCTAGATAGTCCGTGATTGAACACTAATTGTCAAATACAAACGAAACGAAAGTACTATAGTTAGATTTTTTTTTTTTTTAACTTTTGGGTATCTAAACAAGATCTCATTAACATGCCAAGCTCACTGCTTTAGCTTAGCTCTTACAACTCGTACAAGCATGCCGGCCAAAAATCTTATCTTATTATTATTATTATTATTTTGACAACTTACATTACTTCAATCAAAAACGACATTTGATTGTCCAGCAGTACTTTTCTCGAATTATTATTATTATTATGTTTTCTGAATGGAAATCGATCATAATTTCAAAAATGAAAAGGAAAAAAAAAACAAACGGAATTGGCCGGCCCACGACATTGGCGTAATTTAGGCCCGGCCCAACTAGTCTGGTCGTAACGCAGGCAGCTGGTGCCTGGTGGTCGTCGTCTTGTTTACTCCCCCACCCCAGCACCCAGTCACACACACTCCACCTCTCCCCGCGCCGCACGCACCCCCGCCCAGACGCGCTAGGGTTTCCGCACTGCAGCCCGATCCGTACCCCCACCCCTACCCCTTCACCGGCGATGTCCACCGCGGCGGCGCAGGGCGGCAGCGACAAGCCGGCGCTCCGGAAGCCCGTCTTCACCAAGGTGGACCAGCTCAAGCCGGGCACCAACGGACACACCCTCACCGTCAAGGTCGTCAGCGCCACCCCCGTGCCCGGCCGCGCGCGCCCAGGCGCACCCGCCGCCGCCCCGGCCCGCGCGCCGCGCATCGCCGAGTGCCTCGTCGGGGACGAGACCGGCGCCATCGTCTTCACCGCCCGCAACGACCAAGGTCAATGCTTATCCTCAATCGCACACTCCCTCTCCCCTCTCTATCGTTAACGTTATTGTGTTCTGCTCTGCTGTGGCGGGCTGGATTTGTTCGATCTGACTGCGCTCATCCGTGCCTGCTTTCATGCCCTATACCTACACACATAGAAAAAATAGGGAGGAAGATGAGATATGCGGCCTTTTTTTATGTCAGATGTATTATCCTAGTTGCAAATGCAGTTTTTTGTAAAGTTATTATGTTTACTACCCATGGATTTTGATGACTACATATATAGAGAAGAAAAGCTAGGGTGTGCTTGGTTTGCGGAACCAACTCATCCTAGATGAGGTGGCACATCATGACTTCATTCCATTAATTTGGTGTTCCTCGTATTAACTTGTGAGGACTGAGGCGGTGGAGAATCAACTCGTTTTACTCCACAGACCAAACAAAAAAAAAGTTAGGAGTAAGGAGATTATGGAACACCACATTCCTCAAACCAGACACACCATTAGTTTCAGTTATTACAGATGAGATAGCAGTTTAGTTGAGTTCAGATGATGTATAATTCATAGTTTTTAAGGCGTCGCCTTGTCTTCGCCTTGGCATCCAGGCAATTTTCAAACCTGGGTGTGGGTTTCGCCATGACCTTGAGGGATATGGCGTCCGCAGTTATCGCCTAGGAGCGATTTGGCATCCCTTTTTGTGCTGGGCAGACGTCGCAGGCACGGAATCTTGGATTGTGCATCGCGGGAGCTGTGCGCAGGCGGGAAAAGGAGCGGGATTTCCGTGCGCGGGAAGTTGAGGAGAGTTCCGCGTGCAGGGATATCACGAGCCTACACCCCCTGAGGGGCTATGACCCCTGGTCAGCATGTCAATCAGTGCTTCGGTATGGTTCTCTGTAGATTCGTGCCTTCAATTGATTCTCCCTCCCTCCGCTCCATCGATTTGTGTCCCTGTCTGGCCCTTCATCGCATGCTCGCGGCACACAAGTAACTCTTCCGCTCCCGCTCTTCTCCTTGGATATATGCTCTGCCTTTAGGATTGCTGGTAAATGGGCTCTAGGATTGACAGCAACAAGGTATGTTTGTGCTGCTCCATAGTAGGTTATAGTATGTCTATGGCGTCTCCTCGCCTTGTGCCTTACTCACCTAGGTTTCTTGAAGGGGGTGGGTTGCCACGCCTCGCCTTACCGCCTTAATAACTTGTAAACAACTGCACACCTACTGCTCATATAGGTTACTTGTATCTCATGTACTGACACACAATCTGGTGCATATAGTTTGAATCCATATGAGCTCAGCAGACCTTTTATGTGTACTGTACATGTAATCAGTCAACTGTGTGGCACATCATAGGTCAAAATTAACTATCAGCCGTTACTTGATTCTGTATCTTTGTTCCTTTTTGGGCCTTCTTGCTGTGCCGTTTAATGACTTCAGATCCCGTATTAATCAAGACAGCATCCTAGATACTCATATATATTGTATGTCATGCACTAACACACTACCGCTCTGCATGTATTATGAACCCAAATGAGGATGTGCTCTTTTTTTTTTTTTTTTGGGGGGGGTGGGGGGGTGGGGGTGGGGTTGGGCTTGCCTTCCTTATCCGTGCGGATGAATAATTACATGCCTTAGCTGCTATCTTTTGTATTTGCTCTTGTTCCCGTTATTATGTTTAGCTGTGATGATTATAGAAGAAAAACTGGGGAACAAGTGGCAATACAGTCCCATCTTATGAATTTATTTAGTTCCAGTATGGATGGGCTAGCTGGTAGCAAAATTAAACGAGGCTTAGTTCGGAATAGAGTCTCTTGACCTTATTTTTTGTACAACAGCACGTACGATCAGCCAACCACGTGCCATATCAGAGGTCAGAGCCAAGTATCAGCAGTTACTTGCTATCCCTATATAGCCTTTCTTCTGCACTGCCGTAGTGCTGTTTCTTCGAGCCCAGATGACGCATCATTGTTAACAACATTGCAGTGCTCATATAGGTCGTATCTCATGTACGGATGGATACACTACTGCTGAGCGTCTACTTTGAATATGAATGAGGGTGTGCTCTTTTTTAAAAGGTCCTGCTTACCCAAATCTGGGTGGATGGAAAATGATCTGCCTTTGCAGCTATTTTTTTTTTCATATTGGCTGCTGTTCTCTATGAAATATCTTTCACCCTATGAGTGATAAAACATGCCATTTGTACCTTGATTTTAAAGGTTTGCATATTAGGAAGGAAGAAATCATATTATCTTTGCTCTATCCATCCATTTGTCAACCTGCCATGTTTACAATTGACACCGGGATCCTACATTTCCATATACATGCTGTGACCATGTTAAAAGCCAATTATTTTTTTACTTGTTTTATCTTTGCTGTCATGTGAACATCTTGGATGATGATTGTTTTGACAGTGCATTTGCCCTGGACTTATGATGTGCTCTCCTTTTCAGTTGACTTGCTGAAGCCCAATGCCACTGTGATCTTGCGCAATGCCAAAATTGACATGTTCAAAGGATCGATGAGGCTTGCAGTGGACAAATGGGGGCGGATTGAGGCTACAGAGCCAGCTAGCTTCACAGTGAAGGAAGACAACAACTTGTCGCTAGTAGAGTATGAATTGGTTAATGTGGCTGAGTAACTGCCGGAGCGTTTCTGCTGCCCTATTTTCGCGCCATAAGAAGGAAGTACCATGGACGAACATTATAAAGCCTCTCGAAGCGAGTTTATCTGTTAAGGTTGTATCGCCTGTGTTAGAACTTTGAATCCATTAAGATGAACTGCCTTTGCATCTACGAGATTGACTTCTGCATTTGTACTGCCCGTGTTGCTGTGATATGATGGAAGAAATTTTAAGCAGGAAATGCATAGGGGGCGCTCATATTTAAAAAATCATATGAAAATGATAAATTTTCGATTCATGTGCACTAATAAAAGACAATATTCCTGGATTCTTTATTTTTTATGCACATGAAACTCATATTTGTCATGTTTGTATTATTATTCTAGTTCATTAAGTTTGCATTTTAATTTTTTTATGTGAATAAATATTTGTATGCACTACACATGTTAAGTTTCAAAAAAATCTGAACGACTGAAATATATTTTTTAAACTAGCCAATGCCCGTGCTTTGCTACGGGTGAAAAAACTTTATTTAATTAACTTATTGCTCCACTAAAAAGGTTTTTGGAAACAACATTTGATATCAATAATTGATATCAACAGAATAATGATATCAACATGACCTATTAAGTACAAATGAAATAATAGAAGGGCACGACCTTGTTTGAATCCCTTCATTATGGAGGAATTGGATTTTATTTAAGAAATTAAATTATTTGGCTTCGAATTTAAGATTCCACGACTTTTCAAAAGTTCATATATAAACCTATCTCAAAATCATAGAGTGGGCTCCAACTTGGATTCTATCGATTTTTTTTTCACAACTATAGTTTATTACAAGAACTCAATTTTCAGGATTCAAACGGGGTCAAAGTTGAAAAATTAAGTATAAAATTACAATTGGTCTGTTGGACAGGTCAATTCACAATGTTGTATTGAATTTTGTGCTTTTGTCTATATTTTCTTTACTTTGTAACTTCTGTGTTTTCAAAGCAAATCGTCACTTTGCCCATATTTCGTCATCCTTCCCTGACCATTTTAACTTTTGTACAAAGAACAAATATGCCCATTGATTTTGTCCCTAATTTCTATGGCTATTTATGATTTCAACCATGATTTGGAGTAAGATATTTATATTGTATTTTGATAAAAATAGTTAGGTTTGGTCAAATATATTTGGAAAATTTTGTAAAATTCATTTGGTCCAATCAGATTTTTTGGATTTTATTAAAAGCAGCTTGTGTGTTGTTATTGTTAAGCGTAAATATCTTTTACCTTTTCTTTTTCTATTTTTCCTCTTATTTTATTTCTCCTCACTCCTTTTCTCTCTCCACCTTATCCTCTGCCTCCCGTAACCGTGTCCGCGTCTCCTTCTCCCATCCCCTCCCGTCCCCGCCGCTCGGCCTGCGCTCCCCGGCAGCAGCTGGCGAACTTCACCGACTCGCGCTCCTCAGCGGCTGGCACGCTCCTCGGCAAGTCGCGCAGCTCGGCGGCTTGGGCTCCCCGGCGAAGTTGTGCCGCACGCGCGCCCCGGCAGCTCGCGCTTCCCGGCGACTGGAGCCCCGGCGAGGCTCCTTGCCAGCGCGCATGCCCTGGCTCCTTCGCGCTTGCGCCAACCCCGATGGCCACGCCCGCGCCTACCTCTTCTGCGCGCCAATCTTCTCCGCGTGCGTTTCACTGGTGAAGTCTGCACGCCTGCCCGCGCTCGGCTGTGTCGGCCCTGCGGACGGCCGCCGCCGTCGCCACGCGCGCTGACGCCGCCGGCGCCGGATAGCCGCGGACGAAGGCTTCTGGCCCGATGCTGGATTCGGGATGGTGCGGGGTGGGTACGCCCGCCCGCATGTCCGTCGCCTCCTCCTATGGCGGCGACGACGGCGGCGTCGTGGGAGTTCGGCGGCGGGCGGCTGTGTCGAGGGCGAGGCGAAGGGCACGCAGGGACTCCGATTTTTTTTTTTCGATTGAAATCTGAATCGATGAGGGAGTCGCGAGGTTGCAGGCCGTGAGGAGTCGAGCGGGTGAGCGGGTCGGGAGGCATGGGAGTGGGGAGGCAAGTTGAATGACTGTTGACGTCCCCAGTTTCATCTTTTTACGAGTAGAGATTGCTTTTCAGGTTTTCGTCTATTAGTTGGTTGAATATATTTTTTGAATTGGCTTTCATGTTTTCATCTATTAGCTGGTTTTCATCGTATATTTTGTCTAACAACAAACCTATACGCGTTAGCCCCGGAACAAAGTTTGGTTCTATGGTCCTGTTTGGCACAGCTTAGCTTCACTAGCTAAGCTGTTTTTTTGTGTTTTAGCTCTATGAATAGCTTTTCTGGTGAAGCTAAAGTTGTTTTGAAGATTTGTTTGGTAAAACAGCTTCACATGGCTAACTAACTGAATAAAATGACTCTATTACCCTTCTTCTCCCCTGTAGACTTGTTATCGGGCTATTTAACTTTTTACCATTATAGTGGTTGGCAAGTCTCCAAATCTCACTCTAACGGATGGCACTATTGTTTTAGCACCGTTTCGTGCAATCCTATAATTTTTTACCACTTTTGACGACGTGGCACTTCAGATCACATGTCCACGCTGGCTCATGGGTGCGAAATGACCTCGCTGCCCCTGTCTGTTTCTCTCTATCCCTCTCTCTCTCGCGGCCGGCAACGGACATGGGCGTGATGGCGCGGCGGACTCGAGGACGGCGGCCGGCGGCGCCCGAGCCCGCGCGTCCATGGCGGCCTTCTCTAACAACACAGGCACCTCGTGGCGCGGTACGACCAAGGCAGAGGCAGAGACGACCCGAGCCCGCGCGTCCACGCCGCGGCGGCGTGCTGCTCCCCGGGCGGCGCGGCCGGGAGGAGAGCCAGCAGCACGAGGACCAGGAGCCCCGACGCCGCCGCGGCAAGCTGCAGGAGGAGTAGTGGCAAGGGGCCGTGGCCGCGCGGCATCTCGCGCGAGCTTGTGCGCGGAGGCAGCGGGCCTCGACGAGCTCGCGGAGGACGACGGTGGAGCGCGTCCGGATCCGCCGGCGTCTGCTCGCGTGCTCCTCAGCCCTCCCCCACCCGCTCTGCATCCTCGCCTCCGTCGGCCGCGGGAGGGTCGCCGTCGGCCGCGGGAGGAAGCGCGGGAGCGGCTCCGTCGGCTGGCGAGGGAGCGGCGGTGTAAGGTCCTAGATGGCTAGAGGGGGGGTGAATAGCCTATAAAAATTTCTACAAACTCACTAAGCAAACTTCGTTAGATACACAAACGGCGGAAAGCAAGTTATGCTTAGCCTACTAGATGTTGCAAGCCTCCTATCCAAGCAATTCTAGTAGGTGATCACTAGTACACACAAAAGCTACCACTAGTGATCAAGAGTTCTACCCACGGGATTTAGTCTACACAAGAAGTGGTTCCCGACCGACCACACAAGCAATTCTACCCACGGGATTTAGTCTACACAAGATGTGGTTCCCGACCGACCACGCAAGCAATTCTACTTTGCAAGAATGTAATCAAAGTAATACAAGAGAGGGTAGGAGCTTGTTATACCGACGTGTCGAGTCGAGGTTGCCAATCACCAAGGAGATGAACAATCAATCACAATCGGCAACACACAAAGGATGATGACCAATCACCGGGAGACAAGATGAACACAATGATTTATCCCCGGATGTTCACTTGGGCACCGCCAAGCTACGTCACCCGTTGTGTCGACCAACACCTAGATGGTTCCTCGGTGTGACCCTCAAGTCACTAGCCCCTCAAGGCTCGCCCCGCAAGGCACCGCAAGACACCACTCTCAAGCGAGGTACTCAACGACACGCGCAATCCACTAGGATGCTCTTCGTGATCCCCACGAGGTGAGCTCAAACCTCTCACAATCAACCGGAGGTGGCCAAGAGCAATCACCTTCTCTTGCCAACGCCTCCAACAATCTCCAAGCCGGCTAGGAGCGGTACTCTCCAAGAGTAACAAGAAATCCACCGGCTAAACCACCCACAAGTGCCACTAGATGCCCTCAAGCAATGCAATGCACTAGGTGATCTCTCAATCTCACTAGGATTCACAATCAAGCAAGAGAGATGAGAGGGAGAGTGTTTTTCTGCTCACAAAAATGAATGAATGAGTTGGGAAGTCAAGAGAGGTGGCCAAGCCCCGGCCACCATCTATTTATAGGCCAACCTCAAACATCCAACCGTTACCCCCTCGGGGGCCTGAACAACAAGCGCCGGACGCGTCCGCCGCAGGCCGCCGGACGTGTCCGGCGCCTCAGCCCGCGCGCGCGCCCCAGACGACCGTTGGCGCCGCGGCCAACCACGTGCCACCACGTCGGCGTCCGGCGCGGCGTCCGGCTCGCCGTTGCGCGTCCGGCCCGCGTCCGCTCGCAACGCCGCGCTCCGGAACTTTCGTTCCGAGTCCGGCGTGCGCCGGACGCGGCACACGCGCGTCCGCCGCCTTCTCGTCGAGAACCCCGCTCCGCGCCGAGCCGCAACACGCGCCGGACGCAGCACAGTAACCGCTCTGCGTCCGCCGCGCGCGTCCGGCCCGCGTCCGGCCCGACGCCCGGCCGAACGGCCGAAAACCGAAACTTTCGGGTCGGCGTCCGCCGCCCGCCGGACGCATCCGCCCGGCGTCCGGCGCCTCGCGGGCGCAGCCTCCGTCTTTCGTCGCCGTGTCGTGACACCAACTTCTCCAACATGCTATCCAACAAGTATACCAACTTGATCATCGGAGATAGCATGATTTCAACCAAATTTTGCATCCGGCGCAATAGAAAATATGCATCCATTTTCTCGAAAGCGCCGAATCCCGCCTCACGAGGCTCGGCGGGAGGAAGAGAGGGACCCAAACCCATCTCTACCCCGCAAACCACAGCGTGCCCAAGCGCCACCTTTGTAAATGTGCCAACACCACCAAGTGTACATCTCCATGTGCTTGTTGTTAGCTTTTCACAATCATTTCCCAAAGGTTAGGTTAGCTCACTAGGCCCTTCATGCAATGCACTTCATGAATTCACCTAGTGGCACCCGTGCGTCGAATAGCCGATAAGACTTCCCCTCTTAATAGTGCGGCTATCGATCCTAAACCACTCACACCCTCTATGGTGTCTTGAGTGCAAAACAAAATGGCCCTATCGGTTATACCTTTGCCTTGAGCCCATTTTGTTCCTCCAAATGATATGAACACTTCACACCATCATGTGACCGTCTCGATCCATCGACCTTGACTTCACTTGCCCTTCACCGTGCATCGGTCCATCGGCGCCTAGTCTTGCCCGAGCTTCACCATCGCATGGTCCTTCACTCCGAAGCCTCGACTAGCCCTTCACCTTCAACACCGGTCCATGGAGCCAAGCATCGTCTTGATCTTCATCTTTGATCACATGACATGTGTCATGCCTCATATGCAATAAGCTCATCATGTGGACAACCTTTCTCTAAATCAACCAATTTAGATAAACAAGGTTAGTCCTAGGTTTCATCAATTAGCCAAAACCAAACTAGGGACTTTCAATCTCCCCTTTTTGGTAATTGATGACAACCTCAACAAAGATGATTTTATAATAAAGATTTTGAACTTGTCATACTTGTCCAATCAATAAGCTCACAAGAGGAAAGATTTGGACAACTATAGCAAGTTCGATTTTGGTAGCATTGCTCCCCCTACATATGTGCATAGAGTTTGGATTTGAAACTTTGCGCATATGCACGGATAGAAGTGTGGGGAGAGTAATTCTACCAAGATGATGCTAAGGTGTAAGAAATGGACCTTTGAAGCGTGATACCAATCGGAGTTGCAATTTACACCGTCCTTAGCACCATGAAGTAACTAGACATCCATCAAAAACTCAAGAACCCCGTGAGATCAACATTATAAGCAAGGTTCTTGAACCACTTGAAAGGTAAGGGAGTCTAGTTACAACCTATGCATGCTAGTAGATCATTTCACCATTCAAGTCCTATACTAGCATTGCACCACACAAGCAAGGAGACACCACTTGTATAAAACTTTAAAACTAGGTGCCATGAGCAAGTCATATGAAAATGTACAAACAAATGCAACATCTTTGTTCATGAGCTTGCTCCCCTTCTTGTGTGCATCAAAATTTTATTTACCCCTTTATCATGTTCAATCATCTTTTTCTCTCCCCTTTGTCAACAATTGCCCAAAAATGGGATCAAATTGTGGAGAGAAAAGGACTTTGATGGAGTAAACAAAACTTTAGTGAAATTTGGTTCAATCTAGATCACTTGCCAAAGACATTTAATTCGGTTTGAACCAAAGACAAGCTTCTTCACACCTCATGACAAGGGTTATCTTGCCTATGTTGAATTAAACACTTGTAGCAAATATTCTAGATTCAACACTAGGATTGCAAGCCCACAAACATGTCATATGTCACCACTAGATCAAGCAAAGCATGGAAGCAATAGTGGTAAACATATATACATCAAACACATTTGATTTAACATGAATGCTCCAAATGCACCTTGTATGTCTACATGTGCTACCACAAGTATAATCCTAAGCATGAATGACATGTCAACCAATGGTACCTTGCTTTGTCGAAGGAGAGGCATGTCAAGTAGTGGTGGGGTGCATTCAACACATGTTTGAGAAGTCAAGAATGTTCAATTCATTCCTTAGCTTGCAAAACCTTCTTTCATCAAGTGGCTTGGTGAGTATATCGGCAAGTTGATCATCGGTACCCACACTTTCAATGGAAATGTCACCCTTTTGTTGATGATCTCTAATGAAGTGATGCCTTATGTCAATGTGCTTTGTTCTTCCATGTTGAACCGGGTTTTGTGTCATCTTGATTGCACTTTCATTATCACAAAATAATGGCACATTCTTGAAATTGATGCCATAATCCTTCAAAGTTGACTTCATCCAAAGCAATTGTGCACAACAACTCCCGCACTAACATATTCGGCCGGCGGTAGAGATTGCCACACTATTTTGTTTCTTTGAGGACCATGACACAAGTGATCTTCCAAGAAGTTGACATGTACCACTTGTGCTCTTTCTATTGATCTTGCAACCACCATAGTCGGAGTCCGAATATCCAATCAATTCAAACTTTGACCCCTTGGGATACCATAGTCCAACATCTCTTGTTTGCTTCAAGTACCTCAATATTCTTTTTGCGGCCGTGAGATGACTCTCTCTAGGTGAGGCTTGATATCTAGCACACATGCGGACACTAAACATGACATCCGGCCTTGATGCGGTGACATAGAGTAGGCTTCCAATCAATGACCGATAATCCTTTTGATTCACCATATTGCCATTATGATCACTATCAAGATTCCCATTGGTGCCCATTGGAGTTGAGATTGGCTTTGCATCTTGCATTCCAAACTTCTTCAACATGTCCCTTATGTATTTCCCTTGACTCACAAATGTCCCATTCTTCAATTGCTTGACTTGAAGACCAAGGAAATAGCTAAGTTCACCAATCATGGACATCTCAAACTCATTTGCCATCATTTCACCAAATTCTTCACAATATGCTTGATTGGTTGATCCAAAGATGATATCATCAACATAGATTTGCACAATGAAGAGATCATTACCAATCTTCTTGGTGAATAGAGTAGTGTCAACCTTGCCCATAATGAACCCTTTGGAGTGAAGAAAAGTCTTCAATCTCTCATACCATGCTCTAGGTGCTTGCTTCAAGCCATACAAAGCTTTCTTCAATTTGTACACATGGTTGGGTCTCTTCTCATCTTCAAAACCGGGAGGTTGCTCAACATATACTAGCTCATTGATGATCCCATTGAGAAATGCACTCTTGACATCCATTTGATATAACTTGATATTGTGGGCACATGCATAAGCCAATAGAATCCTTATTGCCTCCAATCTTGCCACGGGAGCATATGTCTCATCATAATCAAGACCTTCAACTTGAGTATAGCCTTGTGCAACTAGTCTTGCTTTGTTTCTAATCACAACACCATCTTGATCTTGCTTGTTCTTGAAAACCCATTTGGTTCCATTGACATTGTGATCCTCCGGCCTCTCAACTAACTCCCACACATCATTTCTTGTGAAGTTATTGAGCTCTTCTTGCATTGCCATGATCCAATCGGCATCATCCAAGGCTTCCTCAACTTTCTTTGGCTCTTTGGTTGACACAAATGATGCATATTCACATATCATTGCCACTCTTGATCTTGTTTGCACACCACTTCTAATATCACCAATAACACTATCAATTGGGTGATCTCTTGCAACATGTTGTAGTTGTAGCACTTGCACTTGATTGCTTGAGCTTGGTTGATCACTTGACTTGTCTTCATTTGATGAACTAGCACCATGATCTTGCACTTGAGCATTGCTAGCTTGCCTCAATGGAGAATTGAGCACTTCATCTTTATCATCTTGTACATCAACCACTTGCTTTGCTCTTATGTCACCAATGTCCATGTTCTTCATAGCTTCAACCAATTGAGTTCCACCAACGTCTTCTAGATTCTCATCTTCATCTTGTGACCCATTGGTTTCATCAAATTGCACATCATGGACTTCCTCTCTAATGCCACTTGACTTGTTCCAAACTCTATAAGCCTTGCTTGTAGTTGAATAACCGAGTAGGAACCCTTCATCACATCTCTTTTCAAACTTCCCCAATCTAGTGCCCTTTCTCAAGATGTAGCATTTGCAACCAAACACTCTAAAATAGCCAATGTTGGGCTTTCTTCCATGAAGTAACTCATATGGGGTCTTCTCTAGCAAAGTATGACAATAGAGCCTATTGATGTAGTAGCATGCCGTGTTGATTGCTTCATCCCAAAATGATTGACTAACATTGTACTCATGAAGCATTGATCTAGCCATATCAAGCAATGTTCTATTCTTCCTCTCAACTAGGCCATTTGATTGTGGAGTGTATTTGGCCGAGAATTGATGACCAATGCCATAGTGATCACACAATTCTTCCATTCTTGTATTCTTGAACTCACTCCCATTGTCACTTCTCACTTTCTTGATTCTCATGTCAAACTCATTGTGAACTCTAGTGAGAAAAGTCTTGAAGGTGTCATACACTTCACTCTTGTCACTAAGAAAGAATACCCATGTAAATCTTGTGAAGTCATCCATTATGACAAACCCATACTTGTTGCCACCAATACTTGTGTATGTAGTTGGGCCAAATAGATCCATGTGCAACAACTCAAATGCCTTGCATGTGCTCATTATACTCTTCTTTGGATGTGAGCTTCCAACTTGCTTCGGCTTGACATGCACTACACAACTTGTCCTTCTCAAATACAACATCTTTCAAGCCTTCAACAAGATTGTGTTGTGTGAGCTTCTTCAATTGTTTCATGCCAACATGCCCAAGCCTTCTATGCCAAAGCCAACCCAAACTTGATTTTGATATCAAACATGTTGTCAAAGAAGCTTCACTAGTGTTGAAATCAACAAGATAGAGATTCTCATATCTAAAGCCTTTGAACACCAAGTTGGAGCCATCAAGAGAAACTACCTCAACATCATTTGCCCCAAAAATGCACACTGTAGCCTCGATCACAAATTTGTGCCACGGAGAGAAGATTGAAATCCAAGCTTTCAACTAGCATCACATTGGAGATACTCATGTCATTTGATATTGCAATCTTGCCCAAACCAACAACCTTGCCTTTCTTGTTATTGCCAAAAGTAATTGACTCAATGCCACTATCATTCTTCTCAATTGAATCAAACATTCTTGATGTGCCGGTCATGTGTTGAGAACACCCACTATCAATAATCCAATGCCTTCCTCCGGCTTTATAATTTACCTACAAGCAAATCAATGAAGCTTAGGTACCCATTTTTGTTTGGGTCCTTGTAGGTTAGTGACTAAGCTCTTTGGTACCCAAATAGCCTTCTTCTTTGGGCCAACAATGGGTGTACCAACAAACTTAGCTTGCACACCTTTCACACCCTTGGTAAGCACATAACAAGAATCAAAAGGTATAGCATTGTCAAGTTTCTTGTTTTGTTGCTTCTTGTTGCAATTTTGCTCTAGGTGCCCAACTTGCTTGCATCTATAGCAAAACCGACCATTGCTCTTCACAAAGCTAGGCTTTGGAGTTGCAAAGGCCGACTTGCCCTTCTTGGGGGTATATCCCAATCCCTCTTTGTTAAGAGAGAACCTTTGGCTACCCAAGCACTTTAGCAAGCGGGCCTCACCACCATAGGCTTTGCCTAAGGCATGAGTGAGCTCATCCACCTCCTTCTTGAGAGTCTCATTCTCAACCATAAGTGTAGCATCACAAGTGAAGCCATCACTAGTAGTAGAGGTAGAGTCGGTGGTGGTGGTGGATGATGTGCTACAAGAAGGGTTAGCATTTGTCATGATGATAGGTTGATAAAATGACTCATCAATGATGTCACAAGTAAGGCCTATGTCACATGATGCAACCACCACTTTCTTTGCTTGTTGCTCAAGTAGAAGTGAGTGAGCCTTTTCAAGCTTAGAATGAGCATCACCAAGTTTCTCATGGTCTTCCACTAGACACTCATGAGTGGTCATAAGCTCACCTAGGGCTTTCTCAAGTATTGCTACTTTCATTGAAAGCTTCTTGCACTCCTTTTCCTTGGCAATAGCTATATCTCTAGTTTCTTGCATCAAGTCATATAATTGATCCTTAGAAGGTTCATCATCATCATCAATATTATCAACATCGTGAGCATATTCCATCTCACTATCATCATCACTATCATCATATTGTACCTTGGTTTCCTTGGCCATGAAGCACGATGGTGATGAAGAGAATAATGAAGACTTCTTGTTGATGGCGATGGAAGCCATAGCCTTGTTGCTTGAATCTTCATCTTCATCATCATTGTCACTCTCCCAAGTGACCACAAATGCACCATTCTTGCCCTTCTTGAGTGTCATCTTGGCCTCATGCTTCTTCTTCTCAAACTTGCCCTTGTTGTAGTTCTTCTTCTTCTCATAGGGGCATTCGGCTTGTAGATGCTCGGTGCTATCACAATTGAAGCACTTTCTTGGTTGCTCTTGCTTCTTGAAGTTGTTCCTCTTGAAGCCTCTTCTCTTGATGAACATGTGTCCCATCTTCTTCACTACAAGAGCAAGTGCCTCATCATCAATCTCAAAGTCACAATCTTCCTCATTGTTTTCTTCTTCTTCAAAGATTGTTGCTTTACCCTTGGAGGATGTGGCTTGGAATGCCACGGTCTTCTTCTTCTTCTCTTCCTCCACCTTCTCATCATCTTGATCAAACTTGTCATATGTCAAGACTTCACCAAGCAAATCATTTGGCTTCTTATTCTCAAGCCCATCTCTTTGTAGCATTAGCTTCAACATCTTGAAGCTCTTCGGCAAGCAAATCAAGAACTTGTGACAAAAGTCTTCATCTTTTGTCTTGTGCCCTAAACTCTTGAGATCATTCACAATCACTTGTAGACGATGAAACATTTCAATGATTGTTTCATCCTCTTTCTTCTTGAAGTTCTTGAACTCACTCTTGAGTCCATATAGCTTGGCACTCTTCACAACCTTGGTGCCCTCATAGGTCTCACCCAACCTAGTCCACACTTCACTTGCAAGCTCCAAATCCTTGATTCCCTCAAACACCTTTGTATCAATGCCATTGTATAGGGTGTTGAGAGCCATTCTATTGCATGTGATGTTGGCTTTGTCTTCATCGGTGAGATGATCATTATCAAGTATGGCATAATCATGCAATGTAACTTGCAACACTCTCTCTTGTATCGAACCAAGATACATGATCATCTTTCTCTTCCAATGGTCAAATGAGCTAACTCCATCAAACATATGCGGTTTGCCCCCAACATGGTTGAACACAATTTGAGCCATCTTAACACCGTAGGATGTTAAGCCTTGCACAAAAACGGTGACCTCAGCTCCGATACCACTTGTAAGGTCCTAGATGGCTAGAGGGGGGGTGAATAGCCTATAAAAATTTCTACAAACTCACTAAGCAAACTTCGTTAGATACACAAACGGCGGAAAGCAAGTTATGCTTAGCCTACTAGATGTTGCAAGCCTCCTATCCAAGCAATTCTAGTAGGTGATCACTAGTACACACAAAAGCTACCACTAGTGATCAAGAGTTCTACCCACGGGATTTAGTCTACACAAGAAGTGGTTCCCGACCGACCACACAAGCAATTCTACCCACGGGATTTAGTCTACACAAGATGTGGTTCCCGACCGACCACGCAAGCAATTCTACTTTGCAAGAATGTAATCAAAGTAATACAAGAGAGGGTAGGAGCTTGTTATACCGACGTGTCGAGTCGAGGTTGCCAATCACCAAGGAGATGAACAATCAATCACAATCGGCAACACACAAAGGATGATGACCAATCACCGGGAGACAAGATGAACACAATGATTTATCCCCGGATGTTCACTTGGGCACCGCCAAGCTACGTCACCCGTTGTGTCGACCAACACCTAGATGGTTCCTCGGTGTGACCCTCAAGTCACTAGCCCCTCAAGGCTCGCCCCGCAAGGCACCGCAAGACACCACTCTCAAGCGAGGTACTCAACGACACGCGCAATCCACTAGGATGCTCTTCGTGATCCCCACGAGGTGAGCTCAAACCTCTCACAATCAACCGGAGGTGGCCAAGAGCAATCACCTTCTCTTGCCAACGCCTCCAACAATCTCCAAGCCGGCTAGGAGCGGTACTCTCCAAGAGTAACAAGAAATCCACCCGGCTAAACCACCCACAAGTGCCACTAGATGCCCTCAAGCAATGCAATGCACTAGGTGATCTCTCAATCTCACTAGGATTCACAATCAAGCAAGAGAGATGAGAGGGAGAGTGTTTTCTGCTCACAAAAATGAATGAATGAGTTGGGAAGTCAAGAGAGGTGGCCAAGCCCCGGCCACCATCTATTTATAGGCCAACCTCAAACATCCAACCGTTACCCCCTCGGGGGCACGAACAACAAGCGCGGACGCGTCCCCGCAGCCGCCGGACGTGTCCGCGCCTCGGCCCGCGCGCCCCGACGACCGTTGGCGCCGCGGCCAACCACGTGCCACCACGTCGGCGTCCGGCGCGGCGTCCGGCGCTCGCCGTTGCGCGTCCGGCACCCGCGTCCGCTCGCAACGCCGCGCTCTGGAACTTTCTGTTCCGAGTCCGGCGTGCGCCGGACGCGGCACCCGCGTCCGCCCGCCTTACGTAGAACCCCGCTCCGCGCCGAGCCGCAACACGCGCCGGACGCAGCCACGATAACCGCTCTGCGTCCGCCCGCGCGTCCGGCCCAGCGTCCGGCCCCGCCGCCGGCCGAACGGCCGAAAACCCGAAACTTTACGGTCGGCGTCCGCCGCCCGCCGGACGCGTCCGCCCGGCGTCCGGCGCCTGCCCGGGCGCAGCCTCCGTCTTTCGTCGCCGTGTCGTGACACCAACTTCTCCAACATGCTATCCAACAAGTATACCAACTTGATCATCAGAGATAGCATGATTTCAACCAAATTTTGCATCCGGCGCAATAGAAAATATGCATCCATTTTTCTCGAAAGCGCCGAATCCCGCCTCACAGGCTCGGCGGGAGGAAGAGAGGGACCCAAACCCATCTCTACCCTGCAAACCACAGCGTGCCCAAGCGCCACCTTTGTAAATGTGCCAACACCACCAAGTGTACATCTCCATGTGCTTGTTGTTAGCTTTTCACAATCATTTCCCAAAGGTTAGGTTAGCTCACTAGGCCCTTCATGCAATGCACTTCATGAATTCACCTAGTGGCACCCGTGCGTCGAATAGCCGATAAGACTTCCCCTCTTAATAGTGCGGCTATCGATCCTAAACCACTCACACCCTCTATGGTGTCTTGAGTGCAAAACAAAATGGCCCTATCGGTTATACCTTTGCCTTGAGCCCATTTTGTTCCTCCAAATGATATGAACACTTCACACCATCATGTGACCGTCTCGATCCATCGACCTTGACTTCACTTGCCCTTCACCGTGCATCGGTCCATCGGCGCCTAGTCTTGCCCGAGCTTCACCATCGCATGGTCCTTCACTCCGAAGCCTCGACTAGCCCTTCACCTTCAACACCGGTCCATGGAGCCAAGCATCGTCTTGATCTTCATCTTTGATCACATGACATGTGTCATGCCTCATATGCAATAAGCTCATCATGTGGACAACCTTTCTCTAAATCAACCACTTTAGATAAACAAGGTTAGTCCTAGGTTTCATCAATTAGCCAAAACCAAACTAGGGACTTTCAGGCGGGCCGGCATGCACGGCGGTTAGGCGAGCGCGGTGGCGATGCGGTCCACGGCGAGCGGCGCGGTACACTTCCCCAGTTCCCCGGCGGCCCGACCCTTTCTTCTCTGCTCGCTCGCGGTTCACGGCACACGAAGAAGATGAACATGACGCAGGGGACCCACATGTCGGTGAGAGGAGCCGCTTGTTGACGGTCGTTAAGTGTCAATTTTTACCGTCAACTAAACATGAGAAAGGACTAAAATATGTTCACCAACTAGATATAGGGGTTACACTAATAGAATTCCACGAGTTTTGGTGAATGTCATTTAACGGGTGTCGGTGAAAATACCCAAGGAAGGCCCACATGTCGGGTTTACATAGAGATAATCGGGAACCGGTAAAAATTCTGTCTGGAAGGTTCGAGAAGGCTCTGGACCAAACGGGAGCCCGAACGGGCCGGGTGGGGAGTCGGCCGACTCCCCATTGAGTCGGCCGACTGGCCAAGTCAACCAATCAGAATCAGCCTCGCGGATCCCTGTTCCACCGCCTTTGAGGATGAATAATAATCGTCCGTTTAGGTCGGTTTGATCCGAGGGCTGCGGTGCATCCTAGGGGGCTATATAAGCAGGGCCCCTGGCCCCTGGAGGAGGCAATCCCATGAAACCCTAATTCATTATTTCCAGAGAGGATCAGGTGAGAGGGGTCCCTTGAATGGATCTCCTCCCTAGAGCCTAGCATTCAAGATAGATAGAGAGAGTATAGGGTGGAGGTAGAGTTGGAGGAAGCCGGCATGTCGGTGTCTCCTCTCCGGTTGTACTGCGGGATCAAGTCTCCTAACCCGAGGCTTGGTTCTAGGATTATTCTACGCAATTCAACTTCGATACTAGTAAGTTCTTGTTATTATTGCTCTTTGGTTTACGAGTTTACTTTATTCGCTTCCGGTTGGGAATAGAGTAATCGTTCGTAAGCGTAAACGTGGTGCTTGGGCTAGGTTCACTCGTAGATGCTCCCTATCGGCCGGAACCGTGGTAGTATCGGGGGAGATGACGGTCCCTTTGTTACCTTTGTAATCCACTTCCCGTCGTAGGTAAGGTAGGTCCAAAAGTGCTAGGTTAAGCATCCTCTCGTGGTGTCTTTTCTTAGGTGCTCCCATAGAGTAGTAGTTGCAAAGCTTGCCATAGGTTGGAAGGAGGCTGTGGTAGTAATCCTCTCTATATCGCTCATTTACCTTGTACGTAGCTCGGGGTTAAGTATAGACTTGGGTTAGTCGGATGCACGTTTTCTCCTAGCGGATAAATAAATAACGATACTCCGGAATATCTCCGGGTGAAGTGCTCACCGATATCCGTGCGCTTGCGGATTATTTCTCTTTGATTCTTTCGTGTGCGTATCTAGTATCAACAAGCATTTCGGCGCCGTTGCCGGGGAGAAAGACGGTCTGCTATTTGAGATAACCTAAGTCGCTTAACCATGTATTGTTCTTTTATCTTTTTTCTTGTTTTTTTGTTGCATTTTATTTTCTATTGTTATAGATAACCCAAATTCCACGCCTATCCACCAATATCTTGCACCCATGAGCACATGCTTAGAGCCTCTAGAACCCATGATTTTCACATCTAGCTATGAGCTACACCAATACGTGGTTGCAATAGGTCAAAGCCAACCCTTTTCGACTGACTAGAGTCCTATCTTCTAATCAAGAGGGTAATGAACCCAAAGTCCTATCCTCGATCAAGTAGGTAATGAACTTCTTGCTACACTTAGGGAATCTTTTAATCTTCCTATAAATTTAGGTCTAGACCTAGCCTTACAAGACCATGTTCTTCTTCATCATTTTTATACGGGTCTTGATAATATCACCTTTGGAGGAGTTTTCCTTTCTTTACCCTTTAGTGAAGTGAGGTTTGTCCTTCCTATTAATGGACATACTCCTTGCACTAGACTTCATGATAACATCCTAGAGGTAGAGAAGGAATCATCCCCCAAACAAGAAGAGGAAGTTTCCGTAGCCACTTTGCAAACATTCCAATCCCATAATTTGGCTATCCATCCCAAACCTGTAGTACTCCAAAAACCTCTAAGGGAAGAAGTAATTCTATCCTTAGAAATTCCTTTTGATAGCGATTTTGGGAGGAGCATAAACTTCCCGCTTCATAAGAGATCTTTTAGTGCATGCATTATAAATCTTCTCAGGAAGAGATCTCTTAGAAAGCGTCTCACATCCAATCCCTTTGAAGGACATTTAGAAAGACTCAAGGATGGCATGTCAAGTGATGCCATAGAAGGAGAGCGAAGCCATCTAGAAGCCACTCTTATCTTCTCCCCTTCTATGCCCACATCAGATATAGAATACGAACCCATCCTTAAACCCATCCTTGATCCCTATAACTCATTCTATGCCCTTTCTCCTAAACCTCCGGATGATCCTAGAAGTCCATCTAGATATCCCATGCATAGGAATCATCAAAACCATATAGAGGATTGCAAAGAGCAACATCCATGGCTAGAGAGCATTAAAGACCTATGTGCTATGGCCTTTGAATGGATGGATAAGGCCTTAGATAAGATCATTTCGATAGACGATCCAGGGGGAATTTTGGACATTTATTTCGAGTCACCCTTGGAAGTAGAAGATGATGGAGGCTTCAATGAGCAAAGTAGTTACTTCTTAAACACCCCATCAAGACCTTGCTCATATGAAAAATCTCCTGATTCACTTAGTCTCCCCAACGTTACCCCACACGAGATTTTCAACCCCCTCATACTCCTTATTCCTACAGATATCGAAAGGGTGGTTGTAGATGCATATGTTTATCATAAATGTTGTAGATCTCGTTGTGTTGAATTTTGAGTTAGTGAACTTAGATTGGTGTTGGAGGGGGAACCACTTCACCAATTCACATCTTGAAGGTTTCCCAAGGACAAGCTTAGTGTCCTAAAACAAGCACTTTATTCGAGACCATGACATGAGTGTACACCTTTTCTTGTCTTTGTCCTTGTTAAATAAGCATAGAGTTATAATTATGAAAATATTCCTTTGGGTATTCTTGCCACTAACCTTTCCAGGTTCGATACAAAAAGATCGAAGGAATAACAAATGCAAGGTATGTCCAACCAATCATTATGCAACATTGAATTGCATTCATCCAATCTTGATTTCGCCGAATTCAAGCTTGGGGGATATACTTCCATAAATACATCTTTTGCCATGTTGCTACATTATTTTGGTTGTCCCTACCTTTAAGGCATGCTCAATTTTTCTAAACAACAATCATGCTCGCCATCACCTTTGTTTGAGTAAATCTCTATCCGCTTTCATACCACCTTTGTTTGCTATAGTATATGTAGGTTTTGAGGTATTTTCATACACCTTTTAAATTAGGCATGGTGCTTAGTTTAAACTGTTTTCCCGAATTGAGTTAGATAAGGTATCTAGTTTAATTCTTGAACCAAAAGGTGTCTTGATCCTACTTCAAAAGGTTTTTAAATTAAGCGTGGTGCTTAGGTTAAAATGCCTTCCTAAATCAAATTAGACGTGGTGTCTAGGTTGATCTTTGAGCCGATAGTATGCTATAGTAGATGTTGGAATATTTTGTTGGACTAACCCCTGAGACAAACTTCCAAATCCAAGTTGGGAAAGTCAGAGATGAACTCACATCGAGAGATAAAGCAAGGCATATGATGAACTCGAACAACTTCGCACAAAAGACAATAGCTCATTCATCATCCAAGAAAGAATTGAAAGAATCCACGGCATGCCTATTCATGGTGAACTCGCCAAATCACCACTTCGTGATGGAACAAAGAAGGAGACAAGAGTCCCACAAGAAGGATCTACATCAATAGCACTCACCCAAAGGAAGTGGATGAACAAGGCGACAAGCTACGAGCAACCTTGAAGACATCATAGCATTGAGCTCAAAACTCGAGTAAGGTCACCAATGAGAAGTTGGGTGCAACTCACCTCATTTTGGCCAATCAAAGACCTGCTCTCGTTATTCTTGAAAACACCATCTTGCATGTCGGCAACAAGGACAAGCATGGCATGAGCATGCATCCTTGTGTCAACCAATCACCACCAAGGGTTGACTACCGACAAGCCCAAGAAGATCATGAACAACTACATTTGCAAGATGATGTCCCTATGCCATTGGAGATGAAGCCCGCATACAATTAATGATGTCCCTTCCTTGATCATCAAGACGGATGGCGTATCATTAAGCGCAACTCTTTGCCATCTTTGCTAGAAGACAAAGACCATCAAGGAAGAACTCGAGTCTACATCTCCAATGAACATCAATTCGTCAACCAAGGCTCAACAAAAATCAAGAATGGTTGACAAAAGAAGATCATGCAACTATCTGCATCCTCATATCCTGGATTGGACAGTCCAAAGGAGAGATCTTTGCTCAATGGACCTAGAATCAAGATCCCTCTCCGACAGACTTCAGAACAGAGGATGGACAGTGTCTAAAGAACATATAGTTACAACACACTTCGAGGGATGATTCAACACACACACTTGGCTTCCAGTGATGAGCAACAACCAGCTTGGGGGAGGAAGGCCGCCGACTCCTCTAATGATGATCGAGCAATGCTCTTCCTCTTCTCAAGCCTCCATCGCTCTGGCATACTGGTTTGCAATTCCTCCACTTGCAATTACTTCCTCTTTATAAGTTTGACTGTTTTCTATAGTTGTCATACACACAAATCAAACTTAAGACAAAGTAAAATCAATCCTTAAGAGAAGAAGTAATGTTGAGTAAATGTTCTACGCTAATTAAAATTTTCAACCCAATCTTTTCTGTAGCATAGAATATGACCTTTAGCTTAATGACAAATCTACCCTTGTTATTTGTATATTCCTTCGGGTATGTGTTGTCTACTAATCCTATGCAGTGAAGAAACAATAAGTGGAGCACAAGGTCTAGATGCTGCCAGCATCGCAATTAAAAGATTCACTTCAGACCGTGGACAAGGAAAGAGCATGGATGTCCCCTTCCTCAAGAGATATCAACTCAAGAGATGCAGTTCTCAAGGTCTCTACCTTTGAGATCAAATAAAGCACCGAAGGATTGAACACGACAAGAAGTCTTATTCGAGAGGACTTAAAACACCGAACCCTTGCCAAGGAGGTAACTTGGTAGTTATCCATATTTCCCACTTGAGCATTGCATAAGTTTTTCCTTTAGCATATTTACTTTTTGCATAATCAGTTCTTGTTGCATATTTACTTTCTTTGCATCTGCATTAGAAAAGAAAATAATTTTGTCTTGCATTGCATCCAAAAAATGCTAAGCCCCATGCGAATAATTTTGTGGCGCGACAGCCCACAAAGATATCCTTTGTGGTGGCATAAAAATAAGTTTTCATCTTAGTTGCATTTTTCTATCTCGCATGCCATAAAATATAAAATTGTAAAAATATTAAGATCTGCTAAAAAGATTTTATGTGTTAAGAAGGTTCTAGACATTCAAGGTTTAGAGGGTTATCACTAACGCTTAATCGGTTCCACAAGCTTTGCTTTGTCTATTTGAGCTTCATAGAATTTAAAGGATCAAGAAGAACTAAACGAGGCAAAAGGACGTCTGTCCCTATTGGAGTGTTGCCTTCAACACTCGTAGTGCTGTCTCTACAGTCATCATCCCTAACACTCCAGGAGGAGCAGTACGCCTTCACTGCCATTCAGCAACACCAACAGACTACGTCAACATCCAGCTTGGGGGAGAGCACCCCCTTGTATCCAGCTAAGTGTCACTAGCTTATTTATTTATTTATTTTTATTTATCTATCTATCTATCTATCTATCTATCTATCTATTTGTTAAGTTTGCAAAATAAAATAGAGGAGAGTATGTGAAAAGTCCGCTGCTAAAATGAACCCTAGAATAAGCTCTTATATGGAAATGATGAATAGTTGCTCTGCCGTAATTCCTTTCAAGTACCTAGTTTTCAACCTTGCACTCTCCCGAGTTTTGGACACAAGCTGTTAGATTTGAGATTTACTCGAACACGAAACTTGTGGGTAGCGAATGCTTGATCTAAGTCTAGGTAGTTGACGGATATGATATGGGAAAGTTTTGAGCTTTGTCCATCTTGTTCCTAGAGATGCTAGAGTTCGGAGAATTTATCTTTGAAAATCTTAAAATTTCTACATGATGAGTTTCGTATGATGAGAGTTCAAAATTCCTACCACAGACCATATATTCATGCTTGCTAGATTAGGAAAACCCATCTATTTATATAGATCATATTGTAGGCTTGAGTGTAGTCTTTGTAGGCATTGAGTGTGGTTATCTTTTGTGGACCCATAAGGAACCAGTCATGCGGTTAAAGTCAATACTATGTGCTCTCCATCCATTGATCTATGCTACTTCGTCCTCGAAGCATGCATCCATTTTATAAATACTACATTCATTACGTGCTACTTCTGTCCCTAGAAGTACCACCTACATATAGATCCACATCCACCACATATTGTGCTACCTCTACCCTGGAGATACGCACCTATGCTGCTCCTACCTCGGGAGTATGCATTCCCCCACATATTGTGCTGTCTCTATCCTGGAGATACGCGCTTATGCTGCTCCTACCCTGGGAGTACGCATCCATTCATCCATCCATCCATCCATCCATCCATCCATCCACATAATACATACGCCACTCATTTCACTTCATCCAGGAAAAGGTTACTCCTATCCTGGGAGTGAACATCTAGAAATAATCATCGCCGTTCCATTTGCCTACATAAAAGCTCCAGTCATTATCATTTCAAGTTATACACTCCCCGTTGCTAAAGTTTCATTTTCAGAGGATTGGTTGTTGAAAAAAAAAAAAAGAGAGAGAGAAAAGAAAAAAAAAGAAAAAAAAGAAGAAAGGAAAAAAAAAGAGAAAGAAAGAAAGAAAGAGTAGCCAAGTCCTTCCTTTCAAGAAGTTTCAAGGTTTTCGAATAAAGGGAGTCATGTTATCCCCAAAGGAGCAAGTGTAGAAGTAGATGTTCACCAAGTGATCACCCCTCATAATCATTTCCTTATCATCATCATCTTATCATTCATCCCATTTCCTCCTTCACATGCACATATGACTTTATTATTTTAGTTCCTATTGGATCCATGGTATAACTGTGCAATATATGCAAGTGAGTTTGAGTGTCTCCCCACCTATAAGCTCCACATAAGCCTATTAGAAGTAGGGTGAGAGAGAGAAGGCACTTTCCACTATGCCTTAATTCCACAAATACCACATATTTTGAGAGAAGAGAGAAGGCATACACTACTCATGCCTTGGAGAGGATCCAGAAATACCACAAATGAGAGACCTGAAAGTTTCATATAAGGAAACTCTGAGTTTTATTTAAAAATCTTGCAAAAACTCTGGAATAATAGTTGATCAAAGAGCGAGAAACATAGCGCTTGACTTGACCGTTCTGTCTTTCAACTGCTCAAGACCCAAGTGACGGCTACAAGCCCCATGGTGAAAGGTAATATGAGTAAGTTTTGAGTCAGAATAGTTCATTCTAATCCGGAGGAGAGTTCTTGTTTGAACGCATGTGTACTTTTGAGGCGTGAAAGCATTGTAGCAACTCCGATCCATCATCGAGTTTATCTTTGCTCGGGGACGAGCAAAAGGTAAGCTTGGGGGAGTTGTTGACGGTCGTTAAGTGTCAATTTTTACCGTCAACTAAACATGAGAAAGGACTAAAATATGTTCACCAACTAGATATAGGGGTTACACTAATAGAATTCCACGAGTTTTGGTGAATGTCTGTTTTGCCACGGGGTGTCAGCTGAAAATACCCAAGGAAGGCCCACATGTCAGGTTTACATAGAGATAATCGGGAACCGGTAAAAATTCTGTAATCTGGAAGGTTCGAGAAGGCTCTGGACCAAACGGGAGCCCGAACGGGCCAGGTGGGGAGTCGGCCGACTCCCCCATTGAGTCGGCCGACTGGCCAAGTCAACCAATCAGAATCAGCCTCGCGGATCCCTGTTCCACCGCCTTTGAGGATGAATAATAATCGTCCGTTTAGGTCGGTTTGATCCGAGGGCTGCGGTGCATCCTAGGGGGCTATATAAGCGGGGCCCCGGCCTGGAGGAGGCAATCCCATGAAACCCTAATTCATTATTTCCGAGAGAGGATCGGGTGAGAGGGGTCCCTTGAATGGATCTCCTCCCTAGAGCCTAGCATTCAAGATAGATAGAGAGAGTATAGGGTGGAGGTAGAGTTGGAGGAAGCCCGGCATGTCGGTGTCTCCTCTCCGGTTGTACTGCGGGATCAAGTCTCCTAACCCGAGGCTTGGTTCTAGGATTATTCTACGCAATTCAACTTCGATACTAGTAAGTTCTTGTTATTATTGCTCTTTGGTTTACGAGTTTACTTTATTCGCTTCCGGTTGGGAATAGAGTAATCGTTCGTAAGCGTATGCGTGGTGCTTGGGCTAGGTTCACTCGTAGATGCTCCCTATCGGCCGGAACCGTGGTAGTATCGGGGGAGATGACGGTCCCTTTGTTACCTTTGTAATCCACTTCCCGTCGGTAGGTAAGGTAGGTCCAAAAGTGCTAGGTTAAGCATCCTCTGTGGTGTCTTTTCTTAGGTGCTCCCATAGAGTAGTAGTTGCAAAGCTTGCCATAGGTTGGAAGGAGGCTGTGGTAGTAATCCTCTCTATATCGCTCATTTACCTTGTACGTAGCTCGGGGTTAAGTATAGACTTGGGTTAGTCAGATGCACGTTTTCTCCTAGCGGATAAATAAATAACGATACTCTGGAATATCTCCCGGGTGAAGTGCTCACCGATATCCGTGCGCTTGCGGATTATTTCTCTTTGATTCTTTCGTGTGCGTATCTAGTATCAACACCGCTGGACCCAAATATCAGGGAGAGGGAGAGAGAGAAAGGCAGGGGCAGCCGAGGTCATTTCGCACCTGTGAGCCAGCGTGGACGGCTGATCTGGTGTGCCACGTCGTCAAAAGTGGTAAAAAATTATGGGGTTGCACGAAACGGTGCTAAAACAATAGCGCCATCCGTTAGAGTGAGATTTGGAGACTTGCCAACCACTATGATGGTAAAAAGTTAAATAGCCCAGGGTTATCCTTTTCCACCGTACAACGTTGCCTCTCTGTTCTCGTCTTCCCCAGCGGCTAATCCAATCAAGATCCGTACCCAAGAACTCGAGACAGGCATCCATGGCTGTCCACGCCCCGACCCCAACTTCCGAGCTCGCCCCGCCGGTGGCGACGTCACACGAGGCGGCGCCCGCGTCCAGCGAAGCTGCCCGCGAGCCCCGGCGTCCGTGGCCCAGCAACTTGGTCTCGAGGCCGCGAGCGACTTCTTGCGCATTGAGCATCGGAGGCGTGCCCGACAGGCGTGCACGGCAGCTGCGCCCAGCGATGTCGCCCGTAGCCGCGACCAACGGAAGCGGCGCCCCTCCCGCCGTCGCGCATCACGGCCATGCTCCCGGCCGGCGGCGCCCCGGCGAGCCGCGCTCTTCCCGGCGGGCGGCGCCTTCCCGACAGCCTCGCCCGTTCCCCGCCGGCGGCGCGAGCTGTGCTGCTGGTGGGCAGCGCCCCGGAGAGCCACGCTCTTGGACTCCTTGCGGCCGCGGCCGCGGCCCCGGCGGCCCGGCGGGCTGTGCCCCGGCCGGCGGTACCCCGGCGAGCTCTGCGCCATCGCTCCCTGAGCTCGCTCTCTCTCTCTCTCTCTCTCTCTCTGTGGGGTGGGGGCAAAAGCATCCTTTATGCACAGTGGGGCCCACAACTAGGAGGTGGAGCTGTGAAAAGCTACTATTTTCAGCTCTCTCCCATTTCATTTCTTTGTGAGAGAGAATAAAAAATAGCTTCACTAGTGGATCTGTTTTGAAATATGTTGTTTAGCAAAAAAAACAGCTCCCAACAGCTCCATGGAGCTGTTTGGAGTCCTCCCAAACAGGCCCTATATATGAAAGAAACAATCAAGACTTATTTTTTTGACCAAAAACTGAATCTAATATCATTAATATATACATGTAATGTCTCCACTCTCCAGGTTCAATCACTATATTTCTATATAGAGATAAAAGCATGCGTGCATCTTTCCTTTCAAGTGTTCACTCTTCTCCTACAGCTCCTCTCTTTTCCAGTGGTCACTTCTCCCCCTTGTTTAGGCCTTGTTTAGTTCCGGTCCAAATTGGGAGTTTGCATAGTGCCGTGTCAAATCAGCGCACTGTAGCATTTCGTTTGTATTTGGTAAAAATTGTCCAAATTTTGACTAATTAGGCTCAAAATGTTCGTCTCGCAAAGTACAATCAAACTGTGCAATTAGTTTTTGATTTCATCTACATTTAGTACTCCATGCATGTGTCGACATTTTGATGTGACGGGGAATAGGAATTCTGCATAGTGAATTTGGTGGCAAATTTGGGGATCTAAACAAGGCCTTAGTTCCAGAATTTCACCCCCCCAAATTCACTATGCAGAATTCCTATTCCCCATCACATCAAAATATTGGCACATGCATGGAGTACCAAATATAGATGAAATCAAAAACTAATTGCACAGTTTTATTGTACTTTGCGAGACGAACATTTTGAGACTAATTATTCAAAATTTGGACAATTTTTACCACATAAAAACAAAATCGGCACTGTAGCGATGTGACTGCTACAGTGCCGATTCTGGGCACCAAATCGGGAAGAGAACAAGGCACGCCTTGCGTCTGCTGTGTCACATAAGGTCATGAAAATACTATTACCTCTGCGAGTCACTACAAACGTGTGCGAGGCAAATATTTTTGGTGACAGGGAAGTGACTGGACTGGAGGCACAGTTGGACACTAAGGCCTTGTTTAGATCCCCAAATTTGCCACCAAATTCACTATGCAGAATTCCTATTCCCCGTCACATCAAAATGTCGACACATGCATGGAGTACTAAATGTAGATGAAATCAAAAACTAATTGCACAGTTTGATTGTACTTTGTGAGACGAACATTTTGAGCCTAATTAGTCAAAATTTGGACAATTTTTAACAAATACAAACGAAATGCTACAGTGCGCTGATTTGACACGGCACTATGCAAACTCCCAATTTGGGCCGGAACTGAACAAGGCCTAAGCCAGCGTGTGAGGCCAATATTTTTGGTGACAGGGAAGTGACTGGACTGGAGGCACAGTTGGACACTAAGCCAGCGTGTAGCATAAGCACTGGGGAGTCCTCAAGAAATCAAGGTAACACGGTGCTGCCCCCAACGTGTTGCGTTCCAGAGGTCCTCAGGAGCACGCAGCGCTCTGAAAACTGGCGTCTATTGTAATTGCGTGGTAAGAGTGCAACTTTTTTTGACAGATTGTGATTTAAATTGGTTTGGTATAACGATAACAATAACAATAACAATAACAAATGTTGTTTGGCCAAGAAAGGAGAGGAAGACCCTGTGGTTGCCAGTCCACTAATTTGTTACCTGACTTCTAAAAAAAGCAATGCTTGTGTGCCACAAGGCCAGTGCGCCAGGCCATGCAGGTCTGAGGATGCTACGGAAACGGAGACCTCACAAACGTGAACAGGCAAGCATCTCAGGCTCGGCTCCGGCGACATGGCCTTAGAGGGCGGCGGCGAGCTTCAGCATGAACATGAGGATGGCAGGGACAAGGAGCACGAACACGATGAGGCGTCGGTGGAGGCGCTTTTCGCGGGGCAGTCGCCGGCGGCGTGGTGGCGGCAGGTGACGGTGCGTTCGGTGACGGCGAGCGTGTTCATCGGCTCCGTGTTCAGCTTCATGGCAATGAGGATGGGGCTGACCATCGGCCTGGTGCCGTCCTTCAACATGTCGGCGAGCCTGGTGTGCTTCTTCACCATCAGCTCGTGGACGCGCCTGCTGGCCCGCTGCGGCGTGCCCACCCAGCCCTTCACCCGCCAGGAGAACGTGGTGGTGCAGACCTGCGTCATCGCCTGCGCCACGCTCGCGCTCTACGGCGGCTTCACGTCCTTCCTGCCGGCCATGTCGGCGCCCGTGGCGAAATCGGCCGGCGGTACAGGCACCGGCAATAACGTGTACTCGCTGCATCTCGGCAAGATGATGGCATTCAGCTTCCTCACCGGATTCACCAGCTTGTTCATCACGCTGCCCCTGACCAAGGTCACCATCTGATCTGGTTCCTTGAAGATCTTGCAATGCAATGCAAACAAGCCGTTGATGATTTGGCTGGCAATGCACGTACATGCAGGTCATGATCCTGGACTACAAGCTGCTGTTCCCATCGGGTTCGGCGATAGCTGGACTTGTCAACAGCTTCCACACGCCAGCCGGAGCAGCAACAGCAAAGTAATTTGTAATTGTAAAGAAAAGCATGCAACAAAGCAAACCTTTGTCTATGTAAGATTAACTTCTAATGGTCAGTCAAATAAAGATTGCAGATGGCTACTCTGCTGAGATCTCTTGGTGGAAGCTTCAGCTGGGCGGTGTTCCAGTGGTTCTACACGGGAGGCGACGGCTGCGGCTTCCAGGCTTTCCCTCTCTTCGGCCTCGAGGCCTACAAGAAGCGCTTCTACTTCGACTTCTCGCCCAGCCTCGTCGGCATCGGCATGATCTGCCCCCCCATGGTCAACTTCTCGTTGCTCTTCGGCGCCGTCGTCTCCTCGGCGATCCTCTGGCCCATCCTGCAGGCCAAGCAGGGGACATGGTTCGACGCCGACGCCTCGCCAACCAGCCTCAAAGGACTCAACGGCTACAAGGTGCCCATGGGCATATCATTGGTGCTCGGGGACTGCCTCTTCCAGCTCACCGCCATCAGCGTCAGGACAGCACGGAGCTTCCACCGTGCCCAAGGCGGCGGCGGCCAGCAGGATTCCGACGATCAGCAGTCCTTGTCGTACGACGACCGGCGCAGGATCCACAACTTCCAGAGCGAGGGGATGCCCATCCATGTCGCGCTTGCAGGCTATGCGCTGCTGGCAGGCATCGCCACCGTCTTCCTCCCCGGCATCTTCCCGCAGATCAGGTTCTACCAGGTGGCCGCGTGCTACGCCATCGCCCCCCTCCTGGCCTTCTGCAGCTCCTACGCTTCCGGCCTCACGGACTGGTCTCTCGGCACCATCTACGGCAAGCTCGCCATCTTCATCCTCGGGGCGTGGGTTGGCGAGGCGTCCGGTGGCGCCATAGCCGGCCTCGTCGCCGGAGGCGTCGTGGTCGTCGTCATCGGCAACTCCTCCGAGCTCATGCACGACTTCAAGTCTGCCTACCTGACGCTCACCTCGCCGCTGTCCATGTTCGCCAGCCAGGTGATCGGCACCACGCTCGGCTGCATCATCAACCCGCTCCTGTTCCTCGGCTTCCAGGAGATGGCCGGCGGCAGAGACCACCTGGGGGAAGCCGGGTCGCTCTATGCCGCGCCCATGGCCATGGCGTACCGCGGCATGGCCGACCTGAGCGTGGAAGGCATCAAGACGCTCCCCAAGCACTCCATCATGCTCTGCATACCTTGCTTCCTCGTTGCGCTGTGCATCGATGCCCTGGCGGCCGTCGCCGCGGCAAACGACTGGAGGATCAAAGGCTACATCCCAAACATCATGGCCATGGCCATCCCTTTCTTCGTCGGGCCGACCTTCGCCATAGACATGTGCCTGGGGAGCCTCCTAGTCATCTTCTGGAGGAGAAGGAATGAGAAAGCAGCAAACCTGCTGTCAGTTGTGGTGGCGTCTGGTATGATCTGTGGCGACGGGCTCTGGGCGTTGCCATCTTCGCTCCTCGCCATCTTCAAAGTCGAGCCGCCCATCTGCATGAAATTCCTGTCCAGCTACCAGAATGAACAAGCACGCAAGCACTTCCTACCTTATTACTCCTCTTAGTTTCTATGTAAATTAGTATCTGACATTCAGTGTCCGAGAATGAGAATGGATGGTTTAGTTTCTATGTAAATTAGTGTCTGACATTCAGTGTCCGAGAATGAGAATGGATGGTTTAGTTGTTACACTCCTTGCTTCCCGAGATAACATGGGCTTCATAGCTCTAGTCTAGATAAAAAATGCTCCGCACCAACAGATAAAATAGCACACACGTCTTGCTCCCTGCAAGCTCCTCAATCACCAGAATCAAACCAAATAAATCATGCGTAGGTCTTGCTTCTAAAAACATTTAGCCCCTGTCGTAGTTATCATTACATAGTCATTTTAGTAAACGGAAAACACCAAAAGGGTCAGAGCATCATACAAAGATCTAGTTTATTAAATCATCATCACAGTTCACATAAAGATAAAGAAAATAATATCTCTGTGTTTTTTGTTTCATCAACTCTTCCTGATTCCTGCAGGTACACAAGAACTCCAAGCACCACTGGTCTCCTGGTTCCTAAAGCACCGACATGGAGAGTCATACTCCATCAGTTTCAGCTGTTGTAAAAAAAAGATTGATTCGTCAAAGATTCTCTACAATTTGAGAAAACATATTTAATATCACCAACGTTAGTACATCACATTTTTCGAGGGGTCTTTGTGTAACATAGGGCAGGTTGCAATCCATACGATTGCCCATTTCCAGTACTATAATGCAAAGCTAACTAAACTCAACAGATAAATCATAGAAAACGCTTCATAAACCCCTACATAAAAGGAAAGTGAAAACATCTATAGGTACATTTTCTTATCCTTGTAGTTTTTCTCATGTCAATTTTCCTTCATCTTCCACAGTGAATACAGAACATGTATAAGCCAATTTATTTAATTTTGTACCAGAGCCAATTTTATAATGATGTCAATGCATTCTTAAATGTGGATTGGCCGTCTGGGAGTCTTACAGAGTGTATTTAATAACACACCATCTGGTAATATATACTGCTACCATCCTTTTTGTGAATACAACCCCCTAAAGTTCATTGGTAGGCAAGTTTGTCGAGCAACCATTATCCACCTATGCATTCATATGCATTCTTTTGAAAATCAGGTATCCATTTCAACAATTTCATTAGCTGGTTTGGGTGACAATTTGGTGAAACTGAAGTATGCTTGCAACCAAATGGGTCATTTCATTCTAAGCGAAGTAACCATTTACTCACAAGTCGGAATAGGGTTCGTAGTCATCTAAGGTTGTTTATGGCGTCAGATTCAACACAACAGCAATTAAACCAAACTGATGGAGGCATTCTAGTGGTCACCTTTCCCCGGCTGCTCTTCATCTAGTTTCATCAGATCCTACAGCAAGAAATGAAAAGAAATATAGGAAATGCCTCTCTTCGAAATTGACAAACTAGAAATAGGACTGGCGAACGATGCCATCACTGAATTCTACACATTATATTAACCTAAATTATGGAAGCACAGCAGAGCATCATGATCTAAACTTGCACTAGGCTACAGATGCTGAAGGAACGAGTAACATCAGGCAAAGCACAGGGTGTCAATTGCACAAGGCATCAGCTGTCAATCAGGTAGTTACACTGCGAGGTTGCTCCAAAAGCAGTGCAGCCTCTCTGATTATGAATTGAAGTGCATTTTAAGATGGAATTGATTGCTTTTGTAATTTTACCTTGGGTGAGCCAGCCGAGGCCTCTACCAGGAGCGGCGAGCATGGACGTCATCCGTGCACCTGCGGTGGCGGTGTGCAGAGGCAGAAGCGACTCCACGCAGAAGCTCGACTCGACGGGCGACCTGAGAGAGAGGAACAAGGCGTATCACCACCGCGCCGCCAGCCGGGGCAGCAGAGGAGCGGCGGGCGGGGCCGTACCTGAGGAGGCGAGGAGGAGCAGCCAATGCGCGCCGAAGAGACGGACGCGTCGCAGCCGAAGAGGCCGAGGACCTCGCGGTGGCGGTGGCGGGGGCGGCGCGGAGAAGGCTCGTCGACGAGCGGAGCAGCGACCTGGCGGCGGCCATCGTGGTGGGACGACGGATGGGGTTTTCCGGCAGCTGGTGCTCCCGGTGGCAACTCTGTAATTCTGATGACGAACTGGAGTGAGGAATCGTCGGCCTGGGCTTAAGATGGGCCTCGTGGGCTGTTCGGCTCGGCCCAGTTATTCTAGTCTCACGAGCCCACGACCTGATCGCGCTGAGCCGTTGGTTCCATCCAGGAACCACCCAAAGCCCTTGGTCTCTGTGTTCTGCTCGGCGGCGGCGGCGCAAGACCCTAGCTCCCGGAGGCATCTTCTCGTCAAGTGGCTCGCGTCCCCGCGGGCGCGATGAGGGTGAAGGTGATTTCGCGCTCCACCGACGAGTTCACGCGCGAGCGCAGCCAGGACCTGCAGGTAGGCCACCCCATGCTCCTAGCTTTGCTTTTTAACCAATTTGACAATTATTAGGCTATGCCCTTTTGCAACTGCCATTCAGGCGTAGAACCTCGCATTACTACCCATCAAGTTTCAGGATTGAGTGTCAGTTTGCTGTTTAAGCATAGTATAAACATATGATTTGAAATCTTCAGCATATACTATCAGATGTAAACAAATGTTGTACATAATTGGATGCCACTTCCATCACACTAGTTGCAGTCTTTCAGATATGGCCACATTGCATTTCAAGCATTTAGGCTGTTTTACTTTCCTCCACTGACGTTACCAATGGCACTTGTTGGTCTTAACAGAAAGTTTTCCGCAACTATGACCCAGCCCTTCGTAGTCAAGAGAAAGCTGTTGAATACACTCGGGCACTTAATGCTGCAAAGTTGGAGAAGGTATATATGCTGTTTTTTCCTTCCCTGCACTCGTGTTTTGTTACTTACTATATATTGGGACAATAATTCTTCTGCTCTCCTTGTGCAGATATTTGCTAAGCCATTTGTCGGAGCTATGAATGGGCACATTGATGCGGTATCGTGCATGGCGAAAAACCCCAATCATTTAAAAGCGATATTTTCTGGTTCGATGGATGGAGGTACTTACCTACTTGTTGAAAATATTTTATTTTGCTGATTGTGTTTCCACAATACTCCTTGCTTCTTGAGTGAATTGAATCAATCAATTACTTTTATCGTACAAGTACACACTAGAGACTTATGGTGTTGTCACTCTTAGTGGCAGCCTTTTTGGTGGTACTAATGAGAGATTGTCTTCCTGAGTTCATTTCCATCTTTGTAACTGCCTAGCTGCTTCAAGTGAACTCTTGACATTCTTCTCCTGCATTGACAACCTTCCAGTCCTCATCTTCTAATTATGTGTTGGTTCAGTTACATATTTAGCATGAGTGATACACTATTTGGATGTACTTGAAAATAACTGCAACATTTTCCTGCATTTGTTTAAGCATGCTTTTACTCTGTTATTAGGTGGCTGTAAAATGGCCTCTAGGATGCAGTCTATGGTAATTGGCTAATTGCCTTTTGCACCTATTTTGGACACTGCTAGTGGGTCTGGAACTTGGTTAGTGTTAGAGTATTAGGAATAGTACCACATTGCCTACCCATGTGGGATGTTAGTACTCTATATAATCAGCCCATGAGGCCCAATGCAATATATCAAATATTCCACCAATTATATTCTCTTACAGTTAGCATAGAGTAGGCAACTTGTCAGTTCAATTCCACACTTGCACAAAAATATACTATATGTTGGTCTGGCTGATCAACAGAGTTACAGAAAAGCAATTCCATATTGGTGGGCTATGTCTTATTGTTATATTTAGTGAACAGGTAACTCCGCCGCCTTTTCCAAAATTATAGTTTGGTTGTCAAGGTTCTTGAGTACCTCAAGAGTATTGTGTCATATACTCATATATTTACAAATAGGACACCATGTAATTTCAGTAATGCTTGTTGTAGCCATTATATGCAAATTTGCAACCTGATTTTTTTTAACCACTCCTTGAGTGCTGAACATGACCCATCATCCTCTTCATTATTTACATGAAAAGTGTGGATCCATGCTTTACCTTTATCTGTCAATCAACTTGAAACTTTGATATTGAATGGTAAAATTCACCTGTTCTGTTTTCTTGGCAGACATTCGCCTTTGGGACATTGCTGCGAGGTACTGCTAAGAATTACCTCATTCCTTTTCCTCAATTGGTTCTTGGATTTATATCATAATATTCCGAGTTGTATATAAACTAAATTTGTGTGGTTTTTACAACAATTACAACAGGAAGACAGTTTGCCAGTTCCCTGGACACCAGGGTGCTGTAAGAGGTTTAACAACATCCACGGATGGTGATCTTCTTGTATCATGTGGTGTTGACTGCACGTAAGTTTATTGTTGATATAACTTTCTGTATCTTTAAGATAGTGTTCTGGATTGTGTCAAGTTGCTCTATATCTATAAACAATATATAGCAGTAACACATCTTATGCACTTACATACAGCCAAGGTAAACTTGCAGTAGGCATGATTGGTGAGGTTAGGGATAATAATAACAAATCTTAAAGATGCCAATATTTTATAGCATCGCCTGATGGCGTAGTGGTTTTGTAGATATGCCTAAGAACCATCTGTACCATTAGACTGTGTTGCCTTCCAGGGTTTATACAGATTATGCATATGCTGTATAAAACCTAGTTAGTTTTATGAATCTGTAGTGTTTCGAGGTGTAAAGTAAAGCAGTTCTGTTGTTTCTGTAATATATGTGTTATTACCATACACTTACACTCTCATTGGTTGCAGTGTTCGGCTCTGGAAAGTTCCAATTCCAATGCTTAAAATGGTGGACACCAGCGACCATACTGGAGATAATTCCCAGGCATGCACTGGATAGACACATCTATTTCATTTTACTCTACTTCTGTTTCTGACTTGTTCAGTTTACCAATTTTGCAGCCATCAGCAGTCTACACCTGGAAGCATGCATTCTGGTAAGGGCAATTTTTTTTGTCATATCTTAGCTCTTCTTGTTTTTATCTGCAGAGATTGTAATAATAATCTTTGTTCTCAAAACTTTTAGGGGTGCTGACCACCAGTGGGATGGCAATCTTTTTGCAACTGTTGGTGCTCAAGTTGATATATGGGATCCTGACAGGTATATATGATTCATTTCTAGCAATTTCAATTTTGTTTCTATGTGTTACCAGCATCCACACTCATTTTACCTCTACAGGTCAGAGCCAATAAATAGCTTCGAGTGGGGTAAAGATACAGTTCTTTCTGTGCGGTTTGATCCTGGAGATTGTAATATTCTGATTACATCGGGCAGGTAAATTTGCTATTTTATCTGCAAAATTATATGTTTCTGTTTTGCTATGGTTTTAAAGCTCAGTGCACCACCACACAATAACTTAAATGAATGGAATGTACATTTTTCTCATTCTTGGTAACCTTGATGTCATTTCATGTTGTCATTGTTATCATAGTTGTGAAGGACCTTGTGAGAAAATATCAGTTTCTTTCTTATAAACTCTTCTTTTTTCCAGAGGTCACTCACTCTGGTTGACTTGACCTCTTCTCACAGTTATGTGTGATATCAACAAGTGGATTAGATATCTTTGTTTCTTATATATTGGGATGACCTTTCAAATGGCCCATTTATGATCAAGCTAGTTTGGCTACTCCCCTCCAGTTTGCAAATACTTGATCTTTTGGACAATGATATGGTCTACCAAAAATATCTTTGACCAATGAATATCTTACGAAATTTTTGGTTCTTTGATAGTACTTCTCAAGACAAATCTATGCATATGACACCGGGTTTCTGGTTAAATACTTTATAAGTTATGCAATCAGAGTTTTAAAGTTTTGACTAAAACCTTGTCCATAGTGTGATAGTGTCAAATCAAATATTTGCAAACCGGAGGAAGTACATAAGTTCTAAACTATCTTCACTCTGTCAGTCACCTCACTGTTAGGGAGCAAATTGTTGGTTTGGCTGTGGTCACAATAAAAGCTTAACGATATTTTTATTTCAATCCTGGAAATCAGGGCATATGTAACATCTCAATGAGAATGCTATAAGCATCGCTAATGCTTAACAGTATTTTTTATGTCAATCCTGGAGATCAGGACAGGACATATTTAACATCTCAATGAGCAGTGGCGGAGCCAGGATTTCAATGTTGGGTATTCCCACATACTCTTTTTGTTGCTCTTTTTTTCTCGAATACGCAAAAGATTTGCGCATCATTGTATTTAAGTAGAAGAGAGTTTTACAAGGTTTTCGGGGGTGGATACAAGATTTTAAACACGTCCCTTTTCTAACTCACAAAGTTTGCGCATCATTGTTACTCTTTGTTGCTCTAACTCACAAAGTCCTCCCTTTTCTAAAAAAAAAGAGCTCACAAAGTCCTCAAATCGTGTTTTTGTTCTTCATTTTGAAAACCAACACTCACTGTAATTGTACATGACTGTAAAATCTAAATAGGTAAATCTTTAACTAATAGCTGAGTGTAAAAGATGAATACAACAGGTCAAAACTCAACAACTCACCTTGCAAAAATTGTTATTTGCAAATGGTAAACCTTTAATCCTCCTAACTATTATCCTCAGCTGGATAGTCAGGGACCTGAGGCCTGAACTGTTGAACAGCTCATCAGCTCACAGGTGCTATGGGATAAGTGAATTAGGAACCGGGAGCAGGAGACAGCTTGGGCATCGGGCATATCGCAGGACCAGGAAGGAACAGGATGAGTGAACCGGTGGAGAGGGCTCATGGGCCGGCCTGTGAGGGGGACGTCATTGGGAGCAAGCCGATAGGATGTTTGTTGGGCTGCTGTGGACTAAAATATCGAAAATACAATAAAATACTTAATGATACACTTAATATACATATAAATATACATACATATATACTAAAGGGTGCACCAGAAAAGTTGGGTATTCCTGGGAATACCAGGGAATACCCCTGGATCCGCCCATGTCAATGAGAAGAATGCTCTAAGCATTGCTAACTTTTGTGGTCTCATATTTACAGTGATCGGAGTCTAACACTCTATGACCTGCGCATGTCATCTCCAGCTAGAAAACTAATAATGAAGGTCAGTTTTGATTCTCATCTTTGGAATACTGATAAATTTACATTGTCTTCTTAGCTTCTATTTTGTACCTACTGAATTGCATCCAGTGATGTATGCTTTGATTATGCAGACAAGGTGTAATTCAGTATGCTGGAACCCCAGAGAGCCCATGAACTTCACTGCTGTAAGATTGAAATTTATTTTTATATTTATTTGAGCTGTCACATAATTTTGACTATCATATTATTTGTTAAGTCTGCAACTCCAGCATTCAGGAACTGATGTTGTGTTCCCTTTGTCACTAGGCAAATGAAGACACAAACTGTTATTCCTTTGATGCTAGAAGGCTGGACGAAGCCAAAATTGTTCACAAAGGCCATGTTTCAGCAGTGTAAGTGTATTTTTTCTGCAAAATTACCTTTCGTGCTATTTATTTAGTAGGCGTGTCTCTAAAGATTTATTATCCTGACTAGCATATATTTCCTATCAATATGAAGAGCATATAAAAATTGAGGAAAGTTAGAAGAACTTGCTGGCATACATCTCTTGTCAATTCGAAGAACATTGGAATAAATCATAGGGGTACAGACAGAAAATAGAAACTGGATTTGTCACTTATTCTGTGGTGGGTTTGCTCCATTGTCGTACAGTTGATTTAGTGATCAAACATGATCAAAATAACCTTTTGAAGTTGCATTAACTCATAAGTACAGAAGATATTGTTTCATGTAGTTGATCTGTCATATGACATTGGTAGTGTACACGTAGTTTCCTCTAGTTTGCGGGTCATCTTACATGAAATTTGGGTTTTCAGGATGGATATTGACTACTCTCCAACAGGGCGTGAATTTGTTACTGGTTCCTATGATAGAACAGTATGTCTACTAAATAACTTACAATGAGCTCATACTCTTTGTTATTTTTCTTCAGTGATGTATATATAATACCTTTTGCAGGTAAGGATTTTTAATTATATTGGAGATCACAGCAGAGAGATTTACCACACCAAGAGGATGCAAAGGTTCTTTATTACTACAATATATTTGTCAGTCGTCACCTTTTGTTTCTAGTTGCTGTTGGTGTCCTCATTTTTAGACCAAAGTCCAGACTGGGTACTTTATGCTTAAGTCCACTTGTTGCCTCTTATCTTTTTTTCTTCTTGGAGACCAATTAACCCTCAAAATCTCTGCTGTTAAACTGAGTGGATTGTTTAGTGGGATGACAATCTATGTTGATATAGGTCTCCAAGTGGGGCATGGAGCATTCTAAAAGATAATTTCCTGCTATTTACCACGAATATTATTGTAAGATTCTAATCAATTTACCATACTACTTTGAAGGGTGTTTTGTGTGAAGTACACCTACGATGGGACCTATCTAGTCTCTGGCAGTGATGATACAAATCTTCGGTTGTGGAAGTCCAAAGCTTCGGAACAACTTGGAGTAGTAAGTTTTTCAATACCACTCAGCGTTTTGAAGCTGCTGTTGTGTTTTGGCATGCTTGTTGCCTGCTGGTGTTCAGAGTCATGCTGAATTCAAGTGGTAGCTTTTTTGGACAAGTATACATGCCTCGGTCTTTTCACTGTGGATTAGTGGATGCTCCATGACCTGGCAGTATTGCGAGTGCCAACTTTGTATGCCCTAATTTACTTCACAGAGCACTAGATGTTCTTTTTGGAGACCATCCTTTTGGATAAAAAGAAAGTTCTGGCCTATGCAACCATGCACAGCCAAGTTCTTATAATAGTTTTCAACTCATCGACTAATCAAACTCTTAAGGGAAAAGAGAACGCCAAAGAAAGGAGAAAAAGAATATCAAAAGCAAATTCTTTGTACAGACCATTTGACCCATTGTATAGTTATTTTCCTATACCATTAATGACAAGAGCCATACATGAAGTGAACTATAGCAGCTAAGTGGGATTAGACAATGAGGCGGTCGACAGGCTTCCTTGATCATGTTTGGTCATTGCTTGTTTTTGTTTCTGGTCAGTTGAATTTGTTCCCAGATTATCCTGCTTGCCTGAAAACGGTTGCATTAGCATTCTTGGTACTCGGCGCCAGTTTGTGTTTGGTCTTATCTGTATGAGGTCATAGTTTGCTTCAAGAACAACTAGCGAGGAACATGTATGAGGAGGCAAAGCAAATGCTCTTTTTTTTTTTGGCATCATATATGCTTAGTTTAGCTTTTGAGGCTTAACACTTGAATGATCGAGTCCGTGTAAACTGATGATGAGGGAAACATGTGTTCTTGTTCCGAATGGTTGCAATTCTTGATTCCTTATTCGTTTTGTGTCTGTCATTAACTTATTGGTACCTATCCTGGAAACTGACTTTCACTTATCATTGATGCCTTAGGATTTTGTTGTTAGTTTATAGGCAGTAATTGCCATCAGTTATACTCCTGACTATTAATGGAAGAGTTTATGAACGTTGCGACTGAACAAATCTCTCGTGCAGCTTCTTCCACGGGAGCGCAAAATGCAAGAGTACCAGGATGCTCTGAAGGAGCGGTACAAGCATCTCCCAGAAGTCAAGCGGATTGTGAGGTAAGCTAGTGTTGCCAATCATACTTTTTGATTTGTATATAATCACAAGTAATTGATGAGCTAGCATCTCTTACCTTTAGTTAGCCAAATAAAGAGTTCCATCATGGATGGTTTTGTTGTTAATTGTTACAGGCATAGACACCTGCCGAAGCCAATCTACAAGGCAGCCAACCTACGGCGCACGATGATCGAAGCTGAAAACCGCAAAGAGGAAAGAAGGCGAAAGCACAGCGCTGCGGGGAGCATGCCTCTGCAGCCCTTCAGGAAGCGAAGAATCATCAAAGAAGTTGAGTAGGCATGCAGTTTGCAGCATTGTCGTGGGAGTTTGTTTTGTTGAAAGCCGTGTTGAGATGAGAATGAATGCGGGTTTGCCGTTGAGAGTAGAGCTCTAGTTTTGCACCCCCTCAATATATATGTTGTATCATTGACTTGGTTTAAGTTATTATTATTTAAAATTCAAGACCAAATATTTGTGTTGGGCCATGCATTATAAGATCTTTGTAAATGTGAGCAATTCCGAACTGAAGGTATATATAGGGCTTATCCTCAGGGAAACTGATGCCTGATGGCTGGAATAATTGGCCATTCATTTTCAGTGAACTGTACTACTGGAGAGACACGGGCATCATCTGCAAATAAAGCTGCAGGTCCAGGGATATTCTGTCGTGAAGTACATTCATGTGTTTATGATTATGATTTGTTGGCAGTCACATGGATATGGACACAATGATGAGATTCGTTCACATGAATCCATCTTTATGATTATGATTTGTATGCACGTAGCGAGGCATAGTCTAGTAGTTCTTTCTTTCCAAGCCATAAGTGTTTTTTTTTTTCTTTTTTTCTTTTTGCTTTTCTATGTGCATAGCGTTTGCTACGTATCTAGATATAGCTTAATATCTAGGTGCATAACAAAAGTTATGTATCTAGACTAGAAAAAGTCAAAATGACGCATAACAAATAAAAGCTAACAGAGGGTTATTATTCATATCAATATAATCCGATGTGTTTGCAGGCGTACGTACATCTCGGTCGTCTAATAAACAGGAGCATCAATAGCATGCAACAGAAGCAAGATGAAATTAAGAAACCCTCAAATAGCTAGCTAGGGAGTTGAGGGCAAAAAAAAAAAAAAAAAAAAAAGGCGACGAGAAAAATGATCGGATCCGTACGTACGTAAGGTATATGCAATCCATGATACACCAGCAAGAGTCCGAGTCCGAGTCTATACTACACATCCGTACCGTACGGACGGAATTACTATTGTACATTCATGTCGACGAGTGGTTGATATCGTCATCATCAGTTGAGATGACGTCATCCGGTGGCGGCGGTGGCCGCCGCCGGTGGGATGCTTGGTACGCCTTGCTTGTGGAGCTCGGACATGACGCTGTCGAGCGACGGCGGCTTGAGCCCCAGAGGGAGCGGCAGCCATGGCTTCACTAAAACATCTCCAATGGCTGCGTCGATGCTCTCCTTGGACTGCATTTGCATTTGCATTTGCATGCATTCAGAGTTGATTAATTATCCAGTAGTACAGTTAATTAACACACATGTATAAAAATAATGCATCACATTTGGATCCCAAAACTAAAATCAATGTGGTAATATAATTACCGGGTGCGTGTCGAGCTGCAGTTCGGCGAGCTTGCTGCTTATTGGCGGCGGCGGCGGCGGTGGCGGCGGCGGAGGGACCATCGTTGCCGGTCTGTAGATGGGGTGTGGCACCATCCCCGGCACCGGAAACCTCGGCACCTGCACCACCGCACTATCATCAGTCTACAGTACATATATGTGCACATATATACGGACATGCATTACTAATCGAAGCGGAGTTTATTAGCTAGCAGTTTTTGCATACCATGGCGGCGGGCGGCGGCACGCACGGCGTCCCTTGCGTCACTGCGGCTGCCTGTGGACCCCATTTCCTGGCCGCCTGCATCAGCCACAGATGGTAAATAATCAATCAAACACAGTAATTACAAAAGAAGAGAGCAAAGCGTACGTAGTAGAGTCAAATTAAGCAAGCTGCCAAAAAAAAAGCTAGAGTCACATGCATGCACTAGCACTGCTGACTGCTACTGCTGCAGAAGTCTGCAAGAGCAAGAGAACAATGGAGCTGAGGTCCAGGGGGGCACCGAGCGAGCACGCACGTTGTACTGCTGGTGCCAGAACGCCGGGTCCACGGCCGGCGGGTGCGGGTGCGCCCACGGCGGCATCGGCCGGGGCGGCGCCAGGTGCCGCGGCCACACGGGCAGCATCGGAGTCGGAGGCGCCGCCACCGCAGCAGCAGCAGCCGCTTCAGCCGCGGCTGCGGCGTGGGGCGGGTGGCCCCACACGTGCAGCGGCCGGCAGAAGGGCGGGGGCGCCGGCGGCGGGAACCCGATGGTCGCCGGCACAACCCACGGCCGGCTGCCGTGTGGCGCGTCCGTCCTCGGGGCTACTCCGCCGCCCGCCGCCGCCGCGTACATGTGCCGCTTCTGCGCCCAGGTGGCGGCCTCCGCCTCCCGCGCCATCAGGTGCTTTCTGTGCGACCGGTACTTCTGCAAATTTACCAACCAACTTCATCAGCATCAGCTGCTGCTTGCAGATGCAATTGATTATGCATCATCAACGTGTGCATGTACCATCCTTTTAATAACAAATCACCGTACGTGCAGGCCATGCGAAATGAAGTAGTAATGACAATAGACAAATTCTTTCTTTTTTGAAAGGTCAGACAAATTTCTCTCTCTCCATCTATATACTGTATACTAGTACAATAAGTTGCCGTAGCTTTGTAGTTTGCAGTACTAGTAATAATCACCGAGTATTATGGTCTGAAAATTCAATCACCTGAAAAAGTTATTGCTCTTACGTACTGCATTATTCCCTTGTGGGAAAAGAAAGGAACATGTTATTGATCTACTGTACTGTGGACATATAATATTTTGTGTGTCTAGAAAAACTGTAATCTATTTGGGTGAAACAAGTATAAAATTAGACCTACCCCCTCTCTCTATCTCCCTAGTCCCTAGGAAAAATTGTGAAACAAAACCTCTATTTCCACCCATTTCAAAAAGTAGAAGCCAAAAGGAGCATCCAAAGTGCTTCCAAATTTATGGTTTTTGGTAGCAAAATTCCTTTTCAGAAGCTCAACTAAACACATCCCAAACATCGTAAAATTTTCATCAAATTTATGGCTACCTACGTACTCATGCAACATCACTTCACTACCTACATGTAAAAATATTCGGTGCAAATCACCTACTCGGTGCAATCCGTGAAAACCACATTAAAACCATACTTAGAAGTTTTCAAAAAAATTTGAAACTTTGCATACCAATAATATATCTATAGATACACATTATTATAAAATTTGGGATTCAATCTCATTTTATAAAATTCATATGAAAATAACAAATTTCACTTCTATATGCACTAGAGGACAAAACTTCTGGAATTTTGTCCTCTAGTGCATATGCAAGTGAAATTTGTTATTTTCATATGAATTTTTACAAAACGAGTTTGAAGCTAAAATCTTGTGACGATATGTATCTATAGATACACTAACGGCGTGCAATGTTTCAATTTTTTTGAAAACTTGTAAGTATGATTTTATAAAGGGTTTTCACGATTGCATTAAGTTGGTGGTTTGCACTGAATATTTTACCATGTATATATTATATGACATAACATTTATTTATGTGAGACAACAAGATGGTGCCAACCTCTAGGTACGGCTGTTATTATTGCAACTCATCTCGTCGGCATGTAACATGCCACTGCCAGTAGATTTGAGTACGACCACTCATTTGAAAACAGATCGATCGATTTGGGTTTCCATGCAAACTAACTTACTCATCAGTGCATTCAGTGTAATAGCTAGCTAGCTAGCTGCATCTATCTATGCACCCAACGCAAGAGTGCAATAAGCTAGGCATGCATAGTCCTTATCGATCATGAGTTTATTTAATTACTCTGCAAACTAATTTTCATGTGTGTTGCACCCATTATTCATACATGGGCATGGCCTAGTTGAAATTTACTACTAACTTTTATTTTGTGGTTAACCAACTGATTGTCTTATATTGTAGTAAATAAATATGCACAGCATCATGGGCATATATGCCTGTAGAAACTGGAAAGTCCGTGTTTTGTGGTGCTTATTCTGGAGGTGACAGAGCATGCGGTGGGCCGGGCCCGGGCGGGACAGCAGCTCGCAGGTCCACAAAGCAAGCAGGCAGCTAGTAGTGCCTGTACCGCTCTGGTCATGGCCCGTCTCCTCTTTGCATGGTTTTGAGCAAAGGAATATATGCAGTCCAATCCAGTCCAACAAGAAGCTACCTATAAAACCATGCATGCATGCATTACATGCCATTGACAATTTCGATCTCATGCTGCAGTGTTGCGTATCTATCATGCTTTGCTTTGCCTTTGCTTTGTTTTGTTGTGTAGTGTGTAATGCGTCTGCACCAGCTGCAATACAATGCATGCCCACAACCTGTTTTTTTTTTTCCCTTTCAAAAAATATGCTTTCACTTTTACCAGCTCAGATCATGTACCTGTGTGTGCTAGCTTTGGCAGGGCCTTGTTTAGTTCGCGGATTCGGGGGTGGCCGATTTTGCACAGTGCCACCCCCGAGCACTGTAGCACTTTTGTATTTTTGTGTTAATAATTGTCCAAATCTTGATTAATTAGACTCAAAATGTTCGTCTCGCAAAGTACAATAAAATTGTGCAATTAGTTTTTGATTTCATTTATATTTAGTACTCCATGCATATGCCAACATTTTGATGTGATGGGGAATTTTTTTTTGCATAGTGAAATTTGGGGGTGAATTTTGGTATCTAAACAAGGCCCTAGAGGCAGCAGAGAGCCAGGTAAAATATGGAATGGATTCACATGACCAACAGTTCGTTCCCAGTGCAAGATGGAAGGAACCCCACCAAGAACAACGAAGATTCACATGATGCCTATGTGTAGCAATGTACTACAATGGTACTGCCATTGGCATGGGCAATGCACCATATGTGTCCCCCTCCTTCAGATCTGGTTGTCTCATATCACTGTGTATATATCTTTTATGTGTATCTATATCCCTAATGCAGGTGCTCTCGTAGGCAACTGGTTGCTGAAACTAGTTTCTCGTTTCCAGTCCAGAGACTCATGTTTGAGCCTTGCATCCTCTTAATTAAAAAGTGTGGTGCAGTCTGCTCCTCCCGTCAAGTTTTTATTAATATCCCTAATAGTAACAGTAATATGCTAAATTCGAAATGGATTCCTCGGTTCGTAATATTTTGATCCCCACAATAATGTTGATCCTTTCTGTCCATGACCTAGATTCGCAACTCGTGCTCATATATATCAGCTAGAGCACCATTCACTTTATATATATATATATGTTGAAGCCCAATTGTAAGATGCATTAATTGGAGTAGATGACGACGCGATTGCTGCATATATATATAGCTATAAGTTGCAAGTCGTCCATGTGACCGTACAATGGATTTTGTGTTCTGTTGCAACATACGTGTATGTTTGTTAGTTACTACTACATCCATGTATATATATATGAAAGGATTAGTAGGCGCATTAGATGCTCTTAGCACACGTACCATATACTAGCTTAATTATGTGAAGCGCATAACATTTACTAGTGAAAACTAAAGCATTTAGTTTTTGTTTGCAGCACAACAGTCCACCCTGTAGGAATATCTCAAGGTTTTGCTAGAATTCACTCATCACTCAGAATTTTAGTTTTGAACCAGGTAGATAGCATTTCCTTTGAAAATGTTTTTTGAAAGATGATTGTATGTTGATGGAGGTGATTGTAAGTTGACCCTTTGAGATATATAGACAAGATGTACCTGGAGGTGGCTGGCAATGTTGTGCCTTGTGAGGCAGTCCATGCCCATGATCTCGAGTATCCGGGATGGCACGGCCTTGTCGATGCCTAGCTGCTCCACTGCCTGCACGAACCTCCGGTGCAGCTCCGGCGTCCAGTCCACCTGATAATAATGTAAATAGTATAATCAATTATTAGGCATATATATGTCATCATACATACATATATATGTCATCATATATCAGAGATAGAGATCGATCCAGCTAGTAGTCTAGTGCGTTTTTTTTTTTTTTTGAGATCCTGCAGGAGCACATCTTTCATTAAGCAGAAGAACAGCTTAACGTACATGAATAGGGACATGATGGTAATAAGCCTAAGTTTACCTACCCCACTGACGAAGAACAGAAAAGAAAAAGGATCACCAGCAGTAGTCCAGTAGGTTACTCGTCATGCATGAATGCATGTAAATTACTGAAAGAAGAAGGAACTTTTAACTAACTAAAAAGCTAGAAAAGGCATGCATGGGCAATTGGGCATGGATGGATTGGATCTTTTTCGTGGTGAAGTCCAAGTAGAGACAGGACATGCATGCTAGATTGCAGTACTATACACAAAAAGGGGGTGGGGTTGAAAAAAGAGATGGAGCACACAGTACCTGGGTCGTCGTCCTTGAGCAAGCAGCAGGCATGTAAGTGTAAATGTGAATAACAAAAGTAGATTGATGTTTATCCTGGGCCGGGGTGCATAATGCTGCATATGGCAGTGGCAGCTAGTAGGGTGGAGGACAAGATGGACTCTGTGCGACTTGTACCCGGAAGAGGGCGAAAAGATGACAACACTGTCACTTGCACAGCTCCTGCTGCTGCCGCCTAGTGTTTGCTCTAGGCTCTAGTGTGTGTAGGATCTAGCAAGAGGCCGCCCGGCTACTGTTTGTTATTGTTGCTATATGCTTTCAGCAGCTGCTGCCAATGCTTGCTTGGGTAATGGGGTTGCATTGGGAGATCCCGTGACTTCTCTCCCTCTCTGCGTACGTGTTTCTTCATTTCATGGATGGATATGGATTGGATGGGATCCGGATGCATGGGAGCTGATCGATCCGATGGATGGATCGATCTAATCTTTCAATCCATCCGTGCCCCGACCGACAGCAAAAAGGCTACGTACACGGGGATTGCCATGGCTCTATTCATTGCCGCCATTGCATTCTCTGCCCTCCCTCTCCCGATCTCCACTCGCCACGGTGTCTGTGACTCTGTGTGTGCAAAACTTCATGCCTGCATGAGAGAGAGAGAGAGAGAGAGAGCGCAAAATAAAGCTGATGAGGTGAGCCAAGGCAATGGGTCTCTCACTTCCTCAATTTTCGTGTTGTTATTATTGCCTGTCGATCTGCAGGCCAGACCGCACGTAGCAGAGGATCTGCAAATTAAGCCCGCAGCTGGATTTAGTATGGCTCCATGTTCATGCAGCAGCTTGCTAAGCTAGGGCGTACAACACGTGCTGATCAGGTTTCAGGTCTCCTCTGCTTTACCACCGCCAAGGATATATCTCCATCATCGTGGAGTAGCATCTCGATCAGCCAGCGGGCGACTTTTGAAAGATGATTGAGCTACCGTCGCGTCGGCAGATCTGGTTGTTCATTCCCTTCGTCTCCTCTATATCTCTGCTAGCTCCTCATGTGTAGCGACAATTACTACCAAACTACACCGTTCCTATATATAATAAGCTAGCGATCGCCCGATTATTCAGACTTTGAGCGATACATGTGCATGCTCATCTCATCATCAAGCTAGGGTTAGCAATAAGCTAATTATAAACAAGACCTTCACCTTGCGTTTGCCGTGCGAGTTCTTCCCTGCTGCCGCCTTCTTCTTGCTGTGGCCCTCTGCCGACGCCGACGACGACGACTTGGTGTCGGACACGGCGGCCCCGGCGACACAAGAATCCTCCTCGGTCGTCTGCTTGCCAAGGCTGGCGGCCACATGTTTGTCATCACCACCACATGTTTGCGACGACTCCAACAACCGCTTCTCCTCTTGTGCTGCTACTGTCGTCACCACTGTCAGCTGGTGCTTCACGTCATCGTCCGCCGGCACCACCGGCGCCTTGTTGTCGTCGACATGGACTGCCGCCGCCGGGCTCTCCTCCGTGCCCAGCAGTAGGTCGTCCGGCGGCGGGGTGGACGAGAACTCCGCGAGGAGCTCGGTGGGGTCGACCTCGAGGTCGGGGAGGATGTCCCCGTCGGCGTCGAAGAAGGGCACGTCGCAGGTGAAGTCGATGTAGTCCAGCAGGTTGTCGTCCACGTCCACCATGGCGAAGCCGCCGTCGCAGCAGTCGCCGGACGTCGGGAACACCACATGGTGCTGGTGGTCGCCGACGAAGCTGCCGCCGCAGTGCTGATCCGCCTTGCTGCTGCTGCTAGGGCTCCGCAGCGTCGACACCCCAAGCATGGACGATATACCCTAGGAGTAGCTAGGATATATCGATTGGATATGTGACTATAGCTAGAGTAATAGAGCAAGTAGCCAGTATTATATATCTACTAGCTGCTTGATCTCTCGATCTGGCGGCTGCCCAATAGAATTAGCTCTCGCTACAGATAGATTCGCCTATATGTATAGATCGATGGGTTTAAAGATGCTGCATGGATATATGCGCGGTGAGAGATCAGTTGGGAATTGGGATAGATAGAGATGAGCTCGTTGATATGATAAGCAGCTAGAGACGACGGGCGATGGAGATCTCAAGCTATATAGTGGATAATAAGAAGAAGGGAGCTAACTATATTAGGTAGCTGCTGCAGGTGGAACGAACGAGATCCAAGAGCGAGCCAGCGAGAGGGGAAAGCAAGCGGAGAAGCGTTGCGGCGCCGCAAGGGGATGGAGGAAAGGAGGAAGGAAGAAGATGAGAGCAATGGACGGACGACTACTAGCAAACAGCTACTACAAGACTAGTTTGGTGCGTGGTGATTTTGGAGTATTAGGGCCTCTCCCTGGACTGGACTGGACAGCAGGACGCATGTCCACCACACATAAAAACCTTCCTCCCTCCTCTTGCTTATTTGCTTGCTCTCATCAGAACAGATATATCATCTCTCTCTCTCTCTCTCTCTCTCTCTCCCCACTTGCTTTATAGGGCTTGGTTGGGTCTCTCTCTCTCTCGTGCAGCAGTAATCAGTATCCAGTGGTATGGTGGTATCGCCAGGCAGCCAGCCAACGGCCGTCTCTTTCGATCGTGTCCTGTGCTGTGTGTACACATTATTAGACCCATCCTTCACCGACTGCAAGTGCATATGGCAGACACTAGCATATATAGCATGCAGCAGCAGCATGGCTCCGCAGCGTTTATCTATCTATTCTCGGTATACCGTATCTCAGGTATACCGTATCTCAGTGCCTGCCGGCCGCCTCAATTTGACCATTCCAACTCGTGCCACCAATATATATGGTATATAAGATACGGCGGAGTATATGCTGCATGCCCTTTGTCTGCATGCCTCCGCGATACAATCTAACCTCTCTATCCCAAAATGTCTCTCGCTTTCAGAGAAATAATTTTGACAAAATATATATTAAAAATATTAATATTTATTATTGTATATAATTAGTCATTGGAAAGATTTGTGAATCTAATTTTTGATAAATTTGTTTAAGGATGTAAGTGTGGCACATATTTCTACAAATCAAGTCAAACTTTTGGCGCAAAAAAAACGACACAAAATTTGGGAAAGATGGAGTACATTATTGTCTATGTCTAGATATACAACAAAACTTATATATCTAGGAAAAAAAAACAAAATTACTTACAATTTAGAATGACAGAAGTAGTATTTTAGAGTGGTTTTTTTATTATCTTCCCTTCTCATGTATTTTGAAACTCTAAAACCTAAGTGCTCAAATAAACTTCAGGCCCCACCTAATTAATATCTTAGTATTTCAAAGCCTACGTGTTAATACTCACAAGACGTTTACGAAAAGATAATTAAAATATTATAAAAACAATATTTTGAAAGGTAGAGAAGCATAGTGTTATCAAGACGGTGTATTATTGTATTAATCATTAAAGCAATAGCTATTGGCTTTAACAACACAGACCTCTTCCATTATTATAAAAAATAGGATATACATATATAGCTCTATACTGTTATAAATCTTATTCATTCACTCTATAGCTCAAAATGCAAGACATCCACATCATTCTCTACTAATAGCCATGTCATGACAATAGTTTCCATCCTCTTAATGCAAGCTATCCATGACATCTATACTTAATTTCATTCTAAATTCTTCAAAATCTCTCCAACAATGCGCAGGGTTTCGTCTAATTTACAAATAAACTACCCGCATACATATTATCATATATTCATATAGAAGAAAGTAAAATAGCCCATTATGAAAAAAGTAACTTTTGGCTTAGTAAAAGTGATGGTCGGGTTTCAATTATCACCCCGTCACTACTTAATTGTATAAAAAGAGATACACAAAATGCATAAGGAGTATGAAGCTCTAGACATTAAATATGAGTCTGGTCCCTGTTGCCATGAGAAAAAAGCTAGAACGAACACTATTGTAATAAAGCTAGAAAGTACTATTTGGAATATGGAAGAAATAAAAGTTAGAGAGTGGTCCAGATAGAGAAATATTAAGGAATGGGGTAGGAATACAACCAATTTGTTTGGGCATAGCAAATTCAAAGAACAGGAAGGAAAGAATTCCTTGTTTGGAAAGTAATGACAATTTATTGGAGGATAACAAATTGATGATGTTGGACCATGTTGTTGATTTTATGGAAACTTGTTTGGTCTAGAGGAGAACTTTGGGCTGAAATTAAATGATAACTTTTAGGAAGAAGAGGATAAAGCGACGACTGATAGTGAGAATGAGCTTTTGGAAGCTCCTTTTACCGAAGAGAAAATTAAATTACTTGTTTTTTTTTACTCCTATGCTAAGGGAGCGCCCCTAGACCAGGGTGTGGTTTCTCTTTTTTGTTTTATCAAACCTTGTAAGAGATTTTGAAGCTGGTAAGTTGAACTTTGTAAGGTAGCTTGAAAGTAAAGAGAACTAGTGATGAGAGCACAAAAAATGTATAGTGTGATATCTAGCTTGCATTGTTGTAAGAAACATAGCACGTGGCAATGGAGCACACGCAGCAGTTGAGCAGCGATCGGGACCCTGCTAGAGTGCTAGGACGATGAGCTAGCTCCCTCTCTTCCCTCTCTAGCACTTACGTATATATGTATATACGCGACGACGTACACTAACGGTTTTTTTTTTACGTTGACGGAGGTTTACCCTGCTTTTATAAAAAGCACACAAAGAAAACCCAAAGGTTGGGTTCACTGCATGCATGTACTGCAAGTACATGTATCGTGACGCACAGTACTTGTGATGAGAGCGGAGCTGAGCCGGCCGGCCGGTTGGTTTATTTGGGTTTCAAGTTACTGCGATGGGCAATGCAAAACACGCTAGTGTTCCCTGCTGTAGCTTGTGTAACAGCAGCAATGCCCAGCAGATTTGATCCGGCCGGAGAGGATAAATATTCCTTGTTTACATTGCGAAATGTGAAATTGAAAAGTACCGTAGCACTTTCATTTGTATTTGGTAATTATTGTCTAATCAAAAGATTCATCTCGTGATTTACAACCAAACTGCTCAAAAGATTCATCTCGTGATTTACAACCAAACTGTACAATCAGTTATTCTTTTTATCTATATTTGCTGCTCCATGCATGTGTCTAAGATTTGATGTGATGGAGAGAGTGTAAAAAAATAGAATTACGAAGCAATCTAAACAAGGCCGATCAATCTGCATGCTGGTGATCGATGTCCGCACTCGCACTTATATATATAGGATCTGTTTGGTATGGGGCAGTATAGCTTAATTTCACTAGTGAAGCTGTTTTTTTTAACAAATAACTTTGTTAGCAACTTTTTAGGTAAGGCTGAGCTGTTTTGAAAAACTGTTTGACAAAAGCTTCATCAACGGCTGAATGAATGGCTGAAAGAGAGAAATGAGTGTGAGAGCGATGAAAGTTTGATCAATTATGTTTCAAAGGAAAAGAAAGTTTGATCAATTATAGATACAAAAGTATCAATATATTTATGACATCAAATAAATATATAACAGGCAGTGCACAGGGGGCCACGTGGCAGCCTGAGCGAGGCCTGGGAGGGGGCGGCGGCGGCGTGGAGGAGGGGCGGCACGCTTGGGGAGCAGGAGAGAGGGAGGGGATAAGGGATAACCATTTTCTTTATTGTCTTTAATTGATTACAACCTCCTGGTATTTATAATCTTGAACCGGCCTTAGCCCCTAAGCAATCTCGGGATCCTTGATTCCTATTTTATTAATCCCTATTTCTCCTAATTTATCTCGGTGACGTGGCGGACTTGCAGACTCGGCACGGTGGGATCGGGATAGGCAGTGGCCGCCGCCGGCGGCACCAAGTGCGCGCGCTCCTCTCCCTCCTCCTAGGATTTGTGGGGTTTGCTCCTTCAGTTGGTTGGATCGTCTTCCTTCTGGGTCGAATTTGATTCATTGATTCTACTTTGCGAGTGGGCCAGAGTCATACTTATTACAATACCCCCCACCCCTTTTCCACTCAGCGCGTCCACGTGCTGAAATAGTTGCCAGGATGAAGCGTTTGATCGATGCCGACCTTCTGTTGTGTAACAGAACCGACCAACTAATTTAATTACGAAGCACTAATCAAACTGACGTGGCAACTTAATTAGAACTTAGTAACCAAACCAGCCCGGTAGTCCAAAAAACCACGAAGGATTTTTGCACAAACATCAAGTAACATCCCAGACCGGTAAAGGCCCAACGAAATACCATCCGTAATTATTACATAAAAGTTCTCAAATAGATATTACATAACATACTTCAGTTATTACAAACCAAGTTCTCAGCATAGTGCGGAAGCAAATAGATTAACATGTTCTCAAACACACCCCAAATGTTTTTAAAAACATAGTGCCACGTCCTTCATCATACTCCAAAAAAGAAAGGGATGCGACAACTGGAATGATCATGCCCACGATCTACTCATCTCCGACGGCAGGATGGAGACAGGTCGGGCAATAGCCGTAAAACATCTCCCCATCTGCAACAACAATTGGGAATTGCACCCTGAGTACATTGTACTCAGCAAGACTTAACCGTCTAAAAGAAAATAAAGACTCTTTGGTGGATGCCAGGCTGTATGTGGGATTGCTGACTCATTTCTTTGCCAAAGATGAGCTTTTAAATCTTCATTTAGTGATAAAGGACTCTCTAGCTTATCTCATTAGGTAATTACCTAACCTTGCTAAGTTAGCATCCTGCACTAGTCATCATTTTAGTAGAAGCAATCAATCTATTAACCAACACCGCATTGATTGAATATTCATTAAACCATCATGTGGAGAACATAACCAACTCGCATTTCAAATCTTATTTGCGGCACCGTAACTGCTCGGTCAAGTTATTCACTATCCAGGAACGATGGCGATTATAATCGATTGCAAACCGGTGGGCGGGGTATTCCTCACACAAACCACACTCACCGGCGAGTGAGTGACGGTCAAGACGATCTACTCGGGAAACGCGGGATCAACAACTCACCACCATGACCAAGTAAACTCCCACGCCAACAGGTAAGCGTGCCCATCAAATGACACCGCCCCATCTTAAGGACTCACGACCGGGCCCTTGTTTACTACCACCCCCATCGCCGGCATGGATACCTGGAAGTTGAAACCCGGCCCAAGTAGATTCAAGGCTTCGCGGTCGGGCACTACACGCCCTTCCAGCTATCTGTGAGGCGTAATTCAAAATGATCCGAGGACGCTCGTGTGCCATGATATATTAGAGGTGATTTCATCATGGCCACATGGTTATGTTCTACAACCTACCAACATCATCATCAATCCAGGGGTAGTAACACCTACCATTCGCGAGTGATAGCCGATCACTCGGCTTCTATCGACTAGTTAGCAAGCTAACCAGTATCGAAAACCTCAACCTAATAATAATAGGATATTTATGGTAGCAGGATAGTCCTAGTGCAATTCTATGGTTCCATATCAACGCCTATAACGTAATGCAGCATAATAAGTAAAGGACTCAAATTTAAAACATTGCGAAAACATAGGAGGATGCACCGGGGCTTGCCTTTGACAAACGAGCTGGGCACGTGGTTAGGACAGTCAGGAAGTTCAGCTTCTAGAACCTCCTCCTCGGCTACCTCCTGCAGCTCGTACTCCTGAGGTTCCTCCACGTTCAGCTCCTCGTATGCGGCTTGCGGGTTGCTTGCTAGCGATCCTGTATGGTGCAATGCATAATTATAAGTAACAGGTGTTGCTACTAAGATGATGGAATGATGTCATGATCAGTATATGATAGTAAAGTATAAAACTCCAAGCTAGACATACAACTTCCTATGCCAAACAAGCACGATATCCCGCTAAAAGTGCTTAGGCTACAAAAGCAAGTCCTATCTGGACAGCACAGAAAAATCTACAAAAATTACAGTAGCCAGGTCATGTCATAACTAGTCTACCACAGAAAATTCAGCTCAAAATAGTGAGTGCATTGGCCTACACAAAATCCACAAGACAGTACTGAACAGGGCACCTGAAAATACTTTGTACTACCAAAGTAGTCCAAAGCCAAAACCAGATACATGTATGCCTAAAGCATGAACTAAAAGCAAGGTATACCAAATTTCATAAGCATTGGACAAAGCATGAATTAATTAGGAATTTCTTAAGCATGGTGACAAACATGGCACTTGAACTGCAACTCTAAACTTCACCACATAATAGGACCATGTAAGAGCTCATACAAATAAAGCATATCAAAACTAGCCTAACAAAGCAAGTCTCACATTTTTCTGAGCAACAGATGATTTACTATGAATTTCTAAATATAATTGCCATAGCAAGAAATTAAATAAAGTTCTACAGAAAAGTATGCCAAAAACCCAACTCATAATTTTTACAGATTCTACTGCTCATAAGAAAAATAACCCAATTTGAATCACCCCAATTGGACTGAAAATGACTGAGATATGAATTTTGAAAGATTAAAACTAAAATTGGAAAAACCTATTTCTTTTCTGAAATTCAAACCTAAAACGCTACGGGTACCCGGAGTGTACCCAGGTTCAGGTGAAAAGGCTAGGTGCACCTAGCGACATGCACCCAGCGCTAGCTCTGCCAGCGGGCCCCATGGTGGACGGGGTCCACCTGTCGGCCGCACCGAGCAGAGGACGGCGGCGACCGGCGGCGACACCTCGCCGACGGCGGTCCTCCGGCGCAACCCAAGGCGCTGTCGGACGCGCCTCGACCTTGCGCATCCAGCGCACCCAAGAACACGGGCCCTAGCGGCCGGGATCACTACGGCGAAGTCCGACGGCGGGCGGTGGCGGCGCTCGACGGCGAGCGACCCACCGGAGCCGTGTCGGTCTCCATCAACTAGCCTACGGGCTCGGCCTCGCTCCCCTGAGTGACCCGTGACTAAGAAATGCCAGAAACGGCGGCTCGTGCCTAGCCTAGAGCACGCCAGAGCGGCGGCCGGAAGCTCGCCGACGAACCGCGGACGCGGCTCGTCCGAGCTCCGCACCCCTCCATCTTCTACGCGAAGCTCAAGCATGGACACGCGATGCATGTGCGCGCCAATGCGGGCGAAGGCAGGGGAAGACGGCGCGGCGATGGCTCGCCGGAGCGCCATGGCGGCGGCGGCCCCGCGCGCAAGAAAGGGAGGAAATGGTGGCGCTACCTCGGCGGTTCGGGGAAAAAGAAGGTTGGAGAGGGTGGAGCGGAGGGCGGCGAGCACGATGCTGCCCTCAGCTTCGAAAATGGCCGGCTGGTTCGAGCTCTAGGCGGCGGCGAGCCCGGCGGCGGCCATGTCGAACTGGAGGAGGAAGAAGGAGAGAGGAAGGTGGAGAAGTGAGTGGGCGACAGGAGGAGTGAAGGCGGACGGGACGGGCCTGACCCCTTTCCCGTTTCGGCAGGCGGGCGCGTGAGCGAGGAGGCGGGGCAGGCGGCGTGCGCCGCGTGGCGGCCGTCGACTCCGATGGGCGGCCGCTGACGCGTGGGCCCGAGGGCCGTGGTGGCGACAGCTGGGCGGCCTGGTGACGGTGTGGCCTCCCCTGTGGCGCGCCGCAGCCGATCCCGGCGGCCACACGGTGGGCGCGAGCGCGCGCCGGCATACGGTCGCCGCGTGGCGAGCGTCGGCCCGGACACTGTCGCCGCGAGGTAGGAGAAGGTGGGAGGGAGCCGCTGACAGGTGGGTCCCACCCCCTCTCAATTTCAAACTGAAATTTTAAACCCTCCTAACTCCAAACCTATTTCGAATTAGGAAAAACTTTCAACATGAAAGTTTCTCAAAATTTCAAGATGAAACACTTTCCCAACTACAACTTTTGCTAATTCGGCTTGGTTTGGGAGATTCAAAAATCAGTTTGAAAAATACTTTTAAAACTAATATTTTTAAACCACTTTTGCACTGTTTTGTCCAAAATGAAGCTCTAAAACACATTTTCATAAATTGGTCCTAAAAGCAAAGTTTCTTGAAATATTTTTCTGCATAAATCATCACAAAGCACCAAATTCAAATAATCAACCTATCTAGCACTTTGGAATAAATTTGCTTGCACACCTTAAGCCAATAATCATCCTGAGCATATATTTAATTGTGACTAATAAAAACAAAGCATCCCCTAGGCTAACAATCACATGATGATGTGCTTATGCAAATGATGACATGATTAGAGTAGTTTAATTAGTACTTAACACTGGAGGTGTTACATGTTGCCCCATGGGATGTCCATCAGCTGAATAAGGACGTGGCTAAGCGAATGGGTACCACTGCTATTGTCATAACTGGCGAAGATGAACGGGTAATGGAGTGAACCGAAGTAGTCATAGGCTTTGGTTCTGTCTCTGTCTGGTGAGTTTTTTATGGCTTCTATTATGTCTGCCTTTGCAATCATCCTGATGCAAATTGTCATAGAAGGCCAAATCTTTTGTAGTGCGTGTGATCCAAATCGAATAGGATATTCACATGAGGATCTAATTGAACGTCATCTGTTGGCATTGTTATGCGTGTGGTCATCTTTGTCAGGGACGATTGTTGTGGTTGCGCGTTGTTCCCTGGCTGCTCCTTCTCCTGATTAATGCTGAGAGCCGTTGCAGGATCCGTTACGGGTAGGATGTTGGAGGAGACTTCTCGGATAATCTGTGGGGAGCTAGATGAGTTAGGTTCGGTGATCTTACTCTCGAGGTGGGCCTTGCCGGCGGCGATCATGATCTCCTTGGTTTCTACGGTGAGTTAGTTGATGGCGGCTTCGTGGTTCAATCTCGTCTGCGCATCTGTGATGACTGCCGATTGAACCTGAAAGGATCAAGATGCCCAAGAGGGGGGTGAATTGGGCTAATTCTAAAACTTATCGCAGAATTAAACCTACTAGCCCATGATTCACCCCTCGGTGCCTATGTGTGTTCCTAAACAATCGATCAACTAAAGTTTTGCACCCTAAGTTCCAATCCTATTCTAGCATGGCAGTTCTAGAAAAATAAGTGCTAGAAAGTAAATGCGGAAAGTAAAGGGACAAGGAACACGGCGATCTTTTTTTCGAGGTATCGGAGAGTCGCCACTCTCCACTAGTCCTCGTTGGAGCACCCGCGCAGGGGTATAGCTCCTCCTTGATCCTCGCAAGGACCAAGTGCTCTCTAGGGCTGATTCTTCATCGCTCCGACGCGGTGAATCGCCAAGAACCGCTCACAAGATGAGTTGGGTCATCCACAAGCACCGCTGGATGATCACCAAGCTCCAATCACCACCAAGCCGTCTAGGTGATGGCGATCACCAAGAGTAACAAGCACAAACTCCCTTGCTCTCACAAGTTGGCTTTCAGCTGAACAAATGAGCAAGAGAGCTAAAAAGGAGAGGGTAAGGTCGTATTTATAGCCACAGGCAAAATCCAACCGTTACCCTGAATTTTAGCTCAGTCGTGAGCGCCGGACGCGTCCGGCCGCTCACCGCCGGACGCGTCCGGCGCTTAGAAACTTTCAAACGGCTAACTAGCCGTTGGACTACAGTGCGAGCGCCGGACGCGTCCGGGGCCCGCGTCTGGCGCACGTCCGGTCAAGAAGCCCAACTCCCAGAAAGTTTCTGGTCCGCGTCCGGCGGGGCGCCGGACGCTGGGCCGACGCGTCCGCCGCTCAGGGCAGACCATGGCCAACTCAAGCAAGCGCCGGACGCGTCCGGCGCCCTTGGCTGGCGCGTCCGGCGCCTGTTGAAGTGCACATTTTCACTTGATCCTCGATCTTTCGAAAACGTGACGACTTCAACTGGCTCAGGGCTCTCAAGTAACATCCTAGTGCTGAGATTTCACCAGTGTGCACCACACCTAAACCAAAGACTCAACCAGGTCAAGCTACCCGTTTGCACCCCCCTTAATAGTACGGCCAAAAGAGAAAACAAAGTCCTAACGACTATTCCGACGTCTCTCAACACCATCGACAATCGGAACTAACCGTCCTTAACCTTGTCGTCCATCCTTTGAAAACCGAAAACGATTTCCATCGATAAGAGGGCATGGCAACCACATTGCCTGAGATTCCATTACCATGACCTAACTTCCACTGTTTCTGCAAAACACACGTTAGTCATAGTAATCTATATTGTCATCAATCATCGAAACCCACATCAAGGGGCCTAGATGCTTTCAATCTCCCCCTTTTTGGTGATTGATGACAACCTCTGGAGTATGAAGAATTTAGTTGAGGTTTTCAAGCATGCTTGGTTCACATGAGCCTTTGACAATAAGAGCAAAGGTTAGAATGACTCATGTGACACCAAGCCAATATATTTGTGCTCATATAATCTGCAAAACGGAGTTAGCACATAACAAACATAGAGAGCTCATATGGAATCAGAGTAAAATGCGGAAGCTAAGCACATATGAGCAAAGAACCAAGTGACATAGAAAGTGATACCGAAACGAAGACCATATGTCACTGTCGCTGAAAGTACCTCACACACATATCATACAATGCACAAAAGTAAACATGATGCATGCAAATGTATCAAACAAAAGAACCAAATCCCGAGCAGAAGCTCCCCCTAAGTCTACATACTCCTAACTCTCCCTCTTTGGCATCAAGGACCAAAACCTAAGGCTGAGGGGTAGAGGGTGCAGACGAGCTAGTCTCACGAGCATGTGGAGCAAGGACGAACGTTGTAGTGTCATCTGGGCTGTCGTCTGAGCTCTGCTGAGACTGAGTGACAGGAGCCTGCTGACCCTCTGGCTGTGACGCTGGCGTTGAAGCGGTCTGGGTCTGCTCAACTGACACTGTGGCTGTCGCGGTCTCCGTAGGTGGCACTGTGACTGGAGCTGTCTCTGGCTGACCCTGTGGCTCTAACGGTGTAATGAATGGAAGAGTAGGAGCCACCTGTGGTACTGCCTCAGTAGTAGGAAGTGGATCTGTGGAGGCCACTGAGGAAGGAATAGTGCCAGAAGTACCGGTCCCTGTCACTGGGGGTATCACAGCCTGAAGCTGCTGCTGCTGTGCCTGCGAAGCTTGCTGGATGGGCTGTCTCATGTACTCAGGTGTCGCCTCTCCTGTGAGTGCACTGTAAGAAGCCTGATGACGGGCTCCGCCTGAGTCTGGAGTGAACAACAAGTGAGAGCCAACAGGTGAAAATACAGTGGAAATCCGTGGAAAACCGGGTGACACCTGAACTGCTGGAGAGGAAGGTGCTATGCCTGAAGCTGGTAAGCCTATAGTCGTGCCTGGCGCCTGAGAAGGTCCTGCTCCCAAAGTATGTCCTGCTGGCTGACTCGGAGCAGAGGGGAGGACTCCTAGAGGAACTGTGGCACCTGTCTGCTGAAATAGAGAAGCAATGAGGGCCATGGTCTGCAGGTGCTGCTGCTGTAGCTGATGTTGTGAATCCTGTCGAGCTCGTATCTCAGCTAGAGCAATCTCATGCCGCTGCTCGGCACGCTCCTGGTTTGCAGCCAATCTGTCAAGAACCTGAGTCATGCGCTCAATAGCTGCTCCTAAGCTGCCTGCCTCTGTATCATGCTGACGAGGTGGAGGACGAACTGGAATGTAGTACTCCTCATCATCCTCGGAGTCTGAGGTAGTGATCTCATATCCTCCTGCCTCAGCTGCTGCAATTTCTGCTTCTTCCTCTGCTGCTAGCTGCTCAACTCTGGCATCCTGCTCAGCTCCTGTCTCTGTAACTGGGTCTCCATGCCTTGGGATGACCGAAGTGGGGCTGGCAGTGACTCTGACAATCTGAGAAGCATCATAAGAGCCAAACATCTCATACCTCATTGGATCTTCATATTCCTTTCTGATAGAGTCTGGAAGATCACTGTTTCTATAAATGAGCCAGGTGATCCAATGAGCATAGTGCATCAGGCGATGTTTGGTGAAGCTCCCATAGATGACATCCTCCATATCACAAAGCATCAAATCCCAGATGTCAAAAGGAATCTTCCTCACAAGATGTGATACTATCCACTGCTGCAGCCTGGTGAATCCATTTCTGAAGCCGGGCCTGGCAAGAATGGTATACCTCTGAATCTGATCAAGAATGCGAGCAAGAGGTAGCTCATCCTGGGGTGTCCTGCTCGACCCTGCTCCAAAGTTAGGTCCAAAGACCTCTCTCATGATCTCAGGAGGTGGCAGAACTCCTCCCTGTGCACGTTTGGGTGGCTCAATCTGAGGAAAGCAAAGCTGATGCAGCTTGATGGGCTGCTCTGAAATCCCCAAGAAGTTCCTGGCTTCCTCACTAGACAGATTCTGTCTCTGACCATGAATGGTGTAAGAAATGAGTGAATGGTTTGGAGCAATCCATAGTGTAGCATAGAACTCTAACACCCATTCTGGAATGTATCTGCTAGATCTTCTAATCAAGTCAATCATCCCTGGCTGAGCACCCAAGTACTCTCTGAAGCGCTAACCCATGACATATGAGAAACTCTCAGCTGAAACTGTCCTCTCCTTGGTTATTTTTGACTTCTGCCTGTATGCCTCAACAAGAGACTTGTGCAAAGCTGTATAATAAGGTGCACCAGCTCTCTCTCTGGAAGGTGGAAACCAGGTGTTAATGTCCACCTGTCTGATAGCCTGAATCTTCTTGGCGCTTGCTTTCAACAGCTCCTCTGTACTCAGTCTAGGTCCTATAGGGCCCCCGGGCCGCCCTCGTGGAGTGGATGAGGACCCCCCTCCCGTGGATCGCTGGATCGCTCGTCTTGCCGAAGTGTCGACACGGAGGACCGTCGTCGAGGAGAGAGCTCCTGCTGCTCAAGAATGGCCTCCTCTGCCTCCTCAGCCTCTGCCTCTGCCTCCTGTGCTGCAGCTGATCCGGGCTCTCGTATCTGAATGCCTGCACCTCTGCGAGTTCTCCTCTCAGCACGCTCTGCTGCTGCTGCCACTGCTAGAGCTACCTGTGAATCAGCTGGCAACCTCTTTCTTTTCCTCATGGTCATGGTCTTCTTGCCCTTAGCTTTCTCAATCATCTCAGGTAGATTTGGCCTTCTGTGCGGATCATCATCTCCCCCTGAACCCCTGCCTGAATTCTTGCACCTTGGCATGTCTGACACTGTCCTTGATCAAGCAATAAGCTGCAAGAAGGTGAACTGCCACTTGTGAGGCTTGGCCTGAAACCATACTCCTAGGCTTGGCCTAGAGTTCAACTGCCACTGCCCACCGTCGACTGTCAATGCAACCAAATGACTAGCTCGCTGCAAGAGATAGAATAGAGAGGATTTATAACCATAAGCATTTCTAGAGAAGAGAAAACCTAGTTAGAAGCATAGCACTTAGGTGAGACATAGATGAAAATGATGGATACCTAGAGCATTTTTCAAAACCCTATGAAAGGATAAGAGACGACGGCGTAGGGCACACCTTAGGGCTAGGGCTTGATCACTGCATGAAGATTGTGAAAGGAATCAAAGCAGTGAGCTAAGGAAACCGGTTGGGGCATTTTAACGAGCACCTTGAGGGCAAGGTATGAGCTCACCATGGATTGGCTTCTCTTGCTCACAAATGACGCCAGGCGGCGAGCAAACACGTAGAGAAGAAGATCACAGGGGAATACGCCGTGGACGAAGCACGAAAATCTTGCCGAAGAAATAGAAGTCTGGGCGGCGGCGGTGAACTCCACGGCGGCAAGCTCTGTGGGCTGGGGCTGCCGGCGCGTGCGGAGGAGGACTGCGGCCGGGCAGGTGCACCGCGGTGGCTGGATGGCGCGCACGCGATTTGAGGAGGAGCAGGGCGGCGCTAGGGTTAGGTTTGAGTGCGGCGCGGCGGCGTACGGATGCCGGAGGAGAAGGAAACGGCCGCGGGACGATTTGGAATGAAGGAGAGAATGAGATGGCCCCACACGTCAGAATAAGTTAACTGCGCTTGTCTCCTTCGCGCCGGACGCGTCTGGAGTGCGTCTGGCGGGTCGTCGGACGCCGACCAGAAACATTTGAAATTCTCTGGCTCAGGTCGATTTCGTCGGACGCGCAGCGGACGCGGTAGCCGAACGCGGGCTGTACACTGTGCTGCGTCCGGCCAGTGATGATCTGCTGATCTTCACTGTGCCTTCCTTCAGAACTCGCCGGACGCGTCCGCCGGGTCTTCAAGTGCGCGTCCGGCGCTCTTTGAAGAGCTGAGGTGAATCTTTTCTCCGCGGCACCTGCTCCCAATTGGCTTTCAAACTTTTGAAGAGTCAACTAAACACAGTTTGGAGCCAATATGAGATCCTCACTCTCAAACCCTCAATTTTCAAATAGTTTGCCATAGGCTAAACATAATTTTCGAAAATAGGCAATAAACATGAGCGAGGAACAACGTATGGCCATGAGCTTGAGTTTCTAAACCAATAGAATCGTCAAATGCTCTCTCAATTCATGGACGAACATAGAGGTTGCTCAAAAGATAAGCGAAAAGAAACGAAAAGCAACACACAAGCAATAAATTACTGAAATTTGAATCTAGGTGGTTTGTCAAGTTTGAACCAAGGGTAAGCTTCTTCACACCTCCGACGAGGGTTATCTTAACCATGTTAGACAAGCCCTATATGCATTACAGAAATTTAAACGTGCTCTATAATACAATGCAATGCAACCGACAACACCTTTCATCTCTTACTTGTGAAGTTGCTTAGGTCAAGGATATTGAGCTCATTCCTTAACCTACAGAAGGTTGATTCATCCAATGGCTTTGTGAAGATATCCGCTAATTGATCCTCACTTCTTACACCTTCTAGAGATATATCCTTTTTAGAGACATGATCTCTAAGAAAGTGGTGGCGGATATCTATATGCTTTGTGCGAGAGTGTTGAACCGGGTTGTTGGCAATCTTCACTGCACTCTCATTGTCGCACAAAAGAGTCACTTGACCAAGATTCACTCCATAGTCAAGGAGGGTTTGTTTCATGTACAAAATTTGTGCACAACAAGCCCCATTTGCTATGTACTCGCTTCGGGTTTGTGGATAGCGCAACACATTTCCGCTTCTTTGATGACCAAGAGACAAGTGACCTCCCAAGCAAATGGCACCCTCCGGATGTGCTTTTTCTATCAATTTTGCAACCGGCATAATCCGATCGGAATAGCCAACAAGTTGGAATCTTGCTCCTTTGGGATACCATAGGCCAATGCTTGGGGTGAGCCGCAAGTACCTAAGGATTCTCTTGACTGCACTTAAGTGAGCTTCCTTAGGATCGGCTTGAAAGCGAGCACACATACACACACTAAACATGATGTCAGGCCTAGATGCAGTGAGGTACAACAAACTACCGATCATAGAGCGGTAAAGAGTTTGATCCACAGAGTTACCTTCCACATCAAGGTTGAGATGCCCATTAGATGCCATGGGTGTGTTGATTGGCTTGCAATCCTTCATATCAAACCTCTTGAGGAGGTCCTTGGTATACTTCTCTTGAGATATGAAGGTCCCTTCCTTCATTTGCTTGATTTGAAAACCAAGGAAGAAGTTGAGCTCACCAATCATAGACATCTCGAACTCTTTTGACATCATGTCACCAAACTTCTTGCATTCTTCTTCATTTGTTGAGCCGAAGATGATATCATCAACATATACTTGACAAATAAAGATTTCTCCATTAACCTTCTTGGTGAATAATGTGGTGTCAACCTTCCCGATGGTGAACCCCTTCTCAATGAGGAAGTCTCTAAGGTGCTCATACCATGCTCTAGGGGCCTGCTTGAGCCCATAAAGTGCCTTGGACAACCTGAAAACATGATTAGGGCAGCTAGGGTCCTCGAACCCGGGAGGTTGATTAACATAGACAAGCTCATTAATGAAACCATTAAGAAATGCACTCTTCACATCCATTTGAAATAGTTTCATTTCATGGTGTGAAGCATATGCAAGGAGGATATGGATGGCTTCAAGTCTTGCAATGGGTGCAAAGGTCTCTCCAAAATCAAGGCCTTCAACTTGAGAGAACCCCTTTGCCACGAGCCTTGCCTTGTTTCTCACAACATTGCCTTGGTCATCTTGCTTGTTGCGGAACACCCACTTTGTACCTATGATTCTTGCATTCTTGGGACGCTCTTCAAGTGTCCAAACCTTGTTGCGGGTGAAGTTGTTCAATTCTTCGTGCATGGCATTCACCCAATCCGGATCTTGAAGAGCTTCACCTACATCTTTAGGCTCAACACAAGAAACAAAAGAGTGATGTTCAGCAATATTAGCAAGTCTTTGAGATCGAGTCATTACACCCCTTGATGGACTCCCTATGATTTGATCTTGTGGGTGATCATGGAGTTTAGGAATTCTCTTTTCAACCACTTGAGGGGTAGGTTGGGGAGCATCAACATCTTGAGCTTATGCCTCTCTTTGTTCATGGGAGACATGAGTATCTTCATGTTCAGTCATCCCATCCTTTTCTTTGTCATCTTGAGGCACACTTGAAGAGATAGAAGGCTTGTCGATGACTTGCACTTCATCATCATCTTCTTTAGGCTTGATGTCTCCCACCGGCATATTCTTCATTGCTTCCCTCAATGGTTCATAACCTACATCATCAAGATTCTCAATTGCTCCTTGGGAGCCGTTAGATTCATCAAACTCCACATCATATATTTCTTCTACCAAACCGGTGGCATGGTTGAATACTCGATATGCTTTGGATTTTGATGAGTAACCAACAAGAAAACCAATATCACAACGTCTTTGAAACTTCCCTAGGTGTTGCCTTTTCTTGTAGATGTAGCATTTGCAACCAAACACCCGGAAGTAGGAGACGTCCGACTTCTTCCCATTGAGCAGCTCATAGGGGGTCTTGCCATGAAACTTGTGAAGATATAACCGATTAGATGCATAGCATGTTGTGTTGATAGCTTCAGCCCACAAGTTCTCTGGGGTGTTGTACTCATCAAGCATTGTTCTTGCTAGAGTGATCAAGGTCCGGTTCTTCCTCTCTACTATGCCATTTTGCTGAGGTGTGTAGGTGGAAGAGACTTCATGTTTAATCCCAACTTCATCACAATAAGCTTCAATGTTGGTGTTGTCAAATTCTTTGCCATTGTCACTTCTAATTTTCTTGATCTTGACATCAAATTCATTTTGAGCTCTCTTTGCAAACTTCTTGAAGCAAGGAGTAGCTTCGGATTTGTCATGAAGGAAGAATGTCCAAGTGTATCTTGAGAAGTCATCAACAATCACTAGGCAATGAAGTTTCCCACCGAGGCTCTTGTATGTGGTTGGTCCAAATAAATCCATGTGCAACAGTTCTAGCACTCTTGAAGTTGACAGAAAAGCCTTGGTTGGATGAGTGTTTGCAACTTGTTTGCCGGCTTGACATACGCTGCAAGGTTTGTTCTTTTCAAACTTGACATCTTTTAAGCCTCTCACTAACTCTTTCTTCAAAAGCTTCTTGAGTATGCTCATACCAACATGTGCTAGCCTCCTATGCCACAACCATCCAAGTGAAGTTTTGGACAGCAAACACACATTCAAATTTGCATCTTCGGAGGTGAAATCCACTAGATAGAGATTGTTGTATCTAAAGCCTTTGAATATCACAGTTGAATCTTCTTTCTTTGACACTATCACTTCCTTCTCATCAAACAAGCATTTGAATCCAAGATCACATAGTTGACCTACTGACAGCAAGTTGAAGCTCAATGGTTTAACATAAAGCACATTTGACAAAGAGTGATCATTTGATATTGCAACTTTGCCCAAACCCTTGACTTTGCCCTTTGAATTATCACCAAATGTGATCCTTTCTTGCTCTTGTTCTCCTTCATCTAGTGAGGCAAACATACGAGGTTCACCGGTCATATGTTGAGTGCAACCACTGTCAATAACCCAATGACTTCCACCGGTCCTGTAGTTCACCTACACACAAGAGATCAAGCTTGAGGTTTAGGGACCCAAACTTGTTGAGGGCCCTTGACTTTCTCTACTAGAGACTTTGCAACCCAAATTTGCTTAGGCCTATTCTTATTGGGGGGCCTAAGAAGGTGACATTCACTTGTCCTTTTGAATCCTTTCTAACCACATAATGAGCATTGTATGCAAAGGGTCTAGCATGCTTGGGCAAGGGTTGTGGTGGTGGAGTTTGGCACTCATGAGCAAAATGACCTTCTTGTCCACACTCAAAGCATCTCTTTGGCTTCGGCTTTGGCTTTTGCTTTTGTTGATTTGCTTGCTTTGCTTGATGTTGCTTCTCTTGATGTGCCTTGAACCCAATGCCACTTTTATCGGTCTTCATTACAATGTTCATCAAGAGTTCGCTTTGGAGTGACTTTCCTTTTGCAAACTTGCTCAACCCAATCTTGAGATGTTCTTTCTCTTGCTTGAGCTTCAAGTTCTCTTCTAGAAGTGACTCATTTGTTGTTTGCTTCAAGCATGACACTTCAAAGTGGAGTCTTTTGTTCTCTTCTTTGAGCTTCTCATTCTCAAGTGCTAGTCCCTCATCTTCAATGGTGACAATGTGACTAATTTTGGCTTGTTCAAGATCCTTCTTGTGCTGTTCATTTTTATTTTTCATCTTGACATAATCATCATAGTGCTCAGCCACCACCACTAGCTTGCCTTTGCTACTAGCACTTTGCTCAATGATCTCATCACACGATGTAGCTACATCATTCTTAGCAACATTGTTAGTAGCCTCATGTTTTTTGGTAAGAAGCTCATAAGCCATCGCTAGATTCCCATGATCAACTTTAATAGTTGTGTACTCCTCTTTTAGAGAGCTATAACTAGATTTGAGCTCATTATGCTTCTTCTCAAGGTTCTCATTTTCAACTTTAAGCCCTTTTTCAGAAGCTTTGAGTTCCTTGAGTTTAGAAGACATAATTTCATTTTGATCTCTAAGCTCATCTCTAGTCTTTTGCATAGCTTCCATCTTTTCTAAAAGAGAGGTATTTTCACTATCAAGCTCATCACATCTTCCTCTAGTCTTTATGATGGTTTTTGAGTATTTTCTAATCAATTTAACAAGCTCATCATAGGAAGGTGACTCATACTCCTCATCACTATCACTTTCACTACCACTATCATCACTATCCCCATGCTTAGGATGTACCTTCTTTTCACCTTTAGCCATGAGGCAAAAGTGGGATGGTGTAGATGATGATGGTAGAATTTGTGGAGGCGGTGAAGACCCAATACCAATGGCGGCAACTCCTTCATCATCACTATCTTCATCGGATGACCCACAAGAAGATTCAATATCGGTGAGCCAATCACCAACAATATAAGCCTTGCCATCTTTCTTCTTGTGATGCTCTTTCTTTTCTTCCTTCTTCTTGTGATGCTTGTCTTTCTTCTTCTCTTCTTTTTCTTCATCATCACTTGAGTCATCCTTCTTGTCCTTGCCCTTCTTCTTGTACTTCTTGTCTTTTGGAGGCTCCGGACATTGATGAGCTAGGTGACCAATCTTGTGACAATTGAAGCACTCCATTTCGGAGATGGGCTTTCTCTTGCTGCTTGTGAAGAACTTCTTCTTCTTGCCATCAAATTTGACACCATTCTTGTTGAGCTTCTTCAACATCTTGGTGGTCTTCTTTACCATGAGAGCAAGACTCAAGTCATCAATTACAGCATCGCTTGAATCATCATAAGTTGCCTTGGCCTTGCCTTTCCTTGAGTGACTTGCATTGAGGGCCAAGTCTTTCTTCTTGGATGATGAGCCATCCTCGGGGGTGAGATGCATGTACATCTCATGAGCATTGATCTTTCCCAATATTTGTGTTGGTGTAGCATTGGAAAGATCACCTTAGTGAAGCACTGTGACAATGTGCCCATATTTCTCAATGGGGAGGACACACAAGATCTTCCTTGCAACATCTGATGCAGTCATTTGATTGAGTCCAAGCCCATTGAGTTCCTCTACAATAGTGTTCAAACGGGAATACATCTCATTAGCACTTTCGTTAGACTTCATCTCAAAAGAATTTAACTTGCGCATAACAAGATGATAGCGTTCCTCACGCTCACTCTTAGTTTCCTCATGGAGCGCACAAAGGTCGGACCATAGTGCATGGGCGTCCTTGTGGTTCCGCACACGATTGAACACATCCTTACAAAGGCCGCGGAAAATAGCGTTCCTTGCCTTTGCATTCCACTTCTCGTAGTTAACCTCATCACCGACAAGGTTAGCGGAATCCTTGGGTTTTGGGAGTCCTTGAGAACCGGCACAGAAGCATCCAACATCTATCGCTTCTAAATGTGCTTTCATGCGAATTTTCCAGTAGGGAAAATTGTCTCCATCGAACATGGGTGGAGGTCCATCCCCATGGGACATCTTTACTCTAGGCGGTTAAGCCTAATTAAGAGCAAACCGGCTCCGATACCACTTGAAAGGATCAAGATGCCCAAGAGGGGGGTGAATTGGGCTAATTCTAAAAATTATCGCAGAATTAAACCTACTAGCCCATGATTCACCCCTCGGTGCCTATGTGTGTTCCTAAACAATCGATCAACTAAAGTTTTGCACCCTAAGTTCCAATCCTATTCTAGCATGGCAGTTCTAGAAAAATAAGTGCTAGAAAGTAAATACGGAAAGTAAAGGGACAAGGAACACGGCGATCTTTTTTCCGAGGTATCGGAGAGTCGCCACTCTCCACTAGTCCTCGTTGGAGCACCCGCGCAGGGGTACAGCTCCCCCTTGATCTTCGCAAGGACCAAGTGCTCTCTAGGGCTGATTCTTCGTCGCTCCGACGCGGTGAATCGCCAAGAACCGCTCACAAGATGAGTTGGGTCATCCACAAGCACCGCCGGATGATCACCAAGCTCCAATCACCACCAAGCCGTCTAGGTGATGGCGATCACCAAGATTAACAGGCACAAACTCTCACTTGACCTCGCAAAGCCTAGGGAGAAGAGTGGATGCACACTAGCTACTCTCGATCTCTCATGAACTCATGGATTCGCAAATCTCTTCACTTCATGAGGCTCTTGCAACTCCCTTGCTCTCACAAGTTGGCTATCAGCTGAACAAATGAGCAAGAGAGCTAAAAAGGAGAGGGTAAGGTCGTATTTATAGCCACAGGCAAAATCCAACCGTTACCCTGAATTTTAGCTCAGGAGCGCCGGACGCGTCCGGCCGGCCACCGCCCGGACGCGTCCGGCGCTCAGAAACTTTCAAACGGCTAACTAGCCGTTGGACTACAGTGCGAGCGCCGGACGCGTCCGGGGCCCGTGTCTGGCGCACGTCCGGTCAAGAAGCCCAACTCCCAGAAAGTTTCTGGTCCGCGTCCGGCGGGGCGCCGGACGCTGGGCCGACGCGTCCGCCGCTCAGGGCAGACCATGGCCAACTCAAGCAAGCGCCGGACGCGTCCGGCGCCCTTGGCTGGCGCGTCCGGCGCCTGTTGAAATGCACATTTTCACTTGATCCTCGATCTTTCGAAAATGGCGACGACTTCAACTGATCTCAGGGCTCTCAAGTAACATCCTAGTGCTAAGATTTCATCAGTGTGCACCACACCTAAACCAAAGACTCAACCAGGTCAAGCTACCCGTTTGCACCCCCCCCCCCTTAATAGTACGGACAAAAGAGAAAACAAAGTCCTAACGACTATTCCGACGTCTCTCAACACCATCGACAATCGGGACTGACCGTCTTTAACCTTGTCGTCCATCCTTTGAAAACTGAAAACGATTTCCATCGATAAGAGGGCATGACAACCACATTGCCTGAGATTCCATTACCATGACCTAACTTCCACTGTTTCTGCAAGACACACGTTAGTCATAGTAATCTATATTGCCATCAATCATCGAAACCCACATCAAGGGGCCTAGATGCTTTCAGAACCATCCTCTCCTCAATTTTCTTGAGACTAGAGTTGATGGTGACAAAGTTCTTGTGCATCCCCTCGATCATCTCATTGACGTTGATCATGAAGGATTCTAGAATGTCAGCGATGTTGGCAAATTCGTTCTTCATGGTGTTGTGGATGTTCTTCATGGTGTTGTGGATCAATCTGGAAGCCTGATATCAGGTATAACATGCAGTGCATAGGGGCCACATGGCAGCCTGAGCGAGGCCCGGGAGAGGGTGGCAACGGCGTGGGGGGAGAGGCGGCGCGCGTGGGGGAGCAGGAGAGAGGGAGGGGATAAGGGATAACCCTTTTCCGTATTGCCTTTAATTGATTACAACCTCCTGGTATTTATAATCTTGAATCAGGCTTAACCCCTAAGCAATCTCTGAATCCTGCGGATCCTTGATTCCTATTTATTAATCCCTATTTCTTCTAATTTATCTCGGTGACGTGGCGGACTTGTTGACTCGGCACGGTGGGACCGGGATAGGCTGTGGCCGGCGGCGGCGGCGTCCAGTTCGCGTGCGCCCCTCCCCCTCCTAGGGTTTGCGGGGTTTGCTCCTTCGGTTGGTTGGTTCGTCTTCCTTCTGGGCCGAATTTGATACATTGATTCTACTTTACGAGTGGGCCAGAGTCATACTTGTTACAAATTAAAATACATTAGGATAATTATCATGTATCTTCATAATAAGTTTATTTAGAACTATAAACGTTACTAAGAATTTGGTCAAAAAAGTGAATCATTTTACATAAACCATAATTGTTTTTTTTATAGAAGGACTATCATTTTCAGAGTGCAAAATAGATAGACCGAAAAGGACAAAGGCGTGTGGCCAGTGCATGCATCAATGCATGTTTATATACATCAGTTGGTCTAGCGCCAAAAGGTTGGTCGTCCGATATATATGGTCCATCGATCGTAGCTATTACGTACATCACGGGGCGCTCGCTAATGGTACATAGTACACATCAGTCTATTGGTCCCTTTTAACTTTAATGCCAAGCCACAAGTGTGTGTGTGTATATATCTCTTGGTCGGTCTCGGTGTGGCATGACTCAACATTGAGGTATACAGCTAGGTACGTAGCAGCCACGCCATATATCATGCATAATTTTTAATAAAAAGATTTTATTTTTTTCAAACTATATATACCGTGCCCCCAAAATGCAATGCAAAGAGAGAGACTGGACGAGAAGCTGAGGAGGGGTAGGGCCGGCCGGCAGAGGGAGAGAGCGACGTACGATCGGCACCATCATCAGCTGAATATATCACTGGAGATTGGAGTTGAGACGTCTCTGGATCGACTGTCCACACCATGCATGTCATGTGTCCTGTTTCGTGGTACACCGTACAGTGTGACGTCTCCTCCGGCCTGCACTACCTCCATTCTTCTCTCGGCTTAATTTCTTCCCTCTGATGATGGGCTGATGATACTATATATCTAGCTATATCTCTCTTACTAACATTATTATATATGTAATGGCAGGCATGGACGATCAGTCAGGTGGCAGTCCCTCCGATCGACCATCTTTGTTGGTTTGTTGGCCTACAACAACTAATAATATTCTTTTATAATTTGCACATACATATACTACCACTATAATATATATATAGCTATACTTATGTTCATAGATATGCATATGCTATAGGCAGGTCGTCGTACAGTCGTACTATGGATCGGAGATCATGCATCATGCAATGTACTATAATCGCTTGTCTTCTTTACATGCACCATCATATATAATGCAAATGCAATCGTGTAATATATATGTAGGCCACGCGAGCGACGTGTTGCCGTTGTTTGCATGGTCACCGTTGCCCAGCGCGTCTTCTCGTTATCTCCACTGTTTCCTCCTCGCTACCGGACATGATCTTAACACTGTTACGTACTGAACTGAAGGGTCCATGTGAATCAATCATTGTCAGATGCATGTTTTTCTATTTGGTGATCATCTTATAATTAGAAGAGGAAAAAGTCTACATCACCCTCTAACCTTTGATACCTGGAACACTTAACCCCCTCACCTATAAAACCGGATTTCCTGCTCCCTGATCTTTCAAAACTGTTCAAATAACCCCCTGGGGCGGTTTTAGAGGATGGTTTTGCTTAGGTGACAGTCAAACTGATCCAATTTGGACACATCAGCGCATGGGCCCACGTGTCAGCGGGAGCAGCCCTTCTTCTTCCTCTCTACCTTTCTTTTTTTCTCTCTCTTTCTTCTTCCTTCACGAGCATCCACAGGTGCAGCTCTGGCCGGGGGCGCTAGCCAGGTTGCCACAGGCACGGGCGCCGCTGGTCAGGCCGCCCCAGCCGCGGGCGCTGCAGGGCGCCGTGGGCGCACGGGCGAGGGCGCAGACCGCCGCGCCGCGTGCGAAGCTGGAGCGCGGCCCCCGTCGCCCGCCCATGCGGGGAGAGCCGATTGTTGGACGCGATGGACGCGCGGCTCGGTGGGGAGTTCGATGAGGGCGATGCACCGCTTCACCGCGACCATGGCGCCCGTGTCGGGGACGATGCCCTTGTACACGGTGTCGAACGCGTCGTTGCCGCCGACACCACGTTGCTGTCAACGCGCTTGCTCCTAGTGGCCACCGCCACCGTGTTTGTCTGCCCGCCGCACTTCCTAGCCCTCGCGCGCCGCGCCAGCGCCGCATGCACCGGCGGCCGCGGCGTTCCCGACCCGCCGGCATTCCTGTCCACCGCCGCCGCGGCGCCCGTCATGCAGCTGGTGGAGCCGGCGTCGTTGGCGTCACTCCCGGGAGCAGCAGGTTTGAGACGGGCGGCAGGAGCACCGCCTGTAGCTGCTGCGTGCGGCCACCGCCACGTGCAGCAGTTGCGCCCATGGAGAAATGGCGTCATGGAGAGCAGCCTACCGGAGGTCCATCCGCGCGCCGCCAGGCGGAGCGGCGCCCAGGTGGCCCGCGCCCAGGTCAGGGCTAGCTGTGTCGCGCCAGGGGAAGGGGAGGGGCGGCCCCCGCGCTGTCGCCGGTCCGGGAGGGACCGTGCCGGGGAGGGGCGGCCGCCGCCGCCGCGCCAGGGTAAAGGGAGGAGCGGGAGCGACGCACTGTCGCGGGAGGGGAGGGGAGGGCCGGCCCCGTCGCCCGTCGGAGAGGGTCGAGCAGCGCCGCCGAGGACGGGCGAGCGCGGGTCAAGCCGCTCAGGCGCCGCCGTTCCAGCTGACAAGCGGGCCCTAGAGTTGTTGTGTCCAAATTGGACCAGTTTGACTGCCACCTAAGCAACCACCCTCCAAAACCGCCCCAGAGGGTTATTTGAATGGTTTTGAAATGTCACGGGGCAGGAAACTCGGTTTTGTAGGTGGGAGGGTTAAGTATTCCAGGTATCAAAAGTTACGTGGTGATGTAGACTTTTTCCAATTAGAAGACGAGGCTGACGATCAATGCTCTTTCAACGTACGTGTCAGATGCATCCCGTTCCAGCTTATAAATATCAAAACTAGACAATTACTAAGGAAATGAATTGGAGGTGAAAAAAAAAGTGGTGTTCTAGATTTACTCTAGCATATCTTTCTTACGGTTTACAATATATACTTAGATATGGATTGGGATGCATTTGTACTCCCAACTATATATGTGTAATTCGCCTCACAAACGATGCATGGCTAGCGCTTCCGTTGCCATGGCCCGCCCCCTTCTCGTATTTTTTTTTTCTCGATCGGGCCATTCACCTATATTTCATTAAGAGAAAGAGTCACACGATACAAATTGCACGCAAACGCTCGTTGGCAAGAAGGCCATCAGGAAGCTAGGCGTAAACCTAAACTACGGGGTTCTTATTTAGTATTACATGGATAAAAAAATCTTGTGACCAAAAGGGCAGGGTGATCGTCAACGTGCTGAACCCAGCCTCCACCCAAGCCTCCGCCTCCCGCACAGTCCGATTGAATAGCGCTTGAGTACCAACGGCTTCTCTCTGGAACGTTTTGTTTCTCTCCTTCCAAACGGACCACGAAATGAGAAAAAAGCAGCGAACCAAATGTTGCTTGTCCCTGATGATAAACTCCGATCCATTGTGTAAGCCACCATTAGCGAGATCTTCACTAACTTCTGGGACCATGGCAAGCGCCACAAACCACAACTCGCTCTCTAGCAACCACACAGTCAATGAAAAGATGATCCCATGTCTCTTGTTCTTGACCGCACAAAGCACAAGGGTCATCATCTTGCTCATTCCGTTCATAGAAGTTAGAGTTTATATTGAATAGTGTGTGTATTATGGGCTATACATTATTGTCTTTATTGTGGATTCCTTGGCTGATCTTGTTTTATATATATAGATAATTTTGATATAAATTTTGGTGTTCTGGATGTTTTTTTTTTTAATATGGTGTGATGGTAGTCATACTCCCAAGATTTCCTTGTTTGTATCACCGGTTCGGTAGATCCCGATCTTGTGATGCCCGTGACTCAGGAAGTTATATATCCATGGTTCCAGTTCAACATGTGTTGGTGTCGACGCTCTTTCAATATGTCTGATATTTCATCAACCATGGCGTCTCGGATGATGGGAAAGTTTAATTTGGGGCCTGTTGTTATAGATGATTAAATTGGAGGGTATTTGCTCCAACTACGATATGACCGTACGTTGCAGACTATCACTGACCTTTTGGCACATCGGAAGGCAACATGATGTACTGGAGGTAAATAAAAAAAAATATTGGTGTGTTTGGTTTGAGGAATATGTTAGTCCATCATCTCCTTATTTTCATCACCTTTATTTTTGTTTGGTTCAAATAGATTATGCTGATGCATCATCACATCATTCCTCACAAGCTATTACTAGTATGAGGAATGGAGTCATCCCGTCAGATCTGAGAAAAATAGACTCAGTGCACCATAGTCTCTCATCTAGGATGGAGTAAGTGATTTCGTCTCTGAAACCAAAAACTGTCTATAATAAGACGTATTGACCAGTCACATGGTTCTGTTGTCGACGCAGGAACTGAAAACCAACAGGTCGCGCGCTAGCTAAGTGATCATATATGTGTCGTTGTGTTGACGCTGTTGGCCGGCCTAGATCGTCAGCACACTCAGCTGCATGTAGTACGTACTAGCTAGCCATGCATGTCGTCGCATTCATAATAAGGAATCGAAGTGCTAATAATTCACGTGGCCACACCGTCTAGCTCGCTCGATCGAGTCAAAGGATGAAGAGAAAGAGAACGACTAATTGAACTGTGTCAGTCACTGCACGGCCGGTGCCGACTGCCCGTAGCGCTCCATCGTCGTCTAGCGCCTGTACAGTACCAGTGATCTCGATCTGATCGGTGCTCGATCATGACACCGGAACGTCGTCTGCTTCGTCGTCACACGGACTGTCGTCGCCGGCCGTAAATCCGTCCGTCCGTCCTTGGCTTCTTTTCTCTCCTCATCACCATCTCTCCTGTTGGTCCCGTTGTAGCTACTAGCTAGCTGAGTCATACCGTGCCCTAGCTTGTCATAACCCTAACCGCTGCTCGTCCTTTGTCGTAGGCCGGCCCGGCCATGCCACGCCTGCTTTGTCGCCCTCCACGTCCGCGCCACGGTACTGCTACCGAGTCTTCAGTTGAGATATGCCAACCGTACAGCCTTTTTATAGGTACAATGTACAAAGCCGTATGTGTTTACACTAGTGTACATGCATGTATGTATGTATATATGTGAACGACCTTTTGCTCTAATGAAGTCAAACTATTTCAAATTTGCCTAATAAATTTATAGAGAGGACTTTAGGTTTTATGCTATCAATATATCTCTACTATAATGGAAAACTTCTCCAAGAGTTTGAAACACTCAAACTCACCCCTAGCCCACAGCCGGCACTCAAACTCACCGTCCTGCAACGGTCAGGGATCAAATCCCACCAGCGACGGAAATCACTTAATCACAGTAAAAAAACACAGAAGGAATCACACGATCTAATTTACAATCGCATCCCACCTCAGGACGCCGGTCTTCATCTTCTCTGCTACCGGCCGCGAGCATCGTAGCAGACACGGGGACACGAACGCAGCGCCGAGGCTGTCATGATCTCCAGCGGCAGGAGGAGGAGTACAACGCCCACGCCGCCGCACTCACCCTGAAGCACCAAACGACTGGGCACCATGCCGCCACGGGCAGGGAGCTCCTCCTTCGGCTTACCAAATCCCCGCGCCCCCCGTATGAATCCGATGTGCCCCGCCCCCGCCGTGGTCTGTCCGATCCGCACTGAATCATCGCAATTGGGGGGCAACCCTAATTCGATCTCGACATGTTACTCCGCGATGGGTGTCGGCAGCAGCGGCCCCTCCTTTGCCTCCACCGTTTCGCCGCTGCGCGGCCGTTCCCGAGGCTCGACATGTTCTCCACCAACTCCCCTTCGTCGGCCCCATCCGAGATGACATCCACGTCGGTCACCAAAACGGTGAACGACTCTCACCACTTCAAGATCGTTGTCTACTGCCTCTCCAAGGCGATCGGGGTGGTTCATCGCCTCTGAATCCTTCAACATGGGGATGACGCTGGCTAGGCTATGTTTCACTGTGTTGGTGAGGCACGTCAAGGTGGGCGAGGAGAAGGACGCCGAGGTCAGGTGGTTCCTCGATGCCAGTGCAGTGCTCGACGTGCCTGCTAGACCACCCAATTAAGTCGTAAGCTACTGCTAGGAGGGAGTCCTTTGTGAAGAAGGCAGGGTTGGCCATGAACCCCACGGGGAGGAAGCTGTTTGAGATGAGGGAGGGGAAGCAGAGCAACTTGTGTGTTGCGGCGGATGTTGGGCCAGCCAAGCCCAAGGAGCTACTTGAGCTTGCTGACAAGGTATACATGCTATTAGTTATTGTGTATTTGTGATGCCTTTCTACTCAGGTTGGTCCATGAATTTGAATGTTGAAAACTCAGGTTGATATCTTGTATGATTTTACACCAAATTTGGGGGGCCAAGCTTCGCACGGTATTTTCTTCTGACTTCGTCTTTCTTATCTTCTCTTTTGTTGTATTACATATCATCATTCTTCCATTGTTTGTCCATAATAGCCCAGTTGGAGTCAGAAATCAGATGTCGGTCCTCTTATTATCCTGTAGATCCTTTTGTTCAATCGAAATGGGTTTTCCGTTAAGGAAAAATTCCTACACCAGGCCAATCTACTTGGTTCTTTAGCAGCGTTAGCACAAGCTAGATAATAGAGGCTCAAAAATTCCGACATTAGGCTCTTCCAGTTAAATATGATATTATCTTTAGTTGTCAGTTTTGTTGAATAATTTTCCAGTTCTCCTATGTCATTCGATGAAAAAATGTTGAACAATTTTTAGTTTCTATTTTTGAGCCTCTAAAGTATCAGATTTTTCGCATAAGCTTCTTTTGGTTTTTGGATTATATATCTTATCTAACTTCGAGTAACATGTGTTCCAGTCTGACTGAGTTCGAGTAACTAGTGTCTAGGATTCTGTGAGTTGGATTGGATATTTGGAGTTTTAATGGTAATGTGAATCGGATTGTCAGGTCTTGCTCGATGAGAAGGTATAGGTGAAGTCTGGGCTAGACGACACAGTAACTTGCTCAACATTGTTGTTACTCCATGTGAGTCTCATCAACATCACCAATTCATTTTCAGTTACCATGCAACAGTTGGAATTTTCAGTGAGTGTGTGTCAGATTATAGTAGAGATATGATTTTGACAAAAGGACACAACATCTCAGAAATATTGAGAAATTTAGTTACTTTTAGTTACTTTGACCTATACCAGTGTTATCTATATTGTTATTAGAAAGTGATCGTGTCCGTGACTAAGACCCATAGTTTCTTGAAGATTGTTTCTTTTGATTTTGTTGCTCGAGTCTTAGTTATGCACAACTTTTACATGTGATGCGTCTTAATTTCCTGAAGAAACGGATACATATTTCTTGCCCTTGGAAAACAGATGTCCTAAAGCGCTGACATTGGAAAATAATGAATTTTTTGGTCCTCTTAATATATCTTTGTCTCCTATGGTGGCTTCCTCTGGTAGTACTTGCAGAAACTCAGCTCCCTCCTGTTCTGAATGTAAGATATCACTGTAACAACTTCTTTGTGGAATTCTTTTTGATAGCATTGGCTGCAACGGTTGATAATTTGTGTGTCCTAAAATATAGCCGTTTGGTTGTTCTCATGTGTACCCTTGAAGTGAGGTCGTTCTGTTGTTTTTATATGTATCCCAGAAATAAAATCGTAATGTTAGCACGGGGCACTATACTAGTAATTATCTAAAATCTAATGATATCCAACCATCTTTTATTAGCAGGTGGATCCAAACAAATTCCCACTAAAATTTAGCTATTAGCTATTAGCTAACCAATTAAATGAATTCTAGCATTTGTGTTAAATTAAAAGGGGTGATGGCCATGATGAATGGTCATGAAATGCAACCTATGGGCCGACGCCGACCCAATTCTATGGTTGCAAGATGGGCTGGGCCGTTTTCGCAGCCCAGCATGTAGGGAAAGACGTGGACTACCAAGTTAGCTGTAGCTGGTAAAATTGTCTCAAAGAAAGAGGAAAAACTGAGCTGGTACGAGTCTTGTGTCTTGTCACGGACGGATTCCGTTCCAGCTGCAGCTTCTGGAACCTTCCTTGAGCTCGCGACCCGCGACCGCGAGTCCCTCCCTCCTCTCCTCTCCTCTCCTCCTTCCTCCTCTCCTCCCGGCCAGCCGCCGCCCTTCCCTTTCCCTTCTCCCACCGTCGCAGGCGATTTGGCATCCAAAGGCGGTCAAGATTCGAGAGGCCGGAGGAACCAGGCGTAGGGCCTCCGACTCCACGCCGTCGTTCGCGCGCGCCGCCCGCCGGCGCAGGGAGGTGCCGCCGCCTCCTCCGCCGCCGCGCCCCAGGGAGATGGGGGCCGATTACTACAAGGTCCTCGGCGTCGACCGCGGCGCCGGGGACGACGACCTCAAGAAGGCCTATCGGAAGCTCGCCATGCGATGGCACCCTGACAAGAACTCCACCAACAAGAAGGAGGCGGAGACCAAGTTCAAGGAGATCTCCGTGGCGTACGAGGTTATTACTGTTGCCAGGATTAACTATTACTGTTCGATTCGCCGGCGACGGGGTTTCGATCCATTCTCTGCCCCTGTCCCGGTTTATGATGACCAACAAAATCCTCAATTCCCTGTCTGTCATACTTTTACCGGCCAGCTATTTGGAAGTACATACATACACTAGTTAATTCGTTACTGCAAATGATTTAACTTTCTCAGATCAGCTCGTCATATTAAAGTAATTTTAGCTAGTAACAAGCAAGACCAATCGTTGCATGTATGAAAGGGGCTGTCTTTCCATCCATATCTTATTAGCTTATCGGTTTGACTTTCTGATTATCTGCACAGCCCAAGTATACATTTCACTCCATGATTCTCTTTGTGTTCACCAATCCTATGTGCCACCTCTCAGGTCCTTAGTGATCCCAAGAAACGTGCAATCTATGATCAGCTAGGGGAAGAAGGGCTTAAGGGGCAGCCACCACCCCCAGGATCAGGAGCAGGAGGTCCCGGCGCATTTCCCTTCTTCTCTGGCGGGGCTCACTCCAACCATTTTAATCCCAGGAGTGCGGACGATATATTTAAAGAGTTCTTTGGCTTCCCTGGCATGGGCGGCATGAGAGAGGGACCAGGATTCCAGAGGTCAGTGTTTGGCAACGATTTCTACCCTTCACGCTTTGGCGCTGAGGGTTCCACCAGTGTGCAGCAGCCATCGCGCAAGGCAGCTGCAATTGAGAACCGACTTCCAGTCAGCCTTGCAGATCTGTACAAGGGTGTCACAAAAAAGATGAAAATCTCAAGAGAGACTATAGATGCCAGCGGGTAAGCTTCCTTTCCTCCATTATTTAACTAGTTTATCAGCTGTCAGTCAGGGTTGTGCTTTGTGTCTTGTGTAAGCTCCTTTTAGAGAATTATCTCATAGTGGACCAGACTATTTGCTTATTTATCCCATTATTTAAAACGTAATAAATGAATCCTATTCAAATAAACTGTAAATCCTAACCATGTTCAATTGGCACGTTAACTGGATTCAGTTGCTACTTTATTTGAGAGAATAAGCAGTAACTGGTTCCAGTTAACATGCCATTTCAAATAGTTCGATAGCAAACAATGAGATAGATTCTTTACTCATTCATCCAGTCATAGTATAAGCTGAGCTTCCTTTTAACCGTTGGCAGTGATGTATTTCCTTTTGGCTGTATAACAGAGTTGGGACCTAGATTAGAGCTTCTCACCTACTCCTTCGGGTTCAAATATACCTTGTTGTAGGATTTCTGCAAGTCAAAACCTTTTCCAACGTTGATCATCAATACGTAAAGAATACGTAGACAGACAACGTAAGATAGATGTACCTAGATTCATCACAAGAAGTACTCTCAATACTTAAATATTATATTTTAATAAAAATGCTACTGAAAGTGATACATTCCAAACTGCGTTTCTTCTAAATGTCATGCACTTTGAATCAGAGGGTGAGAGGGTGCAGGAATATTAGGTGTTGCAGCACCGCCAGTCTACCACTATACCCGTTTGTGATGAAGGGTGAAGGATATAGCAGCCCTTCCTAAATGTCGAGCATCTTATTTGCCCGCATAGCATAGTTGATCAGTTCTCGTGTAATTTACTATCTGGTCAATCCTTAGGGTGTGTACATGGAGCTGCATATGCTTCATTTTTTTTCTGTATTTGATTTATTGACAAACTTGACCCTCTATAAATCCCAAGTGGCAATGAATAAGATAGAACAAACATTTCCAAAACTTTAAAATGAAGCAAATAGAGACAAATCCATGATTTCTTTATGAAGATTCAATTACTGCTTTCCATTTCAAGCTTGTGTCGCATAAAGAGCGGCTATTCATCAATTATACTGATATAGGCAAAGAAAATGTGTTTTTCTGTCCCCGCGACAGTTATGTCAAACTATGAAAGTAATGTATCATGTTATATGCAAACAGATTGCCATTGTATAACCATCTATCAACCTATCATGTACTGTTCCTCACATAACCTAGTGTTGCTTATTTTACTAAATGATTGCCATTCTTTTACTTTTTGTTTTTTGTTCCCTTTTAAATACCTTGTAATCTGATCACTGCAACTACGTGAACTGGTAGTATTTCCTGAGTATAAGAGTCTAATGCTAGTTGTTTTGAAAAGCAAATAACCTTCTTGTTTCTCAGAATTGACCTGCAAATATTATACATTATTTATGCATCCCTCATTTATTCTACCTGAAGATAAAAGAATTGTTGATATTGATTTTGATTTCTTTGCTAGCTAACTTGTTGCCTTTCCGGGGCTGCAAGGAAACATTTGTTGAACTTCATGGGCTTATCAGTTTCATTAAATTAAATTAAATATTGTGATACTGCTACTACTACTATTTCTGTGAACTTTTGCATTTCTCTAATTATTTGGCAGCCTCCTTTTAGAGTACATCTCAAAGCACAAAAGCACAGGAAAACCAATTACGAAAAAAATGGATTTATCTTTTTAGTTTGATGTTTCATTAAGGGTGGTATTGTTTTAACCTTTCAGGGTTACTGGTTAGTATATCTCCTTTTGCTGTCAATGAATTACTCTTTCCGTCACTAGATAAGTGTCGCTTGCAGTTCCTGAGAAACAACTTTGATTAAATATATACTTAAAAAATTAATATTTATGGTATGTAATTTGTATCATTGGAAAGATCTTTGAATCTAGTTTTTTAATAAATTTATTTGAAGACGTAAATGCTGCATGTATTTTCTAAAAATCGAGCACGCACACCAACGGCGACACTTATTTAGGGACGGAGGGAGTATGTTCCGTATGTTTTTGTTTCCTTTAGAGAGTGGTAATCTTATGTTTTCAGTATGATAAATTGTCTTTCCAGTCTTGATTGGTATGCTTCCTCTGTTGAATATACTGTATGTACTTCCAAGACAATGTGTTTGTTACATGGATGCTAATCTTAGTGTTGTGAATAGGAGAATCTCAAACGCGGAGGATATTCTGACAATAGAAGTAAAGCCTGGTTGGAAGAAGGGAACAAAGATTACATTTCCTGATAAGGGAAATGAAGCTCCAAATATGAAACCTGCTGATATTGTTTTCATCATTGATGAGAAGCCCCATGATGTTTTCACTCGGGATGGGAATGATCTTGTCATAACTGAGAAAATCTCACTGGTGGAAGCACTGACTGGCTATACTGCACGCATCACTACACTTGATGGGCGGAGCCTGTCAATACCCATCAACTCAATAATCCATCCGAACTACGAAGAGGTAATCCCTAGAGAGGGCATGCCAATACCCAAGGACCCCACTAAGAAGGGAAATCTGCGAATTAAGTTTAGCATAATGTTCCCTTCTAGGCTGACTTCTGATCAGAAGGCTGGGATCAAAAGGCTATTGGGTTCTTAGGCTGTCTCAAATGACATTTTATGATGAAAGTTATTGTGAATATTGCCAGTTATTGGCTAGGTAGATTTTTATTTTGTCTGGGGGAAGCAGAATACAAGTGAGAGAGGATTGGAGTGTCATTCTATAACATATCTGTAACGGATGGCCATAATGTGTCAGTTTTTATCCCATTATTTACTGAAGGTTTTCCGTGGGTAGTTGATGTCTTGTTGAACGAAGAATGTATTATTCTTCAGGCAACCCATTGAGCTGAGTAGATGACTAGTGCGCAGAAATGCGTTCTGAGGAACGTTATATTCTCTTCTCTTTTGATTTAATATTGGCTCTATGGCTTTTCCTTCACCACTGTGGACATCGCCGAATTGCAAGCCTAAAGATTGGAGGAGGTGCCCATGTTAACTTTGCGCTGTCGATGTGATGGTGCTCTCACAGTCTGAGCCTCCGTCCGATCGACCGTCTTGAATTCTTGATCTCTCAAAGCCAAAAGCGCAGCTCTTGTAATCTCGAAGACAGACTGCATCTTTTCACCTGTATTAACTTCATTTCTTACCTCCCACCATTTCCATTCCAGTGCCATTGCTTTACCACAACACAAATCAATTAGGACATGTATAAAATCTCTAGCTGATGAGGCTGACAATAAGCTCTCCCTGTCCTAAGCTAAGTCTTGCCAGCACCGTTTGACTTGACGGCTTTACACTCGAGGAAACAATGTCCCCCGTCCTCCTCAAATCTCAGGCATACAGGACACCTGGTATTCAGATCAATCCCTTGTCTTCGATTTTTGGCAAACAAGATATCACCTAGATCTTTAGCCAACACCTCTCTAGAGAATTAGACCACGTGCATCGTGATCCTTCTCCTTTCTGATGTACCCTTGTCCATTCCCTCACATCTTCCAGAATATGGTAATGCCGATTTTACCAAGAAAACACCATTTTGGATGAGAGTGCCAAGCAATAACGTCCCCATGTCCTGGGCTCACTGGAATCGCTAAAATATTAGGTGCTGCTTCTTCCCAAATTATATCCCGTATCAGTTGATCATCCCATGTTTCAGTGACTCGATCTATAAGGTCAGATACCTTAGCAGCCAGAACACCACCCCTTGGAGAGTTATAGGTCGTCTGGTAACCACGTTTGGAATCCAGGCATCATCTTCCCAAATTCTAATCTGGTCACCATCACCAACCTGCCAAATCAAACCATTTTTTTTTTTGAGCTTGTACACCTGGATAATACTGCACCATTAGTGCCGTATCTCGCTATCAGAAGTTTTGCACAGAGAGAATCTGGATTCTGCAGCAGCTAGCCTCCATGTCTGGCGAGCCAACATTGCAAGATTCAAGAGGTGTAGATCTCTATATCCATGATCTCCCTTTTCCTTTCACTTTTTTCCCATGATACCCAGTGTAATTTATTCTCCTCCTCTTGTGCTCACCAAAACCAACAAATCATCGTGGTGATCTCATCACATAGTCTTTGTGAGGTCAAAACAGGACATTGCATTGTTCAATGGCTTTGACTAAGATCTCTTTGCCCGCACCGCACCGGAAAGCAAATTTTCTTTTCATCCATGAATATCTTTGCCTTTGATCGCCCCATATGCACTGAGAGACTTTTTTTTTTTTTATCTCATGCACTGAGAGACCTACTAAGTACTTCTCTTGTGTTCTTTTCATCCATGAATATATTTGATTTTGATCGCTCCATATGCACTGGGAGGGGGAGACCTAAGTACTTCCCTTGTGCTTCTGTTGGTCCCATCTCCAATATCTCCATAAAATTATTCTTATTGTGTCATTTGTGTTCTTTCTGGATAATTTGTCTTGTTAATGGCTTGCTCTCAACACTCCTCATATAATTGCAGCATGCATTCTCGTCATTTTTTTTAGAAGAAGCAACGAGTCATCAACGAACAACATGTGAGTTATGCTAGGTTATATTATCTAACATAAAAAACATTTTCGGTGCTCCTTGCCAGTTTTATTACTCTCTTCCAAAAAAGAACAGAAATCTTGCTCACTGAAGAGCAAACAGTTAAAAGTTTGACTAGATATACGTGTAAAATGTATTAATATGAAGAGTCAATCAATTTCAAGTTTGACTAATTATTTATACAAACGGTATTTATACATTTATGATATGTAATAAGTATCACTAGATTAATCATGTAATATACTTTTATAACAAGCATATTTGAAGATACAAATATCAATATTATTTTATATTTAAAACTAGTCAAACTTGGTTTTGTTTGATTTTTTCGTGAAGCAAGATTCCTATTCTTTCTGGAAGGGAGTATGTGGAGAAGGCATGTATTTGACAGATGCAATTCACGCGAGCTCAGTCGATGAGACCTATTGGTTACGGCAAAGCAGGGTGAACGGTCACCGTTTTATTTAGTCAGGCAGAGTCTTGTGCCCTTTGTATTATATACGATACACCACCCGGTATTCCAAGCATCCATTCAGTTACAGGTGAATACCGCTGTCTACCAGTACCAGCAACCAGTTTTACTTAAGAACCGAAAATTGTATCACTGCCAATTCCACAAACAGAATTTGCAGAGTTAATCACCAGATTGGGAACAAACAATGGACCAACTGACTCAAGATGAAAACAAAACAAGGCATAGAAGTAGGTTGTGATTGTCGACGATGTTGTGTCCGAGGAGGTACAACTCAGCCACCCGATAATATTCACAGCAGTCACCTCATCATGCCTTTTTCTGGATTTAAGAAAATAGTAAGATGGCACTATTAGTCAGCAATGAAATGTGCATCCATGTTTCCACTAATACATGTTGCTCATGTATTGAGGACCTAGTGACAAAAAAAAAAAAAGCAGTGAAAACTTACCCTTTTCTCCTCTTCAATCTTAGCCTTAATGTAAGAGTACATAGCAACACCAGCTATGGCAATGGACGTGCCAATTCCAGTTTGGGTGGAAATTTTGTTGCCTGCTCAGTGTAAGGTTTAGCAAGTGTTAGCTAGAACATGACAACAGGAAAAGAAACAATTCTCTGTCTCCTGGAGAAGGCGAAACCGTCCACTCACCAAAAACAATGATTGAGAAACCAATGACAAAAACACGTTTCAACACATTGCCGACAGCATGTGTCAGAGGAGCCACTCGCTCCAAGGTGTTTGTAGCAATCTGCAATACCATGAGCCCATGATCATGTTATGACAGATGGAGGACGGTTCACGATAAAACTGCAAGCCTTTTTTTGACATCATGATCAACTAAATGGTAGATCAGTAAATACTGCATGGGGAAGAAAACATTGCGCAGCCATGTTCTATTATAATACCACGACTTTGTGGCAAGACAGCTAAAATGCTGAACAGGTGATTCATATAAAAAGTGTTTTCATGATTCACATGATATGACGAACTGTTTACCTGGTTATACAGATGGTAGAACAGTCCAACCAAGACTAGGTCACTAACAAACTTTGTCAAACCTACTTTTGCAATGGCATCACTAAATCCATGCTGCATTAGCTGGGGCCCTTCAAACTGCACAATCATAGAAGTATATCAAGAATACCGTTAAGTATGACACATGAATCCTATTTTTTTACCACTTGTGGTGATTCCATCACACTTACAATGATTGCAGGTGGAATGCAAACAATGAGAGCAATGATTGAGATGTAAGCATACACGTTGGTGCTATCCATGTCAGTCTGCAGTGCCAGAAACGATTAACATAGAGTTAAGGCAAGAGTCCATATAATAGTAAAGCAAACCATATCGAGCCAAGAGATTATTAAAACAGAAGAAGCACAAACCATAGCTTTCTTGGAATAAATGCTCCTGTAAGTGAATGAGATGTTTGATATCATAGCATTGATGAAGCCAGTCCAGTTGAATGAAAGCTCAGTAAGGGATGCCATTGAAACACCTGGTAATAATTTCATGTGATCAGAGAGGATGAGCAAGAAGGGTATGTCTAATTAACTTGTAGCCAATGATTAGCTGGAGCATTAGGATGAGAGGATCGAATTGAGAATTACCAATGACAACAGGGGCAAGAGACAGCCACAGAGAGAAGGGAACTTGCTGTCCAAGGATAAACTGAGTAGCAGCTGCGCTGAAGAAGGGCTCCAGAGCTGCATTGCAGGTATGTAGCATAGAAACATGAGCGAACAGGACAGGGGCAAGAATAATCCACATTGAAATATAAATGGGGTGAAAAGAAGCACCTTTGATAGTGTGGGCAAATGAGACTGCAACAGCAGCGAAGGACACATTGCTAGTGACGTGACCAATACCATGGCACACCGCCACTGGAAAGAGCAGCTTCAGGAGATTGGCATTGATAGGCTACAAAACAAGATGTATTCCCTCAGGTGAAACCGTGAAGGGGGCTGTGCCTCAAATAATGGCACAATTACATTCATTTGTTCCCATAAGGAAATAACTGGATGGCACTACATATTTTTATTAGATAATAAAAGGAATCTCCTGAATGTAAGTGGTCAACTTGCAGGAAGTACTAGTCCTTGGAGGCAGGGGGGAGCAGGTTTGCAGTACAAATTACCGCTCGCTTGGGGAGACCGAGACTCCAGCTGACCATGCAGTATGCGACACCCACTACTAGATGGATCAAGGACACGAAGCTGTAACAGACGGTATGGTATTCCATTACAAGTTGATGGTAAAAGGGATAGCAATAAGAGCAGTGAATGTTGTTGGTCCTGACTTTGTGAATCAAGGGCTGCCTACTTACTATGGATAGGGGAAGTAGTTGTAGATCTTCTTGTTGAGGATGTTGAATATGACATTGAGGAAGTACCTGCAGAAGCACTTGGCCAAGTAGTGATCATTAGACAGGTGACAATGAGGATGCAAGAGAGGTGGTGCGAGTGCGAGTGTGGAACGTACCACATGAAGAAGAAGAAGCCAGTGACCAGGGCCGGGTACTTCTCCAGGAAACCCACAGGCTTGGCATCCCTGTCACGGGCGAATTAGGAAGTCATCAGTAACATAGTATAGTCATGAAAAGCATGCAGGTAATTCTGATAAGCTGCAAGTAATCAGCACATGACATTCACAGTAACTACAGGGACGAGTGATTGGTGAGCGGGGCCAGCGTCCTATGATTTGGAAGGGAACTACTAGTCTAACAGCGATGATTTGCGGTGCAAAATTGTAAACTGAAAGCGAAATGCCGCAGTACAGTAAGCAACTGCAGATAGCTGTGGCTGTTTTTCAGTCTAGAGTGACGTGTGGGTGGGATTGGGAAGGAGCATCTTATATATACTACTGGTAGTGCTCGTGCAGTAACAGGTAGTAGAAGCAATTTAATAAGGGTAATAATTAACTAACATAATGAAAATGATGATTAATGGGATATAGTAGTGCACTAGTAGTAAAAAAGGTCAAGGTATTCTGACCCTGCTGCCTCGGCGGCTGCGGCTGCCGGGCGCAGATTGTTCTTCCTGGCGGGCTGCGACGAGTGGAGCAGTGCGGCGGGGAGGAGGAGCGCCGGGCGGAGCTGGCGGCCCCAGACAATCGGGGCGGCATCGGGCAGGGCGGCGCACTTGGCGGTCGTCGCAGCGGGGTGGAGCGACGGCGCGGCGATCGCGGCCCTGCGGCGCAGGCGGAGGAGGCCGGATACACCGGAGGCCCCGCCGGTGAGCGTTCCGAGCGCCGACATTGCTGCTCCTGCTTGCGCGGGCGCGGGCGCTGTGGGCGGACGTGCAGTGGATGGAGGGTGTGGGCGAGGCGCGGGGATGATATGGAGATAAGAAGGGTGCGCGAGTGGTGGCGGAGGGTGGCGCCGGAAGGGGGATCGATTTGGTTGGCGGAGAAGCGCGCGGCGAGGATAGAGCACGGCGGACGCTGGGACGGTGGAGCCGGACGTCGCCGTCGAGTCGACAGACACCCACGGACCCGGGAGGGGAGGGCGGAGAATCGGCGGCTTCCGCAACGGATGGGACCCACTGATATTTTGGGCCGTTCCAAAACACCAAAAGCAACGGTTGGCGTTCACTGGGGTCCGTTCCTTCCTCAGGAAAAAAAAAAAACTTGGGTCCGTTTGTAGTATTTTTTTATATATATTTTTATAAAGTCCGTCGGAGAATACGGTGCCGGAAATCGAACATGGTTTCTTCTCTTTAAAATAAAGAAGACAAGGCGATGGATGCTTGTGTGTCTCTGATTTTTTTGTGCCCTTAGCGTACCACGTCTTTTTTTTTATTCGCCGAATTCATGGGGTCAGCTTCTCTCCATCAGGATAAGATTTTAGATTTCAAAGGTTGAATGGTAACGGAATTTTCACCAACGATAGGCAACAATTATGTGAGAATGAAAAAAACCCTTGATGCCGCTACAAAAGGGCGGAGTGGACGACCGATGCATACTAGTAGGATGGGGGGAAGAATGATGCGGCCATGGGTTACTGCATTGTTCCCATAACATTATCTACCATTTCCATCCTAAACTCCGTTTGCTTCTGTTCTAAACATGATGATTGCTTCTCTTAACACATTTCATTAAACTGAATTATCGAAACGGACTATGTTTTCTTTTCTTGTTCCATATATCTCCCGGGTCCGCTACTATATATAGGCCACCATTCTGATTCTTTTCCCCTTGACTTTACATCACACTAGGCTTTGATTCTACTTGCTATTTATCTTGTGCTCTTCCTCTACTCCACATCAACATTCAATTCATAGCACCATATTTAAGCCCAAAAAGAAAGGTGTCATTGCACCACAATGTAACAACATGAGTATAGATATTTGTAAGAATGTACGACTATACTATAGTAGCTAGAGTTTGTACTTGTATGAATCGTGGTTAGGTGCTTATGTCATATAATGAGGATGATTAAAAAGTTTGGATTCAACATACTAACTCTATGCAAACTTGCAAGATGGTTTTCAAACTGGAGTTTTAGCTCAGGTTAAGCTTAGAGCTAAGAGAGATCTAAGTCTCCTTTGTTTCTTGAGTTGTACTTATTAAGCAAACTTTGCTCTTTAAAAGTTTATAATAAAATTCAGTAGGGGGCAACGCCTCCTGTTTCTATCAAAAAAAGGGAGAAAAAAGGTGATCGGATTCTAATGTCAGGGGAGTCGTCATCGATGCAGCACCGTTTGTGTATGTGCAAAATGCTGCAAGTTGGAGGCGGTTACTTGGTTCATGCACAAGCATCGGGGGAGAAGAAAAAGATGGACACAAGGAATAGAAATTCAACAAGATCCGAATCTCGCCTGGGCTGTTCCGGCCCAGAACAGTCAGCTGCTAGTGTGGGCCTAACTATTTCAGTCCAGACCAGGCCAGCCCACGTTGCAGCTGTTACTACTCCATGCAGGCATCTGACGCCACAACGGCCCAGCTACCTCACCTGCCCATATTGAGATAGTCATTTTTTTTCGAATAGAAAGACACGAGCCGCAGTTATTAATATGAGCCGCTAATCAACTTCTTTGCTAGTCATGCTTCAAGTCAATTATAAGGATATAGATATAAGATGAGCCCATCATTGGCACTTAGATTCCACTCCCACGCCTAGTTTTTTTCCGTCAAGAAAAGGCAAAAAGGTTAGTAACAGTAATCGTATTGTTTCATAACTTATTTTATTGCTTCTGTTGTTCATCGATCATAAATAAAGTGCAAAATAAAGCTTATTGATCGACTACCCAGCTGAAAGCACTACACATTGGGCTAGCATGACCTTTTCTTCATTATAATCATCACTTCGATCATCAGCGTGCCTACTGATGAGGTAGGTATAGGTCTGAATCATCTGATACCTGTCAACAAAATCAGCATGATGATTAAGGCAGTGGAAATCCATTCAACTCGATCGAAGTACATTCTTATTGATCAAAAGTGGGGATGGCGTCTTTCTCTTTTGTCGGAGATACATTATACTTAAAAGGTGACTCTGATTATATAAAGTTAAAAGGTGACTAGTATCGGTAGTGCTTTGTTGCTCATCCTCCAGATGATCCCTGCCAGATCGACTGCCGAAAGCTAGGTGGCTACCACTTTGGTGCAATCATATCGTAATTTTTCTTTGAGAGAATAATTTTATATGTATTTTCCTGTGTATCTAGACATATTATTTATCTAGATACATATCAAAATATATGCATTAAAAAGTCAAAATAAACTATAATTTAGAACGGACGGAATAGTTTTTTTTTTTCGCGAAATGAACGGACGGAATAGTTATAGCATAGAAGAGACACATTCCTGCTAGCTTTTCTTGCTGTGGCTGCAACTACTGGGTGTCAAATTTCTTCTTAATTTCTTGTACGGCCGGAATAGCATTATATGCCTTTTACTACCCTAGCTAGGCACTTGGCAACATCACACTGTTGTGATGTGAAATTTAGAAAATTAAGTGTGACAATTGCATTTTAGAAATCATAACAATCGCGCTCACAGGGTCTTCTTTCGCCGGCAGTGCTCATTTGTATATATAGAGGCTCATCGGATGAGACAGCAGAGAGACTACTAAGACGACCCGCAGCGGGGCCTGGAAGCCAAGCCTGTATTTTGCCACATCAGATATGGCGTTTCAGATACCCTCCGGAAGAGCTGCAGCGGTGAACTGAAAATCGTGCGCAACCAACGTCCAAACGCCAGATATGGCGCACCGAAGGGTCTGTGACGGGCGAGCGCTACTGGCATGTGGATGGACCCAGGCGCGCAGCAGAGCATGCACACCAGAGAGGGAGGAGAGAGAGGAAAGCATGCAGTCACGGACCCCACCATTTAAAGCAATGAAAAAAATATTATATCTCATAAACTAAAACTCTAAATTAAATTCGATTACACATTAAATTCGTTTCAATAAATCCTTCAAAATTAGATCTCACATGAATATATTTGAATAAAGTGACAAGTAGATGACAAGTGGGCCCGGTTTTGATAGTTGAAATGGAGTATGAGATATGAAGGTTCATGAGTGCGGTTAAAAACTATATGAAGGAGAGAATCTTGACGATGGACAGGGACGTATAGAGTAAGGAAATGGAGGCTGATAAGTGCGGATAGTCTTACTACTCCACTCAAGATCCAGCTAGGCCGAGGCCAGATAGAGCAGCCGCCGTCCTTGACCTAGCTAGCTCTTCCGGCGGCCGGCCCGTTACCAAGTACAAGTAGTAGCAGTAGTAGCTGGGTCAGCTGGAAGTGGATCGTCGGTCTCACAGTTCACCGCTCGATTGATCCATTCAATACTAGTGAAACTAATAAGGAGGAATATATAGTGGAGCGACGATATGTATACTTTCTTCGTTCTAAATTATAGTTAAGACGTTTTCTCTTTCTTAGGTTGACAGATAGTTTTTGCTATATATTTACGACTAAATATACAGTAAAACCATTATATATCTAGAGAAAAAACAAAAGACCCAAATCAATATCCTAGTGGAAAGAATGTCTTGATCCGCCTCGTATATCTATCACTATTTCAGATTTGGCTAGCAGTGTCGGTTCTAGAGGCCACATCAGTGTTGGATTTTGAACCGCCATTGATGCGGGATTGGCATCAGCGCCGAATCTTTTAACCGCCACTAAAGTGGTTTTTCAGGAATTCCGAAAAAGCTAAAAGAATAGGATTTTTTTTTTCAAATGTGGGGAGGCTACCATCAAATAGCAAGTCGTTGCATTTTTCGGGTCGCGCGCTTCATGGTTGGTGGTACTAGAGGCCACATCAGTGTTGGATTTTAAACCGGCACCGATGCGTGATTGACATCAGCGTCGAATCTTTTTGACCTGCCACTGAAGTGTTTTTTCAGGAATTCTGAAAAAGCTAAAAGAATAGGATTTTTTTTTTTCAAATGTGGAGAGGCTGCCCCAAATAGCAAGCTGTTGCATTTTTCGCGTCGCGCGCTTCATGGTTGGTGGTATTTGAACATGTGACCTTCCCCTCACACTTCTCCTCTAACCACTGCACCCTTTAGTCACTTGTGTCTATATTCTATTTTGCTTCCCCACATATTATATCAAACCGAGTGTAAATTATTTTTTAGGCCCTAAATGAATTAAAATAAAAAAATTTCAATTATAAAGTTTTATAACTTTTCGAGATCTATACTTTTTGTTTAGAAAATTTTTCCATCCAAGATCATTTATAAATTTTAATTTCAAATTTGAGAAATTCAAACATAGGTTTAGCATGGCAAGATGAATTCAAATAAAAAAGTTTTCAACTATAAAGTTTCATAAATTTTCAAAATCTACAAACTTTATTTTGGGTGCTTTTTTTTTTTTCCATCCGAGGTCGTTTGAAAAAATTTAAATTTTAAAATTTTAAACAATTCGATGTACTATTCCTTAACAAGATGATTTCAAATCAAAAAGTTATCGCTACAAAATTTGATAACTTCTCAATATCTACAATTGTTATTTTGATTAGTTATTCATATGACGAAGTGATAATATCGTTGTTCACAAAATTTACATATCACATATGTAAATTTTGTGAACAATGTTACTTTCACTTTGTCATATGGAAAATGACTAAAATAAGAATTGTGTATCTTGATGAGTTGAACAGCTCTTATGTTCATAGCTTCTTCAATCGAGACCATTTGATGTTTCAAAATGTTGTTTGAACTTATCATTTTTAAAATTCAAAATTTGAAATGTTCCCAATCGAATATGGCAAAAAAATCATAGCAGTAAGAACATAATAACTTGATAGACCATGATTTTAGAAATTTTAGAAAGAAAAACCACCTCATTTGGAGTTAGTACGAGGGAGAAAGACTAGTTACAAATTTTAACCATGGACTAAAAAGAGAAATAAATGTTTTTCAACAATTTGAAATTAAATTTCAAACAATATTTTGAAGCACTAAATGATTTCAAATATAAAAGTTGTCCACTACAAAGTTGTATAACTTTTTGAGATCCATAACTTTTGTATTGGCCATTTTTCATCCGAGATACTTTTAAAAAATTCAAATTTTAAATTTCAATTTTTTTCATCAAAACAACCAGTGGCGGTTTGTAACATGAACTGCTACTGTGATAACCCTCATTAGTGCCAGTTTTAGCCTGGTTTTAGCCTATCACTATGTTGACGCCAAAAAGTGATCCGGCGCCTAACACACCACATGTGGGCCTTGGACGCCCTCGAGGTAGCCTTCGCAACCTGCAACGCGGTGCCTTCGACACGTGACTAGCAAAAACCGATCTAGAGATCGGTTAGCCGATGTAGAGCTCGAAGTTGACCGAACAAGCTTCCGAACTCGCTCCCGGAAGGATCCGTCAGGGATGAGCACGTGGAGGATCTCCTAGAACCAGCGGATGGCGCCTAGAAAGCCAACGGAAATCGCGGAGATAGCCGCCGGACAGCAACTAGAGGGGTTGAGGAGAGAATTAGGGCAAAGGAGATAGTTTTTGTGTTGTTGGTTGATTCGATTGATAGATGGGATCAATCGGCCGTGATCTCCTTGTATTTATAGGGGGGGTGGTCTTATCCCCGTGGAAAACAACTCCGGAACCAATACGACAGGTTTCCCACGTCGAAAGTTGCCAAAAAGGCGACCCGAGTCGGAGTCGGTCGCGCCCGACACAGCGTCGGACGCGTCCGACGCGAAAGAAGCGCGTCCGGCGCACCGCGTCCGACGCCTCGCGCCCGAAAAGCGGTCTCTGGACCGCGTCCGACGGGCGCCGGACGCGTCCGTCGTGCGCGTCCGGCGCCGTGTCGCGCACGCGCCCGCGCTGCAGCACCCCGTGTCCGGCGCATGAGGCAGCGTCCGGCGCGCCGCCGCTGCGCGTCCGCCGGTCGGCGTCGGCGCTCAGCGGCCGAAAGGGTCTTCGGACCGCGTCCGGCGGGTGCCGGACGCGCCCGGCGCTGGCCCAGCCGTGCGTCCGGCGCCGGGCCGGCTTTGGGTGGCTCTGTGTTGCGTTCGTTGGGCGCGGACGCGTCCGACGCCACAAGGCCCGCGTCCGGCGCTCGTTCTGTACCGTTTCTTCGCCCGTTTTCCGCCTTTGATCGTGTTGACTTTTATTGGATATTTTTGCGCGTCAACACACTGCCACATCAATTTTGGTTCGTAACACGAACCGGTACTGATGTGCCTAGAACCACTATCATCCGACACTGGTAGCCAAATCTGACATAGTGTATCATTTGTGTTGATCTAGTATCCAGATTGAAACATATGCCTCATCCCGCTAGCTAAACGTCTTATATAATTTAAATGGAGGGACTGAGCATATAAAAGCTTTGAACTTCATGATGCCGCCACAACTATATCCTGGAGCTCTGAACTTTGAAGAATAGCCCATGAAAGAAGTCTAGTTACTACTATTTACATGGATCGAAAGAGGATCTTAACAGTTTAGGCTGCAAAGCCAACCTAACCAAAGCTAACCTAAGTTCCACCACCTGATAGGATACATATCAAAGTGTATATAGAAGTTTTTTTACAACAACTTCGATATATTAATTAAGGTTAAGTAGAGATACATGAACACCTTTAGAAAAGGTGTTTAAAATATTACAAATCCTCAAAACTCTCGATGACAACGCCAAGGGCTAGGAGAAGCTCGGTTGACATCCCAGATTGCTCGGAACCTGCGAGACGTCGATGCTGAAGGGCCTCGCTCCTTTGAGCTGAGGTATAGATGAGCTTCCAACTCCTTGAAGAGAGAGCACCTCCGACGACCAACGATGGTGCAGAAGCATAACGTCGGAGCAGTGGAGGAGTCGATGAAGTCCCGTGGAAGGCGGCCGAGCTTTATGTAGCCAAAGATGGAGCCTAAGTAATATATATGGAGCAGGTGTGTTTATTTGTCACCAAGCTTAGCATATACAGTATGTAATTAATTAATCAAATGAAACTAGCTTGTAGCCAGCCGAGTCGGGCGGGCCGGGGCCTCCGGGGATGGCCCTATAGCTACTAGACAATACATACAAATATTCGTTAATGACTGTGCCGTCCACTTCTTGTAGACCGAACCACCAACATATGACTTGCTTTGCCATACCATGACAGATACAAGTGTTTTTTGAACGAACCATTATGCCATACAAGCTGATCGAGAACGAATCAGTTGAAGTGATCTGATGAGAGCATGCGTGTGATGGGCACCCCCACTACACAACAATATTATTGCATTATATTACAAGCATCATATATGTATCTATCGTCCTAGCTAATCGATCCTAGCTTTATTAGCTTGTAGTTTCTTCATTTCATAAATTAAAACATTCCATTCATATAGCTTTCGATGACTAATGAATATGATGCTCTCTACTTTGAGCTAGCATATATACTCTGTATTTAGGGCATGCAGATGCAGCTGCTGCGGTCGACCGGCTGGTCCTTGATTATATATTCCTGCGTTTTTCCTCATCTCGTCTCAGGTCAACAGCGATCGATCGGTATATATTCCATTCCATTCATATGTACACAGTCGTATCTCGATAAATATATCTTGATGAATCCAAAACAACTACTCTATGCATGTTTCCGACCTTTATTTTTCTCAAAGTTAAATTAGTACTACTCGATCAGGCCGGCCCTTTATTCTTTCTCAGCCAGCCAGCTAGCTCTCTCTCGTTTTGCTCATGTTGATTCCATCGATCCAGTTCACTACTTATATAAACGCACAAGATAATATGCAGCGAGCTGCATATTAATACCATATATATGTTATATATGTATGCCTTCTGACGTCTTCGTTGTTTGGTAATTTAATTTTTGAGGCCGTCTAAACATCACCCATCCAATTTATAGTCTTCTGTCACACGATATTCTGCTGTATATCTTTCGATGTTCTGGTGTATTCTTGGCGATGTTCTACACACATGTGTCCTCGTGAGGAAACTCGCCCGAATATCGCAAGGGATACAGCAGAACATCGCGAGAAATACATCAGAACATCGCAAGGAACATGGCAGAACATCGCGACAAACACGTCAGAACATCGCATGACCACGCCATAACATAAGAAGAAACACGCCAGAACATCGCTGAGAACACACCAGAACATTGCAAGTAACACTACAGAACATCGTAGGAAGCTAAAATTTGCTTGAGTAATGTTTAGCTTTTCTGTAATTTTTAGAATTTATCTATTATGCGATTGATCTATCGCTTTGATCTGAGCGGCTATGCCTTACTTTTTATACGCCCCTCATCCATAGGCCACCCACAGGCGTTACCGCCGCATAAACACAGCCATAGTCCCGCCGAATCCATGTCGTTACACCAATGACCAGTGAGGAAGACCACCGCCAAGTACGGCACAAAGGAGATCTTGGGAGGAGTACCACCAACACCCACAAAGCCACACGCAGCAGCGCTCAGATCCCTAGGACTGACAGGGGATCCGGATCCATCGCACGAAGCCTAAATACGGCCATCTTCGGAAGCGGCGCCTGACGGCCGCTGTCCGCGCGGCAACCCACACCTCGAAGCCTCAGTTCCGGCCACCGTCGGTCGTAGGGCTCCTCCACCTTTCCTCCCTCCACCTGCACCTTCCCTTCCTCCACCACCTGATCCAGCCACCGCAAATCAATCCTCGCAGCAACCCAGTGGACGCCCGATCCAATCACTAGGGCCGAGGATCCGAGGCCCTCCCGCCTTGCGACGGATAGGCTCCGGCCGGTGATGCCGCGGCAATTGAATGCGCTCCAGCCGAACACCACGCTGCTCGCCTGAGGCCGCGAACTGCCACGCCGCCGCCCATGCTACCGCACCCCGCCAAACAGGAAGGAGCCCGCCGTCGCCATCACGACAGTTTGTGCTGGCCTTGCCGACTACCTACTCCGGCGGCGGCGTGACGGAAGATGAGAAAAGCGGGCGGCGGCGGCTAGGGTTTGGCTGCCGCCCGAGACGCCGCGCGTGTGAGGGTGAATTTTGTAGGTTTCGGTAACCTTCAGATTACCATAACCTAACAATGTTTATAATAAAACTTCTTTATTTTGCTTAATGAAAATGTGCTAAAGCACGTTCTCGAAAAATAAATCTACCGCTTCGATCTGATGCATACATGTTTCTCGTGTGGATGCAAAAGGGTGATCCTTCAAGCTGGTGACGCTAGCTCTGCTCTGATACTCTGGTTGTTACTTAGTTTTCATTAAGCGCGCGTGCTCCAAAGCCTAGTTTGCCTTTAATTAGATATACTACTCTACATAACTATGGTTTCTTTTAGAATCGTCAAGCTAAGGTATCCAGCAGCCGCCCAGGGCGGGGGCCAACCTTCCAAGCAAAGCACCACGACACACTACGGATGCTGATGATGAGTAATGCCATGGACCGAGAATGCTGCTTCTCTGTTCCTTCTAGATCGATATCTGTAGCTAGGCAAAAATGGGGGCAGATTTGGGTGGGCCAAGCAGAGGATCGATGGATGCAAGGGGCACTAGCTTTTGCGCTCGTGGTATTGCGAGACACAAGTAATCAATCTATGAAGGAATAAAGTGCTCGATCTCGTTCATCTGCTCTATTTTGTGCGCTTTTCTAGAGGATCAGATATCGGTCATGCGTGAGATTCATAGTAGATTTCTACCTAGCTATATATAGCACTCTGCTATAGACAGATTTGTAGGTGTGTGTTCGATCAACGGTTCCGATCGATGGAACCTCTCCCATGCCATAATCGAATCATTTCAACCTTTTTATACCATACCTCGTATAGTATAGTACAGAGTATACTGCAGCTGCATCCAGCACACTCTAACCTTTTTTTTTTTTTTTTTTTTTTTGTTTGGATAAGAATTTATTCTTTCGAAATCCTTTTTATGAATTCTTTGATTCAAACAAGGGTAGCATGAGCAGAAATAAAAATGGCCAGGATCGGATAGGGAAAAGGAATATGAAAAAAAAAGAGTAATTACATTACAACCCTGATTAAATTACTATGTCCTCGCATGCATGGTGAGTATCATAAAAAAAAAACTTGACCCAACCTAGGAGGAACTAGGGGGCTTTTTAATTAAGAAGAAAATAGGCACCCAAATTCGCTCCCGACGGGATTCGAACCAGGATGGCTAGGTGTAGTGCCACATTAAGTCACCTAGCCAAGTGAGCCAGGCTCACTTCCCTCATGGTGAGTATCATAACCCTGATTAAAGCTAAGTGGGCATATATCTGGGGTTAAAGTTGGGATGAATGAGCAGTTAATTACCAGGGTCGTGAGTAATTTACACCCTGCGGCGCATTTGTGAAGTAATGATATATATAAAATGCATGTCAGTGACACATTTACTCATTTTGTATATCAACAATGACGATCGTTTCATGCAAATAATTAATAATATTGTTATGACAATATCATTCGGAATCACGTGCGAATGATTACGACCAACGTACATAGATAATCCATGTCAACAGTGGAGGATGCATGTACCCAAATATATAGGATTAACTGATAGAGCATATATCTGGGGTTAAAGTTGGGATGAATGCTTAGTTACTTACCAGTTGTTGACACCCAAAAATGTCTAAAAGGGGTCAACGCATCATCAACGGCGAAAAAGGGGCGAGAAACGGCGTTGTACAAGCGACGGACGCGCCACCTCGCGGCGCCCGACGGATACGCGACAGAGCCACCCGAAGGCAGCCTGAGCGCCGGACGCGGTCCAGAGCCTCCCTTGGCCGCCCGAGACGCCGGACGCCGACCGGCGGACGCGGTGTAGGAGCGCCGGACGCAGCGCCGAGCGGCGGGTGCGGACACGGCGGCACTCGCACGCGCGAAGCGTGGCGCCGGACGCGTCCGGCGCCCGTCGGACGCGGTACAGAAAGTATTTTCGCGCGCGCGAGCGGCGGACGCGAAGCGCCGGACGCGCATCCTTCGCGTCGGACGCGTCCGGCGCTGTGTCGGGCGCGACCGACTCCGACCCGGGTCGCGTTTTTGGTATTTTTTGACGTGGGAAACTTGTCGTATTTGCTTTGGAGTTGTTTCCCACGGGGATAAGACCACCCCCCTATAAATACAAGGGGATCACGGCCGATTGATCCCATCTATCAATCGAATCAACCAACAACACAAAAACTATCTCCTTTGCCCTAATTCTCTTCTCAACCCCTGTAGTTGCTGTCCGGCGGCTATCTCCGCGATTTTCGTTGGCTTTCTAGGCGCCATCCGCTGGTCCTAGAAGATCCTCCACGTGCTCATCCCTGACGGATCCTTCCGGGAGCGAGTTCGGGAGCTTTTTCGGTCAACTTCGAGCTCTACATCGGCTTACCGATCTCTAGATCGGTTTTTGCCGGTCACATGTCGAAGGCACCGCGTTGCAGGTTGCGAAGACTACCTCGAGGGCGTCCAAGGCCCACATGTGGTGTGTTAGGCGCCGGATCACTTTTCGATGTCAACACCAGTGTCGTGAGTAATATACACCCTGCGGCGCATTTGTGAAGCATGTCAGTGACACAGTTACTCATCAACAATGACGATCGATCGTTTCATGCAAATAATTAATAATATTGTTATGACAATATCATTCAGAATCACGTGCGAATGATTAGGACCAACGTACATAGATAATCCATGTCAATAGTGGAGGATGCATATACCCAAATATATAGGGTTAACTGATGGAGCATATGCATAATTGTCCTTGCATTAACCAATTAACAACACGTACTGCAGGTACGGACGCCACACTTTGGTACTCTTGTACCAGCTGCAAACAAACGGTATCGTAATAATGTACCGTAGCGAACTACCTCGACAACGGTACAACACTCCAGCGGTCGACAATGCGAGCTGCCTCGACAAGCAGAGTGTCCACCCACCCACCCACCAACAATGCAAATATGCGTCATGAGTCATGACGAAAATCGCACTGGGAGAAATTGCCTGCATGCGTAATTACGTGCCATGATTCTGTTCTAACGATCAAAATAGCTGACGACCGATCATTACTAATATACTACTACTAACACTACCGGCTACTAAGCTACCTGGATGGAACATGTGCAGCAGAATCCAAGTCGTTAGGGGCAAATATTCTGGCAATCATCGCCGTCGTCACTGGCTGAATTCCATCCAGTACAGTCCTTGTGGTTCTGCTGCCAATCTGCCATTGTTGATCTCGTCCGTCGTCGTCCATGCTTGCAAATCTAATGCATGTGCAGGTAAGGCAAGGGAATATTATCTTGTTCTGGACATTGTAAACATTACACTCTGCCTGCCATTTGGTTGCAAGTCACTTGCATACGAGAGCTAGGCGTAGAGGCCACAAAATCACAAAAAATGGATTGGAAACCTCAATTATACTAAAGGAGACAGTGCCACCTGGCACCTGTGTGTGTCTGTACTATCTGCCCTCGATGTTGTCCTGTCCTGTCCTGCCTGCCATGTGGATTCTATTAGTAATGCACAGATACTCCTCGAACTAAGGCCTTGTTTAGTTCCGACGTCTGAATAGATGAGGAGGGACCATGAGTCAGAGACAGAGAGTTTTTTGATTTGTGTGCGAGCTAGCGCTTCACGACTCGCTAGCGAGAGCATTCTTTGCGTTATCTCTCATCCAGGTGGCATAAAATAATATTTCTGCTAGCGATTTGAGCTTGCGGACGATTTTGTATTTGGAAAATTGTCCAAACTTTGACTAATTAGGCTCAAAATGTTCATCTCCAAACTTTACAATCAAACTCAGAAAGATAATAAATCAACCGCAATTAGTTTTTGATTTACATTTAAGATCTACGTGGAGCCGACATTTTGATGTGACGGGAATAGGATTCTGATAGTGAATTTGGTGGCAAATTTGGGGATCTAAACAAGGCAAAAAAAAAAAAAAATGCACAGATACTACTATGATATACTATAAGTAGTAACTAATTCAACTATTTTGTTTTTTAGTTAAGTAAATCGTTAGTTGGGACTGGAGAGAGAGAAGATGTAAACTAACCTGAATTCGGCAGAGAATCGAAGTAGAGTACTGGGAGCGAAAGTAGCAAACGGAGCCTATCGACCCCCCGTATATAATACGTATGTACTAGTAGTAGATAGGTGAGAAATATGGGATGGGACAGCGACATATCCGCTACTGTAGCGATTTACTAACCTGAAAGCGATGATTTAATTAGAAATAGAAATATTAACAAAGTCGGAAAATGATTAAGCTGTCAATCACAGTTAGCTCTGGCATGTAGATATGTTGTAATTAAGGACAAACGGTTCAATAATGGCAGGATAGGATCGATATCTATTTCGCACAAGAGAAATAATATTGTTACTCGACTAATTAATAAAATAATTAAGATGGAGCGTTGCATCGATTGATCCATCCCAAAGTTGGTATCCAAATTTTGCATAGTAAACGTCACATTATATTATAGAATTTTGTTTTTATTTAGTAATAATTATTCAAACATGATTAATTGCGCTTTAAAATGCTCGTCTCACAAAAGACAACAAAACTATGTAATTAGTTTTTTTATTTTATCTATATTTAATACTCTATACGTGTACGATATTTCGATGTAATAGGAAATTTTCTTTTTATATAGTGAAATTTAGGAGTGAAACCTGGAATCATGTACAGCAGAAGCAGGCCAGCAGCAGCATCGATCTCTCTTTTGCGTCCTGGCCTACTCATATTCGAGTTCGATCCATCATCATCGCGCCTTGGATTCATGCCACGTCCCGCGTCACACGGCCATGTGTCTGGACTGGACCACCGTGTGTACGTTATTGGTCCTTTCTTTTCCTCAAAATATGTTGAAGCTCTGATCATATATACTACAATAGTTACACACAGGTTTTTTTTTTTTTTTTTTTTTTTTTTTTTTTTTTTTTTTTGAGGAGACACACAGGGTTAAGGGAGGGTGAGAGATCTCAAATCTATGCCATTTCTCGGGGTTTTTGTTTGTCTAGTGTCTCGTTAGGAGTAAAATGGGCTTGGTTGTCTAGTGTCTTGTTAGACTCTATTTGGTTTCTCATGGCTAAAGTTTAGTGGCTAAATCCAGGGATTAAACTTTAGTCGCCTCTTGATTTGCCTTATTTTCCTTGGTTGTTTGCTTGCTACTTCTCCGTCGGTCTCATCCTAGGGCTACCTAGTATGTCGTGTAAATTCTTTTTCTTCTATCTTAATACAAGGATATATATCATCATCATTATTTGAGAAAAAAAAATGACTCTATGATTGATCGGATAGCAAATAAGCATCCACTCCTACTAAAACGCTCTACTTATATATAACGTGTGAGCCAAGCTTTGTACTAAATTAATTTGTATAAAATGATTGTCTATTTTTGTGCTTTGAGTGGCTTACATTGGCCAAACACTCTTTGGCTAAGTTTTTCTATTTTGTTCTAAATACATAATTCGTTACTTTGTTTTGAAAACTTCCTTTTTATATCAACAGAGATTGTGCAATATCCGCCCGGTTAAAAAAGTAGCCATTCATGCCACTCAAACATGGGGCTGCTCTAGAATCATACTTGTTTGCAATTTTTTCCTCTATTATACAAGAGTGTTATGTATCATTGTATTAAGAAGATAATAGTAGTACAACACAAGATAGGTCGTTCTAGCCTAACAGTTACCGTGGGGCTACATTTTGACTACCACAACCTTTAGATCCCATTGAGATTAGCCTTAACTACGACATAGTTAAAGGCCCCAGCCTAAGCTGATTGACCGAATGCCGATGAGTTGCTCTACCAGCCATCGCTCTAGATGCCGGGAACAACACATCAAGAGCCCGAAGGTTTGCTTCGGAGAGGTTGCCCTGGCAGCTGACAATTTTTTCATCATATGCATTAGATCGTTCTTTTTCCTAAGTGTTTGTATCTATTGGATGTATGTTGCTCATGTTCTACTTCATGTTACCCTTTTACGTGAGGGAGACCGTTGGTGAAACCTGAATGGGACGACGTTGCTGCTGGAACCTTGTACCAGTGCTGCCCGCAAAATGGTGTAATTGTTCCAGATGATGTTAATTACATTTAACTATAAACTTAATTAAAATCTAGCTAGTTTCACCTACCCAAATCTTGCAAATTTACGAGGAAGCGAGTGAGTAGTCCAATCCAAGAGCGTTGCCACCGACAGACAGGAGTCCAAAGCAAGCGTTGAACGCATGTACGGAGTGGTTTGATCGAAACGGGGCCACCGGGCAGAGACACTCGACAGGATTTGGCAGTGAGTGTGAAAACAAGACCGACACGCAGGTCAAAGTCGTCGTCTCTCTCGATGCCGACGACACGTTTTTTTTTACCACCTGATTAGTAAATTCATTAATTAGTTAACGTGCTGTGTCGCTCCCTCGTCTGCTCGGTGCTCCTTCAGCCTCTGCTGTGCTGCCATGCCACTGACTCTGCTCTGCCTCCCTCCAGCTCGACTCCCACTTTGGACTTGGGTCCTGTTGCTTTCTCTGCAGTGCTGTGCTGCCATCGCTGCTGGGGTAGCTTCGCTTCCGCTTCTCTTCTTCTTCATCTCGCCATCTCCATCACCATCACCACCACCATAAGAGAGAGAAGGGAGAAGCAGACAGCAGCCCACCATTCCATTCCCATTCTCTCCCACCTTCTTCTTCTTCACCCGTGCCGATGCCGACGCCTCCTCTGCCCCCACAAGCACAAGCACACACCTTCCTCCGCCTCTGAGCCAGCCAGCCACCAACGGCATCCATCGCATTCGCATCTACCATGGCCGCCGCTACCTCCATCCTCCCCCTCTTCTTCCTCCTCCTCCTCGCCAATGCAGCCCGGGCGCTGAACCAGGACGGCGTCCACCTGCTCTCCGCCAAGCGCGTGCTCACCGTGCCCCCCGACGCGCTCACCGACTGGAACGCCAGCGCCGCCACGCCCTGCGCCTGGACGGGCGTCACCTGCGAAGCCGGCGCCGTCACCGCCCTCTCCCTCCCCAACCTCAACCTGGCCGGCTCCTTCCCGGCCGCCGCGCTCTGCCGCCTCCCGCAGCTCCGCTCCGTCGACCTCAGCACCAACTACATCGGCCCGGACCTCGACCCGGCCCCCTCTTCGCTCGCCCGCTGCAGAGCGCTCCAGCGCCTCGACCTCTCCATGAACGCGCTCGTCGGCCCGCTCCCCGACGCGCTCGCGGAGCTCCCGGATCTCGTCTTCCTCAGGCTCGACAGCAACAACTTCTCCGGCCCCATCCCGGACTCGTTCGCCCGCTTCAGGAAGCTCCAGTCGCTCTCCCTCGTCTACAACCTGCTCGGCGGCCAGGTCCCGTCGTTTCTTGGCTCCGTCGCCACGCTCCGGGAGCTCAACCTCTCCTACAACCCCTTCGCGCCGGGGCAACTGCCGGCGGACCTCGGCGGCCTCTCCGACCTGCGCGTGCTCTGGCTCGCCGACTGCAACCTCGTCGGCCCCATCCCGCCCTCCCTCGGCCGCCTGACCAACCTCACCGACCTCGACCTCTCCACCAACCGGCTCACCGGCCCCATACCGCCGGAGCTCACCGGCCTGACCAGCGCGCTCCAGATCGAGCTCTACAACAACTCGCTCACGGGACCCATCCCCAGGGGCTTCGGCAGCCTCAAGGACCTCAGGGCCATCGATTTCGCCATGAACCGCCTCGACGGCGCCATCCCGGAGGACCTCTTCCACGCGCCCAGGCTCGAGACTGTCCACCTCTACTCCAACAGGCTCACCGGCCCCGTGCCGGACTCGGTGGCCACGGCGCCGTCGCTCGTCGAGCTCCGCCTCTTCGCCAACAGCCTCAACGGCACGCTGCCCGCCGACCTCGGCAGGAACGCGCCGCTCGTGTGCCTCGACGTCTCCGACAACGCCATCTCCGGCGAGATCCCCCCGGGGGTGTGCGACCGCGGCGAGCTCGAGGAGCTGCTCATGCTCGACAACCAGCTGACCGGCCGCATCCCCGACGGGCTCGCCCGCTGCCGGAGGCTGCGCCGGGTGCGCCTCTCCAACAACAGGCTCGCCGGGGACGTGCCCGACGCCGTCTGGGGCCTGCCGCACATGTCGCTGCTCGAGCTCAACGACAACCAGCTCACCGGGGAGATCTCCCCGGTCATCGCCGGCGCCGCCAACCTGTCCAAGCTGGTGCTGTCCAACAACCGCCTGACGGGGAGCATCCCGTCCGAGATCGGGTCCGTGTCCAAGCTCTACGAGCTGTCGGCCGGCGGCAACATGCTGTCTGGCCCGCTGCCGTCCTCGCTTGGCGGCCTCGCTGAGCTCGGCCGCCTCGTGCTGCGCAACAATTCGCTGTCCGGGCAGTTGCTTCGGGGGATCCAGTCGTGGAAGAAGCTCAGCGAGCTCAACCTCGCGGACAATGGCTTCACTGGCTCCATACCACCGGAGCTCGGTGACCTGCCGGTGCTCAACTACCTTGACCTCTCCGGGAACGAGCTCACCGGCGAGGTGCCGATGCAGCTGGAGAACCTGAAGTTGAACCAGTTCAATGTCTCCAACAACCAGCTGCGTGGCCCGCTGCCGCCACAGTACGCCACAGACACGTACCGCAGCAGCTTCTTGGGCAATCCTGGGCTGTGTGGAGAGATCGCCGGTCTATGCGCCGGCGACTCGGAGGGAAGAAGGAACCGCGGCGCTGGCTTCGCCTGGATGATGCGCTCCATCTTCATCTTCGCAGCCGTCATCCTGGTTGCTGGAGTCGCCTGGTTCTACTGGCGGTACCGGAGCTTCAGCAAGTCAAAGCTGCGCGCCGACCGCTCGAAATGGACACTGACGTCCTTCCACAAGCTGTCGTTCAGCGAGTACGAGATCCTTGATTGCCTGGACGAGGACAACGTGATTGGCAGCGGCGCGTCCGGGAAGGTGTACAAGGCCGTGCTGAGCAACGGCGAGGTGGTGGCTGTGAAGAAGCTGTGGAGCTCACAGGCGGTGGCCAAGAAGGACGTCGAGAACGGCGGCGTCGGCGCCGAGGAGGGCTTATCTGCTGCGGACAACAGCTTCGAGGCGGAGGTTCGGACGCTGGGCAAGATCCGGCACAAGAACATCGTGAAGCTGTGGTGCTGCTGCTCGTGCACGCACAAGGACTGCAAGCTGCTGGTGTACGAGTACATGCCCAACGGCAGCCTCGGGGACGTGCTGCACAGCAGCAAGGCCGGGTTGCTGGACTGGGCGACGCGGTACAAGGTGGCGCTGGACGCGGCGGAGGGGCTGTCCTACCTGCACCACGACTGCGTCCCGGCCATCGTCCACCGCGACGTCAAGTCCAACAACATCCTCCTGGACGCCGAGTTCGGTGCCCGCGTGGCGGACTTCGGGGTGGCCAAGGTGGTGGAGGGCACCGGGCGCGCGGCCAAGTCCATGTCGGTGATCGCCGGCTCCTGCGGCTACATCGCGCCAGGTAGGTACATTTTGTTAGTGCTGTGGTAGTTCCAAATTCAGATTTGGTAGTGCGAACATGGACTGACATTGTACTGAATTTGGAACAGAGTACGCGTACACGCTGCGCGTGAACGAGAAGAGCGACACGTACAGCTTCGGCGTGGTGCTGCTGGAGCTGGTGACGGGGAAGCCGCCGGTGGACCCGGAGTTCGGGGAGAAGGACCTGGTGAAGTGGGTGTGCAGCACCATGGAGCAGAAGGGCGTGGAGCACGTCCTGGACAGCCGGCTGGACATGGGGTCCTTCAAGGAGGAGATGGTCCGGGTGCTCAACATCGGGCTCCTCTGCGCCAGCTCGCTGCCCATCAACCGCCCCGCCATGCGGAGGGTGGTCAAGATGCTGCAGGAGGTGCGCGCGGCGGCGGAGCCGGGCACGGGCAGGCCGCTGCTTCCGGCGCGGGTGGTGGACAGGGACGGGAAGCTGTCGCCGTACTACTACGAGGACGCGTCGGACCAAGGGAGTAGCGTGTAAGGTTAAGTCAGTGGAGTGCACGGGGAGGCCGCCTCCTCCATGCTTGGTTGATTAGTAGAGATGGTGGTCTTGTCTTGTAGGTAGCGGGGTAACATAAAACACTGCCTCCATGGTCATGCGCTCGACCATGGCCATTGTTCGTTAACTGCACTGCCTGATCTGTGCGTGCTTGGTGAAAGAGCGAGTTGTTCCAGCTGTGTGGTTTCAGGCTTTCAGCCAGCCAGGGTCGTGAGTCCGTCGCCGTCGGAAGCGGACGCCGGCAATGGCGGCCGGTGGGCAGTGGGAAGGAGGGAACGCATGTGGTGTGTTGTTGGTTGGCTGGTACTTCCTACTAATTGGTATGGTAGTTCACTGTCCACAGTCCACAGCACCCCAATGGCTGTTGCTGCGTCGGTTGCATGTCTTGCGTTGCATGATTGCAACTGCAATTGCATTGCATTGATTCCGGACGGGAGGGTGGAGGAGGAGATTGAGAAATGAAAGAGAATGCTTGGGATTGGAGACGAAGCAAGGGAATCAATCAGATGACTGACTCCGGTGTGTGCGTTATAGTACTGGTACTAGTTGGATGGACAACCACTGGCAGCACTAATTGACTTGTTGGTTCCTTGATCGGACCATGGGTGGTGTTGCATCACTAATTCACATCACAGTCACGGCATCAGAAGATGAAGGCTGGTGTCCTGGATCCGTTCCTTCTCAAGGCCTCAAGATGCAGTCTACTTGTACAAGTGCAAGGTCTGTCTTGGTGGCTTTAAAACCATCCGCTACACGAAGTATCAGAATGGAGTTTCACTGTCACCTGTGCGTCCTCCAGTCCCCTGGGACAAATTCATTCAGAATGTCTGGTGTTAAATTAAATGAAATGCAAGTGCTCATCGTACGTCATCATCTTAACTTGGACGGTTGGGCACTTTTGTTTCAACTAGGTAAATACCCGTGCGTTGCAACGGGAACTAATACCCCAATAATTTTATTTTGAACGTGAACTTAATGTTTACAACATTCCAACAGAGAACAGTTGAGAAAACCGGCTAGGCGGCTAACATAGTGTACATCATCACCTAGCTAACATATTGTATATCATCATCTAGCTAACATATTGTACATCATCAGCTTTTTAGCATATACTCCTTGTACTTATTGCATGAATCCTTTAAAGAACCTAAAGAAAGAAAGATGCACATGAGCATATGTTCTTGAGAATGTGCGTGAGAACTGGTACCCATCTTTTTTTCACGTACATGCGCCAGAGCGAAGTGTTTCATTAACAGGAAAGGAATGTTACGAACACCACAACACCACAGCTTGAAATCCATGAGTAAGCCCAGTATTGCAGGCAGCAAACCGGAGCATACCACATAGCAGCACCGAACATTACAATTAATCAAAGTTACATTGCTGCGATTTTTGCGACTAAAAGCAGCAGTCTAGAACCTGGCAACGGCAAGAAGCGCTGCAAGCGAGTTGTACCCGGCCTGCAACCAGTTTTACTACCTTCTTCTACAATTAGGCGCAGAACCTCAATCGATTGTCCTGCCTGCCGAGAGAAAACCCTTCGATTGCGTTCATGCCAGACAGACCAGGTTATCAGGAGGACAAGGGTGTCATATATAACTGGGATCTTTGCTATCGAAAATTGCAGGAAGAGAGTTAAGGGATCCTATAGAGAAGATGCAAGCAACCTGTTGAACCCAGGAGTTCAGAACATGAAGCCCTAAAAGGCCTCCACAACAAATTTAAGTAAATGTGGTTACAAACTTACAATGATACAGTTATCACACTGAGTTGTATGCATATTGAATTCATCTTCCAGCAAGAAGTGGGTTGATGCAACTGAATTGCCAGAGCAAAGAAACAACTGAAAAGAAATGAGGCTTCATGTCAGTCACCAGTTTACAACGATAGTGTATTGATTAAACACCACACGAGAAAATCTAATGAAATGAAAAAAAATAACATTATAACACTAAACCCTTTGCTAAATTTGACAGTCAGTAACACCTATATTCTACGTTCTACAGTCTACAACTCCATATAGAAGCTTTCTGTAGCATAGAGAATAGAGAACAGAGTGATTGGTCATGTAACAGTCATTCTGTGTTATTTTCAACTACCTTTTTCATGTCATAGATTATGTTGGACTTATGTGGATTTTAATTAACACACTTTGTTGAAACAGTTCTAGATAGAAATTGCTTGCTTCCTGCATACCTTGGCCAAGGTCACATTGCTCCATCCCCAGCTTGTAAACACTCCTTACAAAGAAGCAACCCCTTTTTTCACAGTGTCATGCCACAAAGTCCTGTCAAGCATGCTATGAAACGGTCTAGCTCTGCCAATATTCAGGGAAGCAAAAAACTCTTCAAATTACCTGACCAAACACATAGGAGCAAGAAGTAATTGACTTAACATTATCACGTATGTAATGTTACCTTGCAAATCATAAAATCAATAAAACTGAAGTATTGCAAATATTAGTCCGTGGGAAAGTTGTATTTGGATAGCATGGGAAATTAAAGCATCTCCAGTTGCATTTTGTAATAAAAATAAGATATTAACTTCTGATGTTGCTATCTGCATGTCCCTCTCCAATAGTCCAAGGAAAAGCCAGTCCCAAGATTATCCCGAACAGATGATAAAAGGGGATTCATCATTCCATTAATAAACTTAGTAGTTTCACTTTGAAAGTGTCACAATTCGTCAATTCCGCAACAACTATAGGTTCATCAATTTCCATAGGCTGTTCGTCCTTGCACTCCTACATATCAATAAAAGAAAATATTATCAACAAAAGATGCAGCAGCTTATCTTGATTCTTCCTTGTTGCTCCGGCACCACAAATATGCCCACAAACATGGAACACTTCCTACTCTCGACCTGCCCCAACTTGTTGGTTGGCTCCAAGGGATGGCCCCAATTACGAATATGCTTGTGTGTGGTGAATATATGTACAGGAGTACTCTATATTCAATGAGAAAAACATCTCTGCTACTTACTGAAGGTGCCCAAGTAGAGATCCTTGTTCCCTGCAGCTCGTCCAATCAGTGCTCCAAGTAGAGATCCTCTAGCTCCTTTTCATAATTAGTACTCACCTATAGAAATACAAAAACAATTTACTTTAAGTACAATTCCAGCAATATACATAATAATTAACAAAAATTAGAGAATCTTCACTCCAGATCACTAACTAATGAACAACATTTGGGACATATAGCATTGGTATGATCTTCAGTAAAGTAAAAGGTAAAAACTGCGTAAACTACATTCTAAATATACATACTTGAGTTTCTGCATTTTCATAAATTATAAATTAAATGAGTGAAGGTATCTTATTTGTAGTTGAACATCAGAGGAAGAAAATGTGAGAATCATATAGGAACTTACTAATACGAAAAAACAACAGTGAACAGTTTTAGCAATCATTGGCAAATAAATAGTGCCATCTCAGTATAAAATTGGAGCACCTGCAATGGCAAGGTTCTGTTTTAGCAAGCTTAATTATAAGACCTCAGAATTATTTAGTTATCTTGTTAGTATGGGAACTGGCAATACTTTTAAGCAATTGAGTCTAGGGACCAAATCAGGGGCATCCAGCCTGAACCACAGAAATTTCAGCTACTTGAGCCAATCAATGTGACTCACCGAGAAGACTTGGACGGCTTGGACGGCTTCCTTGCAGGCTAGCGAGAAGAGGCCAGCGCTTGGTAGTAGGAGCATGATGCAGCGAGGGCCCCCAAGAGGAGCAGAAGCCGGAGCAGTGGCGCACGGGGCTCTCCCCATCTCTGTGTCGTCTCGATCTTGCAGGTTGCTGCCCGGTCCGGCGGGCGACGGCCATGTACGTCCCCTGCGCTGATTCCTCGTGGTGCCAAGCGACGGGATCCGCCACCGGCATCCCCGCGTGGCCTATACGCCGGCGGCTAGGCGGCGGACGACTCCACGCGGCCTCCGAGCCACAGCATTCGCGCCCGACGGACTCCGCCCCATGCCTCTCGTCGCTGCGACTACGAGGGCGAGCCGGCGGCCGACGATGGCCTCCGCTCGCCGTGTCCCCACGCCTGCGGCTGGCGCGCCCTCCATTCTCCTCGGTAAAGCAAGGATCCGCGCCTCCGCCACGGGACAGGGAGACCCCATCCTTGACACCCCCATGGCTTCCTCCATTGCAGCGCTGGATCTCAATCTCCCGCCGCACAGCTGGGACGATAACGGGACACAACGTGTTGCTGGCCGGCGACGTTGGCGCGGGAGTGAGCGAGCGTGCGAAACTATGGGGCGGACTTACGAGCGAGGGTACTTTTCGCACGCCCGGTTGACGATTTACCGTTGTTCTTTTAGTAGTAGGATTCCTCTTCCCCGTCCGTCCGATTTGAACAAGAATGGATCAGTAGCAGCAAGCAAATGGCGACGGTGAATGTGATGCTGGGACTTGGGTTGGGCTGCGTACCAGTAGTAGTAGTGCCTGTACTGAACGCAGCAAGTGAAGACGACAGTGGCGCGAAGGCGCCGGGAGGGACCGGGTCCGGCTGTCGAGCACAGCTGCACTGGCACAGCTGATCTGATGCACCCACTTGGAGTTACTTGGAGTTTCGTTCGATCGAGTTTAGTGCAATGCAACCTTGGTCGTTGAAGTTGGACTTCCCTCTGACAAATTGGAATTTGTGTCGGTCGGCTGCTCTGCTTGTGTTCCACTCCACACTGGTTTGGTTAATTTACGAGGCACGGCACCACTGCCACGTACGGAGTACCATTCCTGTTCAGCTACTCGTATTCTTGTTTGTACGGTGGAAATAGTAGACGTATACTGCTACTGCGTACGTACGTACTGGAGAGCTGAAAACCGGACATAGCAGTAGCAGGCAATGAGATTGAGGATTTGTTTTTGTTCGAGGCAGTTGCATGCTTGCAGCTCGGGCCGGTCCTCCTGCGAACGGCGTGGCCTTCCTCCTGCTTGCGGCCCATCGCTCTTGGACGGCCCATCATCAGTTGCTCTTGAACGGCGTGGCCTTTCCTTGGTAACTGCTTGATTAGGAGCAGGTTCAGGATTAAGACTGTTCCTCACACGCTCCCACCGTTCTCCAATTATATTTCGTTTTGATTTTTTTTTTTTGTACTTTGAATTTGTTATGTGTATAGGTATATATAATGTTGTCTACATACTATATAGTATTTGCTCTGTTCAGGATTAAGAGCAGAGCAAATAACCCTTCGCGCCTGCACACCACAAACCGCAGCGATTTCCATGGATCATCTAGGTACATTGTCTCAAAAACTAAACCCACACGTGCGTGCGTTCCTTTGCACAAGACTGCTCATCATCTATCTAACAAACAGATTTGTAAGAAACACCATCGTATCATCAGAAAGATAGCATCCTCTCATGGCGTGCTTTCAGGCAATGGAAGAAGCTTATCGATCGATCGATAAGCCTAGTTATTGCACTCCTTACTTTGCAGAACTGCAGTCGTCAGATAAATCCTCTACCCTGCCGGCTGCCCGCAGACGACTCTTCCTTAATTCGCTTATTCGCAACACCATTGGCAACAGCATTAGCAGCCTCCCGCCTGCCAAACCTGAAATCATCACAGCAGACGGATACCACAACACATGTTAGTGGTCAACACCAATTCGACTTCTCAGCCCATTTCTTGGATTCTACAAGATTTTTAACATCGATCGATGGAGCACAAATGGATGTTCTTCTTAAATTAATTACAAGGCCGACTAATTTAAGACAGAGAAAAAAGTCTATGCAGCATGCCAAATTCACTCATCAATCATGCATGTCACCAGCAGTCGACTGCCATATGCCATATATGCATACACATATCTACATGCATGCTTTCATATGGAAGCACAAATAGACATCACGCTTTTGTAATAGTATTGTTTGAGAAGATAAGTTTAACCTACGGTACTCTATTTGGATAGTACATTCAACAGCAGCTTGCAAATTGATATTCTACATCTATATGCATGGCTATAAATTAGATTACATGCATATAAGCAGGCAAAAACATTGTGCGACATGTATATGTATATGCTTGCTGCTACTCAAAATAATTCGCCCTGTTCGTTTGCTCTTATCAGCGCTTTCAGCCAGCGACTCAACAGTGTTTTTCTCTCACAACAAATCAGCAATAGCGAGAATCAGCCAGCCACAAACAACCAAACGAACAGGGCTAATGATGTTTCAGGAATTAGAACCCTGAATTTCCAAAGAGAAATGACCATACGCAGGCTCTATACCTGAACCTATCTTCAAAAGTTCAGAACCTCTATTCAACTCAAACAAGTCTTTATCTCATAGTATCAAAAAAAAAAAAAAAGTCTTTATCTCATTCTCGGTCTTGAATTTAGCTGATTGGTTTCAAAGAAACAACGACCACACTGAACAAATGAACTTGACAGTGAATATATAGCAACTCAAAACATGTGCATATACGGAATCAGTTAGAAGACAGCATGCAACAACTAATTAGGTTGCACTACGTGTTATGCCAATAGTCCATCGAAAAAAGATCATCCCATTTCTAGATCGTCTAAACTTGGCCCAAAATGTTATACAGCACATGAGGACATCAGGTAGCAGTTCACGTGGGCTAAGAAATAATAATGAAATATACAGAGAACAAAATTTGAACTAGCAAAACAGCCCTCTGCGTTTTGGACATATAATGAGTATGTATATGCCTACTGCTACTCAAAATAATTAAACAAGTGATGTTTCAGGAATCGGAACTCAAATTCCAAAGAGAAACGTCCATATTAGTAGTTGAATCAGAGATCATGGCATGCACCTATGCGGCTCTATACCTGAACCTATCTTCAAAAGTTCAGAACATCTACTCAACTCAAACAAGTCTTTATCTCATTCTCGGTTTTGGATTAAGCTGATCGGTTTCAAAGAAACAACGACCGCAGTAGTAATGAACAAATGAATTTGACAGTGAGTATATAGCAACTCAAAACATGTGCATATAATTGATAAATGTGTGCACGTTCTGCATCCAAATCTGTAGGGATAGTAACTCACAGCACAGACTGAAACAATGACGAAATCGATTGATCGGACACGAATAGATGAATACAGTTACCTGCGGGCTGCGGGTGCGGCGAGCGTGGGCGGCAGCTTCCAAGCGAGAAGGGAGGACGACGGAGAGACGTCGCGATGGGCCATACCGTGGCGTGCGTACCCCAGCACCACATTCTTAAAGATGTCGTAGCCGAAGATGTAGTCGCCGAGGAAGAAGTAGAGGAGGTCGGTGTCGTTGGGGTCGATGAGCGCGAGCCGGAGTTGCTCGTCCTTGGGCATCGCAGCACTCTGGAAGGTGTCGGACTCCCAGATGAAGCACAAGGAGAAACTGCCGCGCCAGTGCGGGATCAGCTCGAAATCCAAGCGGTAGCCGCCGTCGTCCCCACCAAGCACCACATAGATGTAGAGCAGGGGCGCGCCATTCAGGACCGGAGCCTCGTCCACCGTCTCGTCGAGATCACACAGCACGTGGACCCAGCGGAGCTTGCCGTCGGCGACCTGCACGCGGTCGTAGGCTGTGGCCTCGGCTCTGGCCTCGATTTCGGCGACGTGCCTCGGCAAGGGGACGAAGGACATGGTCGGCTGGTCGGCGAAGGGGTCGCAGTAGAGGATCCCCTTGGTGGTGCTGGTGCTGGTGTCCACCCACCAGAGCTTGCCGTCGTGGGCGATGACGTCGCTCAAGGTCCAGGCGGCGCGCGGGCGCGGGCGCCGAATGTCGACGTCCTTGGTGACCCAGCCGCCAGTCCGGGACGAGAAGCAGTGCAGCTGGGCCCTGTCGTTGCCGGCCTGGCAGCGGAGGCCGACGACCATGAAGTCGGCGCTGTCCGGCGCGGCGATGACGCCGAACGGAACGAAGCCGCGGGCGGGGTCGGGGATGCGGTGGGCCGACGAAGAGGCGGCGTCGAGGACGAAGCAGCACGGGTCACTGGACGCGGTTGGGTGCGTGGCGGTGAGGAAGAGGCCGGCGGAGAGGTCGGCGGCGAGGATGCGGGGGTCCCGGTTGACGCCGCTGCTGGTGGCCCGCGTGGGCGCGGGGGAGACGCCGGTGGAGACGGTGAGGAAGCTAAGGCGCGGCGGGTTGGCGATCTCAAAGGAGAGGTCGCCGTCGTGGGCGTGGACGCGCGGCACGGTGCGGAGGATGACCCACGGATCAGATTCATCAGAGCCGGGAGAATGGCCCAATGGCGAAAAAGACACCATGGTTGCCGGAGAAGGGAAGGGAAGAGAAGGGGACAGAACGGGTTTGGGGGATGGGGATTAAAATTAGAATTAGATCAAGAACAATGAAGGGACGCCAGGCAGCTTATATGGAGTTGAGTCGGGGGCAATTTAATTTTGCATTTTTTTTTAGACCAAAGACCATTTGGCCGTGCTTTTTATAGAAAGCAAAGATAAGTTTGCTGGGGTTACCAGCTGATACATTCAGTTTATAGCCGAAACGGCCTCTAAGAAAGTAACACTCAAAAGACAACTCCCCAGCCAAAGAGGTTACAAGTTTTCATGATAGCTAAAGAACACAGAAACTCTCTACTGCTACATCCGCAACAACTCCAGTATCAGCTTCTATTTTTGTCTTTTTTGTTGTGTCTTTGCTTGTACTATCTTCATTCTCCAGCTTCACGCCACAATCTTCGCCCGCTTCGTCCCGATCAACTTGATATCCTTCCTATCGTCTTCATCACCCATTTTTTTCCGCGTCCCGAAGCAAGATACTCCACTTCTGCATAAATGTAATTGATCGATGTATCACCGAGTCAGCAACTGTTACCACTCTATTATTAAAAACAAGATCATTGCGGGTTAACCAGAGACTCCAGCAAACACAGGCTAACAAAAATATCATCATGGGTTTAGGGTATTCCCCTCTCCCCCGACTCAAATTGAAGAAAATTTGCAGGTTAGTTGGAACTGTTTGCCAGCCCAAAGCCTCCTTCAATGTCCACCAAGTGTAGTTAGCAATGGCACACTGAAACATGATATGTTGAGCCGACTCTACATCCCCACACATTTTACACTCTATATCCCCTGGCCAATTCTCTTGATCAGCTACTCTGCAGATGGGAGACAGTCTGAATACACTGACCACAGAAAAAACCTGATTTTAAGTGGAACTCTAGCCCTCCAAATCCCCATCAACTCTCTATTTTGCATTCCTGTATAGGTTAACTCTTTATATAATGAGGCCGTGGTGAAGTTTCCTCTTTTTTCCAGTGCCCATTTAACTGTGTCTGCCCTATCTGTCAGTTGTATCTGCTCTATCTGATGTATCAAGTCCTGCCATTCCTCCATCTCTGGAATGCCAAAGGATCTCCTGAAGGTCAACTTGATCTCATTGTCCCCTAGTATCTCATAAACAGTACCTGTTTGCTCATTGCAAATTTCAAAAATCCTCTTATACACTATATTAAAGGGGCATCCCCACACCACACATCCAACCAAAACCTAGTTTTCTTTCCATCACCAATCACATAGATCAAACCCCTGGCACACCATTGTTTTATTTCATGCAGTCCAGACCAGAATTGGGAAACATTCTTTTGCTTGGAGCTAAAAAAACCTTTGTCTCCCATGTACTTTGCCCTCAACAAATCACAACATGGATTCCTGTCATCTTTTTCTAGCTTGTAGATCCATTTTGCCAAGAGGCACTTGTTCATTATTCTTGTATCAGTAAAACCTAAGCCTCCAACAGATTTTGGGGTGGCTAGCACCTCCCATCTCATCATATGATACTTCTGCTTATTACCTGGTCCATGCCAAAAGAAATTTGACCTTGTTGTTTCCATCTTATGGTGAGCTTCTCCCTTCAAATGAAACACTCCCATCACATAGTTTGGTACTGTACTTAAACAGGATTCTGTCAATATCATTTTCCCTCCATAAGTGAGTAAACAACTTTGCCAAGTAGGCACTCTTTTTTCTATCTTGTGGTACACAAAATCAAAATCCTGAGAGCTCATATAATATCTGTCAATCATCACACCCAAGTATTTCATTGGAAAGCTTCCAACTCTGCAATTAAAGACTTCTGCAATTTTTCTCTGTTCCTCTATTGTAGATTCTAATACAAAAATCTCACTCTTGTCATAGTTTATTTTTAACCCTGTCATAGCTTCAAAACAGTAAAGAAGAAATTTTGTGTTGCAAATTGATTCCTCATCTTGATTCAGGAACAAAATAGTGTCATCTGCATATTGTAGGTGTGTTAACCCTCCTTCAACTAACTCTGGTACTAAGCCTCTTATACAGCCATTGCACTTAGCCCTGTCCAGTAGCATAGATAAAGTATCCCCTACTAAGTTGAAAAGCAAAGGAGACAGTGGATCTCCTTGCCACTTTAAAGATAGTTTAATTTTGCATTTAACCGTTTCTAATTACACTTTTTAAAATCCCCGCTCCCACGCTGCAACCTGCGACTGGTTTGCATGGAGAGATTGATTTGCATTTGATACGTTCTCTACTTCTTTCCCGTTCCGCGGCTTTGTTGGAAATAAAACTGACGGATGAGTGTGTGTCAAAATCTTAAGGTCCTGCATGTAGGTTCTTATGGGCTATTATTAGACGGTGCTAGTGCAGTCATTAGGGAGATGTGACTGTCACTGAATTTCTTCGGCAATATTGTGACTGTTTCCACTTCCATCATATGAACACTGTAGAGAGGTAGGTGAAACCCCAAACAGCATGTAAACAAACTTTTCATCGTTATGAGTGATAAAATACGATCTATTTATATAAATCGATCGATGCAACAGATCCTTCTAGTTGGTTTATAGATAACAGACTTAATTTGAAGACCTTCTAGGTTACATACTAAATCATCGTACTTGGGTATAAATACTTCGTTATACCAGCGGCTTTTTTCAGATATTTCTTCTAGTTTTGATCATCACAGTTCACCTGCTTGTTACGGAGATCCCGACCAATGCACAATCCATATTTGTTTTGCTTTTTTTCTCCCATCCCAACTTGGACGGGCCCTGAAGCTTTTCTCATGTTTGAATGGACCAGGGATGGGGAATCCTATGAGACAGTTTAGCAATGCAGGGAGAAATTCACACGTACAATAGTGTGCGGTTGGGGCTTAATCGATGGGGAATTCCATGAGATGGTTAGGAGATCATTAGTAGAAAAAAATTCGATTATGGCTTTGACAGATGGGGAATCTATGACAGTATGTGGTTGTGGCTTGACGGATGGGGAATAGAATACTATAGTATGGGATAGTTTAGCCATGCATGGAGAAATTTCCCACTTGATCTGCATGACATAAACCTGACAACATAAAACAAGAAACAATTTACTCGTCGAACATTCAAAAAGATCACAGAGTAGTCACCTTGTTTTTCCGTCCTACCCTAAGCACAATTCAGTTCCATTCACCCTAGAGACAAAATACTATTTGTCGTGTCACCGAAATAATCTGATAATGCATACCACTCTGACATTCAAATGATATTCATTCATTCAGACACACAAAATGCTACTTCTAACTCATCGAGCATTCAAAAAGATCACAGAATAGTCATCTTGTTTTTCCGCCCAGAGACAGCATACTGAAATTGTTTTGTGGTCTGATAGTGCATACCACTGACATCCAAACAAGAAAGCAGAATGAGATCCAGTTCTCTAGAATAAACATGTCCATTGCTCATCCTGACATGAGCGATAAACTAGATCTAAACTACTACTAAACACCGAGCATGCGTTCTGGCCATGGAACATGATGCCACATCCTAACACGCCTCTAGTAGCAACTTGATGCCAGTCACATATTGCTTCCTAAACCTGCAGGACCAAAGGAAAACATTATAACCTAAGGCGTTTGCTACATTCATCCATCCACCAGCAGGAAAACAGGACCTAGTCAAAATCACAGCCGTGAACAACTTAACCTCACCAGCCAAAAAGGTCAACCTCCCCAATATCAGCACTTCAAGTTGATGCTGCTGTTATGGGCTCATCATTCGAAGCATTGACAGTGTCATCCCCACCGAAACCTTCAAACACAGGAAATAGTAATCCCTTTAGAGAATAGAATATTTGGGATTCACTACACTGAACTGATATATATACAGGACAAAGATGAAAATAAGACACTGAGACTATAGATGCTGAAAACAAAATTAGGAATAAAACTGTGCATAGTAGACAAGTACTGATTCAATTATCACTTCTGTACATGCCTAAGGATCATCATTTAAACTAATCCAAGCACATTTTCAAACAAAAGAAAACGAATCCAAACAAAAGATGTTCTAGCTAGTACCAAAGCGCTCTCATCAGGTTGCAATTTCCATTTGGAGAATGGAGAGTGCACGGAGGCTATTATTATTATGTCCCACTACCACACATTTTACTTCAAGAGATATGTTAGCTACTGCTACAGTAATTCAGCCCAATAGGAATGTTACGTCAACGCCACAATTTGATTTTCTTTAAAACAAAAATATCTCAGTGATGCCAAACATTTGGAATCATGGACATCAGACAATTCATAGAAGTAAGTAACAGTTCAGTCAAAGATCATTCGTGTACCAAAAATATCTAGACAGATGGCATAATAATCCTCAAAAGTGTAAACTACATGAGTGTATATGCATTGGAATGAAGGAATTCAGCTGGTGAAGAAATGGAAAATTTTATTATGACAGCATACATTACTTGCATACTGACAGCATTAGAAATTGGAAATACACGGTTATCCAACTTCAAACCAACAAATGGCCATCAACAATTCATATAAATGTGGTCCATACATATATATCACATTCTAAGTCTAGTAACACTGTCTTGGCATGCCAGTAAGAAGTACAATTGATTTGAACACTGGCGACATTATATATATGTGATGATAAACAAGTTCATGTTCGAGCAAACTGCACCAAGAAGAGAAGCAAACCGTTGTTGCAGTTTGCCCTGTCTAGTAGAAACAGGAACTCCTAATAACTCCAGAGCCAGAGCATCCACAAGATCTTTAGCCATTCCTCAAGTACTAAAAGATTTACCTTAATTGTATTTCTTATAAGAACTGAAATGCATCAGTTGCGACATGTGCATCTGTAAACTGGTAGTAGTGTAGCACTGCAGGACTCCAGGTTGTACAACATGCATGATGATCCATACGCAACTAGTGATGGAATGGAGTAAATTTGAGGAAACATCTAGTAGCAGAGCATTCAGTGTTTGATCGGGCAAGCCAAGTACTCCTACTCCGTAATTAAATTGGGGGCGGATTTGTGTTTATACCTGGGGCTGCGACGGCAGCTGAGGCTGTGTGGCCGGGGGGCAGCTTGCAGGCGAGAACCGAGGAGGAAGAGCCGTGAGGCTCGCAGTGGACCACCTTCCTGGCACGCACGTCGACGCCGAAGAGGTAGCCGTCGAGGAAGCAGTAGAGGACGTCGGGGTTGGTGGGGTGGACGAGCGCGACGACGGGCTCCTTGTCCGCCGAATGTGGTTGTGCACCCCCGCTCCTATGCTCCCCCTTATCCTCGCCCCTCGTTCGTCTTTGTGATTCGTGCAGCTGATTGGCAGTCAGTGCATTAGTTTTGTTTGGGGCCTGACTTACTGGGGAGCGTATCCTGTGCAACCATCGTTCGTGTGCAACCTTTGCAACATCCAACCACAGTCGCAAGATTTGCATCCGATGGCCAGATTGAGAGGTGGGTAATTTTAACACTTAAAACCCCCACCATTACATTTGCTAACAAAAAAATCCCCTAATCCCTCCACCGTTTCCTCACGTACGCCGTTTCCGTTTCTTCCGTAGCCCTCGTGCCCTCGTATGCCGCCCGTGGCCGTGTACGCCGCCATCGCTTCAAGCAAGTACGCCGCCACTCCACTCGCTTCAGAGAAACGGAGACCCGTACGTGAAGCACTAAATGTGCCGCTGCTCGGGGCTGACAGGAATGCATTTTTTTGACACAAATGTGGCGTACGTGATTGTCAGATTGAATCCGAACTTTCTTGGACCCGATCGCCGCGGATACATATCCAACATCTTCCGGCGGCAAACCGATCTGGACCCCGTGGCTCCATGAGGGCATCGATCACCAGACAACAGATCCATCTCCCTTGGCTCCATGAGGGCATCAATCACAAGGGGGGCAGACAGCGATGTGCACGGCGGCGGCCACGGGCGGCGTACGAGGGCTACGGGAGAAACGGAAAACGGCGTACGTAAGGAAACGGTGGAGGAATTAGGGGATTTTTTTGTTAGCAAATGTAATAGTGTGTGGTTTAAGTGTTAAAATTATCCACCTCTCAATCTGGCCATCGGATGCAAATCTTACGACTGTGGTTGGATGTTGCAAACGTTGCACACGAACGATGGTTGCACATGATACGCTCCTGACTTACTGTTCCCCAACGGAGCCCGATGCGCTTCATTACGGACCCCGTTCCGGCCCATTCGCACCTTGCAGGCCACCCTCATAAATCGCCTTGTACTGTTTACCTACTTGTAGAGCAGAGGACACATGTACTTGTCTTGTTCCTCTCCAGAATCATCTCTGCGCCTTTCGATTCCCCATCTTTTGCAATTTGAGAGCAGCAACCCTGAATCGCTTACTCGCTCCTCCATTGCCTAGGGTTTCCTGTGGATCAGATCCGTTTAGTTCCCCCCCTCGGGCGACCTTGAGCAGGCGTGTGAAGGTTCCTAGATCAGAGAAGTCATGTAGCGTTGATTCTTCGACCGCGCAATCGGCCGTCCCCGCGAATCAGTCGGACAGCCCGTCGTCGCCGTCGAGTCCGTCGCCGCCGTTGGTCGACCACGATGAGGTATAATCCTGCTCCACCGCACCTGCTATGGATCGTACAGCAGTCGCTCCGTTGCCGCCCTTCTTCCCCACACCCCTCTCCCCAGATAATCAGTGTCGTCTTGCTCACCATTCACCTGATACACCTGACCTAAATTGTTGCAATTTTTAGTTGTCCCTCCTGAAAGGTCACAATGGCTAGAGGGGGGGTGAATAGCCTAATAAAATTTCTAGCAAAGACACTAGACAACAAATTAGATAGCTAGGCCGCAAAAGTGCAAAGCTAAAAGTTTCGACTACTCTATGCAAGCCGTCCTACACAATCCAAGGCTACTCAAATCAATTGCACAACAACCACGGTGATAAGCTACACAATGACGGTTCACCGGTAACCGAACAAACAATTCTACCCACGGGATTTAGTCTACACAAAGAGTGGTTCCCGACCAACCACAACAAGCAATTCCAACTTTGCGGGAATGTAAAGAGGGGATGAATGTTTATACCGCCGCGTAGAGATGAAGATGACCAATCACCTAGAGAAGCTCAAGCACAATCACAATGGAGGTCGAAGCCTGAGCAATCACAAATCAACACAATGATTTTTTACCGAGGTTCACTTGCTTCCCGGCAAGCTAGTCCTCGTTGTGGCGATGCACTTGCTTGGTGAGTTGCCCGCTCAATTGGCTTGGTGCCAAAGACCCCAATGGGGAGCCGCAATCTCAACACAAGACAAGGATCCACAAGCCACGAGCAATCCACTAGAGTTGCAATTTGGCCCTCCGCTGGGGAAGCACAACAACCCCTCGCAAATTCACCTTGATTAAGGGAGGACACAATCACCAAATCCCCTCACCAATCAATCCAACTCCAACCGTCTGGGTGACGGGAATCACCAAGAGTAACAAGAAAACCACAATTGCAATCACCACCTAGTGCCACAAAATCAAAATCACATATACAATGCACTAGGGTTCCCAACTCCTCTCATGAGCTAGCACCAACCATGGAGAGGGAGAGGAGAGGGAGGGGATCCTCTTGGAGCTCTCAAATTGATCTCTAGATCTTGCTCTCTCACTAGCTTGGGGCTCAAATCAATGGAGTGAGAGAGAGGAGGATGAGAGCTTTCTTCTCTAGGGTTTGAGCAAGAGGAAGAAGAAAGGAGAGTCAGCTTCTCTGTTGAACCAGCCAACGGGTGGGAGGCTCCCACTGGCCCCACCACGTGCTCATGTCCTTCAGCAGAAACACCAACGGGCGGCGGCCAGTCCAGCACGTAGAGCAGCTCTTCAACCGGACCAAAAATCAGTTCCAGGGAGCAGCAGCAACACCCAACCCGACCAGCATTCAGGCTCAGGAGCGTCATCGAGCGACATCCAGATCTCGTCCAAGCAGCAATTCGCGAGAAGAAAAGAAGAGGGCAGCCCAAACGCGACCCAAACTGGCCCAAAGCGCGCAGCATGACTCGCGGCATCTCGGCCCAACGCAGCGCGAGCAAGCGAGCCGGCCCAACAGCGGAGGCGGCCCAGCGGCGCACAGAGCGAAGCCCGCCCAGCAGCTAGGAGGCGGCGCCCTAGCGCGGGAGCGCGGCGCGCGAAGGCGCAGGCGTGGCCCAGCGCGCTAAGGCCGTAGCGGCCCAAGCGGGAACCAGGCAGGCGGCCTGCCCACTAGTCGACGGGCCGGCCTCTCAGGCCGAAGGGCCACGCCAGGTGCCAAAAGCCCATGAGGCTAGATAACCAGCAGCAGCACCTCTTCTCCTTTTTCCTTTTTCTTTCCAGATTTTAACAAGTCTCAATCCAAGATATATGCTAACTCATTCCAAAAAAGATCGAACCTCTTCAATACTTGAGATAGCTTTTCTCCAAGACTTTTCAAAGGGAATTCTCATCAACTCATTAAGCCACTTAACCCAAGTGCATATGCAAGTTAAAAACATTTTTAGTGGCACTAGATGAGCAAAGCAATTATAGTCTTCCCCTCTTAATAGTACGGTTATCGAACCTAAATCACTCACACCCTCTATGGTGTCTTGAGTGCAAACCAAAAATGGCTCCTATAGATATACCTTTGCCTTGAGCCCTTTTTGTTTCTCTTTCTTCTTTTCAAGTTGGAGAGCATGATCATCACAATATGTCCATCATCTCCATACACAAGTGTTGCCAACCTATCTCAATTTCACTTTTAGAGCAAAGAGGTTAGCAACTAAGTTTCATCAATTAGCCAAAACCAAACATGGAGTTTTCACCTCCCCCTCCCCCTCCCCATTCTCGCATCCCGCTCCCCTTTTTTTCGTAGGACGAATGCATCACAATTTGAAGTGTAGATTCGGTATGTTTATTCCAGGCTGTTAGGAATCATAGCCTCACCCGTTGTCCGTATTTTACCATAATTATAGTATTTATCTCATCTCGATTTTTTTCGCTATCTTTTAAACCCAGGTTTTTGCTGCTCCACACGAAGCTGGTTCTTATGGAGTCCGCTGCCCCCTGAAATCAATCCACAACGTCGTTGTAAACTTAGACGTAAAAAAGAGGGAGCTCGTGAAGTCTATCGGTTTTGAGGGTATTCTGCATCTCCCATGTATCAAGCAGATAAACAGGAAGTTTAGCATGGCCCTGATGACTTCAGTCGACATTTTGACACAGTCTATAGTCCTCCCTGGTCGTCGTCGGAGTTTAAAGTTTGCAAAGGAGGATGTCAATTCAGTGTTTGGTATTCCCTGTTCTGGCAAGAAGGTTCTGGACAGCAGTCTGCCACTTTGTAGGTCCAAATAGAACGTGCTTGAGCGTTATCTTGGCATTGGATTTAAGGAGCACAGGAGCATAAAGCTTGTACAGGAAATTGTTCAACGGCCATACGATGGCATAATGTCAAAAGAGGATCAGGACACATTTCGTGTGGCCTTCGTTGTCCTTGTTGTCTCATCAATTCTATGTCCTGCTGCCAAGCACGACTATGCGTCCATTGATTATTGGATAGCCATTGAAGACGCAGATGCTATCTGCAGTTATGATTGGGCTGAGTATGTTTTGAGCCGATTGTTGGATGCAGTAGTGAAGCTGAAGCAGGATGTCTGCAGTGGGGTAAAGCAGCCCAATGTCGCCGGATGCTCATTGTTTTTACAGGTAACTAGTACACGCAGCCTGCAACATTGTTTTTTATTTGAATCAGTACCGGCATTCCAATCAGCCTTTCTTGTATGACAGGTGCTTTACCTAGATAGCCTGGACTTAGGCCCCCTATCGATGCCGCATACCTCTTTCCCCTGTGTTCGCGACTTTGGTCATGAGCGGCTTCGGATGATGGTTCGAGCTGAACCCTGCTTCACCAACAGTGGTGTCTTAGATACAACCAAGCTAATCCCAACGGTGGGTTTACTGATTCTATTTTTTTCATCATCTGATGCCTTTTTAGTTGCAGACATTCAGTATTGTTTGTTTTCAGCTCCGTGACCCAAGCAACTGTTGTTATACATGGGCAACCGACCTCCAACGCTCGAACAGTGGATGTTCCAGGAGCGCATCGCTGCTTGCAGTTTTTGAATCAGCTGTAGCAATGGCCCGTTTGCTCAACATTCCTATGGAGGTAAAAGCAAACATTTCAGAACCCCCCAGGGTTGTTTTGACTGACACATTTGTAGATATGTTTATTGCCGCTCCGATCCAATCTACGACCCTCCCTTGCCATATTAGATGTGCTCTCAGTTTTGTACGTTTCTTATGCAGGCTGCCGGACCTCTCTTTGTGGCAGCTGCTAATTTCCAGTAGCAAGTAGATGCTGGTGTTCAGGTGAATGGTGTCCGTGCAATTAAGTATATGATAGTTCTTGTCTCCATCATGCTATCATTCAAGAGAGGATATGCATACCAATTCTCTATCGGCGATGAGGATAGCGATCATGGTTAGTAATGTTCGAATTTTTCTTCTCCATCTCCTTCAAGGAGTGAGGTATCACATCAGGTATCACATTTTTTGTTATGCCTCAATAGGTGCAGGCTGCAGTTCTGAAGTTATTTCAAGCACGGTGTCTAGCAGCATTCGGTTATTGTCTTATCGCCATAGGTTTTTGAAAGTGGGTGGTTGTGTTCTGACAATATCTTTGTAACTATCCAAGCATGATCTTCAGTCCTGTGAAGCCTCATCATCGCCTTGCAACCAGTCCTAGATGTCGCTGCTTTTGGGTTTGCGCAGAAACCCTGAAAACGATCAATGTCAGTTATATCACCAGTAGTATTGTAAGAGTACATATTTGTTTGAAAGTTATGCCTTCCAACCAACCTGGCACGAGCAGATGATATCCTTCCTGGTGGTGTAGTTGTTCTTGTTTGTTTTTTCTTTTGACAACCGTATCCCAAATCCAATCTCCCATGAGTATAGGTTGTAGAATTGTTTCGCTTCCTCACACGAGGAGAATATTGTGCCCTCATATGGATAAAAGACCGGATGCCCCGGTCTGTTAACTGTTGTTTGTATTGCGCTTCTCATCGCAGCGTTTGGTGTTGTAGTAGTACAAATTTCTGGCCCCTCTCGTCCCCTCTTCCTGTTTGTTCAGGTAAAATTCATCCATCTCATTATACTTAACTGATATCAACAACTAGGTGCATTACAAGACAATGGTTCAAATTTAGCACAAAACAACAAATACATTCAGTACCAGTCGCATCTTCTATTTTCATAAAGACCGATCTGATTCTTCAGAAACAATGAAACATTGGAGTATATGTCTCCCTAGTTTATTACCTTCTCTTGTACGTCAGTGTCGTTATCACCTCTGGAGGATCACTTTTCTCCCCTCCAGGTCCAGGTGTCAAATGATCCTCCCTGGAGTACTTTGATCTAACTGCCTCTTCAAGTTCATATGGTAGTTCGACTGAAAAGTATCAGGTTCAGATCATCTTGAGCAGTAGGATGGGGCTGAAAGTAATAAAACCAGGTGGATCGCATCTCACCATGTGTCACTTCACGCGAGGCACCCACCGCACCAACCCAGGCACCGTCGGCAATTTCTTCAAATAATCATAAGACAAGGCAGGCTGTTAGTCAGCGTTGGTTGTTCACCGATCATATTATCCCTTCATGCAGGTTAAAGTTGTAGATATCTACCAACCTGGCCTTTCAAGAACGCGATTTCGGACTAAGATATTGTCTCCCCTCCCGCATCCCCCCATCACCTCGGCCGTTTCAATCGTCCCTGCATCACTCAGGTGCAGCAGCATAGTCAGCAAAAGCCTAGATTCACAATCAACTCGAGGGGGTTCTTATCTATCCGAACTATGTCCAGCGGAACATATTTTCAAAATGCCGTATCAAAGGATCATTTTTTGTTTACCTGCGCCAATGTCGTACTCTGTTCTTCAAATCAAGAGCCAATGTTGATTGGAGGGGATTTTAACTTGATTAGATTTGCCAATGAAAAAAATGGGACTGGTGGTGTACATAGACATACTGACCTGTTCAACTCCCTTATTAGCTTCTATGACCTAAGGGAACTTGAGCTTTGTGGAGGGGGTTACACTTGGTCTAACAATCAGGATCCTCCTACCCTTGAGAGGCTAGATAGGATTTTGGTTACAGCAAGTTGGGAGGAAAGCTTCCCCCAAGCTGTGGTTAAGAAAATGCCTAGAGAAGTGTCTGATCATAATCCTTTGATCCTAGCTTATGGTGAGGTGAAAAAAAAGTAGAGTCATCCAATTTAAATTTGAAATAGGTTGGTTGGATAACCCTGATTTTGTGGTAGAAGTGGAAAAGATTTGGAATAAGCATTGTAAAATTGACACAAGCCTGGGAAGGATACAACAAAAACTGAAGCTGGTAAAGAAATTTTTCAAAGGATGGGGTTTTAGTTTTCAAGGAGAAATGAGAAAAATAAGGAGGATTATTCAGGATGAGCTGATTGATATTGAGCATCTAGAGGAAGAAGATGATCTACCTCCTCATCTCTTCCAAAAAAAGCAGGACTTGATTGCTGAAAACTTGTCCTTACTCATTCAAGAGGAAGCCTATTGGTATAATAGAAGCCATGAGAATTGGCTTCACAAAGGGGATTTGAACACTAGCTACTTTCATAGATGTGCTAATGGTAGGAGAAGAAAAAATACCATAATCAGCTTTGATGATGATGGGATAGTTATAGAAGGGGAGCAGAATTTACTAGAGCATGCAACTAATTATTATAGAGAGTTATTTGGTCCTGAAACTCATCATGAAATCATTTTAGATCCTTCACTATGGGATGGGTGTTATAAACTAGATGAGGATGAGAATCGGGTCCTCTGTCGAAATTTACTGAAGGTGAAATTAAAAAGGCTCTTTCCAGATGGAAAAGAACAAAGCCTCTGGACCAGACAAGATCCCAATAGAGTTCTTCCAACATTGTTGGGAAGTGGTCAAGCATGATGTAGTTGGCCTCTTTCATGAATTTCATGAAGGAAAAGCAGACATAAGTAGACTCAATTATGGGATCATAACTTTGCTGCCTAAAGTGAATGATGCTTCTAGGATACAACAATACAGACCCATTTGCCTTTTGAACCGCTTATATAAACTGATCACTAAGGTTTTAACTCTGAGGATTGAGCCATTTGCTGAAAAATTGATTCATGTGAATCAAACTGCTTTTATGAAAGGTAGAATAATTACTTCTGGTATTATGTGCCTTCATGAGATAATTCATGAAACTAAGAGGAAAAATCAGATTTGAGTCCTTTTCAAAATTGATTTTGAAAAAGCTTATGACAAAGTGTGTTGGAATCTCTTGTTTGACTGTCTAAAGCAGAGAGGTTTTTGTGAAACTTGGTGTCATTGGATTAGACAGGTGGTTTCAGGGGGGACAGTTAGTATAAAAGTCAATGACTCAATAGGCCCATATGTCAAAAGTCATAAGGGTGTCAGACGGGGGATCCATTATCCCCTGTCTTATTTAATTTTGCTGCTGATTGCCTTACTAGAATGGTCATACAAGCCCAAGCCAATGGTTTGGTGACTGGATTGGTAGATCATATCATCCCAAATGGTGTAGCTATTCTCCAATATGCTGATGACACAATTTTGTGTCTGAAGCATGATTTGGAAGGGGCTAGGAACATGAAAATGCTCTTATATTACTTTGAGTTGATTGCTGGATTGAAAATCAATTTTAGTAAAAGTGAGGTAGTTATGATTAATGACACTGAGAATTGGGCTGAGCAATATGCTCAAATTTTTAGTTGTCAGGTAGGGAATTTCCCTATCAAATACTTGGGTGTTCCAATCAGCCCAAGCAGACTCCATGTTAGTGATTGGACTCCTCTCACTGACAAATGTTTAAAAAGATTAGATATCTGGAAAGGAAACTCTACTACCATGGCTGGGAGGTCAACTCTCATTACTGCTAGTCTGAACAATTCTCCACTCTATCATATGTCAGTCTACCTGTTACCTAAAACAGTGACTGAGAGAATAGATAAAGCCAGGAGAACTTTCTTTTGGCAGGGGGGAGGTACTAAGAGAAAATATCATCTAATTAAATGGAAGACTATTTGTAAGAGTAAGAGAAAAGGTGGGATTGGTATTAAGGACCTAGAAAGACTGAACATCAGTCTGCTCAGTAAGTGGTGGTGGAAATTGGAGAATGAAGAAGGGTTATGGCAAGATCTAGTCAGGGCTAAATACCTAAACAAAAATTTCATACATTCTGTTTCCCACAAACTAAATGATTCCCCCATTTGGAGAGATCTCTTAAAAATTAAGGATCTATATCTGAATAAGAGAGGAATCAAAATAGGGAATGGGAAGAGAACTAATTTTTGGCTAGATAGCTGGTTGTTTGAGAAACCTCTGTGCAACTTAATTCCTGAGCTATATATATTATGTGAGCAAAAAGATGTTATGGTAGATATGATAAAAAGAGGTGATACAATTCTAACTTTTAGAAGGTGGTTACCATCTGATTTGAGATTGATTTGAGATCAGATTTGGGAGTTAGTTTCTGCTTTCCAATTGGGTGATGAGGAAGACAAACCAGTCTGGAACCTCACAAACAAGAAGATGTTTACTGTTAAGTCTGCATATGAAGCCTTATCTGCAAATGATGAAGGCATCTATCTAAGACATATCTGGAAGTGTCACATACCTCAAAAAATTAAGTTTTTTATGTGGTTGTTAACCAATAAAGTAGTGCTCACTAAAGATAACCTGCTGAAAAGGAAATGGGAAGGTAATTCAGAGTGTTATTTCTGTTCTAATGATGAAACTATCCAGCACCTTTTCTTCCAGTGTTCAGTAACCAAAGTGGTTTGGGGATGTGTAGCCAAGTGTATTGGTGCCACCAATCTTCCAGAAGATCTGGATCATTAATTGTTTGGCATGGTTAGATTTTTGGCTACCAAATGGGAAACAATTCCATGTTTTTGGGGTTTCTGCCATTTGCTAGGCAATCTAGAAAGCCCGGAATGATGCTTGTTTTAATAAAAAGATCATAAAAAGTCCTCTTGACATTGTCTGTCATGCTGGGGCGCTAATGAAGTTTTGGGCAGACTTGTATGAAGGCATCGACAAGGAGAACCTGGAAGCTGGGATTGATATGATGATGAAGGTGGCGCTGGGACTGCTGGCTTCTAAGAAGAAGAAGACGTCTGGAGCAAATGGCGGGCAGACTCCGGATGGCGCAAGCTGAATCAGAAATGAAGCTGCTGTGAAGAGGGGAAGCTGTGACTGCATTCTTCATCCTAGTGCCCCACCTCTTCAAAAACTTTGATCAGAAAACTGGAGATGCCTTCAGGCACGCTAAAAACTGTTGCTTTCCTTTTGCGCGGGGTGGTTAAGCGCAGGCTGTAATAAGGTCTCTTGCTGGGTTACTTTCTGGCTTCCTTGTGCGTTGGTTGGTTAAGCGCACCCTTTCGGTTTCCCTGCCTCCCTCTTGGTAGCCTCTTGCTTCTTCCTGTAATGTCTACATTTGTTGTATTTCCGTTTCTAATAGAAATGGAAATGGGATCCCTGATTCAAAAAAAATGTCGTACTCTGTGATCGCATTCGCGATCAGATCTCGATCTCCATCACCATAGTAGGCACGGCCCCTAACTATGGTGTTATATTCATCAGATTCATCGTCCTTGCGCCACTCTGCTCTCCGTCCCTGCCGGCGATCCATGGAGGCGCCCTCTGTTTCACTGAACTGTCTGGAATAGTTTTTTTTACATAGCCCTGAATGATCACCCCAGCCACATCAAGTGATCGGTTTCTTCCCGTGCAAGGAGCACCTCATTCAATGCATCGCTGCCTCACACTGTCACATCCTTAAACGGCCTGCGTCCGCGGCAGGCGATCATTACGGTCGCTGCGAGCAGCGCGTTACGGAGCCTGGACACGCATAACAGTTTTCAGGTCGTTTTAACACGTTCCATCGTGGCCGTACGATTTGGGGCGCATCTCACAGGGGGTTCAGCATCTCCGCGTTGCTCCTTGTCCGGCAACCCGGCGGCCCTGTAGGTGTCGTCTGCCCAGATGTCGGCGAAGGACACGGTGTAGTCGAGCACCCAGTCGGCCGTCTCCGGGTTCGCGAGCGTGCGCATGGTGACGGTGGGCATGGCGCCGTGGCGCGCGGGGGTGACGTGGACGCAGCGGAAGCTGTCGTTGCTGAGCTGTACGACGCGGCGGGAGGCGATCATTCTCTCGGAGCAGTAGTAGCAGGCGCAGCCTGAAGCAGCATTGTCGTCAGAGTCGTCGTCGTCCCTGGGCCTGGGGAGCGGGACGTAGGCCATGTCCGGGGCGTCGGCGAAGGGGTCGCAGACGAGGAGCCCCGCGGCGGTGTCTGGGGGAGGCGGTGGGCGGTGGCGGAGGCGAGGTCGACGACGGCGTAGCCCGGGTCAGGGATGTAGCTGATGGTGATGGTGCACTCGACGCCGTCTGGCCCGCGGTGGACGCGCTCCTAGGCGGGTTCCTTGTTGGAGAGGGACGGAGGCGTGATGGCGAGGAGGAGGCCCGAGGGGTCGGCGGCGAGGACGTGCGGGGAGTGGATCCTCGCGTCCGGGTCCGGGTCGGCCGGGGAGACGCGCGTGGAGACGGTGAGGTGGGTGAGCCGCGGCGGCGCGGCGAGCGCGAGGGAGACGTCGGCGCCGTCCGGGAGAGGGTTTGTTGGCAAGGGTTTTAGGCTGCAAAGCAAGCAAAGCTTTGCCTCCTCCCTCTCGATCCCTTGTCATTGGCTTGGCTGCCTTTTTGAATCGCATTTGCATTTGCATTTGCATTTGCTTTGTGGCTTTTCTTGTCGCGACGCCAACCTCATCTTCATATGCTCTGGTGACCGGTCAAGGTGCCACTGCCATGGGCAGAGCAGGAGCCGGCCGGGGAGCTTGGCAGGCAGAGGTACCCAAGCATGGAAATGGAAACGGAATTTAAAGCCGGCTTTGGACAGTGCGTTCTCAGTCTCGGTTTGGGTTGGGATCACCAGACACCGGCACAGGATTGAACGATGCTCGGTGCCAAAACAAAACACGTACAGTAGGTATATAAAATTCCATGAATCTGGTGGAAAGTTACTCTCACGGCAATTAATCCAAGCAAAATGCAAAAACTGAGCACAAAATCATTTCTTCATTGCCATGCCCTTTTGTATAAAATATTGCAGTATTAGAGCATCTCCAACAGTTCCCCAATAAATCTTCCCCAATATCAAGATAGTGGGGGTAGCTCAATACCACTATTTGATCTATTGGGCAGAGGTGTTCCAACAGTTACCCAATAACTGACCCCCAATAGAGGTTGGCCCCCAACCGAGCCGTGGCCTGACTCCGCCGTGGCGCGAGCTCGAGGAAGCACGTCGGCGGCCGGACTCCCCAAGGGTGGATCCAGCTCGAGGAAGCACGCGGGGTCGCCGTGAAGGTCGTGGAGGCCGGCGCGGGGTCACGGCTGAGGGCGTCGCGGTCAGGCATCTTCCTAGCGTCGCCGCCGGCATCTTCTTCCCCGTCTCCGGCCATGGCGCCCGCATAGGAGCTCGTCCCCGTCGCCCCCTTCGCTGGCAGTTGCAGTTCGCGCCAAAAATATCAGGTATTGGGGAGAGGGAGGTTTCCCTCATCTTTGAGGGATTGAAGGTTGTGTTTTGAGGGACTCAGAATAATTTTTGCTGATTGGGGGTGACATTGGGGGACTGTTGGAGCACTCGAATCCCTCAAATTCCAGTTTTTTCTCATTTGGGGTGAGGATTGGGGGACTGTTAGAGATGCGTAACGCAACAAGCTATATATAAGAATGCTTTTTCTGGGTGGCATCCCGCTGGCAAGTGCTTCTTAGTTTGAAATGCTGCGTGTTTGGACTAATTTTTTGGGCCTTGTTTAGATTCCAAATTTGGTGGTCAAAATCTGCATAGTAAGTGTCCCGTCACACTATAGCAATTTTGTTTTTATTTGGTAATAATTGTCCAAACATTAATTAATTAGGCTTAAAATGTTCGTCTCACAAAGTACAATAAAACTGTGCAATTAGTTTTTTTATTTCATCTATATTTAGTACTCCACATATGTGCCAACATTTTGATGTGACGGGGAATAGAAATTCTGCATAGTGAATTTGGGAGCCAAAGTTTGAAATCTAAACAAGGCCTTGATCAATTCTCCTGAGTGGTTTGTTTTATTTTGAATCGCTGGGAGTACTGGAATGGTTGAAACGCTCGATCCAGTCCCCCAGCCCGTCAGCCATTGCCAAGCGAGAGAAGGGTAGAGGACTGGCATTGGTGCCAAGCGAGAGGGGTGCCTACCTGCTCTGCCTGCTGCTGTTCTTTCTGATGGGCAGAGTCTGCACTGCACACCAGCCCTCTGTTCGCTCCTGTCTGTCGCTCCTGTCTATCATCGCTCTGTCGCTCCTGTCTATCATCGCTCTGTCGCTCCTGTCTATCATCGCCGGGCTCTCTGCCGCTGCCAGACCAGCTGGTGCCGTGGAAGCAGCGCTTTTTTTTTGTTTGGCCTTGTCTAGACTATCCGCACTCGTCATACTCTATATTCAACCTCTAAAAGTAATATTCTATCTTAGTCATCACTTTATTTTCAGTTTCTCCGCACTCATCCATTCTCTATATCTCTACTCTATATCAACTACCTCAATATTTTATTCGGAAAAAGTCTACATCACCCCCGAGTTTTGATACCTGGAACACTTAATCTCCCCAACCTATAAAACGGGTTTTTCTGCCCCCTGAACTTCCAAAACCGGTTAAATAATCTTGAGCGGTTTGGGTGGGTGGTTTTGATGACTTGGCATATGTAGCATCCATCTTGGCACAAGGTACGAGATTATTAGTGGTTTATCTTTTTGGCAGGTGAGGCTTAATGCTGCTTAGGGTGACCATCTACAGTAGATTCTGTTGCACGGTACTGTTTGCTTTGGAAGTAACCATCATTCTCTTACACCCGTGATTTTGGTCTGTTGTGTTCCTGCAGGTTGAGGAAGCAATCAGGTTATTGCAGGGCGCAATATTATTGTGATCTCTGATCTGGCGATGCACGCAGGATGCTACAGTAGTTTTTTAGATGGTGGCGATGCACGCAGGATGCTACAGTAGTTTTTTTAGATGATGGAATTATTACTAAGTTATTAGTAGGACGGATTAGAGGGGGATATACATACTACTACATGTTTTAGTAATTTGATGCTGGAGACCAATTATCTTGGCTGCGTATGATGCTCCCTTTGAAATTTGAACATGAGTGGTCGTTTGTGAATTAAAATGAATTTTCTGATTTGGGTGGCATCCCGCTGGCAAGTGCTCCTCAGTTTGAAATGCTGCGTGATTGGACTAATTTGTTAACCTATGCCGGCAGGAGAACGAAATCCTAGTTTTTTTTGATCAATTCTCCTAGTTTGTTTTTATTTTAGATGGCTGGGAGTACTGAATGGTTGGAAGGCTCGATCCAGTCCACCAGCTCGTCAGCCATTGCAAGCCATTGCCAGGCAAGACTAAGACCAGCTGCACTGGGGAACTCAACCCCTTACGCAAAAGGCTTTTGCGTATCGAATTTGCTGCAGCGGCGTACGCAAGGGTTACGCAAAAGCTTGCGTTCAGACCACCGACCGGCAAATTTGCGTGAGTACGGCATGGAACGCAAAGGACATCGCGGGCCCCTCGAGGAGAGAGAAGGGACGGGCCACGCAGGGGAGCAGAGGGGAGGAGAAGGTGCTGCCAGAGCCGGAGCTCGCCCGCTAGGGCCGCCCGTGCTGCCGGAGCTCGCCCATGGCCTGGAGGCGCGTCTCCACTGCGCACCATGGCCGCCCGCCATGGCCTCGAGGCGCGGCTCCGCCTGCCATGGCCGGAAGAAGGTGGAGGACGAGGGGCGGTGCCGCCGCTGGGGAGCAGGCCGCCGCGCGCCGCGCCGTCAAGCGGAGGAGCAGGGAGATGAGGAGGACGGCGGCGCCGCTCCACCGCGTGCTCGTCGGCGCCGGCCGCCCCCGCCGCGCGCTCACAGGCGCCGCTCCGCGCTCCGGAGGGGAGGAGGAGGAGGGAGGGAGGGGGCCTCGCTGGGCCGCCGAGCTCCGCGCCCCGCCGCCGGGGAAGATGGGAGCCCGCCATGGCCTCCTGCCGCCGCTCGCCTCCCCGCGCGGGCGCGCGAGCGCGGGTCGGCCTCGCCGTCGTGGGCGGCCGGTATGGGCGGCGGCCTGCGCGCCGAGTTCGCCCACCATGCCCGCCTCTGGCCGCCTCCATCCGCCGCCGCTCGAGCGCGCCGCGAGGTGAAGATGGCCGGCCCCGCGCCGGAGCTGGGGAGGAGGGAGGAGCTCTGCCGCCGGGCGATGGAGGAGGGGAGCTCGCGGCGGTTGCGGTGGGGAGGGAGTGGATAGAGGAGAGAGAATGGGTGAGGAAGGAGAGAGAGAATGGAAAAATAATAAAAAACTGATGTATGGGTCCCACTTTCTGGTATTGAGTAAACTGTAAAGGAATGATGAGTGCGGGAGAAAATTGTATAGAGGAAAGAATCTGGCTGACCAGGACGAAATATTCCTTTTGAGGAATGAATATAGAGGTTGATGAGTGCGGGTAGTCTAAGCGAGACTAGGGTAGAGGACTGGCCTGCGTGCCTGTGCCTGCTGCTGTTCTTTCTAATCGGCAGAGTCTGCACAGCAGACACGGCAGCCCTGCTCTGTCTACCGAGTACTATCATCATCGCTCCTGTCTATCATCGCCTGCCTGGCTCTCTGCCACGCGTCCGAGACGAAGATGTCAGGCCATCATCACGCAACGGGGGCGGTTAATAGTATAACCAAATAAAAGGAGGGCCCCCCTTCGCTCTGCCCCCTCCCATAACCCTTTTCCTTCGTCACAAATCCTCCTCGCCCAGGTGGTTCCGCTTCGTTCCGCCCAGGCACCAGAGAAAGAGCAGAGCAGGAGAGCGATAATGGCGCCGCCGTCGTGGATTATCCTCTCCACCACCGTGCGCGTCTCCGACACACCCCTCCCGGACGGCCTCGCCCTCTCCCTCAAGATCGAAGCTCCCCCGCGCGTCTCCGTCCTCACCCTCGCCCCGCAGGTCTGCCCCAAGGACATGGAGCCCCGAATCGAGGCCCTGGACCCTTCCGGCCTCCTCCTCGTCTACACCGGGCCCGGGAAGACCGGTGACATCTACTGCGTCCTCGACGTGCTCGCCGCCAAAGTGTCCTACCAGCTCCCCGAAGACCCTCCCACCTGCTCCGCCGAGTACACCAAGGTCGGCGTCATCACCGACCCCGGTGGTGCGGCCGGTGCCTTCGTCCTCGCCGACTTCCACTTCACGTGCGGCTATGGAGATGGAGACGGGGAGAAGGACCTCGTCCGCTACTGGTCAAGGACCGGCGAGTGGTGCATGGAGCTTGAACAATCCCCGGACGAAGACCACGACGAGGTGCCCGATAGGTACTGGCAATTCGACGACGTCATCTCCCACGGCGGCAATTTCTGGTGGATCGACACCAATGCCGGCCTCCTCGCCTGCAACGTCTTCCGCGACACACCACCCTTCCGCTACATCCCACTCCCGGAAGACGACGACGATGACGAAGACAGCTACGTGCAGCTTAGCGACGGCAAGTTCTGCTATGTCCAGATCCGCAAGCCCGAGGGCCACGACCACGGCGTCGGCGTCGCGCCCACGCTCATCACCATGCGCACGCTCATCGACTCGGAGACGGCCAGCTGGACGGACACCGAGTATGAGCTCTCCTTCGCCGACATCCGGGCCTCGGACACCTTCAAGGCGGCCGGCCTACCGGTGGACAAGGACCCCATCTTCGCACTCATCCACCCCAAAAACCCCGACGTCCTCTACTTCTTCCTCGGCGGCTACCTCTTCGCCTTCGACATGCGTGCCAGGAAGCTCACCGAGTGTGAGGCCCACGGGCTCGAGATCGACGACACATATTCGGACTCCGTTCGCACCTGGGAGCTACCGCCCAACTACGCTGCAGCAACCGCACCTGCACCGGCACCCGCAGGTACAAATTCACCCCGCACCCACATTCATCGAATTCATTCAAATAGAGGCACGCTAGAATGTGTATTGTGTATTATTGCTCTCTCCTTGTTCCAATTTGTTCAGACATCGGCCTGTTTATTATCACACATTGATTGTGCATCTTAGTGTCTGCAAAGGTAGTGTCATATATATGGGATCTAGCATGATGGACAACCGTGTATTTCCAATTTCTAATGCTGTCAGCACGCAAGCAATGTATGCTGCCATAATAAAATTCTTCATATCTTGACCAGTTGAATTCCTTGATTCCAATGCATATACATATACACTCATGTAGTTTACACTTTTGATGATTATTATGCCATCTGTCTAGACATTTTTGGTACACGAATGATCTCTGACTTAACTGTTACCTTCCATAAATTGTCTGATGTCCATGATTCCAAATGCTTGGCATCACTGAGATATTTTTGTTTTAAAGGAGGTCAAACTGTGGCATTAACATAATATTCCTATTGGGCTGAATTACTGTAGCAGTAGTTAACATATCTGTTTAAGTAGGATGTGTGGTAGTCAGACATAATAATGATAGTCTCTGTCGGCTATCCAAATGGAAATTGCAACCTGATGAGAGAGCTTTGGTACTAGCTAGAACAACTTTCTGTTTGGATTCCTTTTCTTTTGTTTGAAAATGTGCTTGGATTAGTTTAAAGGATGATGTTTAGGCATGTACAGAAGTGATAACTAAATTTGTACTTGTCTACTAAGCACAGTTTAATTCCTAATTTTGTTTCTAGCATCTATACTCTCAGTGTCTTATTTTCATCTTTGTCATGTATATATATCAGTTCAGTGCAGTGAACCTGTTATGACCGGCAAGGTCTATCAACGACGCAGGACCAGAGGTGGCTAACGAGCCAGCACCAGATCGTCAAGTTCAGAAGTCCAGCAAGATCGTCAAGTTCAGAAGGCCAGCAAGTCCACGGCTTGCTCATCGAGAGTTAGAGTTTGAGTCTATTACTGCTTGTTAGCAGGAATCCTAGTTTCAAGGAATATTTTCTTATTGTTAGTTCAGATTATTAGAGAGGCTTGTTAGCTTCGGTTTGTCAAACTCATGTACGGTCGGGTATATATATATATATATATACCCGAACAATTCATGAATAAGATTTTAAGCCTGGGTCCCTTGGGCTCCCACCCCTACGTACTGCTCTTTGCCATCTCGTTCACGTGATCTAGTTCAAGCGTCGAGCACGGCGCCGCCAGTTCGCCGGCGTGTCTTCAAGCCCCGGCCACAGGTTCACCATCAGTACAATCTCAGGAGCATTAGCGCTAACAGAACCCCAAATATTCTATTCTCTGAAGGGATTATTATTTCCTGTGTTTGAAGGTTTCGGTAGGGACGACACTGTCAGTGCTTCAAATGATGAGTCCCCTACAGCAGCATCAACTTGAAGTGCTGATATTGGGAGGTTGACCTTTTTGGCAGGTGAGGTTAAGTTGTTCATGGTGGTGATTGTGACTCTGCTAGTGGATGTAGCAAACGCCTTACGTTATACAGTTTTCCTTTGGTCCTGCAGGTTTAGGAAGCAATATGTGGCCGGCATCAAGTTGCTACCAGAGGCGTGTTAGGATGTGGCATCATGTTCCATGGCCAGAACGCATGCTCGGTGTTTAGTAGTAGTTTAGATCTAGTTTATCGCTCATGTCAGGTTGAGCAATGGGCATGTTTATTCTAGAGAATTGGATCTCATTCTGCTTTCCTGTTTGGATGTCAGAGTGGTATGCACTATCAGACCGCAAGGCAGTTTCAATATTCTATCTCCGTGTCTCTGGGTGAAAAAACAAGATGACTATTCTGTGAACTTTTTGAATGCTCGACGAGTAAACAAGAAGTAGTTTCTTGTGTGTCTGAATGAATGAATATCATTTGAATGAGAATGAATGAATCAGAACTGAGAGAAGTTGAGAGGACGGGTGTCAGAGTGGTTTGCATTATCAGACCGCAAGACATTTCTGTTGTAAAACGTGATTATGTGGGTGAATCAGGCTGCTCCCGACATGTGACCTAGGGCCTTGTTCCCTTGGGCCCTGTGCCGCCCCGGGTCTTGTGCCCGACACGTGATCGTCGGGAGATGTGCTTGTCTTATATGGGAGGGAGGTTAACGGGAGGATCCGATGTGCTATCCGACGTGCTGTCCGACGTGCTGTTACTTGCTCTATAAATAGGAGGTGGTTACCTCCTTCCTGTAACAACAATCAGCAAGCAATAATGAAAAGAGTTCTCCCGTGATTTCCTCCTACATCTGTGTGTTCTACTGTGATTCCTATTGCGCTCTACTGCTTGCGTGTGCATCTATACGAACGATTTCTTAACACGTTATCAGCACGAGTTCTACGGAGCTAACGGTAAGAAGGTGAGAAATCATTCTAATACCTACAGATGCGATGAATGAGACCCTCACCCGTGGATGTGCTTGCAAGCACCACGGTGATACCTCATTGATTGCCTGAAGCAATCGGATATTGACTTAACAAATCAATTACACACAACGTCTGGCCCCGAAGTGCCAAACAAACAAGTGCTGCCCTGAAGGCACACGCAGACGTGGTCACCCCCCGTCCTATGACGTGCTTTGATCGACCAACGGAGGACCGTTGGAGCGGACGAGCAGGCCTGTACTGGCCGCCGCCGTAGCCACCTCGGTCTTCATCACCCAGATCTGGTGGACCCTCGGCCCTGAAGGCCGCGAGCCAGACCATCGTCGACCTCGGCCCCGAAGGCCGTGGCATGAGCGCCGACGAGCGCGTCAAGGGGATGAGCGAGCACGGCTCCTGCCCCTGCAGGGCACGTTGGCCTGGCCATCCTGAGATTACATCTCCTGAAGAGATGAGCAGATGAGAACGTCGGCACAGTGTTTTGATTTGTGCCGGCAACTCATTGTGAAGTGGTCAGCAGCCACACATGCATGTGCATGCTACATGCCAAAGGCCTGAAGCCTTGGTCATGTGTGTGCATGCGACACTTCTGTCGAGAGATGGTCTAGGAGCTTGGTCCCTTGTTCTCGAGGAATGGCCCAACATTGTTTATACGAGAGTGCATGTGCCATGTGAGAGAGAATTGCTTGTCTCCAGAAGAGACGATAAGGCATAGGGGTTGGAACCCCTTCCATGCATGATCTGGGTGGCCTGAAGCCACACCTTGCATGCTGTTTTCCACTCCCGTACACAAACAAATTTGTTCTCTCATGGCACATATATATGGCCACGAAGCCGTTTGTATCTTTGCGACCGAAGTCGCACCGTGACAGCTATGATCACGTACACGGCTGAAAAGTCGTGCGGTGGCCCGAAGCCCACTTTACCATTTATGTTATTGCGTATTATATTTATTTATATACCGCAATTTATTTTCCTTGCAGTTATTTAAATCCTGCAGATTTATTTATTGCAAGTTATATTTATTGCAATTTACTTTCCTGCAAAGTATTTAAATCTCGAAGATTTACATATTGCAGTTTATGTTCATTGCAATTTCATTCTCGCAATTAATTAAATCCTGCAGATTTATTTATTGCTATTTATATATATTGCAATGAATAAAAGTAACCCTGAAGGTTACGCTTGGGAAACTTTTATATAGTGCTGAAGACTATGCGCGATAGTAATCCTGAAGATTACTTACCGACATGCGCTGATCTTGTACAGGCATGTCGTCGGACATCACAAAGAGGGATTTCGAGAAGCTCGCCGTTGACGGCAGCAACTATCTCACTTGGGCTTTCGATGTCCTGAACAGACTTGAAGGCAAGGAACTCGATCATACCATTGTCCAGCCTGAAGCTGGCAATGATATGCGAACAAAGCCTGACAAAGCAAACGCGTTGTATTACATACGTCATCATCTCCACCCAGATCTGAAGTGTGAGTATATGACGGAGAATGACCCTCATGTCTTGTGGCAGTCCCTGAAGGACCGCTTCAGCCAGCAGCTGACAATTGTGCTCCCCAGAGCGCAACAAGACTGGGTCAATATACGCTTCCAAGACTTCAAGTCTGTGGCTGCGTATAACTCTGCTTTGCACAGGATTGTGACAAAATTGCGTCTCTGTGGCCAGAAGATCACTGACGCTAATATGATCGAGAAGACCCTGTCCACCTTCCACCCTGGCAACATTGTACTCCAGCAGCAGTACAGAAATGCCAAGTACACTAAGTACTGTGAGCTGAGTGAAGTGCTTTGTTCTTTGAATAACGGAATGAGGTTCTCATGAACAATCACTCGCTGTGCCCATCGGTTCCATGGCTACGCCTGAAGCGTATGCCAATGTTGCTGAGAGTTCTCGCAACCGCAAGTGGGGCCATGCAAAGGGGAAGTGGAAGGGGAAAAAGGGTGCCATGTTCAAGGGCAAAGGAAAGGGAAAGCCTAAGGGTAAATCCGGACCCAAGAAGGAAAGAGGTGACACAGATGGTGAAAGGTCCCTTGTTTGGTTTTGATAATTGAGTGACAACTTAGGTGGACTAATTGTGTGATCATGAGAATACACAGGGATTTAGTCCACATGTGAATGTGAGATGAAGGAACTTCATTGAATATGTGACATGACATGGAGTCATGTGACCGATGGTGAAGATCGAGATGAGGCTTGGCTCGAGGCCGGAGGGTGTGTGAAGGACAAGTCAAGGCAGTGGAGCGATGGACCATGAGATGGTGAAGCTCGGGCAAGACTTGGTTCCGATGGACCATGAGGCGGTGAAGAGCAAGTGAGATCAAGATCGATGGACCAAGAGGGTTGCATGATGATATGAAGTGGATCATATCATCTTGAGATCGTGTCGGTGCATGTGTTGCATTGGCACTTCGGTGGAAGACGGTGGAGATGGAAATGCGCAAGGCAAAGGTATAACCTAGGGCATGTTTTCGACGGGCTGTGAATCATGGATTCACAAGGCGCCGGACGCAGGCGCCGGACGCCGGGCCAGGAGGGCCGGACGCGTCCGGCGCGTGCTGGAGTCAGCGTGGGCATGCTGGCGGGGCGCAGTGAGCGCCGGACGCTGCAGTAGCGCGTCCGGCGGTCCCCGGACGCCGACCAGAAAGTTTCTGGCCGGGCTCACTCTCGCGCGGTCAGGTCGCCGGACGCTGGCGGCGGACGCGGCGAAAACACTGTTTAGCGTCCGGCGCAGGGCTTCTGAGCAGGATCGAGAGATAGCCGTTGGGCTTCAACTATCGACCTCAAACGGTCGGAACACGTGGCGCACGGAGGAGCGCCGGACGCGGCTTGGAGCGTCCGGCGGTGATGGCCGGACGCGTCCGGCGCGCCTTACTTGTTCCAGCGTGGGGGCAACGGCTATTTCAGCCCTTGGGGCTATAAATAGAGGGGTTGCTCGGCCATGGCTGGTTGCTTAGCACCTTGGGGACTTGGTGTCCACCTTGGAGAGTGCTTGGAGAGCCCTCTACTCACTTGAGCTTGATAGAGATCATCCGATCGAGTGAGTGAGCGATTCTAGTGCGTTGCATTGAGAGATTTGCATCGAGTGGCACTAGGTGATCGTGTTGCAAGCCGGTGTGCTTGTTACTCTTGGAGGTCGCCACCTCCTAGACGGCTTGGTGGCAAGAGACTTCGTTGAAGCACCGCGTGGAGATTGTGTGGTGCTCCGAAGGAGGATTTGTGAGGGTTCTTGAGCCTTCCCCGCGGAGCGAATTGGCTACTCTAGTTGAGTGTGGCTTGGAGGATCCCGTTCTTGTGTTGATTGGAGTTGGGGCTCCCCGGAGGGGTTGTTGGCGTGAGCCAACTTGAGCGGCCTTCTCATCACCAAGTCGGTGTATCGCCACACCGGACGTAGCTTGGTGGCGACCAAGTGAACCGGGGAAAAATCGTGTGTCGATTTGTGATTGCCGAGGCTTCGACCTCCTTGTGCTTGTGTGTGAGGATTCGACCTCCCTTGTGATTGTGTGCGGTGGTTGGTCTCTACGCCCGGTGATTCGCCACCGCCGCGACTTCGTGTTTCCACTCTTCGCGGTGGTTTGCATCCCCTCTAGCTCAAGCTTGCATTTACATTTGTTACTTTTTGCTTAGCTTGAGTAGTGGCTTTTGTGCTAGTTTGCTTGTGTAGCTAGTTGAGCACCTTCTTGCTTGTGTAGCTAGAAGTAGTTTTAGTATTTTGCTTAGCTTGTGTAGTTAAGTGAATTGCGCTCTTGGGTTCGGCTTGTGTAGCCTTGTCCTTGAGCATCTAGTGAGCTTAGGTTTGGCTTTGTGCTCTTGCTCATTAGAATTGGGTAGGTGCTCCCCGGTGTGGCAAAGTGCTAGTTGCTTAGGTTTGTGTGACCTTGCAAGCTAGAATTATTTAGGTGAGCACTAGCTAGTTTAGCACCTTGCTTCTTGTTTAGGATCTTTTACAAGGTGCTACTAGAGTTATAGTTAGTGGGGGTAAGTCTTGGCTAGACCGATAGTTTTAATTCCGCATTTGTTTCGGTTAGCCGGTGCGTAAGTTTTTAGTAAGGACTATTCACCCCCCTCTAGTCCATCTCGACCCTACACGTGGTATCAGAGCCGGGTCTCTCATTTTAGTGGTCTTCACCGACTCGAGAGGATGGCAACTAGAGGGATAGATGTTGAGTGCTCTTGTGACACGCACACTTTTGATGGCACAAACTTTGCACGGTGGAAACACCATATGCTTGATCACTTTCGTGCCTCGGGACCTAAGGTGTGGTGGGTGATCACTAGTGGGATTAATGTCGCCATGGATCACAAGAACCTCACCAAAGCTCAAAAGGCTCTCTTTGATCTTGATTCAAGTGCTTTATTGTACTTATATGATGCTTTGAGCTTTGATGTGTATGAGAAGGTGGATTCTAGTGTTTCCGCTCATGTGATGTGGGAATCCATCAAGCACACCTATGGTGATGCCTCCACATGGGATGATGGAAAGTACAAGGTGGAGGAGCCCGAGGTGATGCCACTTGAGGATGTTGAGCATGACCACAACAAGGTGGTTGTGGAGGATTGCTCCACCTCAAGGTCAAGTGAAGATGATGAACTTCCTACAACAAGCTCACCGACATCATCACATTGCTACATGTCACATGGTGACCGCAAGGTAAAGATTGGCAATGTGATCTTTGATTGTGATGATCCAAGTCTTGAGCTTGTGTTTAAGTTGTCAAGAGCTTTAGAAAAAGAGTTTGCTAAAACAAGCAAATTGGAAAAAGAAAACTCTTTTCTAAAGAACACATGTGGACAACAAGAGCATCTACTTTATGTTACTACTTGTTCACATGATGTGCTAAAATTGGCTCATGAGGAACTTAGTGTTGCTCATGATAACTTGGTGCAAGAACATGCTTTTCTCACTAAGAAGTTTTGCAATGAAGAAGCTAAAACTAGTGAGAGCTCATCACTTGGGTCAAATGATCAATCACATATTACTAACCCTTGTGATGTAGGCAACAAGCATGTATCCACCTCCTGTGATGATTTACTTGCTATGCCATGTTCTTCACATATAGATGCTTGTTCTACTTCCTTGTCTTGTGAGACTAACCTTTTGAAGGAGAACAATGAGCTCAAAAAGAAGGTGGAGAACTTGAGCAACAGGTTAGAGAGGTGCTACAACTCCAAGGTCCTCTTTGAGCAAATAGTGAAGAATCCAAGAAGCCTCAATGACAAGAGTGGACTTGGCTTCATCAAGAAGAAGTTGACCAAGGGAGGAAGAAAAGTGGCTAGAGAGATTAAGAGGCAAGAGAAGATGAAGCTATCTCATTTCATGTGCTATCAATGCCATGAAAAGGGACACCTTGCATATGCTTGCCCTAATCAAGAGAAGCTCAAGTTGAAGAAAGAAGAAGAGAGGCTCAAGCATGTCAAGTGCTTCAAGTGTCACATTCGGGGTCACCTCACCTCAATGTGCCCAACCAAGCAATTGGTGAAGCAACAAGAGAGGCCTCAACCAAAGCCACAAGTTGAGCAAGAAAAGTCACCACAAGATCAAGTCAAGATCAACCATGAAGCCGAAGGTGATGACTTGAAGATGAAGAAGAAGACACGAAGAGGTGGTAGAGCAAGGCATCCAACTCATATCCAAGATGCCAAGATGATGATGAGCAAGATTCAAGAGAAGAACACTCATGCTCACATCAAGTGCTTCAAGTGTGGTGACATGGGACACTTTGCCTCGAAGTGTTTCAACAAGCTTGAGAAGGAGGCTCAAGCAACTCATGAGAGGCAAGGCAATGAAGGGCATCATTTGAGCAATGAAGAAAAGGCTCAAGCAAAGAGAAGATGCTATTCATGTCGGGAAAGGGGACACATGGCTCATTCATGTCCCCTAGGTAAAACTTCTAAGCCCATTTCAATTGATGATAATGATGTGCTTAGAAAGGATGGTAATGCTACCTCATCGGTTGCTATTGCAAAACATCCCGCTACTCATACTAAGGCTTTGCCTAAGTATGTTGCTCCTAACTTGAGAGGACCCAAACTAGTTTGGGTACCATCAAAAAGTGGATGATTGTTTGTAGGTACCATGGCATTGGAGGCTTGATACAATTGAGTTCATATTCTTCATCATGTGATTGAATCAAGTATCGAAGCTTAGTGCTATTCTCATCCCAATGTCAAGTCATGACAAGTGAAGTCCAAGTGCTACAACATACAAGTGCAAATTCAAGTTGTGGTGATCAATTGTCATATGTGATGGCTTGCAATTGTATTGAGTTGAAGCTTGCTATTGGAAGATCATGTGCTACCAAGGTATATATTTTGTTGATCACATTCATTTTGATGCATATGAGTTGATTGAATTGGATATATATGCTATAGTTGCTTGCTATGAGATGTTTGAATGGATTCAATGCTTAGTATTCAAGTTTGGGTTAGATTGGATGAATATGATCACAAGATGACTTTTAGTGAGTGGCTTGACTGCATATATGTCTTGTGAGAATGTTCAAACAAGTTGACATCAAGTTTGAGTCATCTTTGAAGAAGCATAGCTCAATTGCTTAAATCTGTCCAATTTTTGAATTCCGAGCTATTTGTGATCAAGTCTGAGTTCGATGAATCAAATCTTATTGAAATGGCATGAAATTTGGTATGCATGCTCTATGCTTATGATTCATTATGCTATGCAAATTGGATAAGGTTTGCTACATTCGGAGCAGTTCTTATCAGCTATAGTGCAGCAGTTTTCAGCATGTAGCGGTGTGAGAAGATGTGAAATCTGGTAGCAATCTAGAAGGACAATGAAGCTCAAATTTTTACAGCTGCATGAAGACTTAGTGATGCGCATCTTGACCAAATCTCATGGCTTTTGGAGCTGTACTTTGGAAGATATGAGTTAATCTTTGAAGGTTGCAGAATCTGCCGAAAAGTGACAAACATTGGATATCTCTAGTGTCACTCACATTGAAAGGTCCTCAAGTTGGAATCATAATTACAAGTGATTGAGGAACCTATGTTTGGTTTATTGAAGATCAAGATCAAGCTCAAGAGCAAGAAAGAAAAGGACTTAAAGAAGAACTCAAGATGCTTCATCTTATCAAGTCCAAGGATCAATCAAATGAATGACAATTCAATTGAGTGTCAAGGATTGTTCTTAGTGAGATCGCTTCTCTCCATTGAGGAGGTGTGCCGCCCATGAGAGATGGGATTGACAAGTGAGCTTGGAAGGCCGACATGGAGGTGATGATCTAAGGGGATTCAAGATGCTTAGTTGAAGATATCAAGAAGATTGATCAAGAAAGCAAGCAACATCCAAATAGAGAGCAATACATGACAAATCAAGTGATATTACTTGTAGTGTTCTCTCATGCAAGCAAAGATCAAGAGAAGATGCAAGCCAACCACAACAAGAGATGCACTTGATCATAAGTGGTTCTCATTTCATATGGGTGAAGCATGCAATTCTTCATGGATATCTATTGGCTTCACCAAGCTATTGAATGGACTTCACATTGCTATTGGAGTAATGAAATTGGAATCTCATGACTATCCTCTACTTCAAGATAGCAAAGGTGACATTGATTGACATATGCATACATATTTTGCTAAGGACTTGTTTAGTGCATATAGTCATGATATCTTGGAGCATTCATGAAAAATCAAAAGATTTTGATGTTTATATGGTGCCACTATTGTTTCTATGCCTTACTTGTTCTAGTGGTAACATATAACATGTTCAGGAGCTAGTGAACCCAAGTACTTGATCTAGTTTGAGTTGCATATTAGCTACAAGTCCAACATTGGCAAGATAACCCTTCTAGTAAGGTGTGAAGAAGCTTGTCATTGGTTCAAACCGGATTTGGAAGCTCATGTGCAAATCAAGTTAGCTCAAGTTCAAGAGAAAGAAGCTCATGAAAAACAATCTAGTTCAAGAATGTGGTATTCATGCATATTCCAACAAGGTGGTTCCACAAGTGATCCTCAACTTTAAGTGATCAAATCAAGATTTGCTCAAGATTGTCATTTGGTGTGACCCATGCTTTGTCATAGGGGAGGAGCCCCACTTCATTGGTATTAAAGGCAAAGATCTTGAAAGTGACCTACACATGTGGTATCTTTAGTGCTATGACAAAGCGGGAGTGCCCAATGCATAGTGACAAGTGGGTTCATGCAACTACATGTGAAGATTACAAGTGGTGTCATTCCAACATATGGTGTGTCCATCAAAAGGAAGATTCAAGAATCAACCATCAACCCCGAGCCCCAATCCTTTGCATCAAGAAGTTTGTCTTACATGAAGTATCATACAAGCGGTCTTGGACCCTTTTATGGTCTTTGATGACAAAGGGGGAGAGAATGGTACAAAGATATGCAAGATGCATACAAAGGGGAGATGAAAATGGACATAGACCAAGTAGAGCAACATTGAAGAGGATCAAAGTTCTTGGACAAGAGAAGCACACAAGTAGGGGGAGCAAGCTCATGAACCTTGATTGATTGCATTTGATATGTGCATATTCATGTGCTTGCTTGCACTTGCATTGTTCTTAAATTCAATATGCATTGCTTGTGTGGTGTATGCTAGTCATAGATTTCCTTGATGACTTGATAACTAGCATGCATAGGATGGTTTAGCTAGTCACTTGTGCTCCTTCCACTTGGTACTAGAACCTTGCTTCTAATGTTGATCTCACGGGGTTTCTAGTGTTGTTTCAAGTGATTTCTAGCTAACCATGATGATGCTAAGGATGAACTTCATTGTGCAACTCCGATTGGTATCACGCTTCAAAGGTTTATCCTATATGCCTTAGCATCACTTAGTAGTGATAACTCTTCCAAGAATTTCCATATCTATGCATGTGTGCAAGCTTGAAACCAAACCATTTTGAGCACACATGTAGGGGGAGCTATCACTACCAAGTTGACTTTGTGACACTTATCCAAATCACAACATTGAGCTTAACTGTTGGATAAGTGACATAGAGTCCTCTATGAACTTTATTTCCATATCTTTATAGAGTTGTCATCAATTACCAAAAAGGGGGAGATTGAAAGGTCCCTTGTTTGGTTTTGATAATTGAGTGACAACTTAGGTGGACTAATTGTGTGATCATGAGAATACACAGGGATTTAGTCCACATGTGAATGTGAGATGAAGGAACTTCATTGAATATGTGACATGACATGGAGTCATGTGACCGATGGTGAAGATCGAGATGAGGCTTGGCTCGAGGCCGGAGGGTGTGTGAAGGACAAGTCAAGGCAGTGGAGCGATGGACCATGAGATGGTGAAGCTCGGGCAAGACTTGGTTCCGATGGACCATGAGACGGTGAAGAGCAAGTGAGATCAAGATCGATGGACCAAGAGGGTTGCATGACGATATGAAGTGGATCATATCATCTTGAGATCGTGTCGGTGCATGTGTTGCATTGGCACTTCGGTGGAAGACGGTGGAGATGGAAATGCGCAAGGCAAAGGTATAACCTAGGGCATTTCATTTCACCGGTCATGAGGAGTGTAGAGAAGTTGATGACCGGATTTAGGATTGATAGCCGTACTATCAAGAGGGGCAAACTTGTTTGCATCTCGGTCATCTAGTGCCACTTGAGTGATCTAACATTGCGACATGCTAGGATCGAGTGGCGTTGTGAGATCAAGAGAAAATCCTTTGAAAATGATTGTGAAAATGCTAACACACATGCACATTGTGATGTACACTTGGTGGTGTTGGCACATTTACAAAGGTGGCGTTGATCGCGCTTTGGTTTGTAGGGTAGAGTTGGGTTTGGGTCCCTCTCTCCCTCCCGCCGAGCTTGCTCGGCGGGATTCGGCGCTTTCGGGAAAATTGGAGGCATATTTTCAATTGCGCCGGATGCAAATTGTTGTTGGAAACATACTATCCATGGTGATCAAGTTGGTATACTTGTTGGATAGCATGGTGGAGAAGATCGCGTTTTCGACGGGCTGTGAATCATGGATTCACAAGGCGCCGGACGCAGGCGCCGGACGCCGGGCCGAGGAGGCGGGACGCGTCCGCGCGTGCCGGAGTCAGCGTGGGCATGCCGGCGGGCGCAGCGAGCGCCGGACGCGGCGTAAGCGCGTCCGGGCGGTCCCGGACGCCGACCGAAAAGTTTCGGCCGGGCTCACTCGCGCGGTCGTCGCCGGGACGCCGGGCGGCGGACGCGGCTTGTTTAGCGTCCGGCGCGGGGCTTCGAGCGGGATCGAGAGATAGCCGTTGGGCTTCAACGATCGACCTCAAACGGTCGGAACACGTGGCGCACGGAGGAGCGCCGGGACGCGGCTTGGAGCGTCCGGCGGTGATGGCGGACGCGTCCGCGCGCCTTACTTGTTCCGGCGTGGGGCAACGGCTATTTCATCCCTTGGGGCTATAAATAGAGGGGTTGCTCGGCCATGGCTGGTTGCTTAGCACCTTGGGGACTTGGTGTCCACCTTGGAGAGTGCTTGGAGAGCCCTCTACTCACTTGAGCTTGATAGAGATCATCCGATCGAGTGAGTGAGCGATTCTAGTGCGTTGCATTGAGAGATTTGCATCGAGTGGCACTAGGTGATCGTGTTGCAAGCCGGTGTGCTTGTTACTCTTGGAGGTCGCCACCTCCTAGACGGCTTGGTGGCAAGAGACTTCGTTGAAGCACCGCGTGGAGATTGTGTGGTGCTCCGAAGGAGGATTTGTGAGGGTTCTTGAGCCTTCCCGCGGAGCACGAATTGGCTACTCTAGTTGAGTGTGGCTTGGAGGATCCCGTTCTTGTGTTGATTGGAGTTGGGGCTCCCGGAGGGGTTGTTGGATGAGCCAACTTGAGCGGCCTTCTCATCACCAAGTCGGTGTATCGCCACAAGCGGACGTAGCTTGGTGGCGACCAAGTGAACCGGGGAAAAATCGTGTGTCAATTTGTGATTGCCGAGGCTTCGACCTCCTTGTGCTTGTGTGTGAGGATTCGACCTCCCTTGTGATTGTGTGCAGGTGGTTGGTCTCTACGCCCGGTGATTCGCCACCGCCGCGACTTTGTGTTTCCACTCTTCGCGGTGGTTTGCATCCCCTCTAGCTCAAGCTTGCATTTACATTTGTTACTTTTTGCTTAGCTTGAGTAGTGGCTTTTGTGCTAGTTTGCTTGTGTAGCTAGTTGAGCACCTTCTTGCTTGTGTAGCTAGAAGTAGTTTTAGTATTTTGCTTAGCTTGTGTAGTTAAGTGAATTGCGCTCTTGGGTTCGGCTTGTGTAGCCTTGTCCTTGAGCATCTAGTGAGCTTAGGTTTGGCTTTGTGCTCTTGCTCATTAGAATTGGGTAGGTGCTCCCGGTGTGGCAAAGTGCTAGTTGCTTAGGTTTGTGTGACCTTGCAAGCTAGAATTATTTAGGTGAGCACTAGCTAGTTTAGCACCTTGCTTCTTGTTTAGGATCTTTTACAAGGTGCTACTAGAGTTATAGTTAGTGGGGGTAAGTCTTGGCTAGACCGATAGTTTTAATTCCGCATTTGTTTCGGTTAGCCGGTGCGTAAGTTTTTAGTAAGGACTATTCACCCCCCCTCTAGTCCATCTCGACCCTACAGATGGGGAAGAGCAAGGTGTTTGCTTTAAATGCGGGACAAAGGGACACTGGTCCCGCAACTGCCGCACCCCTAAGCACCTCATTGACCTTTACCAGCAAACTAAAACCAAGGGTATAGGTCAACATGAGTCTCACTTCACCACTGAGCCTGAAGCTCAGCCTGAGATGCATGACAGTGCACCTGTCGACGCAAGTGGTGACAATGTCCAGATGGACGATGGTGATGACTACCTTCTTGATGACATTGATGTATATGGGGACCTGCAGTAATCCCCAATGTCATGTCCACCTTGCGTGATGTCCACATGCGTTAGCATCATGGTGTTTGGCCATACATGCTCCTGAAGAGCATTTGTAACGTGGTAGATGGCCATACCATAGCTATGTTTCCCAGGAACTATGTAATATTGTTTCATCACAATATATGCTTTCTGTTGAATTCCTATTTTTGTCTTGTGATATTCAACAGGATCTGTGGATTCCTTATGGCTGAAGAGGAGATCTGTCTTGTGGACAGTGGCACCACCAATACCATATTGCGGGAAACCAGATATTTCCAAACTCTGAGAAAGAAAAAAGGAAATATTATGACCATTGCCGGAAGCAATGATCATATTGTGGGCACTGGAAGTGCCACACTGGTTCTTCCTATGGGTACTCGAATCTTTGTTAAGGATGCATTGTTGTATCCTGACTCAAAGCGCACGCTCTTGAGTTTCAAAGATATCCGTGTGAATGGTTTCCATGTAGAAACCGAGGTTGAGCATGGTACTGAACACCTGCTCATCACTAAATTCGACGGGTACCAGAAACGAGTGGTGGAAAGGCTCCCTTCATCGCCATTGGGGTTGTACTATACGTACATAAAACCCACAGAAGAATATGTTGCGATGAAGACCATATTCAGAAACACGGAATCGTTTCGAATATGGCATGACCGTTTGGGTCATCCTGGGTTGAACATGATGAGGAGAATCATCAACAATTCTGCTGGCCATGAGGTAAAAGGCTTCCCTAATCCTGAAGATTTTATTTGCACCGCATGTGCAAAGGGGAAGCTAATCACTAGACCATCCCTCCTGAAGATTAGGGATGAGTCACCGGTATTCCTGCAAAGGATACAAGGTGATATTTGTGGACCTACTCAGCCCCTGTCGGGCCCATTCATGTATTTTATGGTACTTATTGATGCATCTACCAGATGGAGCTATGTGGACCTGTTGTCCACTAGAAACCATGCTTTCTCCAAGCTCATTGCCCAAATAATCAGGCTAAAAGCAAGTTTCCCTGATAACCGCATTCAGTCCATTCGGATGGATAATGCTGGTGAGTTCAGGTCGAAAGCTTTTGATGATTATTGCTTAGCTATGGGCATTAAGGTAGAGCATTCAGTACCACATGTCCACATACAAAATGGTCTAGCTGAATCCTTGATCAAGAGGATCAAGTGGATCGCCAGGCCGTTGCTGCAGAATTGCAAGCTGCCAACCAGTTGTTGGGGCCATGCGGTGTTGCATGCTGCAACACTAATTCAACTCAGGCCAACTGCATATCATGATACATCCCCCCTACAGTTGGTGCGTGGGAAAGAACCAAGTATTTCCCATCTGCATGTATTTGGCTGTGCTGTATATGTGCCAATACCACCACCTCAGCGTGCATCAATGGGACCCCACCGGAAGTTGGGGATATACGTTGGTTATGAGACTCCGTCCATAATCAAGTATTTGGAGCCTATGACTGGGGATCTTCATACGGCTCGGTACGCGATTGTGTCTTCGATGAAGACCATTTCCCAAAGCATTAGGGGGAGATAGGCATCCGAGGAAGAATGCCGGGAAATTGAATGGAATGCAAGCGGGTTGCAATCCTTGACCCACGCACCAGTGAATCTGAACTGGAAGTTCAGAGAATCATAAATTTGCAAGGTCTTGCAAATGAGCTGCCAGATGCCTTCACTGATCATAAGAGAGTGACAAGGTCGCATATACCTGCAGTAAATGCGTCGAAGAGAGTTCAAGTACCCCTGAAGGTTACTAACTCTACAGCCTCCCCTAATCCTAGGAAGAGGGGGAGACCTCCGGGTGCTCAGGACAAGGTCCCGCGGAGACGTCCGCAAAGACGAGTCACTGAGCCACTTGCACCACTCAAGGAATCAGTTGAAGAAGCTCAACCTGAAGTTGAGAATGCCCCTGAAGAGGCAACTCGACCTGAATTCGAGTCGGTCCCTGAAGGACCGCATCCTAAAGATGGAAATCCCAATGCGTCGCGCGCACAATATCGCATGGGAAGATCGGAACACCCCAACTCAATCGTTATGGGAAATCACGATGAGTGGGAGAAAGATCTTGAAGAGATCGCCACTAATTATGTGGAATCGGGAGAGTCATACAAAAGAAAGACCACAGTTGTCGACATTTATTTTGTCTCCAAAATTGCTGATTCAATGGATCCGGATCCAGAACCAAAGTCCTTGATCGAGTGCCGGAAGCGCACAGATTGGGACCAATGGAAAGCAGCAATTGAGGCAGAATTGCGCTCGCTTTGTAAAAGAGAGGTTTTTGGACCTGCAGTTCCAACACCTCCAAAAGTCATCCCTGTAGGATGCAAATGGGTCTTCCTCCGGAAGAGGAATGAACATGGCCTGGTGGTAAGATATAAAGCGAGGCTTGTGGCACAAGGGTTCACTCAGAGACCCGGCATCGATTACGATGAGACTTACTCCCCGGTTATGAGTGGCATAACATTCCGATATCTCATATCTATGGCAGCTAACCTGAATTTGAAAATGCAGTTGATGGATGTTGTGACCGCATACTTGTATGGGTCACTTGATTCGGAGATTTACATGAGAGTCCCTGAAGGACTCAAGATCCCTGGACCGAATCAAAACCGCAACATGTTCAGCGTTCGCCTGCAGCGATCGTTGTATGGGTTGAAACAATCCGGAAGGATGTGGTTCAACCGTTTGAGTAATTTCCTCCTGAAGAGGGGTTACACAAACAATGATGATTGTCCCTGTGTGTTTATCAAGAAATCCCCGAAGGGTTTCTGCATCATCTCGGTCTATGTTGATGATTTGAATATCATCGGTACCACAGAGGACATTGAGGAAGCGGCGACTTACCTCAAGAAAGAATTCGAGATGAAAGACTTGGGTAAAACCAAGTTTTGCTTGGGCCTGCAGCTCGAGCACCTCCCTGAAGGAGTGTTTGTGCACCAGTCTACTTACACAAAGAGGGTACTTGAGAAATTCAATATGGGCAAATGCCACCCTCTGAGAACCCCCATGGTGGTCCGATCCCTGGAAGTGGATAAGGACCCATTTAGGCCAAAGAATGATGGTGAGAAAGTATTGGGACCTGAAGTTCCATACTTGAGTGCCATTGGGGCACTGATGTACCTAGTGAACTGCACAAGGCCTGGTATTGCGTTCGCAGTGAATCTGTTGGTAAGGTACAGCGCTAACCCAACCAGAAGACATTGGGTAGGCGTCAAAACCATCCTTAGATACCTACGAGGTACACAAGACCTTGGCCTATGGTTCCCGAAGAACCAAAACCCAACCATGGTGGGATATGTAGATGCTGGCTATATGTCTGACCCACATAATGCCAGATCTTAGACTGGATTTGTATTTCTCTATGGTGGTGCAGCCATTTCATGGCGGTCTGTGAAGCAGACCTTGGTTGCCACGTCCACCAACCACTCAGAGATAATTGCACTTTATGAGGCCACACGTGAATGTGTTTGGCTCAGAAGGATGATCGGCCACATCCAGAAGTCATGTGGCCTTGGTCTTGACACTTCCCCCACCGTTATCTATGAAGATAACGCTGCTTGTGTTGCACAGATGCATATGGGCTATGTGAAGAGCAATCTCACAAAGCATATTGCTCCAAAATTCTTTTATCCTCATGAGCTCCAGAAGAGCGGGGAAATAAATATCCTGCAAACAAAGTCTTGTGAAAATCTAGCAGATTTATTCACAAAGTCTCTGCCAGCATCTAGCTTCCATCGATGCATCCGTGGAATTGGCATGAGACGACAGTGTGAGTTGCAGGGTTCAGGGGGAGAAAGGCTCCCTGAACCATAGCCCATAAAATCGGTCCTGAAGACCGGTTGGCCCTGAAGGCCAGATCCTGAAGATCAATTGTTGTACTCTTTTTTCCCTTGGTGATTTTTCCCACTGGGTTTTCTCACGCAAGGTTTTTAACGAGGCAACAAGTGCAACACAGCTGGCGCGTGTGATGTACTCTTTTCTCCTACCCTTTTTTCCCACTGGGTTTTTGGGCGGAGTTTTTAACGAGGCATGTACACGACGCGATTCACCCAAGGGGAAGTGTTGTAAAACGTGATTATGTGGGTGAATCAGGCTAATCCCGACATGTGACCTAGGGCCTTGTTCCCTTGGGCCCTGTGCCGCCCCGGGTCTTGTGCCCGACACGTGATCGTCGGGAGATGTGCTTGTCTTATATGGGAGGGAGGTTAACGGGAGGATCCGACATGCTATCAGACGTGCTGTCCGACGTGCTGTTACTTGCTCTATAAATAGGAGGTGGTTACCTCCTTCCTGTAACAACAATCAGCAAGCAATAATGAAAAGAGTTCTCCCGTGATTTCCTCCTACATCTGTGTGTTCTACTGTGATTCCTATTGCGCTCTACTGCTTGCGTGTGCATCTGTACGAACGATTTCTTAACAATTTCATTGACACGCCAAATACTATTGTCACTGGGATGAATAGAACTGAATTGTGCTTAGGAAAGGGCGAGAAAACAAGGTGACTACAATGTGATCTTTTTTAATGCTCGACGAGTAAATTGTTTCCCGTTTTATTGTCAGGTTTATGTCATGCAGTGTCTGAATGAATTAATATCATTTGAATGAGAAGGAATATCATAATTAAGAGGGTGAATTAGTATTACAAACATCCATCCTATGTTGGTCGCTGAAAGGGTGGAGTGGCCACGTCGCGTAAAAGCCTTTCGCATCGTCGCGGCGTCCACGTCGTCCAAAAAGCGCTGCCGCTGTCCACGTCTACGTTAAATACGTTTGCTTGGTCCAGTGCGTCCACGTCGCCTCCTAAGGTTCCACCCGCGTCGTCTCAAACTCGATAGCGTATCCACGTCGCTCTCGTTTCTTATTTGCACATGCCACCCTTCTTCCCGCTTTGAATTACACCCGCCCCCGCCTCGGCCCCCGTCAACGGCGCTTGCGGCGTGCTTTCTTCCGTCTCGCACCCTCAAAGGCGAAATCCGTCGCGCCAAGAAGACGAGATTCGGAAATCGTGGCTTCTTCCGTTTACACCCCCTCGTCCCCCGCGGCCGATGTCGGCAGCCTCCCCCCGCTCGCTCCGGCCTTCTCTCTCCTGTCGCTTTCTCTCGCGCTGCGTCCCCATCGTTTTCCTCCCCCTCGGTCTGCTTCCGCGTCGGATCTCCGCTTCCGTCGGCGGCGTCTGCTTCGGTCGCTGTCCCTTTCCTTCTCTGTGAGTGGGTAAGGGGGGCGCTGGTTCTCGATTTGAGCTTCCGGGGGACCCTCGGTGCGCTGCGCGTCTGTTCTTCGTCGCGGCGGCCGCCTCGCCGGTGGCCGTCGCGCGGTCCGTGTCCGCGCTCCTCGTCGGTTTTCCTCTGTTCTTAGCTGTCCGCGCGTCCGCCGCTGCCATTCTCCGCCGTTACGCTGTTCGTTGGCGACGCTGCCGCCGCGGCCCGCTTGGATCTGACCTTCGTCTAGGGTTTCGCGCGGCCGCTGCCGTCGGCTGCGGGTCCGCCTCCACCTCTCCGTCGGCCGCGGTGTCGGACGGCCCTCCGCGTCTGCGTCCTGCGCCGCGCGTGCCGCGTTCTTACCTGCTCCGGCCTCACAGGTTTGCTTTGTTGCCTGCCTCCGTCCTTCTCCCCCTCTTTCTCGCTACTGTTCTTCTGCTCGCTTGCAATGTTGGTTTCTTTGTCTTATTGTTTGCCTCTGTTTCCGTCGATCCGTGTTTCATTGCAGCGACGCGGCCCTCTCCGGTCTACTCCTCTCGGATTGGTCACCACACCGGTCGTCTGGGCTTCATTCGCTACGCCTTCAGCGTCCTCGCTGCGCTGGCTATTGGAGCTTCCGTTGGCGCGGAGCCTCCTTCCTTCGGCTGCTTCGGCGTTTGCTCACCGTCGTCTCTGCCGTCCACGCTTCGTCGCCGACGTTCCTGCTGCCTCTGCTCCGAAATCTGCTGCTCCGGCTCCGAAAAGAGGCTGCCTTCGTCGTGCGACGTGTTCCTCGCCTTTGGCGCTCAGGTATGTCCGTCGTCCTTACAGATTACTTTGGTTATCATGTCCCGTTCTGCGGCTCATATTTGTTCCTCCTTTGTTTCCATTTTTTCTCCTTTTTTCAAAAACCAAAAAAAATGTTTAGTCTCCTCACGCCTTGCCCGCGGACCGTTGTGTATTTCATAGTGTTCCTACGCTTCGTCCTTGCCCCATGTTTTGTCCGCGTTTCCTCCTGTCCATCTTGCAAATTGTTGCAGATAGGTGCCCTCTGGTCTTTGTTTCGCCGATTACTGAGGTCATGGATGACGGGTTTCTTATGCATGGTCTAGAGATAGAGCTTCCCCGTCTCTTTGTTTCTGATGTGCCGCGTCGGCTATTTTTCTGGTCTGAGGCCAACGGCGTGAGTTTGGCCGATACGAGGATCTTGCCTTGCGGGCTCTTAGGTTCTTGCGGGCGTCTACGGTTTTGTTGTGGCCGATTATAATTATGAGTCGCTTGTCCGTCGAGAGTTCTTTTACGCCGGTTGTTTCTTTGTTGCCAACCATGGTGCTCGCCTTGCTCGGGCCGTGGTCGCTGTTTCTCACGAGTATAGTCCACTTCCTTTGCATGTCTTCCAATGCGCGAACCAGGTGCTGGCAGAGTTGCGTGGCATGGTAGATGACGCTGCGCCTTAGCTCTGAGATCACCTGCGGCTGCCCGGTGTGCTACTGCTCAGCGTTGTCTCCTACGTTGCCTTCGCGCCGGACAGCTGCAGTGTTCCTCCCTCCCATTGGGTTTTCCCCTGTTTTTTCCAGCTCTAGCTTCCCTCGCATCTAAGTTCGATCCTGCATTCACTTTGTGCTTCATGATGTTTTGCTTTCGTTTTGTGAATTTGTTCCTCCCCGTAGTGCGGTTGCTGTGCGGTGCCATGTGCCTCTGCTGGGTTTTTACCCGATTTGCTATGGAGGACTCCGCGGCGTCCGCGCCCCGAGTTTGTGCACCTATGCTTGCTCATTCGGTTCTAGGGCCCCAATAGTGTACACCGGCGGCCATTTGCCGGTGTTTTCGGTCTCTGGGTTCCTTCTTGACTCCTACGAAATCCCCATTGCGCTTTTCCCAACCAATGCGCATATGTGCTTGCCTTTGTTCGGCATGCGGCGTCCCCTCCGCTGGTACTCCGCCTTCCACACCGCACCGCCAATTGGACTGCTGTATGTCTCTGCTCCTTACGCCTTGTGTGCGCACCCAATGGTTTGCTGTCATGCCTATCTGCTTACCTGTGTTTCTGCTGGAGGCAGTAGGTTCTTCTAAGCGTCGCGCAGGCCCTTCGTCTTCGGCACATGATGGAGCTAAGGCCCATAAACGACGCCGTGCAAGCACTCCGGCGCCACCGGTGTTTACTTCCCAGGCGGCCAGATCTGCCTCTGCTGCTGTTGCGGCCGTGCCTCCTGATCGGCATGTCATCTCCTCGCGTTGCACGGCTGCACGGAGTATCCGTACGCTCCGTCGTGCGGGTGCCCAGGCTGCGCTGGTTGTGCCTCCTGCTACGGTAGATCACACCGTCGTCACGCGGTGTCATCTAACATCGCAACCGTTGCCCGTTGCGGCCGCGTAAAAGCAGCGTGGCCAAGCCGCGGCGCCGTCAAACTCTAATACAACCGAGCCGCTTCCTCACCGTCCCGATGTGCCCTCCTGTGCTCCCACAAATCCTCCGCGTTCCGCCGAACGTCGTCGCTCGGATCTTTGCATCAGCGTCGTTTCTTTGTGACAGCGGCGCCCCCAAGGGTCTCTGATGCTGACCCTGGTAATGGATCTACAGCGTTCCCTGCAGCTCCTGTTCTCCCCTCTCTATCTGAAACTTCTATTCTAAGGTTCCCCTCTGTGACAATGGTGTGCAGATTCTCTCACCGTGCAGCCGCCTCCCCTTCTGTCCAAGTGGGGTCCGCAGTTCATCCCTGACCGCCATGAGGTCACGTCTCCAGAGTCCACATTGGCTCGGCGCAGGCGTGCAAAGAAACTGTCACAGCGTGCTGTGGCTCGAGCAGGTGTGTCCTCTTGTCTTCCGCGCCTGCGTGCGCGTCTTGCGTTCCCCTCTCTTCCTTGTGATCGTTTTACGCCGTTGCCTCACGGATGTATTGTTTCCACACTCTTTCCGGGCGTCTCGCTTCTCGGCTCCGTCTCTTCTGCGGCCATTTCGAACGGGAGTTCATTGATGCTCTCAAAGGTACGGCCTTCACTCGGCTATACAATCTTTTCCTCCAAATTTTATCCATGCCATTCGTCCCTTCCCTCCTTCCGTGCCCCGATGTTGTCTACGCCCTTCCGCAAAGCATCGCACCGGGTAGATCATACTTTGGAGCACCCGAGTTGTCTGTCCCCGCTTGCCATGCGGTGTTCGGCATGCTGAAAGTTGAAGCGTGATACCCCTTTCCGTGCCGACCAAGTGTCTTATAGTCTTTCCGCAAACATGGAAAGGTTAGGATACCACCCTTCCTTCCTTGGCACGAGCCACTTGCATCTTTGGCCAGGTTCGATGGTGATGTGGTCTCAAGGAAGTTCATGAAAAATATCGGACAATACAATTGCCTTTTTGCGTTCACATCCATGGGTGCCAACATAGATCGGTCCACCAATGATGGTCATGGTCCTCCGTGTTTCAAAATTTGTGGACAGGTGCACCATCGAATAGGTTCCTTGCTCCCCCCGGACGGTGCACCTCCGCAGTTCATACAACTATATATCTATGATACGGCCAATGAGGTGACCAATAGGATCTCTGCACTAAAATCACAAGAAACCAGCCGTAGTGATCTTGATGTATCCATTATCCAGAAACTCACCGAGATCTTTGGATGAACACAACCCCTTGGCTAGGCAATTCCGTCCGCAAAAGACAGTGCCGGGAAAATGATGCCGATGAGTTCACAATCAGAATAGTTGGGGCAAGAGAAGGTGATCCAGTTCAGTACAACCTGCCTGCTGTGGAGCAGCTAGCATTGCTCGTGGTGGGCGATTTCTCGCTAGATACTTTCCAGCGAGATATACTCATACAAACCCGGGCAGGTGACCTGCAGCGTATTACAGCTCTCCACCCTGCTTTCATGGCGCTGCAATATCCTCTTCTATTTCCATTTGGTGAACGAGGATTTCAGGTTGGTGTGCTGTACAATGGTGTCCAAGCTACAAGTGAGAAGAAACGTACTAAGGTCACAATGCAAGATTACTTCCGTCATATGCTTCATTATAAGCCACACCAGCCTAATCCATATCTTTGCTATGGTGCTCTATCCAGTCAGATAAAAGTTGACGCTCGGGCTTGCATTGATGAGTCTAGGCTGTGGTACATCCTTGACAACCAAAAAGATATCAGAAGCGAGAGTATTCAAGGAATAACAGATGCTTTAGGCCGGGGCTGTCTTTATGGTGATGAGATGGGCAAGATGACTGTCCTCCTGCTTCATTTCTTGGTGGCCGTAGATATATGATACTGAGAACTACCATGATGCCATGGCTATATGCGGACAATATGGTTTTTGATTTCTTCGTTACGTTTACATGTAATCCAAAATGGCCTGAGATAGCAGAAGGTATCCTTCAACCAGGTCAGCGGCCAACTGATAGAGCAGAAATTTGTGTCAGAGTTTTCAACATGAAGCTTGAACAACTTCTGGCTGATATTCGGAGAGGTCGTGCTTTTGGAAAATGCAACGCAGGTAATCTGCGCCATGATAAACATTGATGCATCCTGCCTTCTTTCCCGAAAGATATGCCTACCTTATGTTTCTGCAGTACCCCTTTTTACACACTAATAATTCTATATTCTTCCACCAGTGCTTCACACAGTCGAGTTTCAGAAGCGTGGCCTGCCACATGCTCATATTATTCTCTGGGTATCCGCTGACACTTCAAACCCAACACCCAGTCTTATTGACTCCTTCGTCACTGCTGAGATCCCGGATCCTACCGCTGATCCTCTAGCATATGCCCTTGTTGCCGAGCATATGACGCATGGTCCGTGTGGTAGTTTGAATCTGCATGTCCCGTATGAAGAAGGACAAGTGCTCAAAGTATTATCCAAAAATGTTTAGTGAAGAAACCACGGTCGATCTTGATGGTTTCGTTGTTTATAGGCATCGGGAGAACAATGTTCATTGAAAAGGAGGCCACCATCTTGACAATAGGTCTGTTGTGCCATTCAACACTTCTTTGCTGAAGAAATACCAAGCCCATATCAATGTCGAATGGTGCAACAAGACTATCTTTGTCAAGTATCTTTTCAAGTATGTTACCAAGGGGGCGGATTGTAGTAAAGCCTACCTTGAGAGAGTCCGCATTGGTAGGGACAGTTCCCTATGATCCCGAAACAAACACTATCAATGAAGTCAAAGAATATACGAACTGCCGCTATATATGTGAACAAGATGCATGCTGGCGAATCCTAGGCTACGATATACACAGGCATTTCCCAGCTGTCGAACGCCTACCGGTGCACTTGCCTAATGACAATTTCATCACATATAGTGCCAGAGCAAAGATGGACAAGCTCATCAATGTAGCCTTTCTACGCAGAACAATGCTCACCCAGTGGTTCGATGCTAGTTTGCATCATCCTGAAGCTAGGAGTTTGACATACCTTCAGTTCCCTTCCAAGTGGAGATGGATCCCAAAAACAAGAGAATGGAAAAAACGCCGAGAGAACCGTCCAAAGGTTGGCCGCCTTCATTTTGTCCATCCTTCGGCTGGTGAGCGGTACTACCTTAGATTGCTCCTTTTGTCTGTTAAAGGAGCACTTAGTTTTGATGATCTTAGATGGCACAATGGTGTTCAGCACTCTACATTTAAAGAAGCCCTGCCGTTCACGGGGTATCATCGGAGATGATCAGGAGTGGTATGAAACATTTGACGAAGCTGCGAAATGGGCTACATCATCGCAGCTTCGTAACCTCTTTGTCACAATACTTCTTTTCTGTGAGGTGTGTGATGAGTTCACCTTCTTTGAAAAAGTCTGGCGTCTAATGGCAGATGACATTCAATATCAGTATAGTATCCTTAGGAATAGATCCTACCGTGCCACTGATGATGATCTCATGGATTCTGTACTCGACGAGCTATCCGTGCTGCTTAGCAAAAGTGGTTGCAACATTCGAGATTTCAACCTACCGCAACAACTTAATGTTTGTCCTTGCCCCACCATGAACCGTCTTGTTGAGGAGCAGCTGTCCTACTTTTCAGTCCGCAGTGCTCCGCGCGAGAACTTCTTTGCCCACCTTGAATTTAGGGCAGCTCGAGCATTCAAACACATTGTCAATACGGTTCTAAATGATTCTCCGGGCTTCTTCTTCGTTTCGGGGTATGGAGGCACCGGGAAAACATATCTATGGAACTGTATTGTGGAGCACTTAAGAGCACACAAAAGGATAGTTCTCACAGTTGCTTCCTCAGGGGTTGCCTCTCTCTTGCTGCCAGGAGGTCGTACAGCCCATTCAAGGTTCAAAATACCCTGTGAGCTGGACGAAACAACCATTTGTGATATTAAAAGAGGAACCATTCTAGCTGAGCTTATACAACTTACATCCCTCATAATATGGGATGAAGCTTTGATGACTAGCAGAAGAGCTTTCGAGGCTCTTGATAGGAGTCTTCGCGATATAGAGTCTGCTGAACGGCCTGAGCTCAAAGATGTACCTTTTGGTGGCAAAGTTGTGGTGCTAGGCGGCGACCTCAGGCAGATTTTACCGGTTGTTGAAGGTGGCAGCAGACAGGAAATTCTCGATGCTGCAATTGTGAATTCACCCCTTTGGACCCATGTTACTGTGTTACAGCTGAGCCAGAACATGCGGCTCTCGACTTGCACCGCCGAACCTGCAGCGCAGCAAGAAATTGCAGAGTTCAGTGCATGGCTTCTAGATATAGGTGAAGGTAAAGTTGAATGTCGAGCCAAAGACGGTGAAGCTGAACCATCATGGATAACAATACCGGATGACCTTCTCCTTCATACAGAGGCAGATACATTGCCGTGCATGGTTGAAGCCATATACCCAGATCTGTTGGATAACTACCAAAACCAGACATATCTAAAGGACAGAGCTATACTTACTCCTACCAATGAGGTTGCAGACGCCATCAATGACCACATTGTCTCCATGTTGCCAGGAGATGCACGAGAGTACCTTAGCTGTGATTGCATCTCAAAATCAGAAGGCTCTCATGAATCCTATGAAGTGCTATACCTGTTGAGTTTCTAAATTCCTTAAATGGCAACAATTTCCCTCAACATGTCCTCACTTTGAAGCTTGGTGTTCCTATCATGTTGCTTAGAAACTTAAACCAATCCGGAGGTCTCTGCAATGGAACAAGGCTAATTGTTACACATCTGGGTGACCGAGTAATACAGGCAACCCTGGTTACCGGCACACATGTAGGTCAGACGGTCTACATTCCTCGGATCTCTCTTATCCTAAAATCTAGCAAGTGGCCCTTCCTTCTAGAACGCAGGCAATTCCCCATCAGAGTTTGCTACGGCATGACAATCAACAAAAGTCAGGGCCAGACTCTAAGCCATGTTGGTCTTTACCTCAAAAAACCTGTATTCTCACATGGCCAGCTCTACGTTGGTATGTCTCGTGTTAGCTCCGAAAGGGCCTCAAAATGCGATTGAAGATGAGAATGGGAAAACCACCAATGAAACAAAAAATGTTGTCTACAAAGAGATTTTCAGCTCGTTTCCTCTGTTGAACCTAGTGTGTAGTTTCATGGTTCCTACCATGGCAGTACAGCACCCTTCTTTTGACCATGTATGGTCCTCCACATATTTTGTACCAACCATGAAGCAGTTGTAACTTTTTAGCTTCAGTTCATTAGGGTGAGGATCGTTTTACCACATTGTGGATTATTAGTCCTATTTGTAAATTAATAGTACCTCGTCTCGGTGCTTACACACTGTTGTGACTACTATTTACTTACTAACTTCTTTATTCTTGTTGCTACCATTCTTCTCTGTTTTTTCCTCTGTTGGTTTTCTCATTGATTCTTCTTGTTACTTAAATTACTTACCATTTTTTCCTGGCTACCTTCGATTCCTAGCTCCTGTGTGGTCTCTCGATTCGCGACGGTTTTCATTTCCTACTCGGGTTGCCTTCAAGACTACTGGCGGCACATAGGCATCAAGCACCCTTTCTTTTTGCATACTACACATTTCTTTATTCATTTGGTCAAGCTGGTATGCGGGGTTCGGCATGCGGCTGGCACGCCTAAGAGGTTGTACCTTTCGGAGCTTGCACTTGGACCGGTACCCTCTTCTATCTGCGTGCGTGTCATGAGAAGATGGATCTACAATGGGAACCAACTTTGGCGCGCCAATCCGTTACATAGGCCTCGTATTGGCGGATGAAAAGGTATCTTATTTATGCAAGTAATACTTTCTTTTCCATTCTATCTATACCCATCCAACTGCTCATGCTCAGAATGACTGCATATTTGTAGGGTGAAGCTCTGTACGCTGAAATCATGCAGAAAGATGTTGTAGAAATAGGCAAGCAGATTGAAGAGGGTATGACGTACATAATTAGCAGGTTCAATGTTAGGGTGTCCAAGACAAATTATGTGCCTTTCAGCAAGAAACTAATGATCGAATTAGGTACACACACTTTGATTGTACAAGTGAAACAGCCCCCTTGAGACATTTCCGCCATCGTCTACAACATTACACCATACAAGAATATTATGCCGGTTGGTCCAGCGCAGTACAAACTCTACGGTAAATTCACAGTCCCTTGCATTTGCCAGACTACTGCACATCTCTCATGCATTCAGATAGTTCTCTCATTCTGTAATCCTCTCCTGTTATATTTCTCCAGATGTCCTCGGCATAGTTACTTCGGTTGGAAATCCAGAACCTAAATATCTAATGCAGCAGGATCGGGTTGCCACCGTCAGGGAGATACACCTCACTGATTCTGAGTACGTCCTACCACCACCAACCATCTTTTTTAATTTTTCCTACTTCAAAGTCACCCATTTTTCAGTTCATGATGAACCATCTGCCTTATTCATCAGTGGACAGAACTTCAAGGTTACTCTATGGGATGATCCTGCCATAGAATTCTCTCTCCCAGCAACAACTACGTCTCAAGGTCCACAGTCTATCGTTGCGCTCTTTGTTGGATGTACAGCGAAGATTATCTCAAGTATGTGGACAACTATTGTATACCCCTACATTCTTCCTTTTATTTGGTGTAATCTTGTCTCATCATATGTACTTAAACTATGTTTGCGTTCGGCTGAGATGTCACTCGGATCGGTGGAGGTGATGCTTGTCGCTGGTTTTTCAATCCACGAAATTAAAGAGGCGGGCCCTACGTATTCAAGGTTTCTCCTCCGGTTTCAGCTGTGCACGCCTTTTGCCATTTGTGTATTCGTTTACGCATGCAACATTACATAACTCCCGCTTTTTCTGTATGTGTGTATTTACATTCTGATTATCCCTAAGCCCCCGTGCCAATACGGCGGCCGCCTCCTTGTTGTATGCGGGACCGGTCGGCCAAAGAACGCCGAGCAAAATAGAACACGAACGCTTCAGGCGGAGACGGTTAATCCGTTTGATTTCTGGTAAGGCCTCGCATATGACAACTCCTACCATTGGTCACCACACATAGTATTCCTACTTTTCCCGAAGTCAACGCTACAACTATTCCTCAATCCTCCTTTTATTTCACTCATGCCGTGCTTTATTGCTAGAATGGTGGGTTCAAGTGCACTGTAACCATTACATCGATTGATGAAACCAAGCGGTGGTTCTATGTTGGCTGCGCGAGGTGCAAAAAAAGCGTGGACTATGTGTCAGTTCCATTCATCATTGTCAAGGTTGCAAATGGCAAGAAAGCTGAAAGAATTGTAGGTTCCATTGCTCATGCTATGTACGAGATTATATTATTGCCTATTACATTCAGATTTGCAACTTCATCCTAACCAAATTCGATCACAACGTATGTGCAGATTCAAGCTTGGTTTCCCTGCGAGAGGATGATACGGGTGCAGCCCTATTTTTTCCTACGATGTTAATTCACGGAAGATCATCCGCAAAAATATACGGTATGTCTTGAGAGAGTACGGGAGGACCAGCGAATACCCACAGTCCATTCGAGATTGTGTTTCCCGCAAATATACATTACGGATTGGCGTCACGAGATGATACTTTGCGTGGAGTGGGCCCCGGAACATATCGGTCAAGGGGTACCTAATGACCATGAGGTCGAAGCTCTTAGAAGTAGAAGTCTCCAGTATGCTCAAATATGTGGCCACAGTCCTTCTTCTTCAGCTTCTACACCACGTGCTCGGCCATCAACACAGTTAGCACTCATGGGTCCTCATGATGGTTCCATGGTACGTACAAGCTGTTCTTCTTCATTGTTGCCAGCTCCACCACAAAAAACAAGCTATATATACTAACTGCCTGGTGTTCCTTATGACAGACACCACCTCCACCGCCTGGCAACGACGAAACACCACCAAGAAATCCTTCTGCTATGTAAGTATGCCTTCTATTATGAGCATACTTCTCGTCACATACTCCGCTACCTCCCCAACATATAGGCCTGATATATATACAATACCTTTATTACAGATCACCAGCAGTGCAGACACTAACTGCTAGAAATCTATTCCCCTCTGACTCTCCAAACAGCAAGGTACTCACGATAACATCACTCCAGATTCATGTTTTGCTTGTCGGTGCATACTTCCCAGTGATAAACTCTGCTTGCTTCTATGTTGCAGGAACTTTCGGGTGAGTTGCCACCTTCAAGTGCAAATCCTGCAAACAACGCTGGATCACCAGCACAGAGGTATGTTTCTTTGTCCGCCTCGTTTTCCCATGATTGACACAAAAAAAACACAACTCATATAAACTATACAGATCTGATGCTCTTGGCACCAGCCAGGAGGATAACGTGAACACTGAAACAATCGAGACAGACCACTCTATGTTGCAGGTTCGACACTTCTGATGTGTACATAACACTGAACATCTAGCTTCCTATTTTGTTGCTTAACACTCTTCTTACCTTCCGAAGGATCCTGCCAGCACTGAAGAAAAGAAAGAAACCATGGATGATTCAGCAGATACAGAACGGCCAGCTAAAAGGTAAACAAATGCTTTCCTCCTTGTATTAGTTAGCACACACACCAAAAAATACAATACTAATGGATGCCCTCATTTATCCATCAGAGCCAACTATCAGTCCTCCAAGGATGCCCCCAAGACTAGAGGCCGCAAATCTGGAACAACCACAGACTCCACCTAGAAGACGGGTACGCTAATTGAGCTCCTCCTTTGCCTAATCTTGCACACAACACGGACATGCTACATGTTCCTACGCATACATTCTATATTACTATATTCATGTTCAGCAGCATAGCAAAATTAGTCTCTAACAAACTGGCGGCCTCTTGTCTATGAAGGTGGTTCCTATTGACACCCGTGGTCCACCAACTTTTGAACAGCAGCACCAGAGATCAGAATTTACCTGCGTTCCTCATCAGCAAAGACAGTGAGCTGATAACGGTGCTGCCCTTTTGTACATTACCCCTATCCATCGAGACTATGGCCCTAACTTCCGCTTTAAGGACTCGCTAGGTTGTCCTGATCGGTGACTACATGTTTAGGCTCTTTTGTACATGTAAACCACGGGGTCCGACTTATCGGAACCATGTACCATGACAGCAAGGCTTGCCACCACTCTTGGTTGTGCTCTTTTGTATCCACGAAACACATGCTGGCCTGCGTACTTACCAAACTCCTTTTTCTGTCTCCAAATAGTCTAGGAAATTGCAACTGCACCCAATATATTTCCACGTTATTGTCTGTGTAGACAAACAACTCCCGGCTGCTTTCCTAAACATTGTCCAATCATATCACAAAGAAAAATTAGACAGACTACAATGGGCGACCATCCACATCATCGTATCCTTCACCTTTCCATCCGAAAAGCAACAACAAAGAATGTATGTTGCCAGCCCATTGCGCAACAGAATGCTACGGCCCGTTTATCACAGACCACTAAACAGGCCGGCCCATACCAAACCGAAGGCTAAAAAACCAATCTACCAATTTTAAAAAAAAAGAAGCACACACACGGTCGAAAAAAAAAGAAAAAAGGCAATGCACGCATCTAAGAAGCCCAGTTATACATTGTGTCGGCCCTGGCCATATTGTGCCAAACAGAATCCACCACGGACAGGCCCAACTACTGAATCCCGGCCTACTAAACAGGCCGGGCCATATCAAACCAAAGGCCGAACATAAGTCTTAAAAAAAAAAGGGCAGGGTCGAGAAAAAAAAAAACTGCTAAGCCCAACTATACGTAAGGTCATCCTGGCCTCCTCTACATCAAAAATATCGTCTGCAGACCCGCATCGCCTGCTGGTTTCACCTACCACCTACCCCATCGACCAAACCCTCACATTTGTTACCACCGACGCCAGCCTCGTCCTCATCCCCTCACGCCGTCCCCATCTCGCCGGCGCGCCGCGATTTCGATCCGGCCATTCCTCTGAGCCTCCCTACTGCTGGCCCCCCTCTTTCCCTCCTTGTCCTCGATCCGACACGAAAGGAGCCAACTAACTCCCATCGGTGGCTACCAGCAGAGGCTAGAAGGACCGCCTGCCACACCACCGTCCGTTCCTGTTCGTCGGCGCGCATCGAACACCAGCAACGCCGAGCCCCTTGATCCAACGCGCACCGGCCGTCATTTTGCTTGCTCACGGTACGCCTCTTACTCTGCAATTTCCTTTCACGACTTCCACCTATACGAATGTACTTCTTCACGGTTCAGATCTACAACACTTGCAACGTTTACACTTTGCGGCAAAAATGGGAAAGTTACGCTGCCCCGATATCACCATCATCAACGAATCGAGATGTTGACCTCGGCCAATCCGGCATACTAGGTCGTTCAACCGTTGCAAAAGTTTCGCCGGACGCACGTCACGCGGCGCATTACCACACCATACGGCGAGGCAATTCTTGAACAGGTTGACATTTACATCGAGCTTCAAAATATCTGTGAGTATGGCTCAGATTACCTTATCATCTCTGATTCAGCTGACATGGCAACCTACCTCATGAATAAGATGTTCCTCATCATTGAGAGTCACACTATCCCTCTCGTGCCATGGACAACTGACTATGGAGCGACCACCCTGCCCCTACACATGTTGCCAGCCGTTGACAGCCAACCTGAGATACACCGACAGATGCGCCCACGACCCCAAAAGCTTGATGTTGAAATCATAGGCCTCCCACCCCACCTACGCTACCCACAGATAGTTAACAAGCTGTTTGCTGACATTGGAGCTGTCAAAGATCTTACCTTCAGACAGTACAATCTTTCATGCTTCTTTAGAACAAAAACCTCTACAACTCCTCTGCCTATCATAGGACACATAGGTGTCAAAAAAACAATGGCTACCAGCCAATTCATCAGCATATGGCCACTCACTTATGAGTATACAACACGAGAGATGGCCAGTCCTTATCCGGAACACCCAAGTCCAGAGACTTCGTCAGAGGAAGACTGCATTGACGGTAATGAAATATACTAACACCCTTACAAAAAACAATGAGATCATTGTATACATAACAAATGTTCACAAACATGCAGAGGAGGAAAACCTTGATGACGATGATCAATACGCTGCACATTGGCGCTATGAATCGAAGGTAATTCGCATCGGTATACATTTGTACATATAGACATCCAGGTTAAACTGTGCTTCCTTTATATCGTAACAAGCTTTTTTCTCCATGAACACATATGCCTTTATATCATAATAACCTTTTCCTCCATGAACACAGCTGACTACTACGACTACTAGACCTATCCCTTCAAGTGACATCCCCTAGGAGCCCCCGCTGAAGACCACCTATCACTACCTCAAGCATGAAAACAGTCTCCTACCGCTTTAGGTCTTCGTAGTAATCTAATGCGTGTTGTGTATTATTGTAAAGTGACAGTAATTATGTTACCCTTATCTATGCACTGAACCACAGCGTATGTTCCCTTCAAGTGATCTTCTGCCGCTTTAAGTCTTTGTACTAATCTAATGTACGTTGTATCTTATTGTAAAATAGCAATTATTATGTTACCCTTATCTATGCACCGAGCTACAACATATGTTTCAGCCATCCATTCATGTATATATCATGCCTGCTGTGTAATTCAATCATGAATTCTTCTATCATTTGCGCCTCCGGGCGCTTTGGCAGGGCGCGCAAGTGCGCGCCACTCCACTAGTATATATTATTGCTCGTTCCCGTCCCCGTGGCCTAAATGCTACTGATATCTTGTAGTACTAGACTATAGATGGGAAAAAAATAGGTGTCGCATGCTGCACATTGCTGATCTTAGAGCGATTCTGACTAGTGGGCCTGCTAAACATTAGGCTATTCTCAATGCAGGGTTTCACCTTCTAATTTTTCAAGACAAGAAATTTTAGTGTGAAATAAGTATCTCCCTCAATGCAAATTTCATTGCACAATTTCATATGCTATATTTAGCTCTGGTGGGTCCCATAGGTCTCTCCTTCCATCTTCTCCGCATGGAGGCCGCAAGACCGACACCGCACATTCCTGCCGATGAAACTTTCAATCGCCTCAACGCGGATTTCATCGGGTTTCACCGCGTGGGAATCGCCGCCGAGGTCGTGTCGTGGGGATGAAACAAATTCCTTCTCTCTCCTCTTCGTTTTATGCAAAAAGTGCAAATATGCTTATGTGGTACCCTATTAAATGTATATGAAATGTCCATAAAACCCATTGAGACTAGCCTTATGCAGCACCATCGTGGTAGCTCCTATTTCTCTCCTAGGTGACGCAATCTTTAATAGTACGAAATTCGCACCATCAGCTCTTGCCTGTAATCCTGCCACGTTGCCTCCTATCATCGTGCCACGTCTCCTCCTATTATCGTCGTCCATCAAAGACCCAGGCTCGGCCATCTCGAATCTTCCCCACGCCTCCTCCCGACGGCGGCGGCGCCTCCCCATCCCCGCCCCACACCCAAGCAACAACGTAGCTCCGGAAGGATAACCGCACGCGACTCGCGAGCACAGACGCCGGGCAAGGGCGGCGCAGCAACCCAGCGGCGTGCCAGCTCTCCGCTTCCCTACTGCAGCAATCGCTGCCTCCCTGCCTGTTCTGTAGCGGCAGCAATTGTGGTGGCTAGCGCTGCCCCGGAGACGAAGGACGGAGGCAGCAGGTAGGCGAGCGCATTGGAGGCAGCTGCGAGTACTGAGGGACTCATTGCACAGTTGCCGCCATGCCATGTTCGTCCACACTTATGCTCTGTAGACAGATAAGTACTATACTCTGTTGATATTCGTAACCGTAAGTCAAGGAATCCTACGATCAATTGACGGGAATCAATCATTGTGATGTTCTTTTATAGCCTTAGCAGGCACCATGGTTGACTGCCACATATTTGATAAAATGCTTCAATGCCATAATCTGTGAACTAAGGCTGAGCAAAGCTGCTCTATGCAAGAACTAAAAGTTGGTAATTTGTTACTTGACACAAGCAACTATGAAAGGGCATAATTTTTTTTTATCTAGGTAGAGGATTCAGTATGCATGTGTTACTTGCCATTCTAGCAAACTAGCTAATTAAGCATCCTAACTGCTAGGAACAAACTCTCTGGTGATTGGTTTTCACACACATGAAGATAGAGAATGCCAGATGCTGCAGGTAAAGGTGGAGCCTTCTTACTAAAACTTCTAAAAGGTAGACCCTGTTCTCGACCTCATAAAGTTATAATGACGTCAAGATGATGCCTACTGATATTGTGTGTTCTAGGCTCCATTTAGCCCAAATGCAGGTTATTGCCTTTTAGGGAGATGGATCTTGTATTTTTAGTGGGCAAATGAGAAACATAGAAAAAGAAGGTACTTACATGTGTCTTTACTTGTAATTATTCATAGATATGCCAAAAGCTTCAATAGTGACTACATGTTGCCTCACCATGTTTCAGTATCCGGTGTGCTTACATCCGTTAAAAGGCATAAGACATTCTCTGTTCATTTGTAGTTGATATGTTGCATTTTATATTTCTAAAATAAATGTTGTTGGCAAATATAAGGGAAATTCAATCCATTATTACACACTACCATCGTGTTGTTACGCTTGATTGTGTATAGCCATCATATTCAACCGTACACATAGATTGAGATGATGCCATGTCCCAAATGTCCTTCCCTACTACTAGCTTCTCTCATAAATTAGAAGTAAAGTTGTTGCGATGTTCCATTTATAAAATTTGCAAGATAAACCTCAGGCCAAGATTGTGCCTGATATGCCAAAGTACTACTACTATTCAGATGATCTGTTTCGTGATAACAACTTGAGCTTCTGCTCCTTTAGAAATGCTTTAATAGGCGTTTAATCTATTTTTTAATCAATTTCATCAACTAGAAGAATATTGATTCCACATGTATCTGAAATGGGTAAATGTTTCCACGGTTTCTCACTCCACTTAATCCCTGCACCATGACCATCCTTGGTATACCGTAGGCTGGTCCTCCATCGAGGGCGCGGCAAAGCCGCGCTGATGTTCCTAGTTTGACTGGAAGACAGCATATACTGAACGGTCCGTCTCATGCATTCCCCATCGATCATGCATGTCTTTTACTATCCCATAGTTATTCCCCATCCGTAAGCCACGACCACACACTGTCAAGCCATAATTGAATTTTTTTTCTGCTAATCTCCTAACCATGCATCTCATGGAATTCCCCATGGATTAAGCCACAACCGCACACTATTGCTGTCTCATAGTATTCCCCATCCCTGGAGCCACAACCGAAGAAATTCACCCAAGTGACAGTCACATCTCCCTAATGACTGCACTAGCACTATCTAATAATAGCCCATAAGAACCTACATGCAGGACCTCAAGATTTTAACACACGCTCACACGCTCTTCAGTCAGTTTTATTTCCAACGGAGCTAGCAACGTATCAAACCAATCTCTCTATGCAAATTGTGTAAACCAACCGCATAGGAGAGGTGGGAGCGGGGGATTGCAAAACTATGATTAAGAGCGGACGGTTAAATGTAAAATTAAACTGCCCCGACTGGACTCCATATAAGCTGCCTGCCTGGCGTCCCTGCATTGTTCTTGATCTAATTCTAATCCCCATCCCCTACCCGTTCTCTTCTTCTCTTCCATTCCGTTCCCTTCTACAGCAACCATGGTGTCGTTTTCGCGATTGGGCCATTCTCCCGGCTCTGCTGAATCTGACGATCCGTGGGTCATCCTCCCCACCGTGCCGCGCGTCCACGCCCACGACCGCGACCTCTCCTTGGAGCTCGCCGACCCGCCGCACCTCAGCTTCCTCACCGTCTCCAGCCGCATCTCCCCCGCGCCACCGCCGCGGGACACCAGCAGCGTCAACAGGGACCCCCCGCGCATCCTCTCCGCCGACCTCTCCGCCAGCCTCTTCCTCACCATCACGCCGATGCCGCCGCGCCCGTCGGCTGCGCCAACCGCGTCCAGTCGCAGCGCCGCAACAACGGGCATCTGCTGCTTCGTCCTTGACGCCGCCTCTTCCTCGGCCCACCGCATCCCCGGCCCCGGCCCCGGCTTCGCTCCGTTCGGCGTCATCGCCGCGCCGGACGACGGCGCCAGCTTCATGGTCGTCGGCCTCCGCTGCCTGGTCGGCAACGACGACAGGGCCTCGCTGTCGCTGCGCTACTTCTCGTCCCGGACTGGCGGCGGCTGGGTCACCAAGGACGTCAACAACCCGCGCCCGGGCCGCGCCTGGACCTTGAGCGACGTCATCGCCCACGACGGCAAGCTCTGGTGGGTGGACAGCAGCACCACCGCCACCAAGGGGCTCCTCTACTGCGACCCCTTCGCCGACCAGCCGACCATGTCCTTCGTCCCCTTTCCGAACCACGTGGTCGACATCGAAGCCAGAGCCGAGGCCACAGCCTACGACCGCGTGCAGGTCGCCGACGGCAAGCTTCGCTGGGTCCATGTGTTGGAAAATTAGGCAATTTCCAGATTAATTTCCAGATTAAAATCAGAATATAGATCATGACAAAACAACAAGCTAGATTGAGCATGTATAGATTACTAGCATGGCAGATCAGTATATCACATATACTAGCGGGACGAGATCATGATATCGCATAGCATGAACATGATAACTAGCGTAAATCCAACTCGTACACTAGTTAGATTTATACTGCCGATTGTAGAAGTACTTGGTGGTGAAGATGCATACGATGATTGCAACGTGAGCTTGTCGCGAGCGTCTCCGTAGACGATCCCACAAGCGGCGACGACGAGACGACGTGCTGCCGGCGATGATGGCACGAGCTTGTAGAGCTTGTCGGCGGCGTCTCCGTAGGCGATCCACAAGCCCGACGACGGCGAGATGACGTCTTTGCCGACGACGATGAGATGACGTGCTGCCGACGACGATGAGATGACGTGCTGCCGACGTCGATGGCACGAGCTTGTAGCTAGGCGTCTCCCGTAGCGATCCGGCAAGCTTGATGACGACGAGACGACGATGATTTTGGAGCGATCGCGCTAAGAGCGCTTCCCAAAAACCTTATTCGCCTTCTCCGGTGCGGGATCGCAAAGACGAGGGTTCGGAGACCTGCTCTCCCGGTCGCCGGTGCACGGCGATCGGGATGGAGAGACTACGATGGCAACGAGTAGCGAGAAGAAGAAAACACTATTTTACTACGTTAGGATTTTCTAATTGAAACTCCCAATTGTAGTCTTTTTTGTTGTGTCTATTCCCACAAGCATCGGTACGTATATATGTGGAGGAAGACCCCTACATCTACATCAACTAGCAATATGGTACTAATTGATATTGTACCTCCCACCTTTACTCATGGGCTTAATCATTAAAGCCCATTAGGGAACACATGTATTGGGCCTTTGAGATTTATTAGAATTTCTACATATGGATTTAGGGAATATCCATATAAATTCTAACAATCCCCCACCAGATCTCAAATTCCCAATATAGACATTTTCTTCTCTCTCACTCTTTTTGTTTATATACTAGTATTTCAGCGATTTGTTAAGTTGAACATCGCCTAGAGCTTTAAGTTAGACCAATTCACAACTTGAACAATGGACTATGCCTTGAATTGCAAGTTTTGTGCGAATGAGTTTTACTCAAAGTCAAACTAGTACTTGGCTGCCAGTAGCCTTCCCCGTGGGTGGAGCATATACGTCATACTCCTTGGTCTCTTCATGAGCTTACTAGAGACCACCCAAGTCTCATAAAGCTGCGACGTTTAACGGTCAAAACTCATATAGGTATGTTCATTCAAGAATGCTCGTAGGACAGCATCTTCGCTTGTTAAAGCCAATAGAACATATTAAGGCATTAGCCAACCTGCCATACAGTGCCTCATCGCATTGAGAGTATTGCATCTTCACTTAGAGAGGGTTATTATTATACTCTCCTCAGTTTACCAACAGCTTGTTCTTCCCAGATCCTTAGTCACGGGATCTCCGATCAAAAAGGTTGGGTTACTACTGCTGTAAACTCACATGGGTCTCATTCCCATCTCCCTTGATGCGATTTCTATCACATTTCGTGATAGCCCTTTTGTAAAGGGGATGCCAGGTTTTTGTCTGTTTGGACATAAGCCACACTAATTACTCCGGAGTTTCTCAGCTTCCTGACAGTTTTCAAACGTCTTTTAACGTGTCTTGTTGACTTCGCATTATCCTTAGCACTATTCACTTTAGTGATCTTTGTTTGATTATCACGGTTCATAAGGATAGCCGGTATTGGTTTTTCAACCACCGGCAAGTCGGACAAGAGCTCACGCGGCCACTCGCCTCTGCCGAGATCTTTGTATCCAAAGCGTAAGTTCTGCTTCCATGGTTGATTTAGTCAATATAGTCTTTTTACAAGACCTCCATGACCTTTGCACCACCTCCAAGAGTAAATACATACCCACTAGTGGCGTAGATTTGATCAATATCGAAATCCGGTTCGCATCACTATATCCCTCTAGCACTGCTTGGGTGCCCGAATAGTGAATCCCAAAACTCATTGTACCCTTAAGATAACGCAAGACCCTTTCAAGTGCATGCCAATGATCATCACCCGGGTTGGACATGTACCTACTCAACTTGCTCACAGCAAAAGAGATGTCTGGTCTGGTTGCGCTAGCTAGATACATGAGTGAACCAATTATCTGAGAATATCTCATTTGATCTCTAGTAATTCTTTTGTTCTTTCTCAATGTCACACTAGGATCATAAGGTGTTGGAGAAGGCTTGCTATCCATAAAGCCAAAACGGCTCAAGAGCTTCTCAACATAGTGAGATTACAACAGAGTAATCCCACTCTCTTCCTTAATCAGCTTGATGTTCAGAATTACATCAGCCTCTCCTAGATCTTTCATGTCAAAACTCTTTGACAAGAAGGACTTGACTTCATTGATCACATCAATGTTTGTTCCAAAAATCAGAATATCATCAACATATAAGCACAAAATAACAGATTGGCCCCCACCATGTCGATAATACACACACCTATCAGCCTCATTAACAGCAAAGCCCGCACTAGTTAAAGTGGTGTCGAACTTCTCATGCCATTGTTTGGGTGCTTGTTTCAAGCCATACAAAGATTTCAATAATTTACACACCTTCTGCTTTTCACCTTTTACTACAAATCCATCAGTGATCCATGTAAATCTCCTCATCCAACTCTCCATTAAGGAAATTTGTCTTCACATCCATTTGATGAATGATAAGACCATATGAGGCGACCAAGGAAAGTAGTACTCGAATAGTGGTCATTCTAGCAACTTGGTGAATAAGTATCAAAGAAATCTTCACCTTCCTTTTGTGTATAACCCTTAGCCACAAGCCGAGCCTTGTACTTATCAATAGTACCATCGGGCCTAAGCTTCTTCTTGAACACCCATTTGCAACCAATAGGTTTACACCCAAATGGTAAATCAGATAACTCCCATGTTCCATTAGAAAGAATCGAGTCGATCTCACTCCGAACAGCTTCTTTCCAATCATCTGCATCAGGAGATGCATATGCCTCTGTAATAGAGGTGGGAGTATCGTCCACAAGGTACACAATGAAATCATCACCAAAAGATTTTGCAATCCTTCGTCTCTTGTTCCTCACGGGAACTTCATTGTCATCCTCCTCAAGGACTTCTTCAAGTGGTTGTTCAAATGGCTCAACTGGATGCTCGATAGGTGTAGTAAAATCAGGAGCTAACTTAGTAGAAAATTTAGCATTGCTACACATATCTTTCATAGGAAATATATTCTCAAAAAATGTAGCATCACGAGATTCAAAGATTGTATCAATATACATATCGAAACTTGATTTTACTACTAAAAATCTATAGGCAATGCTCCGATGAGCATATCCTAGAAAGACACAATCCACAGTCTTTGGTCCAAGCTTACGCTTCTTAGAAATTGGAACATTGACTTTCGCCAAACATCCCCACGTGCGCAAGTATGAGAGTGATGGTTTCCTTCCAACCCATTGCTCATATGGAGTTGTCTCTTTATTTACGTTTGGAATTCTATTCGGGACATGACTCGCTTGAGTCAATAAAGCTTCCCCCACCATGCCTTAGATAAACCGGCGGTGTCTAACATGGCATTCACCAAGTCGATCAATGTGCGATTTTCCTCTCGGCAACCCCGTTTGATTCGGGCGAATAGGGAGGTGTCCTCTCATGAATAATACCATGTTCCGCACAAAAAATCATCAAAAGATGTAGGAAAATATTCACCACCACGATCGACCTTAGATGTTTAATTTTTCTCTCTAGTTGATTCTCAACTTGACCTTATAGATTTTAAAGTAGTCAAACGCTTCATCTTTAGTTTTCAACAAGTAAACATAGCAAAATCTAGTTGCATCATCAATCAAAGTCATGAAATATCTCTTTCCACCTTTTGTCAACACACCATTCATCTCACAAAGATCAGAATGTATGAGTTCTAGAGGTGCCAAGTGTCTCTCCTCTGCTGCCTTGTGAGGCTTTCGAGGTTGCTTAGATTGCACACAATTATGGCACTTAGAACCTTTGACAATAGTGAAATCGGAATTAAGTTCAAGCTAGACAATCGTGACATCAAACCAAAGTTCACATGACATAAAGCGAGAATGCCAAACACTAGAACTATCATTAATTGTGCCACAAATGTGATTCACGACTTGTTACAAAAATCTGCTAAAGATAAGCGAAACAAACCTCCACAATCATAGCCTTTACCAATAAATTGTCCATGCTTAGATATTACAACTTTATTGGATTCTAGTACCACCTTTAAACCCATCTCTCAAAAGAAGGGAGGCATTAACAAGGTTCTTACGAATAGTAGGAACATGCTGCACGTTCTTTAGTTGCACAATTTTTTTCTGAAGTAAATTTCAGATCTACCGTGCCAACACCATGAACAGAAGCATGTGACCCATTCCCCATTAAAACAGAGGAACCTTGAAGCCCATGATAAGAAGAAAACAAAGATATGTCAGCACACACGTGAATATTAGCTTTGTATCAACCCACCAACTTGGGAATTTGAAACACCGAAAGTACGGTATGAACATTACCACACTCCTCATCGGTCTTGCTAATAGTCACGAGGTTGACATTCTTCTTTTCCCCCTTGGAAAAGTGACCAAGCTCTCCACAAGTGAAGCAAGGCAACTCTACTTTAGTTTGCTTCTTCTCAAAGGTAGTTACTATCTTGGCATTGGAAGGTTTATTATTCGGGATTGTTCTTCCTCTAAGAACAGTGTGGTCTTCTGGAATCTTCTCGATTTTCTCTAGAGATATTTCCCTCACATGAGCCAACACTAATCGAGAACACTTTAGCCTTTAGCGGAGCATGGCCTTAACTCGCCACCTCTTTAAATGTGCACTAGAATACTTTTCTAGTCTCAGCACGTCAGCGAAAACAGTCATACTTAAATCAGGAAAAAGCCTATTTTTAAGGTTTTTGGATTGTTGGAAAATTAGGCAATTTCCAGATTAAAATCAGAATATAGATCATGACAAAACAACAAGCTAGATTGAGCATGTATAGATTACTAGCATGGCGAGATCGGTATATCACATATACTAGCGGGACGAGATCATGATATCGCATAGCATGAACATGATAACTAGCGTAAATCCAACTCGTACACTAGTTAGATTTATACCGCCGATTGTAGAAGTACTTGGTGGTGAAGATGCATACGATGATTGCAACGTGAGCTTGTCGTGAGCGTCTCCGTAGACGATCCCACAAGCCTGGACGACGACGAGACGACGTGCTGCCGACGATGATGGCACGAGCTTGTAGAGCTTGTCGCTGAGCGTCTCCCGTAGACGATCCACAAGCCTGACGACGACGAGATGACGTGCTGCCGACGACGATGAGATGACGTGCTGCCGACGACGATGAGATGACGTGCTGCCGACGTCGATGGCACGAGCTTGTAGCTAGGCGTCTCCGTAGACGATCCAGCAAGCTTGATGACGACGAGACGACGATGATTTTGGAGCGTCGCGCTAAGAGCGCTTCCCAAAAACCTTATTCGCCTTCTCCTGGTGCAGGATCGCAAAGACGAGGGTTCCGGAGACCTGCTCTCCCAGTCGCCAGTGCACGCTGACGATCGGGATGGAGAGACTACGATGGCAACGCAGTAGCGAGAAGAAGAAAACACTATTTTACTACGTTAGGATTTTCTAATTGAAACTCCCAATTGTAGTCTTTTTTGTTGTGTCTATTCCCACAAGCATCGGTACGTATATATGTGGAGGAAGACCCCCTACATCTACATCAACTAGCAATATGGTACTAATTGATATTGTACCTCCCACCTTTACTCATGGGCTTAATCATTAAAGCCCATTAGGGAACACATATATTGGGCCTTTGAGATTTATTAGAATTTCTACATATGGATTTAGGGGAATATCCATATAAATTCTAACACCATGTGTTGTGTGATCTCGACGACACGGTGGACGAGGTTCCCATTCTGAATGGCGCGCCCCTGCTCTACATCTATGCGCTCCTTGGTAATGGTGGGGACGACGACGGTTACCGCTTGGATTTCGAGCTGATCCCGCACTGGGGCGGCAGGCGCGGCAGTTTCTCCTTGTGCTCCATCTGGGAGTCCGACAACTTCAAGAGGGCTGCCATGCCCAAGGACGAGCAACCCCGGCTCGCGCTCATCGACCCCAACGACACCGACCTCCTCTACTTCTTCCTCGGCGACTACATCTTGTGCTGGGGTACGCACGCCACGGTATGGACGTCTCTTCGTCGTCCTCCCTTCTCGCTTGGAAGCTGCCGCCCGCGCTCGCCGCACCCGCAGCCCGCACCCGCAGGTAATTCGTCTCCGATCAATCGATTTCGTCATTGTTTCAGTTTCCCTTTTGTTTCTGTCTCTGCTGTGCCTGTGCTGTGAGTTACTATAGAATTGGATGCGGAACGTGCACACATTTATCAATTATATGCACATGTTTTGAGTTGCTATATATTCACTGTCAAATTCATTTGTTCATTACTACTGCGGTCGTTGTTTCTTTGAAACCGATCAGCTTAATCTAAGACCGGGAATGAGATACAGACTTGTTTGAGCTGAGTGGAGGTTCTGAACTTTGAAGATAGGTTCAGGTATAGAGCCTGCATAGGTGCATGTCCTGATCTCTGATTCAACTACTAATATGTTCATTTCTCTTTGGAAAGTGAGGGTTCTGATTCCTGAAACATCACTTGTTTAATTATTTTGAGTAGCAGTAGGCATATACATACTTATTACATGTCCAAAACGCAGGTGGTTGTTTTGCTAGTTCGAATTTTGTTCTCCGTATATTTCTTAGCCCGCGTGTAGTTTAGATGATCTGGAAATGTGATGATCCTTTCTTGAGGGACTATTGGTATTACATGTAGTGTCAAGTTCATTTGTTCATTACTACTGCGGTCATTGTTTCTGTGAAACCGATCAGCTTAATTCAAGACCGAGAATGAGATAAAGACTTGTTTGAGTTGAGTAGAGGTTCTCAACTTTTGAAGATAGGTTCAGGTATAGAGCCTGCATAGGGTCATGTCCTGATATCTCATTCAACTACTAGTATGTTCATTTCTCTTCGGAAATTGAGGGTTGAAACATCACTATTTTGAGTAGCATTAGGCATATATACATATACATGTCGCACAATGTTTTTGTCTGCTTATATGCATGCAATCTAATTTATAGCCATGCATATAGATGTATCAATTTGCAAGCTTCTGTCGAACTATCCAAATAGTGTAGCGTAGGTTAAACTTATCTTCTCAAACAATACTATTACAAAAGCTTGATGTCTATTTCTGCTTCTATGTGAAAGCATGCATGTAGATATGTGTATGCATATATGGCAGTCGACTGCTGGCGACATGCATGATTGACTAGTAAGTTGCGCGCGCCATTGCGCGCGTGGCCAAGTTGATAGTCAATATTACTTGAAAATACATAAATAAATTGATTATAAGAGGATTTAAAACCAGGTAAGATTCAAACCAACCAAACACAATTCATTGCTCCCTTGAAACAATACAATTCATTAAACTCGATGATGCTCCTTTTGAACAAAGCACCTATCTTGTGAATTAGAGAGCAAACATGATCGTGGAAGTATACAATGATAAGAAGATTATAGTTATCCAAGGGGACAATCATAGCATTGAAATTCAAGAAGACAGCCGAACATGATAGGCTCTCAGCATGTTTTATAAGGACCTTTTACAGCAAGGTCAGCTATTGAACATAAATAGTTCAAAAATGTCCCCTATTTAACTGCCAGGCCTAAAGAAAATTCCATGTTACACAAATCAGGATGTCAACAAAATACAAAGTAGCATAACCATATTTTTTTAGCTTCAATATGCTTCCTGGTGAATCAAATGTCATTGAATAAAAGCATATGCCAAACCTGCACAAAGATTTGAAAATTCAACAAAGACAACATGAGCTAAAATATTGATCAAACAATACTATGAAGCAATAACAGCCATGTCATTAGAAAAAAAAAACAAGCATGTCGCATGCAGCGGTGACCCGTTGCCTGTTGGTCTTGGTCATTGGTTATGGGTCATTGCATTGCATTGCATGAGTTCGAATTGATCGATTTGCATGTAGGGACAGGCTGGTATCTTTTGCTTGTTTCAATTGGGTTTTCTTCAGTCTGTAGTAGTGACAACAATGGACTAGCCACAGCAGCCGGAGCATTATTGCAGCCGTGCTTGATCAGTCACATGAGCAGCACCTCTGCCGGTTTGAGTTCTTGCTTATTTTGATGAAAAATGTCATGACCTAATATGCAGAATCTTTTCAAACACCTTGGAAGCAACTATTGTTCAATTCAAACAAACAAATATGCAGAATCAAAATTTCAACAAAAAAAGCAGCCATTATAGCTACTTGAATATGCATCTGTAGTGATTAATTGAACCAGCAAAAAACACAGACTGATCGTACCTACACTGCACATCAACTCTGACTTTGTGAGAAAAAAAAACTGAGCTCAAATTGGTTAGTACCAGCAGCCAGAAGGAGAGATGAGGCCACAGAGTGAGTCACTGAGCTTGTACTGCACAACCTCCGCGCTAAGCTTCTTGATCCTTTCAGTGATAGGTCGCTACTCTACTCACAATTGATTTAATATGGACCCGATAAAATTAGAAAGAAGAAATAGTTCTTGTTTGAAGGAAAGCAGGAAGGAAAAAGAATAATGCTTACCCAACAGATGCTTGTTCTTCTTGAAGTTCTCTAGATTGCCTAAAACAACACACCAGGCCTAGTAACTATGCAAAAGAATGAGGTCCAATCTGACATGTTCTTTTTCTGCTCTGAAATTAGCTAAAAAGTTACTGTAAATAGGACAAATAATTTATCTTTATCTCATTTCAGACAACAGGGTTTTATAGAGATTTGTAGTGGAGAGACAAAATTAGAAAATATAACTTGGCTGGTAGTGTCTTTTGCACTTACAGTTGCTTTTGAAAGTCCAAATTAAGAAATGCAAATTGTTGTCACCACTAACAGTACAAAATGCTATCTGAAACTGTGAAGTGGCAACCTTAACTGAAGTCATTCTCCTATGTGTTGTCATCAGACAATATCAATGGTTTAAATAAAAATTGAGACCTGACACCTACCTTGTTAGTTATCAGAATTTCTGCAGCCAAAGCTCAGTGCAATATTAGGCCCCAAAACAAAGACCATCATCTATGGGTAGTACATACTCCCTATAAGATCATATAATGTCTAGAAGAACTTGAGCTCTTGCTGCCATATTACAGGGAAGAGCAAGATGGATAGCAGATGCACCATCCTTCAGTTTCTCATTACTGACAAGATATTTTGTTTTCTAGTCAATTTTCAGAAAGCTCAGAGGACTACAATTATTAAAAAATACAAAGGAAATTGACAATAATACCAATGTCTTTGTGAACCTAAAATCCATTGTGATGATGTCAAGACATGTATAATAGCATCTACTTTCTAAGCAATTATAATACAGAAACATTTTTTCTGTAGTAAGCTCTTTACTTGGCAGCACTTTCGACTCCTGCCAAAGTCAGTTATTGTGGATGCCTTGCTTACCCTGTTAACCGAAGGTTCCAATGTAGGCACAAGACAAAGCCAATGTTTTTTCCTATTGTTATAAAGGATTAACTAATTGTTTTTATACAAAAACAAATGCTATCCATTCGCATACTTCCTTCATAATGCAAAATCCAGGGGGCATTCTCATCCAATCCAACATAAGCATATAATCCTATAAAGGCAATGAGGGTTACATTATTTAAGTGACTCACAAACAAGCACTCTTCTCCAAGATATGTTATTCAAGCATATGCAGCTAGAAATAGCTCGGCATGTGATTATACTATGTATTGTACAGAATTTGTATAGATACACCATGTGATCCACACAAAGTAATGTATATGTAATTCTACTGGAATTCCTGGAGGGGTATATGCTTGGAAACTAAAATATTGCTAGTACTTCGAGAGCAGTACAGGCAGTACATCGCCATGGCTAAATGAGCAGATCCCACCAGGGCCATGAAAGCAAGGCAGAGACAGGAGACTACCACAAAAAAATAGTTCTGAGTTTTTGATAAATATACTTCATTAGTAGCCAAAGCACCACAAAAAGTTTGAACTGTAGCCATCATGAAGAAGAAAGAACACATATATATGATGAAGGAGAAGAAAATTGACCACTCACCTTAGAGAACTCCAATGTCTGGATGGGCACATGTCAAACCAAAGGGAAGGTCACCTGTCACCCTGAAAATTTCTTTGATTTCACACTACAATTGATAACATATAAAGAACAATTGATAATATATAAAGAACATCCAGTAAAAGATCAAACAAGGTGATGATGTAGCTTCCTAGACATTATCTTACCTGTTAACAAATACATCTCTGCACTTATACTCACTCCATGTTCCAGGTCTACAAATTATCTGCACCACCAATGTATAATGTATTATATAACCTAGTTAAAAGACCTCTAAATACACATAACTGTAAAAAGGAAATTTCGAGAAGAACACACCCTTTCTTTATCATGTAGATCATTTTAAAAAGATATAGCACATCAAGCTTGAGGAATATAAAGCAGCAAGAAAATAGATGATTTTATAATGGATTGAGGAGAAAAAAATGTTGACAAAGAGGCCATAAACAATATACAATGATGTAGTTTATTACTTCAGTCAATCATGATTACCTTTCCAAAACAGTACATGGAGGAAGATAAAAAAGTCGTTCCATTTTTATCATTTGCAGTCCCTCAAACCAATCGTCTGACATACATCGACAGCTAGAAGATGATCTGCAAATGAAATCGAGTAATTAGAGTTTAGACTTGAAAAAATATGTAGCTTTGCAAATGAAATACAGGTTAGCGAAATGATAGGGTACTGACCTCCATTGAGCACATGGTGCAACCATAGCTAACTAAAACCATAAAATTTTAAAATAGCAGGCATAAACTTCATTCTCAGTCATCTATCTTTTCCTTTGGAACATGAGCAATCAAATTTGAAGGTGCAGTTCCATGCTTGACATCTTTATAGCTGAACTACATAACCTGCTAACAAAAAGAAATAAACAAAATTAAGATTAATGAGACTGAAGGCAGAAACCATCATATAGGGTTAAATAGAGGTGTGAAAATAAATTTCAAGGCAATTTTATGCAACCTCTCAACATATTGAACAAATAACAAAATGCTTGACTGGCAAATCCTGATAGCAAGCATAATAACATGTACAAGGAAAATCGAGTACAACAAACACTTCTATGTTGTTCGTCCCCTCCCCTCTATGTTCGTCCATAAATTAAAATATGAGTGGTCATGCCTCCATACTGGAAGGTGTAGTTGGGCCTCTGCATTACTAATACTGATTGGATAATGCCATAAATAGTACAGGTACCACATAATGTTAAAATCACAATCTCCCTGTGCCAAATTAGTACCCTGAGTGATTTGAAAAAATCTAAGAAATGGTATGTCTCAGTTAGACTAAAGTTGATAGCTATTGGATTAATACTCTGGTAGAAAATAAACTAAATGAAGCCATCTTCCACTACAAAACCAGAAAGAATGAGTTGGTTGCTATAGTCACTATATCTTCCATTTTGGCCACCCCAATTCTGCCCAACCTAGCTACAGGAAAACTTTGAGCAGCCATATTTTGAGGACCATGGGAAAACTGTGACCGTAGAACGAACGCTAAATTTTGGTAGGAGCAAACAAAATTTGGCACAAGTTTTTGCCTCATGACCAACCAAAATTTAACTGTCCATAATTACGACTTCCATTTTGGGCACCCAAGTTGTGGACAATTTAGCTTAAAAAAAAACTTTGACTAGCCATATTTTAAGGGTGATGACTGATGACCAAATTTTGACCTGGAACAAATGGACGCCAAATTTTCCTGGGAGCAACCAAAATTTGGCAGGAAATCTGGCGGGCTGACCACGTGAGCAACCAAACTGAACAGATCCGGACCGAATTAAAGTAAAGCACCAAGATGAGTTACAGAATGTAATACAATGAAATGGCAGAAATCTAAAATGAGCTGGAGCTACCTCTGTCACCCTAAATGAACTCTATTAAGGATTCACTCTCGGGGCCACAAATAATGATCCTATTTCAACTCGAAGCAAGTTAACCATTAAGAGCAGCAGGTACAGTGTGACTGATAGACTTCACTGTTTCCAGCCGCAACCAATCAGGCTGAGTGTATAGGCTTGTCTGTGTGGTTTACTCCTATGATTTGTCAGCACAGCACATACAAACATATCATATTGTGAAATGGAAATCAAATTTTGAGGTGGCCATGCAACAGAACAGTAGATAAGTGCCTCGGCGCTTAATCTTGAACTACTCTGAACTCTCCAAAGCAAGGACACGGAAAGGAATAGCTTATACCTACATAATGAGCTGAATCCCACAAGATGTCCAGCACCAGAAGCAACCTGCAAAAACAGAGAAGCATCGTAGAATCAGAGCAAAACAACGAAGAGAAGGGAGAACGAATCTGAAAAACCAGCAGCGCAAACAGCGCACAGAACACCGGAAAGCCACAGAAGCACGGCCACCCAGCAGAACCGAAGCCCGGTGGATCAGATGAAAAAAACGCGCTGCACCTCGGACAGATAGGATGGCCTAATCGAAGCACCTAGAGGACACGCAAGCAGATCAGCCACACCGAAATCCAGGCGGCAAGAAGCCGACGAACTCAACCGGCCCGGCAGCAGCAATAGGCCGACGCAGTGCATCAAAGGGAAGAACAACCCAACCCTACAACCCCCAAATCGACGACCAAATGCGACACAAGGGCGATGAGGAATCCAAAATGCCTAGGGCTGCGGTGATAGAGACAGACATAGAAGGCAACAAAACACAAGAAAGAAAAGAAGGCGCGCGCCATGGCCGCCGTGGCCGCCGCAAGAAAGAGGACCGAACGGAAGAGGGAGAGGAGGAAGGAGACCGGAAGCCCAGGATGCAAAACCACAGCAGGAAGACGAAGCCTCACCCGGAAACACGTGTGGTCAAACCGACGAGGACAGCACCCTCAAGCGGATCTACGATGGACGGCGGCAAGAACGACGGCGAGGCGAGTTCTGGGAAGCCGAAAGAACAGAGGAGGAGAGGACGGCCTGGAAGGTAGGTAGGGCCGTAGGGGAATTGAATGGAAGCCAAGCAGACGGCCGAGTAAAACGCGGGCACGCGGACGACGTCCACGAGAAGCCAACGCCAATAGCGGAGAAACACGCGGCAGCCGAGCAGTGGAGAACGCTGGAACACGCAGGCAGCCACGCAGGAACCAGCCTGGCATCCGACGTGGGTAGCCCAAATCCTCGCCGAGGCTCGCCGGCCAAATAAGAGTAAATGAGTAAATTTGATCATATACTGTAATGCCTGTGTGTTTTGCCTTAGGGTAGGTACATTGGTGTCGTCTGATAACCTGTCTCATAGAGTGCCACGTAATTTAAGACGACTTAATAGACTACATCTACAATAGTTGTCGTTTTAAGTTGTCTCATAGCAATTCGTAGTTCCTTAATTTATGGAGAGAGTAAAAATAGGATTGTGAGGTGCATGACAACAACAACTCATACAATGGTAAAATAGTTGTCTCATAGTTCTAAACTTTAGCTCATGAGGTGGTTGTTTCACGAAACAACTACCTCATTCTCTCCCACCTCTCTCTTTCCTCCACATCATCAAAAATTTTATGTGGCAATGCATGAGACGACGTATGAGACAACTTATGTGTAGCAATGTACCTGTCCTTATATACACATTTTTGGGATTGGGAGGCCTTTTAGTTTGTATGTGTGGCCGCCTTTAATTGGCATGCTGCATAGACTTTTTTTCTGTCTTAAATTAGTCGGCCTTGTAATTTAAGAACATCCATTTGTGCTCCATCGATGATCGATGTTAAAAATATTGTAAAATCCAAGAAATGGGCTGAGAAGTCCGATTGGTGTTGACTACTAACATGTGGTGTGGTATCCATCTGCTGTGGTGATTTCAGGATTGGCAAGCGGGAGGCTCCTAATGGTGTTGCCAATGGCAATGGTGTTGCCAATAAGCGAATTAAGGAAGAGTCGTCTGCGGGCAGCCGGCAGGGTAGAGGATTTATCTGACGACTGCAATTCTGCGAAGGAGTGCAATAACTAGGCTTATCGATCGATCGATAATCTTCTTCCATTTCAAAGCACGCCAGGAGAGGATGCTATCTTTCTGATGATACGATGGATTGCTTGATGTTTCTTCCAAATCTGTTAAATGATGAGCAGTTCTGTGCAAAGGAACGCAGGCTCGTTTGGGTTTAGTTTCTTAGCGAATGTACCTAGATGATGCATGGTTTGTGGTGTGCAGGTGCGAAGGGTTATTTGCTCTGCTCTTACTGCAATACTGAATGCCTAGATATAATATACATGTCAAGTCCCGTGCATGCGTGGTCTGATGATGATCATCTCCCGGTTCGGAGAAAATGCCGTACTACCAGTAGTGTGTCCGGCCCATTTGAATCTTTCCCAGCCTGCTGGGCCGGTCCTGTCCGTGCCTCTTTGTTGGGTCGCATGACCCATGCCAATCGTAGAAGCATTTGCATACCGCCTTCCTGCTTTCTCCATGCATTTCGCAGTGCGTCTAAATTTGCCACGCTGACCTTATTACAAAAGGACGATTACTACGACCTCCATTTCAAAATATAAGTCATTTTAACTTTTTTATATCAAATTTATTATGTATCTAGACAACATTATATATACCTATGTACAAAACAAGTTCAAAGTACCAAAAGAAAAAGAGAAAAAAAGTACCAAAAAATCAAAACGAAATATAATTGGGGAACGGCGGGAGCGAGTACATACTAGCGAGCCATCCACGAACAGTGGGAACCAGTACTTACTAGCTAGCCATCGACTCCATGCTCTAGCATATGATCTACAATCTTATATATACGTGTGATACCAGTATTTAAATGTTATTAATGAATATAAATTCAGTACACACATACAGCCAATAAAAATTAGAGTAAAATGCACTGTGGGTATCTAAACTATTGACGTTTACTCACACTATTAAAATGCATAGCTAGATACCTTATTTTTTTCTGCAGCGCACGGCAAGTCCCAAGGTAGCCACGCCAGGCTCAAAATCTGACGTGGCCGTGCCACCGTGGCCGGTCCTCACCAAATTTAATAAAAAAAAAGAGAAACCTCTCGCTCACTCTCTTTCTCACTACACGGTCCAGCCATCCTCTTCCCCATCCGATCGGACTCGCGCTGTGCTCCGTCCCGTGCGGTCTCCGCGAGCCGCGACCGCGGCCCAACACCCCGCGGCCTGAACCACCGCCGGCGAACAGCCATGGACGACGAGGAGTCCACGGTGAAGTTGATAGTGGTGCTCTTCGTCGGCTAGACACGTCGGGGAGCCCGGGCGGAGAGAGTCGCTTGGTCGTAGGCCATCAGGGCGGGCCGACGGCGTCAGTGCTGTTGAAGGTGCCGGCCCTCGGCATCGATCCACGGCTCGCCAGGAGGACATGGTCACGGAGGAACGCGGCACGACCGGGTCCAATCGATGTGCAAGAACAAGGCGGGGCTAGATTCGAGCGGAAGTGGCGGGACGACGGAGAATTTTGCCGGCAACGAGGAGCTTCCGGTAGTAGAGCAACCGCGCGAGCAGGCATGCCGCCACCTCTGTGGGCGCGCTGGTGAGCCGCTGCCGCAGGCATGCGCGTGCGCTGGCACGCACCGCCGCGGCGCCGCCTCCTCTACGGGCACGCATGCGGCGTGCGAGCCACTGCCGTCGCCATTTGTTCGTGCGTCCGTGTGCATTCACTTCAAGAAATTGGCAGGACACCAACGAACAATCGATCTGTTACGTGCGTGCGTGTGCATCGATCTGTTACGTAATTGGACGAAGCAATCGTGGTGGAAGAGGCAGAGCACGGCCGGTCCTGCGGTAGGGAAAGTCCCTGTACCGCGCCGCGTCGAAGAACGGCCGGTCCTGCCGAGGACCGTGGCCACCGCCGCCGCCAGCTCGAGCTCCGCGTGCAGCCCCGCTCTGCTCCACCCCGCCGTTGGGCACGCCGCCGCGGCCTGCTCTGATCCGCTGCCGGTGGCCCGCCTCGCTGCCGCGGTGCCCTGCCCGCGACGCCGTGTCGCCCTGCCCGCGCAACCTTGCCTCCGCGACACCGGCGCACCGCCCGCCGCGCCGCCCGGCTCGCCGTGCCCGCCGAACCCGTCAGCCACGGTCACGCCGATCAGATGGGAAGAGGATTGCCGGTTATCAGGTTCTTGCGTTGCGATCTTCCCTTGCACGCCTTTCTGCGTCCGTTTCGTTCGGAGCAGGAGGCTCATCGTTACTAGCCATGAAGATTGTTTGCCCGAAACCAGGCGGATACTTAGGGAAGTCCAGCGCGTCACTGGGTGTTTCCGTCTGGTGGTCGGTAGTGAACGGAGTGCCCTCAGTGGTCGGGTTCCGATCTGTGTCCAGGGGTAGTCGTCTCCTGAGGAGATGTAATCAGTATAGCCGGGAGAATATTCCAGCTATGCGAGCAGATCTGAAACGGTTGGAGTAACTGGGTCGGTGTCCTGAGACGCGTTCCCTAGTTCTCGGATCTCCACCATCCCGATCACGTGCGCGGGACTCCTCGGGACGACATCCTTGATGAGGAGTGAGTCGAACTGCTGCTGGATGTCCTTTGCATATGTCGACGCCGCATTATTCAACCCGAAGGATAGAGCGGCTGGGTCATGCGGCGGAGCAGGTAGATCTGCTGTGGGTAGCTTGCTCGGCGGAGTGCGGCCTTCCCGGTACTGGCGAGTAGGTGCTCGGAGGTCTCGCCGTGCGTTGATAAATTCGTTCAACCTGGAGAGAGGAGGAACGTTTGCTCTGCGCCGGATCTGCTCAGTCGGACTCAAGCGACGGCCTTGGTTGGGATCTAACCAACAAGGACTTCCGGCTAGTTTGGAGGCAGTTGGTCGAGCGACAGGCTGGCGGTCGACGACAAGACCCGTGTCGTTGTGGCGGATGGAGCTTCGCCGACGTGGTCGGACGGGCGTGAAATCAGAGAAATCTGGGCCCTTGCGGATCAACTCCTGCGTGGCCTCAACTAGTTCCGTGATCTCGGCTAACCCGCGACCCTGCTGGTCGATGAGCTCGATCAGATCTGAGTTGTCGATCGGCTTTCTTCGGTAGCGAGAGAGCCGATCTACAAGTGCTCGAAGATCCGTTGTGTCCTCCGTCGCCAAGGGCAATGGGGAATCCTGCACGGCGGAGTCTTTGTGACCGGCGCGGCGGTTAGTCTTGTGACCGAGATGAGCGAGATGGTCCGAGACCGTACGTGCGGTGGGACGGCGCGAGACCGTTTGCCACGAGGCGGTCGAGACCGGCCCGGCTGCTCCCGTGGAGGTGAAGGGCACCGTCATCTTGGTGGTCCAGGTGACCGATCCGAAGGTGAAGGCGCTGATGTCCTCGAAATTCGTGGAAGCGGGGAAGGAAACCATCTGGATCGCCGTGAGATCGAAAACACCACCCCCTACCTGGCGCGCCACTGTCGATTACGGATAACCGGCAGTCCACCGCGGGGTATCCCACGGTGGTAGAGAATCGGCAAGGGCACGTTAAGATCCGCGATTTGGACGTTCGAGAAACAAGACAAACCAGGGACAACAAGATTTACCCAGGTTCAGGCCGCTCGGAAGCGTAATACCCTACGTCCTGCTTCTCGTGTTATGCTGTATGATCAAGTTCTAGGAGTACAATGAGGTGCTAAGACTATCCGCACTCGTGGTACTCTAAATCCTTACTCCATCCATCCTGGTCATCAAGATTCTCTTCTTTACGGTGTTTTCTTCCGCATCCGTCGTACTCTATATCTCATACTCCATATCAACTACCAAAAGCGGACCCACCTGTCATTCTCTACATCTCTTTCTCCTCTCTCTCTCTCTCTTCTCTTTCCTCTTTCTTTTTTCCCCACCGGCCACCGCATCCTGCTATCTCGGCTGGCTCGTGCCCGGCGCCCCGGCCACCCGGCGTCGCCCTCCTCCCGCTCTGCCCCGGCCAGCACGCGTGACGGGCCAGAGCAGCGCCCGGCGGCAAGCACCAGCAGCGGGACGCGCTGCTCTCTCCTCGCCCGCGCTGCTCTCTCCGCACGGCGCAGACACGGACGCGGCTAGCAATAGCAGCCAGGTAAGCAACGGCAAGCAAGCAAGCACCCGACGGCAAGCACTAGCAGGCGGCGGCAAGCACCCCACGCAAGCACCCGACGGCAAGCACCAGCCCCGGCGGCAAGCAATAGCAGCCAGGTAAACAGGATGTGCAGATCGATCTGAAATTCAGCTTGTCTATTTGATCTTCTGAAATTATTTGTTGCCTACTTGCAATTCAGCTTGTCGGATGTAGTATATTCAATCGTACAAATGAATTTACATCATATTTGTCGATATGTAGATTGAAGGGTTTATTTACAACAATATGTAGATTGAAGGTTCATTGCCATGGATTGGTTCTCCAGTTCCTGGCACTCGCTGGACGGAGGACGAAGAATTAAATGACGCTGATTTGTTTGATGATGATGAAGCGGAGGAAGCCACATACAACTACCTCGTGCAATCAGAGAGTTCTAGCAGGCGCCGGCGACGTCGATCCGATGCGCCAGCAAAGGTAATGCGACAGATGGACCTTCCTTCCGGTCATAGGAGGATCAAAGCTGACTACTTTGGTGCAAATCCTGTATACAATGACAAACAATTCCGTCGAAGGTAAAGTTTAGTGCATTGCAATATGGATCAGTCAATGTCGTATTGTTGCTCATACTTTAACTATTATTGTAGGTTTCGGATGCGGTGGCATTTATTCAAGCGCATTAAAGAGGCGGTTAAAAATCATGATAACTACTTCAAGAAGAAGTTTGATGCCACTGGCAAGCATTCTCGCTTACGGTGTCCCGGCTGATGCCGTTGACGAGTATGTGCGTATTAATGAGTCAACCGCTCGACAATCTTTGCAACGTTTCTGTCGAGCTGTCGTCGAGGTTTTTAGTGACCATTACCTAAGGGCACCCAACGCTGCCTATATAGCTAGGCTTCTTCAAGAGGGTGAGCAACGTGGGTTCCGGGGATCTTTGGGTAGCATTGACTGCATACACTGGGAGTGGAAAAACTGCCCAGCAGCTTGGAAGGGTCAGTTCACAGGGAGGGACAAGCGTGCAACAATGATTTTAAAGGCGGTCGCATCACATGATCTATGGATTTGACATGCTTACTTCGGCATGCCAGGTAGTAACAACGACATTAAGAGCAACTCCTACAGGCTGGCTAAATGCATCCGTAAAGCTATTATAGCTATTTTGGCCAAAAAAAGCTGTCCAACAGCCTTTTCATCCGGTCTTCCATTTTGCCCCGTGGGCTATTCCGCATTCGTCGCTGGCCAATTTTCGCGAGCGAGAGCAGCTCGCTATCTGCGGCGCCAACCGATTCCCGCGTGCGTGCTTCGCCTCTCCCGCGCTCGATTTCCTTCTCCGCGCGCCAGGCTCTTCCTTTCCCGCGTACTCCCTTCTCGTGCTCATCTTTTTCTCCCATCCCGTGCTGCTTGTTCGTTCTCGGCACGGCTGCTCCACGACGCGGATCCTTTTGAGGTCCTCAGAATCGTGCCGAGGAACCATGTCGAATGAGCAATCAGAAGGGGATCTGATGTCTGCAGTCCACGGGGAGCTCGATTCTTCTGAGCTCCACTCGTTCCCCATCTTCTCGGCGGCCGGCAGTTGGGAGCAACATCAGTTGCCGTCGTTGCCATGGTTGCAAAATGCAGGGGTACCTGGGCTGCATCGTGGAGTTCTTCCTCCCAATGTTGCCCTCGCTGCATCAGTCCCCCTTGCCTCCCATGTACTCCGGTGAGATCCAAATAGCTAGATCCATTTTTTTATTTAGATAGTCAGGCCATCTCAAATATATACAGTACATGTATGCAATTTGTGAATATTTATCTATTGCGAGGGACTTGTGAATGGAAGCATTCTTGGCAATATGTTTTGTACATAACTCAGATTTCGTGTGCTCTGAACCATGAAAGCATTCTAGCTATTTTGAGATAGTACAGTTCGACTAGTTGCAGACTTGCAGTACGGTGAAGGTACTGAATACTGATAATGCATATTACAAATTTATTTATTGAACTAGAGTTTTTGTATTTTAGTAAGTTTAGTTAATTTTTTGTGTTAACAGTACGTTACCCTCTTCCCTCTTGTCATCCAATTGCAGAACTGTACATATAATGAGTTCAGGTCAGAGTTTTCAGAAACTTGTTAAGTGTCGGTCTGATTTGCTATCATAGTAGATTGTTATTCTGTTTTACCTGCTTGTTGAAATCGTATTTCAGTCTATGATCTTGATTGTCCCAGTGATGTTTTTTCACAGGAGCTATGGATTCAAAAAGATCTTTTACTGACATAATTACAAGGGGATGTAATCCTGCTGCTTTGTCTGACAATGTCACAGCTCCTAATGAAACACCAGCACGTGTTGATGCCCCATCAAGTGTGAAAGTGAATCCAAAAAGATCCAAAAATTTCAGTAAAGAGGAGGACAAACTGTTGGTTTCAGCATGGCTGAATGTGAGTTTGGATCCAGTGCACGGAGTTGATCAATCACGTTCGACTTATTGGAAAAGAATATATGAATTTTTTCATATCAACAAGACATTTGATTCTGATCGAACGCAAAGCTCCCTAATGAGCCGATGGTCAGGTATTCAACATGACTGCAACTCATATGCTGGTTGTGTTTCAAAGATAGAGACTAGAAATCAAAGTGGCTTATCTATCGCCGATAAGGTTAGATAACATACCTTGCCATTCCAATTGTATATGATGTTTCTCTATGTCATGCAGTCTCTGTATGTTTTAATTGTAGGAAAAAAATGCATTAAAAATGTTCAAGTCTGAGGACAAGCAGCACCGGGATTTCCCTTACATCCATTGCTGGGAAATATTGAAAGACCAGGCCAAGTGGAAGAATAGGAACAATCAGAGTGGGACGGCTACAAGGAAAAAGCAAAAGACCACGGCGAATTCAAGCCCTGCAGCGGCTGCACAATTAGCTCTCACTACTAATGGTGAAGATAGTCAGGCTGCAATGCCTACAGTGTACAGACTTACAGGGAAGAAGAAGGAGATAGACAGATTACGACAACGTTCCAACATCGAAGCATTGGATTATCTGTTGGCAAAGAAGAAAGAGGCTGACATAGAGAAGGATTTGACGAAAGAAGAGAGGTGCAAAAAAGCCTTTGCGTTGCAGGAAGAAAGGATCAGAATTGATTCAGAAAGGATCAAAATCGAGGAAGAAAGGATCAGACTTGAGAAAGCTAAATTTGAGTTTGACAGGAACCTCGAAGAAGAGAGGATTATCAATGTCGATACGAGTGCCATGTCCACCAAACAACAACTATTATATGAAGACCTCAAGAATGACATACTTGCACGTCGTAGTATAAAAAATTAGATAGAACATTGATTTATGCAGTGATACACATTTTTTGTTTTGTTAATTATTTGAATCTCTCGGATTGAAACAGTATCATGGTGTGTTGGTTCTATACATCTGGATTATCACATTTTGTTAGATACAGTATCACATTTGCATATGGCTGGTTGTATTCAGAGGTGGCCTTCACACATATATGACAATCTGAAATGTAAAAAAGCCAACAACCAAGCACATTATTTTTATTATTAAACACGGTCATGATCATGTAGGAAACAATAACAATATAACATCCTATTACAGCCTAATGACAAATGAAATCAATCATTAATAATATTAGTGTATAAATCTGGATAATTTTGCCATAAGTGCTCAATAAGATCAGCTTGAAGTTGTGTGTGCGTTTCCTTGTCCTTGATGTTCTTGTAATTCTGAATGAAAGCATCGAGCTCAGGTGTACTCTCATGGGATACTTTCACCTTTTCTCCCATGTCGTCGTAATTGAAATCATCTTCATCAACCCCCTCATCCTCAACAATCATGTTGTGCATAATGACACAAGCGTTCATGATTTCTCTAAGCGTGTCCTCATCCCACAAACGAGCTGGTCTTTGAACGATAGCAAAGCGAGCTTGTAGAACCCCAAACGCTCTTTCAACATCCTTCCTACATGCTTCTTGTGCCTTAGCAAAATATTTATTCTTGTTACCTTGTGGTTCTGGTATGGTCTTCACAAAAGTGGCCCAAGATGGATATATGCCATCTGCAAGATAATAACCCATTGTATAATTGTTTCCATTAATGCTATAATTAACCTGTGGACCTTGACCTTCAGCAAGCCTTGCAAAAACAGGAGATCTTTGAAGAACATTGATATCATTGTGCGAGCCTGGCATCCCAAAAAAAGCATGCCAAATCCAAAGATCTTTTGAAGCAACTGCTTCGAGTATAATTGTAGGATCCTTTTTGTGCCCCATGTACATACCCTGCCATGCAACCGGGCAATTTTTCCAAGTCCAATGCATGCAATCTATGGAACCCAGCATACCTGGAAAACCTCTTCTCTCACCAATTGCAAGCAATCTAGCTGTATCATGTTCATTAGGCATTCTCAAGTACTCATGCCCAAAGTTTTCAACAACAGCTCTAACAAACCTTCTCAAACTCTCAAGAGCAGTACTTTCACCAATACGAACATAGTCATCTGTAGCATCCGCCGCTACTCCATAAGCTATCATCCGAAATGCCGCCACAACCTTCTGCAAACAAGATAGTCCTAGGGTTCCAGCTGCATTCCTCTTTTGCACAAAATAATCATCATGCTTCTCAACAGCATTCATTATACGGACAAACAAATGTCGCCTCATTCGAAATCTATGTCAGAAAAGAAATTAATTAGGCAAAATCAAACGCATACAAGGTATAGTAATAGGAAAAAATGGGTATGTACAAACCTGCATCTGAAATAGTTTGGCCCGTATGTAGGATCATCTGAAAAATAGTCTTGATAAAGTCTCTCGTGACCTGCCTGTCTATCACGATTTAATACACGATGTCCCTCAACGGAACCACGATGATGTGGTTCATTGGCATCCGTTGATACTATATGAGCAGCAGCAATATATAATTCATCATCATCGTCCGAAGACGATGAATCCACCAATTCATTCAGTAGATTGAACTCAGCTTCAGAATCCATTAACAGACCTACGACTCTAGGGCAAAGCTGTGATTGGAAACAATGACCTGACAAATCCTGAAGGTGAACGCTCGCCGTCGTCGGCTACTGCTCGGCCGTGCCGCGAGCACCCACGCAGGGAACAGTCGTATTGCGCCACCAAGGGCTAGCCGCGCATGGAGAGCAGACCTGGCGGCGGACGTAGACCTGGCGGCGGAAGTATATCGGGAGTTGCGAGCCAGACTATTGGTGCGTTGGTAGCCCAACCGTCTTGATGACGTGGCCCATTTAAATATAGCAAATGAGCATGTTTAGCTAGACTGCTGTAGCACGTTTCTTTTTAAGAGGCTTTTCTATTTTACAAGATGGCTAAATCAAGGAATTTAGCATTTACTTTTAGCTAACCTCTTGGAGTTGCTCTAACGTCCTTCATAGATCCCCGGTATTCTCGGATGTCCTAAGGGGTCGTTCATCCCCCGTCTCGTTTGAAGTCAATGGAAATACATATGACATGGGATACTACCTTGGTGATGGCATTTACCCTGAATGGGCGGCCTTTGTTAAGAGCATCCGTTTCCCAGTGGATGTGAAGGCCCAACACTTTACCACACAACAGGAAAGTGCACGAAAGGATATTGAGCGTGCATTTGGTGTCCTGCAAGCTCGCTTTGTGGTGATCCGAGGACCCGCTTATGGTTGGGACCGTTCGCCGCTCAACGATATCATGATGACTTGCATTATTTTGCATAACATGATCGTGGAGGATGAACAACACAATGCTGGTGATACTGATTTTCAAGGCATGGGAGATGTGGCAGTTCCATTCGCCAACAATCCCTACTGTGAGGACTTTGTTAATGCACTTCATAAGCTTCGTGACCCAATCAAACACAAAAAGCTACAATCTGATCTCATCGAGCACCACTGGATGAGGCGGGGAGCTCAGCATCAGTAGAGAGGTGGGCCTGCTTGTCCCTTCTAGTTCATTTTTGTTTTATGATTTTCATTTCAGTTTTGCTTGTTCCTCATATATTGAAGTTTTGAAGGTTGGCAAGGACAAGCGTGCTCTGAAGGTTGCCAAGAGAAAGCTTGTTCCACATATATTGAAGTTCTGAAGGTTGGCAAGGACAAGCGTGCTCCGAAGGTTGCTAAGAAAAAGAGCATTTCAAATGGGATGTTTTGTTCCACTGTGTTTTTCAACCTAGTAGACATGTGTTGTTAGTTATGTATTGAACCACTTAATGGGATGTATTGAACCAATCAAAATATTGTGTTCTTAGTTATGTATGGAACCCCCTCAGTTTTATTATGTTCTGTAACTGTGACACAAGTGTGGTGCCACGTGAATGTAAATCTGGAAGCAAGTTCGACAGTGGAATTCTCAATTTGGATGCTTTTTATTATTCAATATGCATGGTCTCAGATCAATGATGCTTTTTGTGAAACTACATTGAAGTGCCTGCTTTAGTATTGTTACAGACTACATTAAGTTCCCACTACTAGATTGTAACTGTGAATTGGGCAGCATATCCCCTGAACTTTCATGACAAGTGTTGGAAGGCATAGGTTCCAAGAATGCATGATATATAAATGAGATGAATAAATTGTTCAAATGGATTACAAATGAATAACAATCTGATTACAATCCGATTACAAATGAATAACAATCTGATTACAATCCGATTACAAATGACAAATGAATAACAAATGAATGTTCTCACGTTCTCATGACAAACAAATTACAAGCCGAATAAATGTTCTCAGAAAGAATAAGTACGAATTAGAATGAATAAATTGTGGCTAAGGCCTCCTTCGTGTTTGCAGCCTTGCTGCTTGCCTCTCCAATATCTCTCCCTGACAATTCTGGTAGTACAATTTCAATGGTGCTGGGTACGCATCTAGATCCAGCCCGAGGATCCTTTCATCTTCTTGCTTCTCCTCTTTGCTCCTGGCGTCGTCGTGCTGCTCACGCAAGATCCGAATCTTCTCCTGCTCAACAAGTAGCAATGCGTTGTTGTGTCGTTGTACTTGTTCAAAACGCTTCTCATCCATGGAGGTTTGCTGCAGGAAACGCTCATTTCTACTCTTCTCTTGCTCTTGCATCACACTTATTCTATGCAATGAAAGCTCTTGCATTCTGGCTGCGTGCTCAGCAGAAGCCGTTGAGGCTGCATCTGAATTGGATTTCTTCTTGGCTGCTTTAGCTGAATCCCTTCCAATAGGCCTCGTCTCTTGAGGTCTGGATCGAACCGGGGTAGACTGGTCCCCTTCAAGGTCCACAGTTTCAGTGTCTTCCCCAAATCCTTCACCTCGGGCAGATGTTGCCATAGCTTTGCACTTTGGGATCCCTCCATTTGGGTGCATCCTTCATAAGCTCCCAACAATGCAGGTAAGCAAACTTTTTTTTGTAAAAATTCGAGTAGTTCCCTGCTGCATGAGTAGTCTGCACAAGAAACAAATGTGTTAGTACAACAGATTGAAACATACTATAGTTCCCTCTGGACCAGAAGCATACCTTATCGGCATCCGACATCCCGCTAGGATTCTCTCGGACGCTATCGGCGTAGTAGTGAGAAAACAAGGTAACTTCAATCTTGATTGAGTCCCAACGGCTCTGCAGGGACCTCACAGTCCTCTCTGGGTTGGATCCTCTCCTTGAATTGTACTGATTTAGGATCCTATCCCACATGCGATTCATTGTCTGGTTAGTATTTATAATTGGGTCACAACTTACTTCAAGCCATGACTTAACAAGGTTTTTATCTTCATCTGTATTGAAGTTACCCAACTTTGGCCTACAGCCTGGTTTCTTTTTCCTTGATTTTCCTGTGGTAGGTGGCACTTCCTGCACATCTGCCTCAGAGTTGGGGACATTTGCTCCATGTACTTCAGCCTGCTGAAAACCTTCTGAAACATAGGCACTTTGATTCATCATTGCAGCACTGGGTGGATGGGGTTGGAATCCTGGGGGCAACCAGCCTTGAGGAGGTTGGAACCCATACATGTTCCCACCAGGCTGGAATGCATTCATGTACGGGTTCCAACCAGGCTGGAATGCATTCATGTTCCCACCAGAAAATTGCCCCTGTGAGGATCCTTGACCACCATTGGACTGGCTAGGGTCCATCCTGAAATAAGAAGTTGAAAATGTTATTAGTTATAGCAAACTGATGAAAACATGTAGCCTCAGAATGAAAATTAACACTGATCTGTAGTGTGTTGTACATTCCTAGATATTCAGCAGATGCATGGAATTCAAAGGTGTTCTTTTTATACATGCATCTCAAAGGAGCAGACCCAGAAGTCATATGAGTGGTTCCTATGACACTGGAGAAGGATTTGAGAAACTAAACAAGGCAATATCAGAGTATGAGGCATCAAACAAATCAGGAAGCTATGCTGAACATATTCCATCTGTCTACCCTATGCTGAGTTTTTTTGTTCAAATAAAGATGAAACTTATTTGGAAAAGATTGGTACAAAGGACATTCATGCTGCTCATCAAAGGACTATACAGAATAGACCATTACCTGGGAAAAGAGTTTGAAATGAGCCAAACTGAACCTAAGATAACTGAAAGCATTACAGTATCAATGACATGTCATGCTAATTCTTTTCCTTGCATAAGTAGAAGCACAAGCACTAGTAACATTTTTATGCATGGTTTTCGTTGTTGCTTAAACTTGCAAGATTAATCTGCAGGAAAAGGTGCATAACTTAGTAACCAAATAACTTGCAAACAGATGAGTTGATGGTAGTGAGCACCAAATGATTCTGCCTATTTCTCTCATCTATTGAAGCAATCGGTATGCCACTCCAAGCAATTAGGAATCTCTACCTATGCTATAAGCATAAGTGCATAACCTTCTCAACAAAACAATGGGCATTATCGTTGTAAATAGGAAGACATAATATAGAGTAATTTACAAAGAAGGCTAGCTTGCTTCTGCAATTGATAACCAACCAAACATTTTACACTAAAACGATGGAGTGCACAGCACCCTGAAGTGTGATGAATTAATCTAACATGAATTCGAGTACAGCACCATGACATTTAAGGCTGTGCCTCGTTCTATCACTTGCTTTGTCTTGCACGAATGGGCAAATAGATAGATAGCACCCTGCTGAAACTGTAACTAATACCAAGGCTAAGATGTGCCAATAACGATTGTGGTTTAATTGCACAGACCATACAGATTGAACAGGAAAATACATTGCGCTAACACAATGCTGGCTGCTCAGCCGCGGCGCCCGGGAAGAAATTCACAAATCTAGCACTCCGAGTGCTACTACGGACAGCAGAGCACCACAAGCAAGAGCAAATGCATATGTGAATTATCTGCAGAGCAAGGCCCGGTTCTACAGTACGTAATTCTCAAATACCACTTGATTTGCAATCTACAATAGCCTTTTGAGTTTATATATCAATCAGGGAAGTAATGAATGACAATGACATCCCGGATGTAAGCACAAACTGCTCAGCTCGGCTCGTCGGAAGGTAAGACATCAATGCCTTGACAAAATTACCACTTGCAAGATTAATTTGCAGGAAAACTTAGTAACCAAATAAGTTGCAAACTGCATGTTTTACTTTTGAACAAGACAGTTCACTATGAAAGAAAGCAGAAGACCATACCAATTTCATACTGACTTCCCAGCTTTGCACTTATACACACCTGAGTTGGGGAGGCCACCGGATGGAGCGTGCGGTGGAACTCTCCTCAGATGTCGCTGCCTCCTCCAATGAATCTCGCCGCCGCCGCTTGGCCAGCAGCCTTGCGGGCCGGGGATCCTCCTTGTCAACCCCAGCTCCAAGGCCCCCAGATGCAGGGGGAGCACTTCCGGGGTCCAGGATGGCCCCCTCCCTGCTCGGGCGCCACCAGCGGCGGCCTGCACACTGCTGCCGGTGAAGGGCCGGAGGCGGGCAGGTGGGGTGGCGACCGAGGTCGGAGCAGCAGCAGTCGCGGCAGAGGTCGGAGCAGAGGCGGGCAGGTGGGCCTTCGTCGACGACAGATCCAGCCACAGCCGCCGCCCGGACGCCTCGCGCTGGCCTGCCGGAGGGCCGAGGGCGTCCGGGCGGCGGCGCGTGCACGGCCCGACGGCGGCGTCTACCGAGCCGGGGAGCGACGTCGGGGAGCTGCGGGGCGGGGACGCGGCGCCGGGGAGGTGCGAGGCGGGGGAGCTACTCCGGGGACCGGCACTGGTTGGGATAGGGCCACGCCCGGCGAGGGATCCACGGCGCGGCGGAGCGGCGGGGGAGCGCCATGGCAAGGCTTCGATTCGGGGGGGGAGGAGGGATTTGGGCGGGGGCCGTTGCGGGGAGTGATGAGGAGTGGGCCAGGGACGCGTCCAGTTCCCTCCGTACGTACGCTCGCTGTCCCGTGCCGGGGGCTCGTCCGGGTGGTTCCGGGACGTTTCCCGTGCGCCGCTGCAGCAATTTTTACGGTAAAGGCATACTCCAGTAGCTCGTGCAGGAAGCCGCTGCAGATAGTCTAAGCTCTCTAGGTCTAGGATGCCAGAGAATAGCCTGCGTTCTAGGGGGGTCCTTGGCCGCTTTATATAGCCGAGCAGCCAAGGGTACACGTGAGGTGGTCGGTTACATCATGTCGTGCCCTAGGAGGACTCTATCTGACCTAACCGACTAAGTCTACTTGCGGGACAAGCATCCTTGTGCGCGATCCACCTCCTGGTCGGTTGCGGACCACGCCATCGTCTTGTAGTCCAGCCCACCAGCCTGGTTGGTAATGGGCTGGGCTCTGTCTGGTCTGGGCCGTCTTGCCGAGCAGCCCTGGAACTGTCCATGGTGGTATACCGGGTTTATACCTCCCACAGGGGGTTTGCTAAATTTGGTGGGGACTAGCCATGATGGCACGTCCACGTCATATATTATTAGGCTGGCATGGCTGTCTTGGGACCAGTCGTGCGCTGCGGAAAAAGATGAGGTACCTAGATAGTCGTTTTGATAGTTTGAGTACCTAAATGGAAATATGCCAATAGTTTAGATACTCACGGTGCATTTTACTCTAAAAATTATAAATGCACTTTTGAATAGATTTGTATGCTCAAGTAGACAGAGAAATGCTCATCGACAGGGCCAACACCATGGCAAGATCGCTTCTCACTATCTTTGGTAGGGGTTAAAGTGCTCTTGTTGAGGGCTGAGGCACTGTAGCAGGAGCAATTGAAACTGGAAAAATTAGCTTCATCAGCTCAGTGACCCATATTATTTAGATACTTTAGTATCTCTGTCTAGCATGGTGATAAATTTACCAACTAATCTATATATTTTTCCATAATTTCATCAATCCTTTTCAACTTGGTGATGATGTGTTTTGCTTGCTAGTTGATGAGTCAAGGGATGTTTCTTGTAAAGAACAAATGGCCGTGGTCTTGAGGTATGTTGACAAATGTGGAATTGTTAAAGAGAGGTTTGTTGGTCTTGTGCACGTAACTGAAACTTCTTCTTCTTGTCTCAAGTCATCTATTGATTCTCTACTTGCAAAATTTAAGTTGAGCTTAAAGAAAGTTAGAGGGCAAGGATATGATGGTGCTAGCAGCATGCGAGGTGAGTTCAATGGGCTGCAATCACTAATTTTGAGAGAAAGTAGGTCAGCATATTATGTTCATTGTTTTGCTCACCAACTTCAGTTAGTTATTGTGGCTGTTGTGAGAAAACATAAGGGCATTAGCAATTTCTTAACCATGATTCATAGCTTACTAAATGTGTTGGGTGGATCAGCCAAGAGGAGGGACATGATTAGGGATATCAATCATGACAAAGTGACAAAGGCTTTAGGTTGTGGGCAGCTACAAACCGGGAGAGGGCTAAATCAAGAGCAATATCTTCAAAGACCTGGAGATACTCGTTGGAGTTCCTATTATAAAACTTTAAAAGTCTTGTTGAACTATTTTCTACAATTGTTGAAGTACTACAGTTTGTAGAAAAGGATGACAGAGATTGGAAACATAGAGATCATGCATCAAATCTTCTAATCTACTTCCAATCTTTTGACTTTGTCTTTTACCTACATCTCCTATTGACCACATTAACCATCACAAACACTTTGTCATTAGCATTGCAATGCAAGGATCAAGACATTGTGAATGCTATGAAGTGTTTGCAAGCAACTATTACAATTGTGTAACCTTAGAAGAGATGGGTCGAGCAGATTATTAAATGAAGTTAATGATTTTTGTGAGATGCATGATATTACAAGGTTAGAAATGGAAGATGCATATATTGATCCCAAAAGGTCTAGGAAGGCATCTGGAATTACAAACAAGCATCATTATGAAGTCGATTGTTTTAATGAGGTTATAGATTGGCTAGTTCGAGAGCTCAATAGCCGATTTAGTGAGACAAGCTCTCAGTTGCTTGTTTGTTCAGCTGCTTTCAATCCAAGAGATTCATTTCATGATTTTGATGTGGAGAGTTTGGTAAATTTAGCAAAATTATATCCTGGTGATTTTAGCTCTATGGAACTGAGGGATATTAGGGAACATCTTGGCCTCTACATTGCTGATGTGAGAGAAGACAATTGATTCTCCAACATAAACACTCAGTGAGCTTTCACAAAGAATGGTGGCAACAAAAAAGAATCTTTTTTATCCATTGGTTTATCGACTTTTGAAACTTGTGCTGGTATTGCCAATTGCTACTGCAACAGTAGATAGAATATTTTCGGGGATGAAGATTGTGAAAACAACTCTTAGTAATCGCATGGGAGATGCACACTTGAGTAATAGACTTATTTGCTATGTGGAGAAATAAGAATTAAAGAAGGTTACAAATGATGTTGTGGTTCGTCGCTTCATGAACATGGAAGGAAAAGGGCGTAGATTTGATCTGTAAGAGGTAGTGTACCTATTTTAATTTTTCCAATGATTCAATGATACATTGCATATATTTTTTCTTACAATGAATGGTTTATTTTTTTCAGTGAGGATTTCGTGCTTAACGATTGTATTTTGTCAACACTGACAATCTTTTATTGTTATTATTGTGGGATTTGCTTACTATATTTTGATAAATGGTAAGCACAAATATGTTATTACCGTTACTTCATTGTTGATGTGCATCAATATTGCTTGTTTTAATCTATTACTGCTAAAATTATGGCTATATAGTACTATTAAGTTGTATTATTGTTTGGTCGTTAGACCGTAAGCCGCACCCCCCTCTGTAATTCTCTAGCTCCGCCACTGCATCTCGGTGGGTTCTTAATATATGTACTTAGTAGAAACCATATTCAAGGTTATAGATATAGCTCTGTTGTTTCATTTTTTTGCGTTAATTATATATCTACATTTTTGTTTTTTTTATTAGTTGTTGCAACTTTTTATTCATGTTAAATTCAAAATGTAGATCCTGATCCCAAACTACGTATACGTTTTTGGTTAGTACAATATAGCGCATATATAAACAATCATTTAAGGCTGCAACATGAAGAGACTAATTAAACAAAGTATATATCATATATATTTCACAAAATAAATACAGAGAACATCATATATGCACAATACAATACTTGTGCAAGCTACAGGTACTGTTGTCTTGAGTTGAGGCAAGAAATTTGCTGCCCACTACTAATAAGACTAACAAGTACATTCATCATAAATAAAGAAACGGGTAGCAAGAGCATGAATATATAATACACACATAACGCTAACAGTACTGTAGGTACATGCATTTGAGGACACATGGTTTTTACCATAACCATTGTGTGGACCTTTGTGTGATGAGTGATTGTCAACATGCCAACTCAAGGCGTGTGTGTGTTATTACTAACCGATGGCACGCGGATACGTGTCAAACAATGGTGTCTCTTGGCTCATGTTGTTTGCAGGTGTCGAGCTCGGAGACGGTGGTCGACGGTCGGTGAAGATCAAGTAGGGCGTGCCGTGCTGACGGACCGGGTGCGGTGAAGGGCGGACGTGAGGCTTGGATCGAGGGAACTGAGGACCGGGTGGCCGGCCGTGGTGGGCGGCCAGGCAGGACATCGACGAGCGCAAGTGTACACGGCGGGGGATGCGTATGGGCTACGCTACTCGCGGAGGGTTTGGTGGTTTCGCCTCAAAACCATCGGCGGCGGGTTTCCGGGTTTGCGCCTCAAAACCGGGGCGGAGGTCCCGGTGCGGACGGACGACACGTGGCGGCATCGGGGAGATTGCTTGGAAGCAAGGCTACCGGTGAGGAGGCGCGGTGGCCGTCGGATCAAGTGAAGCTGAGTTGGACCCTTATGCCCCTGGCTAAGTGGTGTGGCTCTTCATGTATCCAAGGGCAAAGAAGGAATGTAAAATAGACTTGCCCCTATAAATAAAGGATGAGGGTCTCCTTCCACCTCACCTCGGCTATTTCCATTTTCCCTTAGGTTTTTCCCTTCCTCTAGATCTTTGTGAGAGAGAGGTCTGCAAATCTGTGATTTGTACTCGAACAGCGTGTATGGCAAGCCGAGCGCCGAGTCTGTTGTTTCCTGTGATTAAATCACTTGTGCTTTTGTCTGTGTTCTTGAGATGGAATTTTCGTGCTCCCTCTTCCCCTCTAGTTCTCGGTGCGATTTCTTCGTTTCTAGACCGTTTTGATTCGTTCTTTTTGCGTTGGATTGATCTATGACACAAGAGTGATGATTCCACCCAAGGAAATCCGTTGATTCCTCTTGAGATCAAAGATCCACGTAATTTCCTCTCCGGTTGTCCAAGAACGACCTTTTCCGCCCCTCTTTTGATTTCTCCTCTCTACTTCAAATTGGCCGATGATTCTTGGTAGATAGGCTCTCCTCTGCATAAGCAACAACATTCCTAAATTTGGTTGCAAGAGGTTTCGATTTGAAAAAGTTTGGGACGAAATTTGTTGGAGGCGATTTTCGGGCGATCTGTTTTCTGGGGTCGCGGACTGTCCGCCCTCCGTGCGGACGATCCGGACGTCGGGATCGTCTCGGTCGGATTCTGAGTTTTCGGAGTGGTTTTTCACTTTTGAACCTCGGACTGTCCGCGCTTTTTTCCGGACTGTCCGCGTTGATTTTCTTGCTCGTCGTCGGTTTACGGACGAACGGTGTGTTTTCGTATTTTTGACTTTCGGAATGTCCGCGCTCATTTCCCGGACTGTCCGCAGTTGAACTTTTTATTCCTCTCCAGATTCTGGACAGAACGGTGTGTTTTTCAGTTTTTGACCCTCGGACTGTCCGGGAATGCAGCGGATCTATCATGATCTGTAGCGGGACTGTCCGGGGTTCTTATGTGACTGTCCGCATCTTGTAGCGGTTTATTGTTTGCTCCGTAACTTGCCCGTTCGGACTCCGATTTATTTTCCGTTTGCTCCGCTGGTTTCGTGGTGATCCGCTGTGTTCCTTGGGAACATCCACCCTCTCAATAGGGTCGTGATCACTACGTCTTGTGTATCGTTTCTTGGGTTGATTGTTTGAGCCTAGGACGTGAAAGTTTCGAAAGAAATTTTTGAGGCTCCCATTCACCCCCCCTCTGGTCGCCGTTACCGGTCCTTCAATTGGTATCAGAGCCGGTTAAGGATCACTTCACCTTAATCGGTCCGTGATCCCCGAAGGCGACATCATGGAGAACCGTGGGCTTGGAAAGCCACCGCACCGATGGCAAGAACTATCCCTATTGGAAGATCCGCATGTCGGCGCATCTCCAAGGGATTGATTCGCGTGTTTGGGAGATCTGTGAGAATGCGGACTACGTGGTACTTGCTGCCCGTGTTGACCAAGCACAGATCGACCAACACAAGGCGAACAACTTTGCCCGGAAGCTGTCTTGTTTTACGCTCTTTCTATGGAAGAATTTGAGCGTGTTTCGGATTGTGCTCTGCTCGAGAGATCTGGGTCTAGGCTGCGAGAAATATCATGAGGGTACTGCCCATGTCAAGACCAGACTCTATGAGACACACAAGAGAGAGTACGAGAACTTTGTTCAAACCGATGGTGAATCTATTGATTCTTTGTTCACTCGCTTTCAAACCATCGTGAACAAGATGAGGGCAAACAACCCTCGAGATGCCCTATGACGATCATCGAGAGCGCTTAAGCTTCTATATGCTCTAGATCGGAGGGTTTGGGAAGTAAAGGTCTCGCGATCATAGAATCGCCCGGCTATGAGACTCTCCTTGTGGATGAGCTGTTCGATAAGCTCAAGTCCACCGAGATTGACCACCAGACGCAGGCGAGGATCAGAAATCCGTCTGCCCCCACCATGGCTTTGGTCTCGGCACGGGAGGTTCAAGTTCTTTGACTAACCCTTCAGTTTGTCTTTTGCCTGTCTTCTCGGGTCTCGGCTACGGAGAGGAGCGAGATGGAGGCTCTTGGGGACGCGAGCTCGCCTTGGTGATTAGCGGTTCTCACGGTTTCACAACAACCGTTTGAATCGCCGGCGTGGCATCACCAAGCAAGGATGCTTCGGGTGTGGAGATCCCGACCACTACGTCGCCAACTGTCCCAAGGCCGACAAGAACCACTACAACAACAAGAACGACTACGGCAAGCGCAAGGACAAGCACGAGTCCTCGCACCCAAGTACAAGTACAAGTACAAGGGAGGATTCGACAAGGAAGCTGTCAAGAAGAAGTACTTTGAGAAGCAAGAGGCAAGGCGGCGAGCTTTCCTTGCATCCCTCGGCGATCTCGACGACGACTCCGACGGCTCTCCTCCAAGTGATGATGAGGCCGAGCGGAAGGTCGAGAACAAGTTCAACGGCCGTGCTTCTTCGGCGACTCCAAGCCGGGAGGCTCTTTGCACCATGGCGCTCGATGAGTCTACTCCAAGCATTGAGAAGAACGACGACACCGAGCACGAGGTAGAACAAACTCTGAATCTCTTGCTTCTTGAGGTTGATAGCTTGACTACCACTTTGCTTAGACAAGATGCTCGCTTAAGCTTGCTTTGCTCGTGAGAGGAAAGATTTCAAGGCTAAGTGGTTGCTTGCTTTGTCAAAGAGCTAGAGTCTGTTAGGAGACGGTGCACATCTCGATGAGTCCGAATGTGATGCTTGTGCCATTCATATGGCAAACCTAGCTGATGTGCGGTCCAAGTATGTGGCTTTGGTAGATAAGCTTGATGAGGTTAAGGCTAAGTCGTCTCGTGCATCCTTGCAAATCTTGTGATGAGCTGAAATCTGAGCTAGGTGAGAAAATGACTAGGATTGCCATGCTAGAGAAAACTAGTCAAGTTTCTAGATGTGCTTGTTGTGAAGCTTTGGAACTAGAACTAGACTCTTGTAGGCATGACAAGAAAAGGGCCGAAGAAGAAATCACAAATCTTCGGTCCATGCTCAGTTGGTTGTCTTGCAGTGAACCACAGCTTGGCATGATGATGAGTCAGTTCAAGAGGGAAACTGACACAACGGGATTAGGCTTTGCTACAGGTGGGAAGGGTGAAAATGTTTTTGGTAAGGTTGGTGAACACAGTGGTATGAGTGCATCGAGAAATCCACCAAGCCTTCCACTACTCCCAAGTTGATCAAAATCACTCCACCTCAGCCTAACAAGCCCAGTGTGAAAGATGGTGTGTTTGAGGAACCTCCCAAAGCTTCACCTCCAAAACAAGTGTGGACTCCCAAGCCAAACCACCTAAGGAACCCACTTGACACACTTCCCGACATCTCTATTAAACCCCCTCCAAAGAACAAGCAAACCCAAAGAGTGACCTATACCCATGAGAGAGTGAGTAAACCACCACCCAAGAGAGGTGTATCACTTGTGATTATTGTCACCATGATGGTCACTTGTTTGAGTTACGCTTTCGGAGGAAGAGATGAGCGGCATGAGTATGAGCTTTTCCATAACTCTACTCATGGTGTGTTTGCTCCACGTTTCCGAGGCACGGTGCTAGGCCAAGAGGTGCAACACCTCAAGGACCTAGGCCTCAAGGTGTAAGACCACGAGGTGGTCGTGCCGGCGGGGTTCGGGTTTTCTTATGACCTTGGATCTCGTGACCGTGGCTTTCGGTCTTACGGGATGAGCGGACCACGTTTTTCTCGTCGTGGTGATCGCTCTACTCAAATGGGACATGGCATGCATGATGCTTTTGTTAACACTTCTCGTGGGCGAATGAGCCAACACGGTTTTCTCCTCGGTTTACTAACCCCGGTGTTGGATCATTTGCTCATCCATGTCTCGCTATTGATGCGGGATGAAGGGCTGGAGAACACGTGGCTAGTTGATTCCGGTTGCTCTCGACACATGACCGGGAACTCAAAATGGTTCTCCGGCCTCACCCAAATGACGTGTAGTGAATACATTACATTTGGGGATAACGGCAAGGGTAAAGTGCTTTCACGTGGGTCCATCCGTCGAATGAGAACTTTGTGCTTAAGGATGTGGCCTTGGTTTCAAATTTGCATTTCAATCTGCTTTTTGTTTCTCGGCTTCTTGATGACGGTTTTGAGGTTCGGTTTAAGCCAAGACTTTGCCGTGTTCTTGATGCTCGGGGAGAACCTCGTTTGCAAGATTGTGCCTTTTGGGAAAGTGTTTCGTGCTGATTTTTCTCGATCATTTGGCCTTTCCGTTGTTTGGTGGCTAGCTCCTCCTCGAGCTCGGAAGTGGCACCGCGAGACTTGGTCACTTGAGTTTCGACTTGCTTGCAAGATTGAGCTCACTTGATCTAATTCGAGGTTTGCCCAAGCTCAAGTTTGAGAAGGATCTTGTTTGTCACCCGTGCCGTCACGGGAAGATGATTGCAGCTTCTCATTCTCCTGTGAACCAAGTGATGACCAAGGGACCCGGAGAGCTTTTACATATGGACAACGTAGGTCCAGCTCGGGTTCGGTCAGATGGTGGAAAGTGGTACGTGTTGGTTGTTGTTGATGACTTTTCTCGCTATTCGTGGGTCTTTTTCATGGAAAGAAAAGATGAGGTTTTTACTCATGTTCATGACTTGATCTTGAGGTTGCAAAATGAGTTGCCAAAGCATGCCATGCGAGCTATTCAGCAGTGACAATGGCACTAAATTTAAGAACACTCATTTTGAGACCTTTTGCTCATCCATAGGTCTTGAACATCGGTTTTCCTCGCCATATGTCCCATGACAAAATGGGATTGTTGAACGCAAGAATCGGACCCTTGTTGAGATGGCCGGGACGATGCTTGATGAGCATAGGGCTCCTAGGCGCTATTGGGCCGAAGCAATCAACACGGCTTGTCATGTTTCAAATCGCATCTTCCTTCGAGCTTTTACAAAGAAGACTTCTTATGAGTTGCGGTTTGGTCGTTTGCCCAAAGTGAGCCATTTTCGCGTGTTTGGCTGCAAGTGCTTTATCTTGAAGAAGGGAAACTTAGACAAATTTGAATCGAGATCTTCTGATGGGATTTTTCTTGGTTATGCTTCTCATTCGCATGCATATCGAGTACTTAACCTTGAAACTAACCGTGTCATGGAGACTTGTGAAGTCACCTTCGACGAGACCGCACCTTGTTCTTCTCCCTGTCTTTGAAAGTGCGGGTGATGAGGAGATGAACAAGAGTATTTTTGTGGAGGAGGAGCGGGACGATGCCGATTGGGGTGATCCGAGCCGACTCCACCGGCTGCCCAGATTGACCTGCGACGACTACTTCGGTTGACGGCCCCACTTTGCTACATCCTCTACCACATGGGGGCCGTACGGCCGGGCTCCTCGGCTTGTTCAGTGCACACGAGGAAGCTCCGGTACTTTGTTGAGGGGGAGGTGTCTTCATCAAGGGAAGCACCACGACACATTCAGCATCGCCATCCTCCTTCAACCATGATCGGTAACATAAATGAGCGGGTCACTCGCAACAGATCTTATGAGATTTCACACTTTGCACATTCCCGCTTTTGTTGCAAATTTCGAACCCAAAGAAGTGGTTGAGGCATTAAGCTGATCCAGTTGGGTAAATGCCATGCATGAGGAGCTTGAGAACTTTGAGAGAAACCAAGTGTGGGTTTTAGTACCACCTCCACCTCGGTGTCATCCCATAGGAACCAAGTGGGTGTTCAAGAACAAAGCAGAGTGAGGATGGGGTTGTGGTGAGAAACAAGGCTAGGTTGGTTGCTCGGGGTCTTGTCGGAAAGAGGGGATAGATTATGAGGAAACCTTTGCACTGTTGCCCGTTTAGAAGCCATTAGGATCTTCCTAGCCTATGCGGCTTCCGAAAAGTTTCAAGCTGTATCAAATGGATGTAAAGAGTGCTTTTCGAATGGGTACATAGATGAGGAGGTGTATGTGAGGCAACCCCGGGCTTTGAAAATCCCAAGCATCCCGACCATGTTTTTAAACTCTACAAAGCCCTATATGGTCTCAAACAAGCCCCGAGAGCGTGGTATGAGCGGCGAAGTCCTTTCTGGCTGGGCAAGGGTTTTACCATGGGGTCGGTTGACAAAACCTTGTTTCTCCTCAAGCATGGCGGTGACACTCTCTTGGTGCGAGATTTATGTCGATGACATCATTTTTGGTGGTTCGTCACATGCTCTTGTTGCAAAGTTTTCGAGATATGATGAGCGGGGAGTTCGAGATGAGCATGATGGGTGAGGCGCGTTCTTTCTCGGTTTGCAAATCAAGCAAACTCGAGAAGGGACATTTGTACATCAAGGCAAGTACACGAAGGATCTTCGAAGCGCTTCGACATGGGTGATGCCAAGCCACTTCAAACTCCCATGTCGACCACGACCGCCTTGGATGCCGATCTAGAAGGAGAAGTCGTGGACCGGAAGAGTACCGCAGCATGATCGGGTCATTCTTTGTGCGACGGCGACAAGGCCCGACATCCGGTTCGCCGTCTGCCTTTGCGCACGCTTCCGGTCTTCACGTGCACTTCGCATCGGCGGTTTGTCAAACGCATCTTACGGTACCTTCGCTTCACTCCCGAGCTTGGTCTATGGTACTCGACCTCTTCATCTCTTTCTCTTTCGGGTTATTCGATGCGATTATGCGGGTGATCGAATTAAGAGAAAGTCCACTTCGGGAACTTGTGAGTTTTGGGTTCATCGTTGATCTCTTGGTCTTCTCGCAAAGCAGTCTTCTATTTCCCAATCCACTTGTGAAATTTGAGTATGTCGGCCGCTCGCTGCGTGTTGTTCTCGGTTGCTTTGGGTGGTTGCTACCTTGAGAGACTATGGGTTGAACTTTAGGAAAGTGCCTCTTTTCGTGGACAAGCACTAGTGCCATTAGCGTTGCTAAGAACCCCGTACTCCACTCAAAAACCAAGCATATTGAGATCCGGTATCACTTCTTGAGAGACCACCAAGAGAAAGGAGACATAGACCTTGACTGTAAGAACCCATGAACGGCTCGCCGACATCTTCACAAAGCCCCTCGATCAAACCCGGTTTGCCCACTTAAGAGCGGAGTTGGGCATTTGCTACCCTTTTAGAGTAGGGTAGTCATTGTTTCTTGATGTATAGTATGATCTTTGGCTTTCTTCTTTGCTTTTGTTTCTTTGGCTTTACATGTGTATCATATTGCATATCATCTTGTATCATATTACCTTTGTTGAGCTTCATGACTATAGCAGTTTTGATTACATTCATGCTCCTGCTAGTATGTCTTGTGTATGTCACTTGGAGCTTGCGGCTTAGGCTTCTTCTGATCACTTGTTACATGTTATGAGCTAAGCCTATTTTATAAATGTGAATCTGCTTAAATCTTGATGCAACTCGAAAATTGTTCACCTTTGAGATGGCAACTAGCATGTGTAGGTTTTGTGAGAACCTTGTTGCTTTCATGTGTATGCTTGAGTTGCTATGTCTCATGTTTCTTGAGTCATTCACTTAGCTCGGATCTCTTGATAATCTTGTGCTAAAACTTGATGTCTAAGCTAAGAAATGATGGAAAGTTTTGAGTTGGATCTTTTCTGTCCCACGGCAATGTCACGAGATTGCTTCTCATTCATTCGAGTGAGATGAACTTGGGCATTGTAGCGCTAGTCCACAACCACTCGTGATGAGATAGCTTCCCACTTGCACTAAGGGATGAACTCGGCGTGGTTGAAAAACATGATAAAAACAATCTTTTTGGCGGACAGTTTTTGATCCTCTCGTTCTCACATGTCTCAATGAAACCTTGTTAACTCTTGTTTTAACTCGATCAATGTTGTAGTTACAAGTGTTGTTAAGTGTATCTTTGAGATATGATGTGTGACCGTTATATGGGGTAGTTCACTCTTGTATACATGTGTTAGCACTTGTTTGATCTCCTGCTTATATGTGCCGGTGCTATTCTTTTTGGTGAACACCTTTTATAAAATGCCCAACACCTGATCAAATGCTTATGTTTCATACTCCGTACCACTTGATCAGCTTGAGCATTGGTTTTGTCTTGTGCCATTTGCTATACACTTGCCATACTTGCTAGATCATCCATGTACTCAAATTGCTATACTTGTGAAGCTCTGTCATTTTGCATTTCTTTCATGGCATGATTTGAGGGGGAGTTGCAGTCTCTTTTGTCTCAATCTTGATAAGTGCATGTGCCAACAAGGGGGAGAAACATTCACAAATCCAGAGAGTTCATTGGTGAGGATGCATTTGTCAAGGGGGAGTTGCACTCCGGTTTGAGCTGTTTTTGCTAGATGTGTTGAGCCGTTGCCTCTTCTTGAGGGTCTATTTGTTCTTCGGGTTTTCTTTGCCTGGCTAGTGGTGTTGAGCCTTTTGCCTCTTCTTGAGGGCTAGCTTTGGTTTTCTTGGTCGCGTCGAGCCGTTGCCCATGTCTTTGGGGACCAAGTTGTGACTTTGCTTTGCAAATGACCTATTTTTCGCTTGTCTTTGGCTCTTGGTCATTTGGATGGGTTGTCTACGGTTTGTGTTGGTGTTGACAATGCACTCATCAAGGGGAGATTGAGGACACATGGTTTTTACCATAACCATTGTGTGGACCTTTGTGTGATGAGTGATTGTCAACATGCCAACTCAAGGCGTGTGTGTGTTATTACTAACCGATGGCACGCGGATACGTGTCAAACAATGGTGTCTCTTGGCTCATGTTGTTTGCGGGTGTCGAGCTCGGAGACGGTGGTCGACGGTCGGTGAAGATCAAGTAGGGCGTGCCGTGCCGACGGACCGGGTGCGGTGAAGGGCGGACGTGAGGCTTGGATCGAGGACGAGGACCGGGTGGCCGGCCGTGGTGGCGAGCAGTGGGACATCGACGAGCGCAAGTGTACACGGCGGGGGATGCGTATGGGCTACGCTACTCGCGGAGGGTTTGGTGGTTTCGCCTCAAAACCATCGGCGGCGGGTTTCCCTGGTTTGCGCCTCAAAACCGGGGGCGGAGGTCCCGGTGCGGACGGACGACACGTGGCGGCATCGGGAGATTGCTTGGAAGCAAGGCTACCGGTGAGGAGGCGCGGTGGCCGTCGGATCAAGTGAAGCTCGAGTTGGACCCTTATGCCCCTGGCTAAGTGGTGTGGCTCTTCATGTATCCAAGGGCAAAGAAGGAATGTAAAATAGACTTGCCCCTATAAATAAAGGATGAGGGTCTCCCTTCCACCTCACCTCAGCTATTTCCATTTTCCCTTAGGTTTTTCCCTTCCTCTAGATCTTTGTGAGAGAGAGGTGCAAATCCGTGATTTGTACTCGAACCACGTGTATGGCAAGCCGAGCGCCGAGTCTCATTGTTTCCTCCGTGATTAAATCACTTGTGCTTTTGTCTCGTGTTCTTGAGATGGAATTTTCGTGCTCCCTCTTCCCCTCTAGTTCTCGGTGCGATTTCTTCGTTTCTAGACCGTTTTGATTCGTTCTTTTTGCGTTGGATTGATCTATGACACAAGAGTGATGATTCCACCCAAGGAAATCCGTTGATTCCTCTTGAGATCAAAGATCCACGTAATTTCCTCTCCGGTTGTCCAAGAACGACCTTTTCCGCCCCTCTTTTGATTTCTCCTCTCTACTTCAAATTGGCCGATGATTCTTGGTAGATAGGCTCTCCTCTGCATAAGCAACAACATTCCTAAATTTGGTTGCAAGAGGTTTCGATTTGAAAAAGTTTGGGACGAAATTTGTTGGAGGCGATTTTCGGGCGATCTGTTTTCTGGGGTCGCGGACTGTCCGGCCCTCCGTGCGGACGTCGGACGTCGGGATCGTCTCGGTCGATTCGAGTTTTCGGAGTGGTTTTTCACTTTTGAACCTCGGGACCGTCCGCGCTTTTTCCCGGGATCCGTCCGATTGATTTTCTTGCTCGTCGTCGGTTTCGGACGAACGGTGTGTTTTCGTATTTTTGACTTTCGGAATGTCCGCGCTCATTTCCCGGACTGTCCGCGGTTGAACTTTTTATTCCTCTCCAGTTCGGGACGAACGGTGTGTTTTTCAGTTTTTGACCCTCGGACTGTCCAAAGTCTTTATGTGGTATCCGTGTGGTCTTAGCGTAAACTCTTATGTAGCAGCGGGATGTCCGAGGTATTGTAGCGGACTGTCCGGGGTTCTTGAGCGGACTATCCGTCTTATGCATGGTTAGCATTTGTTTGCTCCGTAACTTGCCCGTTCGGACTCCGATTTGTTTTCCGTTTGCTCCATTTGGTTTCGTGGTGATCCATTTGTGTTCCTTGGGAACATCCACCCTCTCAATAGGGTCGTGATCACTACGTCTTGTGTATCGTTTCTTGGGTTGATTGTTTGAGCCTAGGACGTGAAAGTTTCGAAAGAAATTTTTGAGGCTCCCATTCACCCCCTCTGGTCGCCATTACCGGTCCTTCAATTGGTATCAGAGCCGGTTAAGGATCACTTCACCTTAATCGGTCCGTGATCCCCGAAGGCGACATCATGGAGAACCGTGGGCTTGGAAAGCCACCGCACTTCGATGGCAAGAACTATCCCTATTGGAAGATCCGCATGTCGGCGCATCTCCAAGGGATTGATTCGCGTGTTTGGGAGATCTCGTGAGAATGCGGACTACGTGGTACTTGCTGCCCGTGTTGACCAAGCACAGATCGACCAACACAAGGCGAACAACACTTGCGCGTAAGCTGTCTTGTTTTTCGCTCTTTCTATGGAAGAATTTGAGCGTGTTTCGATTGTGCTATTGCTCGAGAGATCTGGTCTAGGCTGAGAAATATCATGAGGGTACCGCCCATGTCAAGACCAGACTCTATGAGACACACAAGAGAGAGTACGAGAACTTTGTTCAAACCGATGGTGAATCTATTGATTCTTTGTTCACTCGCTTTCAAACCATCGTGAACAAGATGAGGGCAAACAACCCTCGATGCCCTATGACGATCATCGAGAGCGCTTAAGCTTCTATATGCTCTAGATCGGAGGGTTTGGGAAGTAAAGGTCTCGCGATCATAGAATCGCCCGGCTATGAGACTCTCACTTTGTGGATGAGCTGTTCGGTAAGCTCAAGTCCACCGAGATTGACCACCGACGGGCGAGAATCGAAATCCGTCCGCCCCCACCATGGCTTTGGTCTCGGTACGGGAGGTTCAAGTTCTTTGACTAACCCTTCGTTTTTTGTCTTTTGCCCTGTCTTCTCGGGTCTCGCTACGAGAGGAGCGAGATGGAGGCTCTTGGGGACGACGAGCTCGCCTTGGTGATTAGCCGGTTCTCACGGTTTCACAACAACCGTTTGAATCGCCGGCGTGGCATCACCAAGCAAGGATGCTTCGGGTGTGGAGATCCCGACCACTACGTCGCCAACTGTCCCAAGGCCGACAAGAACCACTACAACAACAAGAACGACTATAGCAAGCGCAAGGACAAGCACGAGTCCTCGCACCCAAGTACAAGTACAAGTACAAGGGAGGATTCGACAAGGAAGCTGTCAAGAAGAAGTACTTTGAGAAGCAAGAGGCAAGGCAGCGAGCTTTCCTTGCATCCTCGGCGATCTCGACGACGACTCCGACGGCCGGCTCTCCTCCAAGTGATGATGAGGCCGAGCGGAAGGTCGAGAACAAGTTCAACGGCCGTGCTTGCTTCGGCGACTCCAAGCCGGGAGGCTCGCACCATGGCGCTCGATGAGTCTACTCCAAGCATTGAGAAGAACGACGACACCGAGCCCGAGGTAGAACAAACTCTTGAATCTCTTGCCGCCGAGGTTGATAGCTTGACTACCACTTTGCTTAGACAAGATGCTCTGCTTAAGCTTGCCGCTCGTGAGAGGAAAGATTTCAAGGCTAAGTGGTTGCTTGCCGTCAAAGAGCTAGAGTCATTAGGGAGACGGTGCACATCTCGATGAGTCGAATGTGATGCTTGTGCCATTCATATGGCAAACCTAGCTGATGTGCAGTCCAAGTATGTGGCTTTGGTAGATAAGCTTGATGAGGTTAAGGCTAAGTCTGTCTCTGTGCATCCTTGCAAATCTTGTGATGAGCTGAAATCTGAGCTAGGTGAGAAAATGACTAGGATTGCCATGCTAGAGAAAACTAGTCAAGTTTCTAGATGTGCTTGTTGTGAAGCTTTGGAACTAGAACTAGACTCTTGTAGGCATGACAAGAAAAGGGCCGAAGAAGAAATCACAAATCTTCGGTCCATGCTCGGTTGGTTGTCTTGCGGTGAACCACGGCTTGGCATGATGATGAGTCGGTTCAAGAGGGAACCGACACAACGGGATTAGGCTTTGCTACAGGTGGGAAGGGTGAAAATGTTTTTGGTAAGGTTGGTGAACACGGTGGTATGAGTGCATCGAGAAATCCACCAAGCCTTCCACTACTCCCAAGTTGATCAAAATCACTCCACCTCGGCCCTAACAAGCCCAATGTGAAAGATGGTGTGTTTGAGGAACCTCCCAAAGCTTCACCTCCAAAACAAGTGTGGACTCCCAAGCCAAACCACCTAAGGAACCCACTTGACACACTTCCCGACATCTCTATTAAACCCCCTCCAAAGAACAAGCAAACCCAAAGAGTGACCTATACCCATGAGAGAGTGAGTAAACCACCACCCAAGAGAGAGGTGTATCACTGTGATTATTGTCACCATGATGGTCACTTGTTTGAGTTTTGCTTTCGGAGGAAGAGAGATGAGCGGCATGAGTATGAGCTTTTCCATAACTCTACTCATGGTGTGTTTGCTCCACGTTTCCAGAGGCACAGTGCTAGGCCAAGAGGTGCAACACCTCAAGGACCTAGGCCTCAAGGTGTAAGACCACGAGGTGGTCGTGCCGGCGGGGTTCGGGTTTTTCTTATGACCTTGGATCTCGTGACCGTGGCTTTCGTCTTACGGGATGAGCGGACCACGTTTTTCTCGTCGTGGTGATCGCTCTACTCAAATGGGACATGGCATGCATGATGCTTTTGTTAACACTTCTCGTGGGCGAATGAGCCAACACCGGTTTTCTCCTCGGTTTACTAACCCCGGTGTTGGATCATTTGCTCATCCCATGTCTCGCTATTGATGCGGGATGAAGGGCTGGAGAACACGTGGCTAGTTGATTCCGGTTGCTCTCGACACATGACCGGGAACTCAAAATGGTTCTCCGGCCTCACCCAAATGACGTGTAGTGAATACATTACATTTGGGGATAACGGCAAGGGTAAAGTGCTTTCACGTGGGTCCATCCGTCGAATGAGAACTTTGTGCTTAAGGATGTGGCCTTGGTTTCAAATTTGCATTTCAATCTGCTTTCTGTTTCTCAGCTTCTTGATGACGGTTTTGAGGTTCGGTTTAAGCCAAGACTTTGCCGTGTTCTTGATGCTCAGGAGAACCTCGTTTGCAAGATTGTGCCTTTTGGGAAAGTGTTTCGTGCTGATTTTTCTCGATCATTTGGCCTTTCCCGTTGTTTGGTGGCTAGCTCCTCCTCAGAGCTCTGGAAGTGGCACCGCAGACTTGGTCACTTGAGTTTCGACTTGCTTGCAAGATTGAGCTCACTTGATCTAATTCGAGGTTTGCCCAAGCTCAAGTTTGAGAAGGATCTTGTTTGTCACCCGTGCCGTCACGGGAAGATGATTGCAGCTTCTCATTCTCCCGTGAACCAAGTGATGACCAAGGGACCCGGAGAGCTTTTACATATGGACACCGTAGGTCCAGCTCGGGTTCGGTCGATGGTGGAAAGTGGTACGTGTTGGTTGTTGTTGATGACTTTTCTCGCTATTCGTGGGTCTTTTTCATGGAAAGAAAAGATGAGGTTTTTACTCATGTTCATGACTTGATCTTGAGGTTGCAAAATGAGTTGCCAAAGCATGCCATGCGAGCTATTCGCGATGACAATGGCACTAAATTTAAGAACACTCATTTTGAGACCTTTTGCTCATCCATAGGTCTTGAACATCGTTTTCCTCGCCATATGTCCCATGAAAAATGGGATTGTTGAACGCAAGAATCGGACCCTTGTTGAGATGGCCGGGACGATGCTTGATGAGCATAGGACTCCTAGGCGCTATTGGGCCGAAGCAATCAACACGGCTTGTCATGTTTCAAATCGCATCTTCCTTCGAGCTTTTACAAAGAAGACTTCTTATGAGTTGCGGTTTGGTCGTTTGCCCAAAGTGAGCCATTTTCGCGTGTTTGGTCAAGTGCTTTATCTTGAAGAAGGGAAACTTAGACAAATTTGAATCGAGATCTTCTGATGAGATTTTTCTTGGTTATGCTTCTCATTCGCATGCATATCGAGTACTTAACCTTGAAACTAACCGTGTCATGGAGACTTGTGAAGTCACCTTCGACGAGACCGCACCTTGTTCTTCTCCTGTCTTTGAAAGTGCAGGTGATGAGGAGATGAACAAGAGTATTTTTGTGGAGGAGGAGCAGGACGATGCCGATTGGGGTGATCCCGAGCCGACTCCACCGGCTGCCCAGTTGACCGCGACGACTACTTCGGTTGACGGCCCCACCGCTACATCCTCTACCACATGGGGGCCGTACGACCGGGCTCCTCGGCTTGTTCCAGTTGCCCGCACGAGGAAGCTCCGATTTCTGGCTGTTGAGGGGGAGGTGTCTTCATCAAGGGAAGCACCACGACACATTCAGCATCGCCATCCTCCTTCAACCATGATCGGTAACATAAATGAGCGGGTCACTCGCAATGAGATCTTATGAGATTTCACACTTTGCACATTCTCGCTTTTGTTGCAAATTTCGAACCCAAAGAAGTGGTTGAGGCATTAACCGATCCAGATTGGGTAAATGCCATGCATGAGGAGCTTGAGAACTTTGAGAGAAACCAAGTGTGGGTTTTAGTACCACCTCCACCTCGTGTCATCCCATAGGAACCAAGTGGGTGTTCAAGAACAAACAGAGTGAGGATGGGGTTGTGGTGAGAAACAAGGCTAGGTTGGTTGCTCGGGGGGTACCGTCGAAAGAGGGGATAGATTATGAGGAAACCTTTTTGTTGCCCGTTTAGAAGCCATTAGGATCTTCCTAGCCTATGCGGCTTCGAAAAGTTTCAAGTCGTATCAAATGGATGTAAAGAGTGCTTTTCCGAATGGGTACATAGATGAGGAGGTGTATGTGAGGCAACCCCGTGCTTTGAAAATCCCAAGCATCCCGACCATGTTTTTAAACTCTACAAAGCCCTATATGGTCTCAAACAAGCCCCGAGAGCGTGGTATGAGCGGCGAAGTCCTTTTCGTTGGGCAAGGGTTTTACCATGGGGTCGGTTGACAAAACCTTGTTTCTCCTCAAGCATGGCGGTGACACTCTCTTGGTGCAGATTTATGTCGATGACATCATTTTTGGTGGTTCGTCACATGCTCTTGTTGCAAAGTTTTAGATATGATGAGCGGGGAGTTCGAGATGAGCATGATGGGTGAGTCGACGTTCTTTCTCGGTTTGCAAATCAAGCAAACTCGAGAAGGGACATTTGTACATCAAGGCAAGTACACGAAGGATCTTCGAAGCGCTTCGACATGGGTGATGCCAAGCCACTTCAAACTCCCATGTCGACCACGACCGCCTTGGATGCCGATCTAGAAGGAGAAGTCGTGGACGGAAGGAGTACCGCAAAGCATGATCGGGTCATTCTTTGTACTGACGGCGACAAGGCCCGACATCCAGTTCGCCGTCACGCCTTTGCGCACGCTTCCGGTCTTCACCGCGCACTTCGCATCGGCGGGGGCTGTCAAACGCATCTTACGGTACCTTCGCTTCACTCCCGAGCTTGGTCTATGGTACTCGACCTCTTCATCTCTTTCTCTTTCGGGTTATTCGATGCGATTATGCGGGTGATCGAATTAAGAGAAAGTCCACTTCGGGAACTTGTGAGTTTTTGGGTTCATCGTTGATCTCTTGGTCTTCTCGCAAAAGCAGTCTTCTATTTCCCAATCCACTTGTGAGGCTGAGTATGTCGCTGCTGCTGCGTGTTGTTCTCAGTTGCTTTGGGTGGTTGCTACCTTGAGAGACTATGGGTTGAACTTTAGGAAAGTGCCTCTTTTCAGTGACAGCACTAGTGCCATTAGCGTTGCTAAGAACCCCGTACTCCACTCAAAAACCAAGCATATTGAGATCCGGTATCACTTCTTGAGAGACCACCAAGAGAAAGGAGACATAGACCTTGACTGTAAGAACCCATGAACAGCTGGCCGACATCTTCACAAAGCCCCTCGATCAAACCCGGTTTGCCCACTTAAGAGCGGAGTTGGGCATTTGCTACCCTTTTTAGAGTAGGGTAGTTGTTTCTTGATGTATAGTATGATCTTTGGCTTTCTTCTTTGCTTTTGTTTCTTTGGCTTTACATGTGTATCATATTGCATATCATCTTGTATCATATTACCTTTGTTGAGCTTCATGACTATAGCGATTTTGATTACATTCATGCTCCCGCTAGTATGTCTTGTGTATGTCACTTGGAGCTTGCGGCTTAGGCTTCTTCTGATCGCTTGTTACATGTTATGAGCTAAGCCTGTTTTATAAATGTGAATCTGCTTAAATCTTGATGCAACTCAAAAATTGTTCACCTTTGAGATGGCAACTAGCATGTGTAGGTTTTGTGAGAACCTTGTTGCTTTCATGTGTATGCTTGAGTTGCTATGTCTCATGTTTCTTGAGTCATTCACTTAGCTCGGATCTCTTGATAATCTTGTGCTAAAACTTGATGTCTAAGCTAAGAAATGATGGAAAGTTTTGAGTTGGATCTTTTCTCGTCCCACGGCAATGTCACGAGATTGCTTCTCATTCATTCGAGTGAGATGAACTTGGGCATTGTAGTGCTAGTCCACAACCACTCGTGACGAGATAGCTTCCCACTTGCACTAAGGGATGAACTCGGCGTGGTTGAAAAACATGATAAAAACAATCTTTTTGGCGGACAGTTTTTGATCCTCTCGTTCTCACATGTCTCAATGAAACCTTGTTAACTACTTTTTTTAACTCGATCAATGTTGTAGTTACAAGTGTTGTTAAGTGTATCTTTGAGATATGATGTGTGACCGTTATATGGGGTAGTTCACTCTTGTATACATGTGTTAGCACTTGTTTGATCTCCGCTTATATGTGCCAGGTGCTATTCTTTTTGGTGAACACCTTTTATAAAATGCCCAACACCTGATCAAATGCTTATGTTTCATACTCCGTACCACTTGATCAGCTTGAGCATTGGTTTTGTCTTGTGCCATTTGCTATACACTTGCCATACTTGCTAGATCATCCATGTACTCAAATTGCTATACTTGTGAAGCTCTGTCATTTTGCATTTCTTTCATGGCATGATTTGAGGGGGAGTTGCAGTCTCTTTTGTCTCAATCTTGATAAGTGCATGTGCCAACAAGGGGGAGAAACATTCACAAATCCAGAGAGTTCATTGGTGAGGATGCATTTGTCAAGGGGGAGTTGCACTCCGGTTTGAGCTGTTTTTGCTAGATGTGTTGAGCCGTTGCCTCTTCTTGAGGGTCTAGCTGTTCTTCGAGTTTTCTTTGCCTGGCTAGTGGTGTTGAGCCTTTTGCCTCTTCTTGAGGGCTAGCTTTGGTTTTCTTGGTCGCGTCGAGCCGTTGCCCATGTCTTTGGGGACCAAGTTGTGACTTTGCTTTGCAAATGACCTATTTTCTGCTTGTCTTTGGCTCTTGGTCATTTGGATGGGTTGTCTCGGTTTGTGTTGGTGTTGACAATGCACTCATCAAGGGGGAGATTGAGGACACATGGTTTTTACCATAACCATTGTGTGGACCTTTGTGTGATGAGTGATTATCAACATGCCAACTCAAGGCGTGTGTGTGTTATTACTAACCGATGGCACGCGGATACGTGTCAAACAATGGTGTCTCTTGGCTCATGTTGTTTGCAGGTGTCGAGCTCGGAGACAGTGGTCGACGGTCGGTGAAGATCAAGTAGGGCGTGCCGTGCTGACGGACCGGGTGCGGTGAAGGGCGGACGTGAGGCTTGGATCGAGGGACCCGAGGACCGGGTGGCCGGCCGTGGTGGCCGGTGGGACATCGACGAGCGCAAGTGTACACGGCGGGGGATGCGTATGGGCTACGCTACTCGCGGAGGGTTTGGTGGTTTCGCCTCAAAACCATCGGCGGCGGGTTTCCCCGGTTTGCGCCTCAAAACCGGGGCGGAGGTCCCGGTGCGGACGGACGACACGTGGCGGCATCGGGGGAGATTGCTTGGAAGCAAGGCTACCGGTGAGGAGGCGCGGTGGCCGTCGGATCAAGTGAAGCCCGAGTTGGACCCTTATGCCCCCGGCTAAGTGGTGTGGCTCTTCATGTATCCAAGGGCAAAGAAGGAATGTAAAATAGACTTGCCCCTATAAATAAAGGATGAGGGTCTCCCTTCCACCTCACCTCAGCTATTTTCCATTTTCCCTTAGGTTTTTCCCTTCCTCTAGATCTTTGTGAGAGAGAGGTCCGCAAATCTGTGATTTGTACTCGAACCAGCGTGTATGGCAAGCCGAGCGCCGAGTCTCGGCTGTTTCCTCGTGATTAAATCACTTGTGCTTTTGTCTCCGTGTTCTTGAGATGGAATTTTCGTGCTCCCTCTTCCCCTCTAGTTCTCGGTGCGATTTCTTCGTTTCTAGACCGTTTTGATTCGTTCTTTTTGCGTTGGATTGATCTATGACACAAGAGTGATGATTCCACCCAAGGAAATCCGTTGATTCCTCTTGAGATCAAAGATCCACGTAATTTCCTCTCCGGTTGTCCAAGAACGACCTTTTCCGCCCTCTTTTGATTTCTCCCTCTCTACTTCAAATTGGCCGATGATTCTTGGTAGATAGGCTCTCCTCGCATAAGCAACAACATTCCTAAATTTGGTTGCAAGAGGTTTCGATTTGAAAAAGTTTGGGACGAAATTTGTTGGAGGCGATTTTCGGCGATCTCATTTTTTGGGGTCGCGGGACTGTCCGGCCCTCCGTCGGACGATCCGGACGTCGGGATCGTCTCGGTCGATTCTGAGTTTTCGGAGTGGTTTTTCACTTTTGAACCTCGGGTATCCGCGCTTTTTTCCCGGATCGTCGCAGTTGATTTTCTTGCTCGTCGTCGGTTCGGCGACAAAGTGTGTTTTCGTATTTTTGACTTTCGGATCGTCCGCGCTCATTTCCCGGACTGTCCGCAGTTGAACTTTTTATTCCTCTCCAGATTCTGGACTGAACGGTGTGTTTTTCAGTTTTTGACCCTCGGACTGTCCGGGAAGTCGCATAGCGGACTGTCCGCGGTCTTAGCGTAAACACTCTTATGCGGACCGTCCTGAGGTACTGTAGCGGGACTGTCCGGAGTTTGTAGCGGATTGTCCGCATGTAGATTTCGCATTTTGCTCCGTAACTTGCCCGTTCGGACTCCGATTTGTTTTCCGTTTGCTCCGCTGGTTTCGTGGTGATCCGTGTTCCTTGGGAACATCCACCCTCTCAATAGGGTCGTGATCACTACGTCTTGTGTATCGTTTCTTGGGTTGATTGTTTGAGCCTAGGACGTGAAAGTTTCGAAAGAAATTTTTGAGGCTCCCATTCACCCCCCCCTGGTCGCCGTTACCGGTCCTTCAGCATTATGCGATCTATTATGAATTATATTTTGACGCAATATATATCTGTACTAATACTACGTGCATATATATATATGTACCAGTTTATACATATATACTTTGCACGTAGTAGTAACAGGCTATAGTAGCTAATCATTAAGATCCGATCCGGAGTACGTAGTTGACACGTCGGATCGATGGCAACGGCCGGGGAAATGGCAGCATGCAGCTATCAGGTAGCGAGCGTCAACGAACGTAGACCTCGCTCCAGCATGAATGCATGACGACGATGGAGTGGAGCGATCGAGCACGAGGTAGACAGGCCAGCAGGTAGGACCCAGGAGTAGCTAGGAAGCTAGCTAGAACACCTCGTCGGTGTCGGATATGGAGAAACACGTGGGCGAGGGCGACGACATGCTGTGTTGGTTTTCATGGGCGTCGGCGTCGTCGTGGCCCCTGCTGAACATCGTCGTCGTCATGTAGTTGGCACGCTTGCTGCTGGGCTGCAGGAGGTAGAGCTCGTCGATGGCCTGGAACGACAGGTTCCTCTTGATGGACTCCAGCACGGAGACCAGTCCATGGTGATGGTGGGTGTGCGGCGGCGCGGCGTTGGCGGCGCCGGGCACCATGCCGTTGTGTCCGTGGCCGTGCCCCTGCAGATCATGGTGGGCGGACGGGGACCCGCCGAGCCCTCCGGTGGCTATAAGGTACTGCAGCAGATCGTCTCCTCCGTCGTCGTCGTTTTTGTTCCAGTCGATGACGACGTCGTCGCCAAAGCCGCCAACGGTCCCGGCGTCGGGCACTAGCACCTCCCTGCTGTGCGCTGCTGCTGCTGCTGTTGCTGTGGCCATCCCCATCTCAGAGCGGTGGTAGTCGGTGCCAGCGTTGGCCGGAACGGCGGCGGCGCGGGTGGTGGTTCCTTCGGAGGTGTCGTCCATGTCAGCCAGGCCTAAGAAGGCGCCCTTCTTGCGGACGCGGCAGAGGACCCAGTCGTCAAGCTGCATATATATATGCATCATGAATCAAGATGAAGTGGTGTACGAGCAAGCTGACGCTGCTAGTGTAGTGGTACATCGATCAAACACCCATATATACGAACCCTCATGGAGTTTGCGGCGGCGGGCCTTGCGAGTACCGCGGCGGCGTCGGTGTCGAGGAGTCTGTATTCGTGCATGACCCACTCCGTCTTGCTGCCCTTGGGGGAGCGCCCCTGGTAGAAGACGAGCGCCTTCTTGACGCCCAGGCAGTGCGCGCCACCGGCCGCCAGGATGGGCTTGTCGGTGCCGGTGGCCTTCCAGTAGCCGGAGCCGGCGGTGCGGTTGGGGCGGGCGCCGTTGGGGTACTTGCGGTCGCGAGGGCTGAAGAAGAACCACTCGCCCTCGCCGAACATGGCCTTGTCTGCATGCATCATATCATGCGTGGATGTTTATTAATTAAGTTGATCTCGTACCATATACATATAATCTGTGTATCTGTACTAATGCTCGCATCATCCATGGAAATAAAAGTCATCAACGGCGCGCGGCCTCATCGATCTATCATCGTATTATCTCCTGTCCGTGCCTAGTTTGTATGTAGCGAACGAGACAAAGAGATGAGACGTTGCCAGGGCTACTGCTAGCTAGCTACTTTCCTTGTTCTCAACGACCACCACCTGGCGAGAAATTTCCATAAGAGATAATATTGAAGGATTTATCGATCGTCTAGCTAGCTAATTTCACTGACGAACCGCGAACGAAATGACAGGCGAATCATCTGCTGACGGCCGGCATGGATTGGATGCTGATGAGCAGCTAGCTAGGTCCGTAGCAGGAGTTAGTTTGATTAATTAACGAGCTGAGCTAGAGGACGATCGATCCTCGACTGGAGACTCACCAGGGAGGTCCCATGGGTCGAACTTGTAGATGTCGACGTCGGCGATGATGGAGGTGACGGAGGTGGCGGTGCCAGCGATCTTCTTCTTCAGGTAGCAGACGATGATCTCCTGGTCCGTGGGCTGGAACCGGAAGCCCGGCGGGAGATGGCACCCGCGGAACACCAACGACGACGAACCTCCTCCTCCTGTTGCTGCGCCTTCCATAACTATCTATATATGATCTGTCTGTCTATCGATCTATATATTCAGGATGCAAAAAAGAGCAAGCTACTAGCTTTGCTAGCGTTGTTGCTCCACCTAGACCTTTAAAAGGGACTAGCTAGCTACAAGCTAGATGCAACCTTTTGAGCTCAGTAAGCTAAGAGGAAGTGATATATATAGGCCTTCCCGTGGCGTGTGTCGCCGAGATTCCTACTGCAAAAGTTAACGATGGCCGGGGGCAACATATATAGGTACACGTGCACATCCATCCATCATCGACCGGCCGGCCGGGTACGGTGCCGATCGATAAACGGATCCGATCCGATCCATTTCATGATGGATCGATTCTGTTCAGTCTTGGGACAGACAACTGCATCATATCTATCGCAAGCAGCAGACGATCCAATTTTGCTGATGCCCAACCGTTCGTCAATCTTCCATTAAAGGTTACCTCGCTACCCACGGTTCCTATGTGCCGGTTCCTATGTGCAGGCCAACAGTACGGACGCCGTCCACAAATACAGAGCATCCTCCTCTATGCTCTGCTGTATTGCTCTGTAAGATGCTCTGTAAGACTATACTGCTTTAAATTATATATTATTCTAATAATATAATCACAGTAGGGGCCTGTTTAATTTTCTTCAATGTGTGATAGCGCCGTACTTGTGTAAATTGAAAGATTCCATCTCATCGAAGAGAACAACGGTATGTATAGCCGCACCTATTTTTCTCTCGAATACGCATGTGTACGTATCATTGTATTAGAAAGAAATTGAAGAATGTTCATGTACATGATGATGCTCTTGGTGTTGCATCCATGCATATATGGTCGTCTCAACCTCTCAACCAGAGAGGATATACAAATTATAGATAGCAAGATCATATTTCACCTGCATGCTCATATTGTCAAACCATCATATCTCGAGTTACCACAAAGGTTAATAGGGTCATGTTTGGATGCAAACTTGAGGACACATGGTTTTTTCCATAACCATTGTGTGAACCTTTGTGTGATGAGTGATTGTCAACATGCCAACACAAGGCGTGTGTGTTCTTACTAACCGATGGCACGCGGATACGTGTCAAACAATGGTGTCTCTTGGCTCATGTTGTCTGCAGGTGTCGAGCTCGGAGACGGTGGTCGACGGTCGGTGAAGATCAAGTAGGGCGTGCCGTGGCGACGGACCGGGTGCGGTGAAGGGCGGATGTGAGGCTTGGATCGAGGACCCGAGGACCGGGTGGCTAGCCGTGGTGGCCGACACCTGGGACATCGACGAGCGCAAGTGTACACGGCGGGGGATGCGTATGGGCTACGCTACTCGCGGAGGGTTTGGTGGTTTCGCCTCAAAACCATCGGCGGCGGGTTTCCCTGGTTTGCGCCTCAAAACCGGGGGGCGGAGGTCCCGATGCGGACGGACGGCACGTGGCGGCATCGGGGAGATTGCTTGGAAGCAAGGCTACCGGTGAGGAGGCGCGGTGGCCGTCGGATCAAGTGAAGCTTGAGTTGGACCCTTATGCCCCTGGCTAAGTGGTGTGGCTCTTCATGTATCCAAGGGCAAAGAAGGAATGTAAAATAGACTTGCCCCTATAAATAAAGGATGAGGGTCTCCCTTCTACCTCACCTCTCCCAATTCCATTTCCTCCTTTTAGGATTTCCCTTCCTCTAGTTGTGTGTGAGAGAGAGGTCCGCAAATCTTTTGATTTGTACTCGAACCAAGCAGTGTGTGGCGCGAGCGCCTAGTCTCCGCTGTTTCCTCCGGGATTAAATCATGTGTCTCGTGATTCTTGAGTTGAATTTGTGATTTTCCCGAGATCCCTTTTTGCCTCTTGTGTTCCCAACTCGATTTCTTTGATTTGAGGCCGTTTGAGATGATTTTTCTTGCTATGGATTGATCTAGGACGTGAGTGAAGTGATTCCACCGAAGGAATTTGTCTAACTCCTCACAAGATCGAAGATCCATGGAGTTTTTCCTCTAGGTGTGCTCAAGATCCACTTTTGGGGATTTTCGTGATTTCTTCCTCCTTTCATCGAATTGAGCGATGATCTCCGGAGATAGCTCCCAACCGCATCGGGAACATGCCGTGAAATTTGGTTCCGTTGGTTTTGATTTGGAGGTGAAATCAAGTTTTGAGGACTTTTCCCGTGTTCCCGCAAGAACCGCCAAGCCGACTTGCAAACCGGCCAAGCCGACTTCGGCCGGCCAAGCCGACTTGGGTCCAAGGAAAACCGGCCATCCGGACTCTCCGGCCAAACCCGGCCAAGCCGGCCGCAGATCGGCCAAGCCGGCAGGCCAAAAACCAGCTCAGCTGGCCAGATAGCCAGCCAGGCTGGCCGGAGCTGGCCAGAGTCGGCCAGGCCGAGTTTCAAGCCGGCCAAGCCGCCTTGAGTGCCCTCAGGGCTGTTTTGGTTGCATTTTGATCATCCGGTTTCCGTTTTGCGCACTGTTTGGCTCTCCGGTTGTCTGTTTTCGTGTAGGTCGTTTCGGTGCAAAGTCTTTGTTTTCCGGCCGACCGCACTCGGAGCTTTGTTGTCTCACTTCTCCTCGATAGAAGTCGAGATTTGCGTTTGCATCGATTCGATCAAGTAGTGATCCGTGTTCCTAGGGAACATCCACCCGTCTCCAGTGGTCGTGATCACTACCGCGTTGTGTTCGGTTCTTGGTGTGTGAATCTGGGATATAGGCTCGAATTTCGAAAGGAAATTTTTGAAGCTCCCATTCACCCCCTCTCCGGTCGCTCTTACCGGTCCTTCAAAACTATTAATTTTTAGAGTATTGGATAATACTAGATATGATTTTGCAAAATACTTTAGTTTCCAAAATCCACTAGGTGTTTAGGTATAGACAACTATGGTGGTGCCCCTTGGGCTTATCTCGCATACACAAAATAAGAAGAAGAAAAAACAAGATAGTAGAGAATGCACAAGGGAGGATCAATAGAGAAACAAGTAGAAGTGATTCCAACAAAGTCTCTATATCTACCAAGCAAGTATATAGAGCATCTATTGAAGCTTGATTATCGCCCTTATAACAATATGTCCAAAAAATTATAATTAATCATGACCCTTAACCAATTATAGTTTAGGAGTCAATGGTTTTGTAAAGAAACAGGGGGCGTATATTTGAACCCAAAGTTAGCCAATCTTGAGTGTTTCAGAAAATCAGAATAGCTGGTTTCCCATTTTTCAAGACTTAGTCAAATCAACAATTGTACTTAACCACTGAGTAGGTTTCATCTAGATGATCGAAATGTATATGTGGAATGTTCAATTTGGAGTCTAGATAAGAATTATGACTTCGAAGATCCACACTTTTGGAAACTAGTCAAGCCAGTATTGACAACCTAATCTAAGCTAATAGTTCTATTGTGTAACACAAAATGTGTAAGAGTTTAACCCTAATAGGGCAAGAACTTCCCACCGTGTAGAAATATAAATTAAAGGGTCAGGGCCAATATAGGACACACAATCGGTCAAAGAACAATACAATTTACATGCTTAACCTCTCTCAAACGAGCCCTAATCTCTTCCAATATCCTATTTGCTATTCTTGTTACTTTGTCTAAACGACAATTGAAAGTGCTCTAAGCCTCTAGCTAGCTTGCCCCCTCGGGCACCCCCAAGGTGTGCTTGTCTTGACGGGGTTCCTCCCAGGTGATCTCTCTTTGGTTTTTGTTTGCCAAAACTGGTTTCAGTTGAGGTGCTATGAGGTGCACCCTTGTGAGTACACATGGACGTGCTTTGTGTAACGGCGTGTTTTATTTAGCGGCAACAAGTATGATTAATTCTTTGAAGATGAATTAGCAAACAAATAATTCTAGAAATTTTCATTCAAACATAAGCATCAATCCATCAATTCCGTACACTAATGATGATGTTCCCAAAGGAATTTTCTCTACCACACTCCATACAGTAGTACTGTAGCTAGCTAGCTTTGTGATGACTAAATTAACAAGTACTCACTACCGGAAACGCGGGCTTTGCCGAGTGTCGCAGGCTTTGCTCAGTGGCAAAGCTCGGGCACTTGGCAAAGAGGCTCTGTGCCGAGTGCCAGAAGCTACACTCGGCAAAGACTTCTTTGTCGGGTGCCTAGCGCCCGTCAAAGAGCAGCACTCGGCAGAGGGGCCCTTTACTGAGTGTCTGGCACTCGGCAAAGAGGGGCACTCGGCAAAGGGGGGCCAAGCCAAATGGCATCCGTGGCCATCCCCTTTGCCGAGTGCCCCGCCGTTAGGCACTCAGCAAGGGAGACACCTTTGCCCGAATGTCAGGCACTCGGCAAAGGCTTGCCACGTGGTAGGCTTAAAACCGGCAAGGGGGACAACCTTTGCCGAGGGCCACGCTAGCCGACACTCGGCACCGCTTTGAATTTTTCAAAAAAATAGTCTTTGCCGAGTGCATTGTTCCAAAATTCGACATGTTACTTGATCAAGTTGTTATGCTTTCATCCAGTATCATCATACGCTCATTAATTTGTGTTGATTGTACTGAGAAGGTGTCATCCACGTCTAACTCGATAATTGCCGCATGCAAATTTCTAGAATACACTTAGTGTATTGTGCATTAAGTTAATAGGAGTTGGTTGATTTCTTCTTTGATCTACTTTTACATCATGATTTTATTTTCGATTTCATGCTTAGCCATGCTTAGACTTCTATAGGAGTTGTAGGCTGTTAAAATACATCTTTCATGGTTAAAGTTGGGACAGAATGGGATTTGATGTAGTGTTTCCGATCGTGTTAGTTTTGATTTTACAACTACTCACATACCTATTTTTTGAGCCCGCACCGAGTGGCGAGATGGCAAACTGGGTGGGGTCAATCGGGAGGTAAGTGTTTTTGCCTAGTTCTAGAATGTCCCATTGTTGATATAATTGTGGGCCAGAGTCCCACTTATATCGTGTGTTTTTTCTAGTTTTATCCCAATGAAATATGAAAGAAACTCTGGTTTTTCAACGACTATATTTTGTAAACTTTTTAATGTTATCTATTTTTGTAACAAATGTGGTAATGTTGTGGGTACATGAAATAATGGAATTTTTTCTTTGGTGAAGTTGAAGTTCGATGTTTTATCATATGAAAAAATCTTTGAAAGTTAAAAGATCCTTATTATTGGGTTATATTCCTTTAAGATTCAAACCCGGTACAAATTGATTCTTTTGTTGAGTATGTGCCATGCCTTATCTCCTTGGTGTCATTTGATGACATATATCTCATTTGTTCATCTTGATTATCGCATGATCTATGGAGGCCGGGGTGCAGGGCTTATGACCATTTGTCGAACATGCTAATCTCTTGACCTTGATACTCAAATAATTGTCGAAAGTCATTAAGGATGTGAATCAATTCCCTCCCTTTTTGCTACATCCTTTATAATTGTTCCATTGCCGAATCTCCTTATAGTTTAAGCCACTTGCTAATAATCCTAGTGTGCCTTTGCTCACAAGTAATTACCTTGAAAACCGAAACCCAAACAACTTAAATCTTTTCACTTTGATTCCTTCCAACTCGACTGTATATCTCCTTGATGTTTTTGACGACATATATCTCACTTGTATATTTGGATATGTCTTCTAAGGTATCATGATTTTCTTAATTATTTTCATGCTCCTCTTTTTCTTGTTTGCTTGTTGGCCCGTAACTAAATTGCACCCCTATGATTCGCGACCACCCCACATGAGTAGATCACAATGGATGTACTTTTACTTATTGAATTTGTTCATTCTAAACAAACTTCGATGTATCAATGTTTCATGTCACATGAGCCATTATAGTCTCGGAACTTATCTTAGGAATTGAAATAAATACTGTAACCACTTTCATCTCATGGTTGTTGAACCTTGATGTCAGAACATGACACATTTCCTTTTCCATTACTTGAGTTACGAGATTTCTTTATGGGAAAGGATGTAACATCCTTTAAATTGCAACTAAAATGATTTAGAAATTTTATTAAGGCTCTAATCATCGAGTCCGAATTTTTGATGTGATGCTTTGTTTTATATATGAAATGATGCTTGTGATTGCTAATGACCGTTAGTGTAGAAATTAAATCGAGTGCTTTGTTTTGATTTACCCCTTTTTCTCTATTTCAAAATCAAAGAATTTGGGGTTGGTCCAAAAAGCAATATTGTGGGTCTTGATGAGAGCTTCAATCGGGATTTCAACCATAATTCAAAAACTACATATTTTGGAAAACTTTTTTGGAGAAAATGTTTTGAAAAGTTTTTTGTTTTGGAGTTTTTCTTCTTTAGAAAATCCAAAGCTTATTTCATTCTAGTGCCAAAATTTGATTCAAATTCAATTTTCTTTCAAAATTTGAAAATGTGCGCTGAGAAATGCAGACATCTCAAAAATCGCCCTTCGAGTTTTTTGCTATATTTTCTTAATTATTTTTGTTTCTTTGAATTTTTTCCCGCACAACTACGAAATTTCGACCAAAGACCCGCCGGAATCGCCAACACCTCAGAATTTGTCGTATTCAAAAATGGTATTCATGCCATGTTCACGAGGGAGGCCCTCGCATGACAAATAAGTAGGGAATGTTTTTAAATTATATAGAATCGTTTTCTTTTTATAAAAAATTGTTACATAAGTAAATAATCGAGTGTGATTTTGTTAGGATCGGCAATGAATTTTTCTGGAAAGATAAAAAAATAGCTTTTATCCTATTTAAAATATTGAAAGTAAGGTTTCAAGATTAGTAATGCTTTTCCGCAAACTTCCCTTTCTCTAGTCATCGCATGTGGAGGCCGTGGTAAAAAATTGAGAAAGTTTCGAGCAAGTTGTGTTGTCGGATGCCCACAACCCCACGTGGCACTCGGCAATGAATTTTTCAAAAAAATAGTCTTTGCCGAGTGCCTGACATGTCGGCACTCAGCAAAGAATTTTTCAAAAAAAAAAAAATCCTTTGCCGCACTCAGCAAAGGGTGTCGTCAGGGTGACGGCGCCCGTTACCTTTGCCGAGTGCCTGCCACGTGGCACTCGGCAAAGCCCCTTTTGCCGACCATTTCTTTGCCAAGAAGGCTTTGCCGAGAGCTGCACTCGGCAAAGGCTTTACCGACGGCAAAAGGGCCTTTGGCACTCGGCTAAGGGGCCAAATCCAGTAGTTACTTGTGTCGTACTAGTAAAAGAAGTCGTTTTGGATAAGGTTTGGGTCAAGCATTAAGAATATAAATCATCAATACTTTTCGTTGTTGAGTTTGCAAATATAAAAATTATATAAATAGTTAAACATATTTGTCGAAAAATATTTTGATACAAGTATTCATATATATCACTTTTTCGTAAATATTTTTATAAAAATAAGAGGTCAAAGTTATGCTTTGGAGACCGTGTTATTGTCCTAATAAATGATTTGAGGGAGTTATTACTCGCATCTACGTGCATACATGAACTGCAAACAATTAGCACCGGCGACAAAAACAATGCTTTGCCTTTGTTTTGTTGATTTCGGACTGTCATTGTTCAGAGTGATCCCCACATCAGTTGTTCGCTAGCAGAGAAAGATCCGGCCTGGCACCAACGACGTGTATTACGTAGACGACGCAAACAATGCCCTCTCGATCTTTCAAATACGTCTACACAGTTTACGAATCTCGTGTGGTATTTCCAGCTGAGGAAAAACAGAACAAGAGCCAAGAGGCACTACTATACACCTCCAGTGGCTATGCCTGCATTGCATGACACAACCCCGTACCCAGCTGTATACATGCATGTACACACATACACGGATGCATCCGATCCTGAGCTGCAAAAGGTCAAACTAGCAGAACTGCTTTAGTTGACTATAGTGCAGAACTGCTTTAGTACGTTGACGGCTAATTTGAAGCCTTCTTAGTTATTAGTATTGAGAAAAATTAAAACTAGCATGCCGGGCGCGCGGCAAGTACTGAGCAAGGACAGACACTTCTCATTTCCGCGAAAGAGCGGGTCTTCGATCTCTCAAGCTAGCTAGCTCAGTCCTGACCTATGCAGTCCTCCACTGTACAAGAAGCAAAGAACAAAAACCATAAATGGCAAAGCTAGTATGCGCGCGTTGGTTTTAGGTTCAAATCCTCGTAACTTAGTCCGTCCATTGTTACAAATTATAAGATGTTTTGATAATTCTAAATACACAGATCTATGCCTCTATATATGTACTTCATCCATTCTAAATTGCAGTTCACTTTAACTTTTTTTATTGTATTCATTTTGCTATGTATCTATAGTATATTATGTCTAGATTCATATGCAATTTAGAATGGAGGGAGTATTTTACATTTACATATGCATATAATACATCTGGTCTAAAAAAGTTAAAAGGTCCTACAATTTATAATGGACGGAGAGTATACATTATAAAACGTTATATTGACTCGCTCTGAATATGCATGCTGCAGAGTATATATGCAGGACACGGATCGGATATGCTGCGGTAATACTGCAAAGGCGACAGGTATCTGAAAGATACGTGTGCAGCAGTGCATCATGGGTCGTTGTTGCAGAGTTACGCACGGGATGACTTCGTCTGAAAAGTTTGGCTTTGGTATATATTTCCATGGGATGAAAACGAGTTGTATTGTTCGCCCAAGTATTCGTTTCCCATTGACGCATTGTGCATTGCATTGATAGCTAGGATCCTTCCTCTTTGTTTGCTAATTTGTCTCTATGTGTGTATGTATCCCTTGCTCGATCGGCCAACACGTGGAACCACCTTCGTGGACGTACATACTTGTTTTTGCATTACTTCGTTCATGACCATGCATGACCTGGTAATAATAAAGCAATAATTGAGCAACTAAAACTCTATCTCATGTAGCCCAACAACGAACAACAATGTGCTAGCTGGAGAACCTGCTGTCCAATTTATATGTGATTTTCTTCTCTCTTTTTTTGAAGCATATATATCTACTTTTTTCTTTTCTTCAAGCATAAGCATGTATAGCTATAATTATGACGATGGTAGATAATGAAATGGCCTAATACCTAATAATAAGCACCATATAACAATTGATGCACATGATGATGAAACTATATATATTATCTTTTTACTTCTGAGCTAGTACGTACAAGTAATCATCCAAAAATCCGTTTATATATAATTGTGAGGTTTACTTGAGCATCGTTTTGCACTCTGCAGTTAAAATTGTTTCACGAATGCGTACTGAAATGTGTGTGTCTGTCCCTGTCTAGGTATGAAAGTCTGCATGATCTCTACCAGCAGACCTTTTCTGATTTCTCACACTTGTTTGGTCATTACAAACTTCTCCTCACCTGCTTCAGTACGTTCAATCCCATGCATATACTACAGGTGGGTACTACAGCAAATGATATGGGACAGGACGGGACCCGCCAGTTTATCCAAACTGGTTAACCCTGCTGTGATTGTATATTATTACATGATACTTCCATGTAGGAAACACCGTTCCTCTCAATGATAGGACCCTGTTATCCAATCAAATCAAACCAAATATATAATATAATCATATCTCTGAAGAAAACAACACACCTGATGGACAGCGACCGCGGACCGGTATATATATGTATGTATGTATGCAGTCGCTCTTCTGATCTTAGCCACAACATTGCTTCTACGTTCGGGAACATGTGCATGTCCATCTCTTGATATATCTGCCGAATAATATAAAATTAATGTGTACTACCATAACTAGCTGCTAGCTAGTAGAGGAAATCAGACTGAAAAGTTTTGACATCAGAAAAGTCCAGGTAGCTAGCTAGCAGATATGATGGAGGACTAAGTTGCAGATGGAGGTAGATCCTCACACGTTTGGTATTTGCCTGCCGGCCAACATAACAAACTATTTTCCTTTGGAGTTTTGTATCCTGTTAGTAATTGGGGCCCCAACTAAGTCTTTTTCTGCGAAGTCCAACGGAGCCCCATGAGACTTCTGCCACTATTATTGAAGATACTAAACATTCCTGCAAATTTTATTGAAGATACCCACTTCTGCCACTATTAAAAATAAACTAACATCCACACACACTCAAATCTTAGATCGAAATTACCAACATATGCTATTCACCCTAGCTCATAGATCTTACTTCAAGCTCAACCATCGATCTTGAAATGTATGGTGCGGCAGACTAAATCTTTTATGCCATCTTATAAGTAATGAGTATACCCTAGGATAACATGAAATTCCTTAATAAAATACAGAAACAAAGTTTTAAATAACATACAATTTTGAATCAACACGTGTGTGTGTGTGGGGGGGGGGGGGGATCAAACCGATCCCCACCCACATTGATAAATTCCACATATGCCCACGGCGATGCCCCGGTTGGTGGAACAAGCACTAGCAGAGAAGGGACTTTCGAACCTCGGTTTTAGTCTCGGACATTTTTTTGGCCCGGGATAAAAAGGGTGATTTAGTCCCCTCCCAACGGCTCGCCAACAACTTTTGCAGGCTGGTGGCAGAGACCGGGAAGGTTAATCCCGGTTGGTGGCTCCAACAGGGACTAAAGGTATCATCTCTAGTCCCGGTTGGTGTTACAAACCTGGACAAAAGGTCATGCAACCTTTAGTCCCGGTTAGTATTGTAACAACTCCAATTTTGGGCTTAGCTAAATCTTGCATCTCATAAGCATGATCATCTCATAAGCATCATTTTTGCATTTTGTGGTAGCAATTGGTTGAGTGCTTGTATTAAAATGCAAATGGGGTTTTCAAACTTGTTGCTAGAAGTCATATTTATGTTGCTTTTCTCAAAATGGAGTTTTAACAAAGTTTATGGAGAAAATTATTTGGAGAAAACTTTGTTTTGACCCCAAGTCATGAAAATGACTTTAAGGGCATAAAAAGGGCAAAAACAGTTTCATTCTTTTCCAAAAATCAATTTTATATGTATTTTATTTGACCCAAATTTTCATTTTCAAATCTAGGCCGAATTAGCAAAAACTTCCTTCATGAAAGTTATTCCTCTCATTATTTGGAGAAACTTTCATTTTTGGAGTATTTTCAAATTCACCTGTATTTTTGAAAATATGGGCAGTCAAACTTCAGTTCAAGTTTTGACCAGTGGGACCCACCCGGGCCCCACCTGTCATCATCCCTCTCTCCTTCCCCCGCTCGCGACAGGCGACGCCAGCGCCGCATCGCTCGCCCGTCCCGCTCGCCTTGCCGCTCGCCGAGCACCGCCCGAATCGAGTGCCTGCGCCCGCGCGTGCGTACCCGACTGCCTGCCCTGTCCCCCACGCCGCTCTGCCCCTCCATTGCTGCGCCCTGCCGCCCCGCTGCACCATCCGTCTTGCCGCCGCGGTGCCGCACGCCGCACCCGGCCAAGCGAGCACGCCAAACGCTCCACGACGGCAACGGGCGCGACGCGAGGCACTCAAGCACCCCGCCAGCACGCCGCCCCGCTGCCCTGCTTCCCCGCTGCGACGCTGGCGCGTCCGCCATGGACGCCGCGCCAAGCCGCTCGCCCCGTGACTCCCTCTGGCGAAATTGAACGCGCCCAACGCCCTTAAAGCTCGCGCCTCACTCCCAGCTCACTTCGCCCACTCCATTTTCCTCTTTTCCCCGCGCCACAGAGAGCTCCCTCGGAGCCGCCATGGCCGCGGCCGCGCCCCGCGCCGGCTAGCCACCTTCCCACCCCGCCATTTTCCTCCCTCACCACGTCACCGTGTTCGCCTCACTCCCTAACACCTTCAACCGTCGTCAATCGAAAAGAATCGAGCCAAGGTAGGGCCAATTGGCCAGTTTCTTCTCCGCCGCGGAAGCCGAGCTCCGGCGAGCTCTTCGGCGCCGCCGTCCGCTCGCCCCGACCATAGTTTTCTTCTCCTATCGCGTGCGCTAGCTCCGACATGGCTTCGCGAAGCCCGTAGGCATAGCCAAGCGCGCCGCCGTGCCCTGCGCCGGCGGGTCGCCGTCGAGCCGCGCCATTGCCTCGCCGCCGTTCGCTCTGCCCGCTTTTCTAGTGAGCAATAGGCCCCATCTTCACCACGCCTGTGTCCGCGCCGCCGCCACGAGCACGCCGGTACCACCCGCTTCGCCAGACTCATCGCCGTCGGCGAGCTTTCGCCGGCCGACGGCGAGGTCCTGCGCCCGGCCGCCGACAGGTGGGCCCACTGACCGGGCCCCACCCGTCAGCGCCACTGGCGCGTGCGCGCCTTGGGTACGCCGCGTCGGGTGCGCGTAGCAGCGCGGCCCGCGCGTCAGTCGCAGCGGGGGATAGCCCCGGGTGCGCGTAGCAATTTAAGTGTTTTCCGGTTTTAAAAATGATTTTTCAGAAATGATGATTTAATCTTCCAAAAATCATATCTCACTCATTTTAAGTCCATTTTGGGTGATTCAAATGTCAATATTTTTCTTATGAGGAGCTTTATGCATGTAGGGTATTGGTTTATTTTTCTGAAATACTTTTCTGTACAGTATTATTTAATGCCTTTAAATGCTGATATCTTGTTAAATGCATAAATATTTATAGGTTCATCAGAAAAATGTGAATCTTGTTTTGTTGCTCTAGTTAGGAGATGCTTTATCTGTGAAAAATAATAGTTGTATATGTCATATGTAGAAAATGCCCTGTTTATTTATTGTGCTTGCTTTGCTTAGAGATTAGGAAATTCATAATTAATTATTTATGCAAGGTTTAGGCTTGATAATTTTTCTAGGGTGTTTTTATGCTTATAAGTAGCTGTTAGTCATATGAGATCTGTTGTTTGACACTTTTCACAGTACAAAGTATTTTTAGGTCTTGGTTTGTTGCTGCCTTGTCTTTTTTGTATAGGGTAAATGGTTTACTGTTTTGACTTGAAAAATTTATGGTAGGCTTCATGTTAACTAGCTAAGCTACTGTAATTTTTGTAGATTTTTCTGAGCAGTCTAGCTATAGGTTGCTGTTGTACCCCTTAGTAATCGTCATCGTTTTCCGTCGAGGTCTAGGTTAACTAGTGTCTTTACTATGATTAGTTAGGCTCTAATAGGTACAACCTGTTAGGATGATGTTGACTACCTTGTAGTACCATGATTGGCTCATCATCATACGCTTCAATTCCGTATTGTATTCCCGATACTCATACGCACCGATGCATCATACATGATTGCCGGAAGAAGTGACGCCAGTAGTTCCCGAGGAGCCGGAAGGAGAGGAGCAGCAGGGAGCAGTGCTGCAGGAGGCAGCAAAGGACGAGGACCCGGACGCTGACTTGCCTAAGTGCCCTAACCATCATCCTAGCTCCTTTGTGAAAGGCAAGCCCCGGAGCATTACTCCTACAGTTTTAAAAATGTTTTACTTGAGTCATTTATTTATTATGATGCATTAAGTTAATAGGTGTTGCTTGAAACCGTTAATGCATTATGAGTACCTTGATCCACCTGAATACTTTTACCCTATTAAGTTCAGGATCGCGCTTATGCTTAGTACTGCTTAAATAGATCGGTAAAAGACGGGTGATTGACCCTCATCCGCGAGGTAGGTGGTTACTACCCTTTGGTTGATACTATGGAGATTGGTTTAGAGAACATAACCATGTGGCCATGTTAAATCACGACTAGTCGGGGTTTGTGGTGTGTTAGACCATGGAAACTCCGGCTATGTCACTTAAAGAAATATGACTTTGTACGTCCTCGGATCATGTTGAACAATGCCTCACAGATAGCTGGAAGGATGCGATCATCCGACCGCGAAGCCTTGAGGATGTTTGGGCCGGAATTTCAGCAGAGTTGAGTGTATTGCCCACAGGCGCGGTATTAATCCCAATGGCCGGTCGCACCGGAGGTACTTGGTAGCCGGGCATGCCCTGGTGCAATCGTATTTGTTGAAATCCGCGATTCCACCCGAATAGACCAAGGTGACCGTCATTCGCTTTGGCCGGCGAGTGTGGTTTGTGTGAGGAATACCCCGCCAGCTGGTTTGCAATCGATTATAATCGCCATCGTTCCTGGACAGTGAGCACTTGACCGAGCAGCGGCACTGTCGCCAATTCATGTGAAAAGTAAGATGGTTATGTTTCTAAAGTTGTTGATGCTGGTATGCTCAACCTGGAGGATATGATAGTGTTGATTGTTCATACCCTAGAGTTGGAGTAGTATAGGTGCTAATGTAGTGATGGCAGGATCCAACTTAAAAGATGATAAGCTAGAGAGTCCTTTATCACTAAATCATTATTTAATAAGCTCATCTTTTATTGCAAGTTAAATGAGTCAGCTACCCCACTTATAAAGCCTTGCATACTCCTTGGTGTCAATTTATTTTCATTTATGACGGGTAAGTCTAGCTGAGTACCTTCTTGTACTCAGGGTTTTATTCCCTTGTTGTTGCAGATGGTGAGATGTTCTATGGCTATTGCCCGACTTGTTTCTTCCCTGCGTATGGGGATGAGTAGATCGTGGGCACGATCAATCTATCTATCGTACCTCTATGCTGTTGCTGGATTTGATGTTGGACCAGGCACTATGTTTCAACTAAGTGTGCGTTTGTGAACCAAAACTTTATTTGCTTCCGCATTTTGGATTTGAACTTGGTATTGTAATAACTATTTCGTAACTCCGATGTAATCGACTATTTGTGAACTTATGTATCACTATGAACTGTTGTATGTTGAACTCAATTCGGTCTGGGCTGTATTGTGGAAAGTTTGAAATCCTTCGTGATTTCACGGACTACCGGGTTGATATAAGCGCCATGTGCTAATTAAGTTGCTTCGGTGACTCATTAGTACATTGTGTTTATATTAATTGGTCGGTTCTGTTACAAGTATTACCAACCGGGACTAAAGGGTGACCTTTTAGTCCCAGTTAGTGTTACGAAGTGGGACTAAAGGTCTTTCACCCGGGACTAAAGGTCCTCTGTGAGTCAATTTAAAAGGACAGCGTATAGGACTCTGTCACATGTGGTGTGCAGCTGAGTTGGTAAAAGAATCTACACGCGAGGCAAGGGTCTTGGGTTCAAATCTCACGCAGAGCAAGGGAGGTATGTTGGATTTCATTATTTTTTCGTTCCAAGGATAGCCTTTAGTCCCAGTTACGGGAAACCGGGAATAAAGGCTGGACCTGGTTGCCATTTCTCTACTAGTGAAGCAGAGTTTACACAAAGATAAACAACATGGGTGAGGTTTAGATTACATATATTCATCGCAGTTCTCCATTTCCTAGCAAGCGAAGCATCCTTCCTTGGCACGCGGCAGCTCAAGTCTTGGAGCGAGGCCTTACAAGCAGAGGTGAGCCGGCCAATACTTGGGGTTAAGCCGTGAAGACGACATCATTCCTATGCTTTCAGATTTCACAGCACAACAACAGCATGAGGGGAGGCAACACCTTCTTTGTCGATGTGGGATGGTGGCTGGGAGTTTCATAGCTCAGTTGCCTTGGCGATGCTCCCTAGAGCCCAGCCAATGGACACCCAAAAAGTTTGGACAAAGGCACACTCGGAGATGATGTGATCGACTGTCTCATCTACCATCTTGCAGACCTCGCAGACCGCACTGTTGATGATTTTCTTGCGGACTAGGGTTGTGCGGCAATGTATCCTGCCTTTGGTGAGCAACTATCCAAAGAATTTCACCCACGGAGGAGCAAAGTTCTTCCAGACGAACCCATGGACGGCGTAGCCGTGGTCACCACACGCATCGACATCTTGTAGATCATCCCAGTAGGAAGCAGATGGTTGCCATCCTCGAAATAGCAAGAGCGCTTAATTATCCGGTTCCTGGCTAAAAGCGACATTGGAGGAGCTCGGAGGGAAGGGCCAACTCATGCTCAGCCTGGGAGGTGAGAGCCTGGTTCTGAACAGGCTCCGGAGGTCCGCCTGTACGACCTCCCGCACCGCGACGAGGCGGCTGTCAAAGTGGTTGTGCAAGAGTTGGATAAATTAAGATTACATGGTAACAACTATACGAGGAATTGCGTTGTAGATGAACAAAGGAGGCCGAAAGATAAGTAATTTTGGTTAGCTATAACACTTATGTCTCCTAAGACTCGTGTCTACGAGTTTGGAGAAATTAATTAAATCTCGTAATAATTGTGTTCAGAGCTAGTAATTCTTCCACTCGTAAAGCATTTTTAGAGCAACTCCAATAGTTTGGCAAAATCATTTGGCAAATTAGAATTTTTGGCAAAATCATAAAAAACCTCCTCCAACAACTTGGCAAATTGGCAAGCTTAGCAAAAAGAGGTCTTCCCGGCGCAAATATGCGCGCATGGGAGCGCTTGGCAAATGGTGATGCGCCATCTCCTCACGCGAGGAAGAGGAATCACCAAAGTGCAGACAAATGCGTCTCCACAAAAAATTAAGACATGTGGACCACTAATTTTTCAATTTGACAAGCCCAAAATAGCAAACTATTGGAGAAGGCTATTTTTTCACTTGGCAAGAAATGAGTTTTAGATCAAGAAAAACCTAGAGATTCAAGTAATGTTCAAACTGCTGTTGGAGTTGCTGTTAGCAACCCAGGAATGAAAGAGCTAGGCGACGACCGGGAAGCGCTGATATCAGAGAAAGTTGAAATATTGGTCCACAATACAAGAAAAGCTACCCTTGCTGTCCCCCCAGTAGTTAACAAGCTGGAGAGAACACCATGTCAGATTGTTCCAACCAACGGCCTGAATAATTGACCAAATGGTATATTGAAGATCGATGACGACAACTGCTGAGATGCTAGCTAGCTAGCAGACGAGCCCACGCTCACGGTCGCGCGACGACGACAGGGCAATATATACTACTCCACACATACACTGGGACGACGCTAATGGAAGTGCTCGCTAGCCTTGCGCCCTTGCCTCCCAACTCGCACTGTGGAGCTACTCCTCCCTTGCTAATGAAAAAAATTTGCAAGCTCGACCTCTCTTCTTCATGCCTTGTCCAACAGTTAATTATCACACATATAATGCTCCATAATGAAATCCATGATAACTTTCTTATCAGAAAAGTTTCTAAAAAGGCTGCGGTTCAAATTTTGTTCTATGAAGAATATTTAACCTTTCACCATAAATTCATATATAATATAGTCCCTCTGAAAAAAATACTTATTAGGTTAGTCATAATAAATTTTATAATAAATATATTTAAAAAAACAAATGATAATACTTTTTTCTATAAAGGATTTTCAATATCCGACATCCACATCCGGGGACGTACAATGCCCAATTGTTACAAAAGAGATAGAAAAACAAAAGAGAGAAAAGTCATAGTCTTATATATTGACCAGGACATATAGCAAATGATAAATGCTTCGACCCTCTATTTCATCCGAGAGGGCGTCCTTGGCTTGCTCTTGACGCCACAACTGGGTCCCAAGTGTTGCAGTGCAGGGCATGACTAGGAGTAGGTGTGCTTATGTTGATGCCTTCAAGAAGGTAAGGAGGAGGAAATTACAACGGCGCCTCCAAGGGAGAAGATGATGTTGATTGCGTCATCGCCGCCGGCCCAACACCACTTGGCAGGGTTTTCACCCGTAATTGCAAAAGCACATCCAAGCCGAACCTACATACAGCAGATGCCGGAGATGATCGGCAGGGTCTTCACCAGATGCCGCGAGGTAGCAGAAAGCAGGGGGCGACAGTGTCCTTTGATGTGTACATCGGCGTTGATTTACAGGCCGCCTGGGAGCGACGTGGTCTGTGGGAGGGCGGGTTGGACGGCTTGGAGATGGCCGGTGCCAACCCTATCATCCCCATCCGGTGCCCGAGAGTCCAGATCGACCCCCAAGCCGCCGCCAGGGAAAATGTTCCCGACCCGAGGCTAACGCCCACCCGAGTCCGCATCGCCGGAGCACCACCCGCACCGAGAAGGGGGCAGCACGGGGCAGCAGCCGGCGGATCCAGGCCTGAGAAACCCAGATCGGCCCGCCGCCGCCAAACCCCTTCACCGGTGGGGGTACGCCGGCCGCCGAGCCCGTTCATCCACCAAACGGTGGGGAGAACGGTGTCGCTGTCCGCGTCAGCCCACCGAGGCACGAGCCAGATCGGCCTTCACCAACGAGCAGGCCGTCCCACGGGGACCAGATCCGGCCACCGAAGGCCGGGGTCGGCCTCCGTCGCCGTCGTTCGCCGCCGAAGATGAGGTACGGTTGGAGGTGGGGAGGGGGGTTGGGGAGGGAGGGGGGGAAGGGTGATCGCGCCCGCACTGGGCAGAGAGCCCGCCACCGCCGTCATGGGGGCCGCGCGAGCTTCCCGAGCGGTCCCGGCGGCGGCGGGTGGGAGCGGAGGTCGGGGCGGCGCGGTGGGGAGCGGAGGTTAGATGCGGACTCGGTCCCTCTTCCGATTGCTATCTTCTATAAATACAAATGATAATATTATCTTCTATAAATTTAGACAAAGTTGAGAAAGTTCACTTAGTTCAAATCATTCTTTTTGGATGAAGCGAGTAGTTTGACAACAAAAATATATATATTGTGAAAGTATTTCTTATGATAAAACTTACTCTATCCGTCTCAAATTATAAGTTATTTAAAAAATAGAGAGCCAAAGCATCTTAATTTTTGAAAAGTAAAATCAGATCACGTCGACAATTTAGTAGTGAGAAAGGAATTCCTCAAAAAAGTGAAAGAAAAAGGAAAAGACTTTGTATTAGCCCAACACGAATATCACACTGACTTACGCGTCTTATGTTAGGGAGGTCTGTACTTTTTGAAGAGGCCCAGCTCGCTCAGCCGGCCCATGGATAAAGAAAGCCCCAGAAGAAAGACAATCAAGAATTTGCAGTGGGATTAAGAACCAGCCCATTTAGTGAGATGGGTGCATCGATCCATGGCAGCCACCTGCAGCAGTAGAGCGTTTCTTATTTCTTTCTTCTTCTTCTTCTTCTTCTTCTTCTTCTTCTTTTGTATAAATAAATAATAATGCAACGCTCCTTCGTCCCGAGCGTTGAAGTTAAAGAATGAAGACTACTGTAGCCACGAGTTAGGTGCCATCGAAAATATTAATACGAAGTGATTATTATTCTTAAATTGTGCCACTTAGTTTTCTTGGTGATGATTATTTATCTTCGCTGTCATGGTTTGATTGACGCTGCAATATATCATTATTGTTAGTACATGTATTCCTCTAGACGATTGAAAATGACGTTTGCTTGCATTGCATCGATCCTTATCGACTGATGGATGGGTGAGGGATATATTTCAAGGTCCTAGTTTTTCGATCAGCTGATTCATTTTAATTAGGGGATGTTTTGCAGGGGCTTCTTCTAAAGGGTTCCTCTAGATTGTGGCTTTTCAAAAACGGCTCTAGCTCATCTATTTTTCACTAAAAACAGGCAGCCCATCAACGTCAGCTCTGCTAGTCAAAGTAGATGGTGGTTCTAGAGGCCTGCTCTTCCAAACACCTGCGCGCTTAAGATTGAAGTGTCTAGTTTCGCGATGAAAATGGTACGGATATTTTCCGACCGTATTCGAGACCGAATTCGTTTAGAGGTGTTTTAAATCCGTCCATATGCGAGCCTAACATCCGATACCGTATCCGTATCCGAATACTCAAATCGCATATTTATGATGTCGATAACCAATCTTATCCTATCCGGCATGGTTGATATTATCCGTATTCGAATCCGAATCCGAACAGAAATATAAAAACAAACATGGTAGGAGTGATATCCGTCCGGGTCCGATCCCTTTTTCATCGCGGCTAGTTATGCACGAGAGGTGGGCCGGATAACGGTGTCTTTCCTGTAGACGTTAGAGGAGGAAGACGAACAGAAGAGAATGAATCTGGACGTCATCAAGGCATGTCGTGGCAGTTGCCATGCTCGACACGACACGCGCATGTCGTGGCTTGACAAGGCGCACATGTGCATGCCTCCACCTTCCTCGCTCCTTAATTTTACAGCAAGTACACATAACAATCATCTATGTAGGTTCAATCAACTCTTTTTAATTTTTGGAACAGAAATACCACATGATAATATATTTATTATTATTGGCCTTAGGATTTATTTTGATTGAACTGGATGTATGGCCAAGAACAATTAACCGAAAGAGTGAAGCTATACGCACACATTGATGTTGCAAGAGACATAAGGAGAAGAGGAAGATGGCATGGATCAAGTCAAAGTCAAGTGGCGTGTAAAAGTCAATTGGCGTGAAGAACCTTTGAAAACGACACACGTCTTCTGTTGCATCATTGGATTTGCTCGTTTCTATGGTGCTATATGTCACTTGGGTTGTTGGAATATGTAGGTGTTTCTCAAGAAGAAATTATGTGCATCTGAAAAAGGCCTAAACTATCTGTAATTTGGAAGGGATGTATCAGATGGAGTGTATACTATTATTACTACCGGTCAGTCGGCTTTGTCTTGCACTAGTAAGCTGACGTTAACAGATCCCACAGCAACCAGCAGGCTGCAGGGGACCTATGCGCGATATATACTTATACAATTGAGAGTATGTATATAATTGAGAGTAACATCCATCAGGAACATGATGGTAATAGATGAGAGATGCCTCGTCATCGGATCAGCATCGTAGCAGGAGCAATCAATCATGTGGGAGTTGGAGCAGAGCACGCAATGATCCGGTCCGGTGCAGCAATGAAGGAATCCCATGTGGCATGCATGGCTTGGCCAGCTAGTTGGCGTCGCATCCAGTGTCCGTCCAGGCCTCCAGGGGCTGCTCATCAGCCGCTCAAGTAGTCGCCGTCGTCGTACCGACCAGTTGCAGAACAAAACCAGAGGAGACCTCCCCCGATCCCCCATCCTGTTCCTCTATTCTTGCCCTTGCCTTGCGTTGCGTTGCGTTGCGTTGCCACATGAAAACAAGCAGCTGCTGCCTGTAGTTTCCCCCATACCATACCATACCAGGATCAGCTAAGCTGGTGGACAAGACAGAGAGACCATCCGAGAAGATCGAGCGAGCCATCTGAGTTGACGACCATCTCCCATCAGTCAGTCCATCAGCATGAGCTGCAGCTCGTCGCCGCCGCTCGAGCATCAGGACGACGGCCGGACGAGAGCCCCGGCGCTGGACCTGCTGGACGAGTACTGGTTCTTCAGCAACCCCCTCGTCACCAATAACAGCGCCAAGAAGAAGACGCCGCCGCACCTGCCTAGGTCGCCGTCCACAGCCGCAGCTTCAGGGGAGAAGGCCTCGCACTCGGCAGGGCCGCCGTCCAGGGTAGGGGGCCGGCGGCTGCTCCGGATGCCGTCGCTCCCGGCGTCTCGCGTTGGCATGACGATGGAGTTGCCGTTGCCCAACGACAAGAATGACGACGACGACAGCCTGGGACATCGGGACGGAGCTGCAGGTGCTGCTACCAGTGCCAGTGCCAGTGTCAATCAACAGCAACAGCCCCAGCGACGGCAGCAAGCAGCATCAGCAGCGGATGAGGTGGACGACGATGACCTCAACTGGAGCTCCATCTACGAGGGCGTCCTGCGGACACGGATGGCAGAGGGAGGCGCCAGGTCGGGGCTGCGCCGCGCGCCGTCCATGCCCGTCCCCTCGTCCGCGGCCGCCGACGGGCGGCGGCAGACCAAGTCGACGCCCAGCATGCCCAGGCTGCTCCGGCACTCGCACAGCACGCTGGGGAGGCACACGCCGCCCACCGCCACCACCAAGGTTTGTTCATTCTCTTCCTTCCCTAGCTAGTTGGCTTGTCATCCAATCCAGCTCCAGCTGATTCACGACTGACATGTCCAGCAGGCTGAGCAGAGGACGGTGGCCCGGTGCAGCAAGAAGCAGACGAGCAGCTCCGGCATCCAGTTCCAGGACGACAAGAAGTGGAAGAGCTCCAGCGACCTGGAGTCCATCGAGGTGCAGGGGTTCAGGGACCTTGGCTTCGTCTTCGAACAGGAGGAGCTGAGGGAGAGCCTGGCCGACGTGCTACCGGGCCTCAAGCAGCAGACCAAGACCAAGAGCCAGAGCCAGAGCACCAGCACCAGCACCAGCTTCAGCCACCGCCGGCCTTTCCTGTCGGAGGCGTGGCACCCGGTGCGGCGGCCGGCGCTGGCGAGGGCGCAGTCGGCGGCCGAGATGAAGGACCAGCTCAGGATGTGGGCGCAGGCCGTCGCGTGCAACGTGCGACAGGAGTGTTAGTTTATTTTATTTATTATTATTGCAAAGGAAAAAAGAAAACAGTGAGACAGTCGCACGACACCACAGACACGACACGCATACACCACGAGTAGCCAACATCAAAGCATATACTCCTCTCATCCACACATACAACGATATATATATGGCAATTTTGTTACTGCGGACCCTGATGGATCAACTTTTCTCTCAAATTTCATACTGGATTATGGCACAATATAGTAGTATATACATATAGCCCTATTTGTTTCGTTTCGGTCAATGGTACACTTGCTTGATCTACAGCCATGGATCCAACACAATGTAAAGATTCTATTCGTCAAGATAGAGCATGGACATTCTGCAATACATTTTTTATTCTATTCGGCCTCTAATGTGAGTGTGCCAATCGAATCAAGGATTCGAGGTTGAGGATGGGGGGCTCTGCCTGTCCAGGTCCAGGCCAGCGGCCAGCCCATGTGCACACCAGTCACCAGCAGACAAGTCCGAAAACGATGCTCGGAATCTGGCCAGTTGGGCGCCAGAAACCTAACATGCCATCCGAGAGATAAACAAAAAAAAGATCCAGTCCAGGCTGCTGCAAACACCCAGTTCCTATCCTCGGCGCTGATTGCGGCCGACGACTTAGCTTGCTGCTCTGTTTTCGTTTCTGTCAGCAGCCAACACATTCATCACATCAATCATCACCCATGCAAATGTGATGACCAACCCGCATGTCACCATTTTATTCTGGGTGCCTTGTGGTGTACTAATAACTGCCAGACATGAACACCTACGCAACCACTGGAAGCTCAAGAGAGATATATGCATTAACAAAACTAGTTGCGGAGCCAGTTCCAATGTACTAGCTTAGCTGCATACCAAGTGCTAGTGCTGCATACCAAGTTCAATTAAACAAGGCAAACATCTAATAACAAGGCAAGGGGGGCAAGGGCCACTATACAAAAACCTGGAATAGCACCGTAAACAAAAGCTATGAGCACTTCGCCGTTGCCCAGCGAATGGCACCAGAACTAGGCCCTGCTATTTCTGCTGCAGACATTGTTTGGATTACCGGGCAGAACCTTTAACATCGCCACTGGTTTTTTTCAAGATTGGACCTTGGAGAAGATACGAAGCCTTGTTTCGGGCCTGCATCAAACAACAAGCTAGCTCAAAAGACAGTGGAAAAGGGCATGTAAAAACTCACATCAACTAATTTTTTTTTCTGTACCTTTGGAGCATAAAATCTCCAGTCCGTGCACCCAATTTGTGTGGAACAGTTGCGCAGATAATTACGCCAAACATCAACGATCGCAGCCTTCTCTCTGAATGCATCACTTGAGAAGAGCAGGTTGTCCATCAATACTAGATACACATAAAGCTTGAAAAAGTCGCATTCTTTCTCCTTCACGTTGATGGATGTGACTCGCTTCAACATCTTCTCAACGTTTGCCACCTAGAACAAATATACAACACAAACAGTCACGCCACCAACCAACCAAAATGGTGCAAGGAAGCACATTTCTTAAACACAACATGAGCAGGCATTCCCATGCTTACCTTAAGGTCAAAGCTGATCTTCAGCAACTGAAGTGCAACCTGACTCCTTAGGAATTTGGTACGCTTATTCATACCAGTAATGCAGTCGACAATCCTTAAACAATTGAGATCCACTGTCACCCTGCAATGTTATGAAATTCACTTTCTTGCAGCCTCTTCTACAAAGTATCAGTATTTCATACTGTGTATGTATGCAACTTCTTGATGCTCCTCAACCCATGTAATGAGGTAGCTTAAATCATTATTATATTAGTGAGCTAATGAAATTCTTTGGTGGAATAAGTTGCAGACAAGCAATAAGTCCTACCCAGTCTTTCATGCCTAATTTAGTTACTCCCCACTTCCTGAGTTGCAAATGAATTTACTACTTTATTATAACAGATAATCAGGCATCTAAGGAAAAGTGTTACCTCTGGGCAATTGATTCAGCCACCATCACACAGCTAGTTTCCCACTCACTTGTATCAAAGTATAATATAAGTGAATTCAGGCAGTCTCCCAAAACAAGCAGCAACCCTTCAAGCCGACGGTCCAAAAAGAGGGAAATGACAATAACAAGGAGTTCTTCTGCCTCAGAAGGTGAGAAGATGGAACGCACTTTTCTGCACATTAAACAAATAGAACAATGAATTAGAGTTAACTTGGTAAGAAAATTTGAACCTTACTTAATATCACAATATCTGCCATATTTCTCAAGGATCAAATGAAGACAGAAGCAGGAATTGTTGTTACTGAATACTGAGAAATAAATAAATTATCACAGGTTATGGAACAAAGAAGAATAGCTTGAAATGTCCACTAGATTGATACAACTGGGACAATCCTAGCATTTACCAATTACAGAACATAGCGACACCTTCCATTCCTGGCCAATAACAGCATCCATGTCCAAAAAATAATGTGTGCCCTTCGATTAGAGTGCTACAGCAGCGAATCACTCTGCTGCCTTTCGGTGCTTTTAGGGAGTCTGTGACGTTGACACTGTACAAGTGGTTGCATGATTCCCACCCCATGATGGCGATGCTGATGGACATAGAGGAGCTCTGACGATAGTTTACTTTGCATGTTCTAGACTCTTGTTCCTTGCTGGTTTGAGTGGGTCAGGTTTTTAGCTCTTCTTGTATACTGGTTTCCCCAGTTGTATGACATACTGCTATTACCTTTCAATAAGAGCTGAAACTTTTCTTCTCAAAAGATTATCACATGGTGAAATACGGATGTTATTTATTGCATTGCCAATTTACAAAAAAAAAAAAAAGTACAAGCGCTACTTTGACATGGGTTACTTTACGAACAGCGTATTGTTATGCTAGGGGCTGGAAAATGTTATATTTCATAGTATTGACAGAAATAACAACATTCTTTCAGGTTAGTGGATTGAAAACTTTAGCTTTATCTGATATGTTGCTGCCATGTTGGCTATGCTGATGGGAACAACATAACTGTTCTAGAGTTGACAAACTATGGAGTCACAGAATATAGCAAGATTAATGCATATGCTTATGCCTTTCGAGATATCTGATTGGACCTGTTAACAAATATCTACGCTCTGCCTGTTCTAGCTTATCGTTTGATTGGACCAGTTACACGTATGCATACCAGAAATTTGATTAGTATCCCAGAGATTCAGTGACTATATTCGGTTTTGGGGGCCTGCTGTTTATTTGCTTGTTTGATTGACTGATTTTCGGCCCGTTGTTTATTTCCTTATTTGATTAGGTATATACAGATCAATATGTACCGCTACCAAATGGAGGACTGACGGGAGGAGAGCAACCTAGCCTAGATGCAAGATGGTGATGTCCTACTCAATCCAGTCACACAGAATACTTAATTTGCTTCGATAGACTATCTGGTCTGGGTGGTTTGGATCTTTGAATTTGCCATTGCTTTACTGGAACAGAAAGTTAAGTACTTAAGTGTGCCTAATTCTTCCTTTTTTAACCACACTACAAATTGGGATAGCAAAGTTCCTTACTGAATCTAACTCAAAGGTAACGTGCCCTGTACTGAAGGCAGAAATAAATGTTGAGTTCAGGCTTGCATTTTACAATATATATTGCACTGAACTTACATATTATTACAGGATGTTTGGCCCAGGATGTTTTTTTGGGCGATAATCCTATATGCAGATGACATGGTGAGCTCAGCTATGTCGACAATTCTAATATTTAGTCAGGTCTGGGTGACTAGTGAAATATTAATCTGGTGATTATCTGATTATTCAAGCAAGTACCAGCCAAGGTTTTTGGGTCAGCATATGAAAAGAAGAGTAGGGAATATCCTGAACAATATTCAGATTTCAGAGCATAGTCACATAAAACGGGTTCACTAACTTCTACCGTCGACCCCCACCCAGGTTTACAGGTTCATTTCGACCCGAAGTGTACAAATCTGTAGCAGATAGTGTACCACTACAACTAGTGTACCACATTCCACGACCCCGTCGACCCAGAAACTTTGTGACTATGATTCGGAGTATTCTGTAATTTGGACCAAGGAAATGAAATGGAGCAGTATTGTAGCCTGAAGATTTATTCTGTGCTTTGGTCTTCAACTAAGCATCGAGTTTCTTTGGGGCAAGGCTACCTATGCAGACGCAATTTTATCTAAAACAGCCATGGCACCAATGTTTTGCTAAACTGATTATGCCACCTAAAGAATCATACATGAATTCAGAACAATGTGACAACCAGCTACCACATGACCATCTCTTCCACTCAACAACTTGAACCATTCAAACCTTAGTATTACATGTTCTATCTTTGTCTTTATATTGCTATTTCATTCTAATACAATTATTTACCCCAGAAATCCAAATCAAATGAAGCAGCCTTACTCGCGCAAGGGCGCATTTCTAGTATTAATGCATCATAAAAAATGTCTGACAAAAACAAAGCACCAATAAAAGTATCACCCTGAACATTGTATTGTAGACAAAACTTGACAAAACAAATCACCAAAGAGAGTATACATTGAAGGTTGATTTTACAGTGGTGTCTACCATTTTAGGCTTGTGTAAGCATGCAGGCTGAAATACTTGATAAAAACATCCAGTGTGTTAAAATTTCCATACCTGATTTTGCAGCAAGCAGATACAACTCTTAACCAAGCAATGATGTTATGAGGCGGACCATTATCAGAGCTACCTGGTAATGAATTGCCATAGCCTTAATTGAAAATATGCAAGCTACTGCACAATATTTTATTCAAAATGAGCTGAATATTTCAGATTCTTCACCATTTTGATTCTTGATGAGGGTGAAAATTCCGAAATGGAGTGCATTTTATAGTAGATTATTAGCTAATTAGGGAAGGAAGAAAAACTTGTATGGAACCAACCTGCAGCGGTGCTTCCAGAGGTTAAAGCCTTGGTGCCTGGAGTATCAAATAGATACCCATAGCTCAGCATAGCACGTTTTAGAACAGAATAACTTGGAAAATACCCAAGTTTGACCAGCGGTTCACCAACCTGCAATCAGTAAAAGGAAGACCTGCTTGCTCAAGGTTCAACGAAAGAGCAAAAGGAGAATATGTTTCTATAACAATATTACCTCATCCAACGAAAGAATGCCATCCCAAAAGTTGGCTGCAGAGACTTGTAACTTCTCGTTGGATGAATGCAACACTGACATTTAGTGGCATAAGGGTACAAGATAATGAGATAATAGATCACCAGTCTAAACAGGGTATAGAAACCAATACTTACATTTGGTCAGCGTCCATGATGCTATAGAGTCTTCAACAAAACCAGATATGCAAACCAAATTCAGAAGCCATCCATCCAACAGCATGCCTTCGAGGAACACTTCTCCTACACCAAAAAAAAATGAGGGAGACACTGAAATTTACTGCAAGTGACAAAGCAAAGATCTGGAACAGGAGATGAATAGAGACAGAAGACACCCGTTAACATTGACCAACAGATATAACCATATGGCGCAGTGCAAGAAAACAAAAGGTTGAACAAATTCAAACGCTGATGAGTTTTATTTTAGTTAAAAATAAGAACATTTCATAGTGGGAAGTGTGAAGAGAACAAACCTTGATGCATCTCTAGATCAAAACCTAGATCTTGAATCGCAGAGAATGACTGCAAGAGCTGACAATTTTCAACTCCGACATTGGTAAGATTTGAGGGGGGCTTCTGTAAGGAAGAATAATTCAGTGGATGGTAATGAAAAGGGAAAGTATCAGAAGGACTGAAAATAACAAACGGAAGATAAAGTTATGGTCATTGGACCTGGCATCCAAAAATCTGTTGACCCCATGGGGGTACATCATCTCTAGCATCCATCACTTTTCCCTGCAAACTCATGAAGAAGGAGAAGAAACATCAATCAAGCAAATACAGGACCAGAACCGGTAGTAGTAGGAAGACGGTAAATCACCTTTTCCTGAACTTGCTCAAATATTTTGCAAACGACAATCTCTTTCTGTGTAGCCTTGTCATCTTCCTCACCTGAACCATATCCTCCTTTGGGGCCATGCTTAGACTTGGCGGCCTTAACCTTGAGCTTGTCCTTTTTACCGGATTGCAAGTAATCGTTTAGGAGATCATCCAAGCCGATAACCTTGCTCCTGAAAGTATTTGACATTTGGTGCGGCATGGTGATTAGACAGGTTCTCGCTACATATTACTGCATATAATCACTAGTTGCTGGATGGCAATGGCAGTTACCAATCATTCCGCGGGGCACTAAATAAAACCCTAACTAAAGCGCAGCAGCTAGACCTAGACGATGGGGGTGGGGTTGACGAACACCGCGATTGCGCCAGCCGTAGCAGCGCCGGGCACCTAAAAGCGCGGCCTCTAATCGAACGTCGACATCCGCATGCCTCCGCTCCGCCCGATGGGGAGGGGAGGGGAGGGGAGATGGATCTGTGTACGTACCTCTTGGCGGGGCGCGGGCGCGGGGCGGGGAGGAGGGGATCGTCCTCGTTCTCGAAGTCTAGGGGCTCGTCCCTCACCATCTCTGCAGGTGTCTCCTCTCCTGTGGCGGCGGCGCGACGCAGCAGCGGCGCCGGAGGGAGGGAAGAAGGGAAGGGCGGGCGACGGAAAATGGTGGCAACTTTTGCCTGTGGTGCGCGAGCGGTGCTAAAAAGGCCGCAGCCTCGGCTTGTGGGCTGGGCTGGGCCACGCCACAGTTTTTTCTTTTCTCTGGGCCAAATTAAGCTGCCTGCGCAATTTGTTTTGGTCCACCACCCCCAAAAGGCCGAGGCGGCTCAATCAGGAGCAATTCGTGTAGTGCATTGTGAGACAAGCCAATTAAATTGTCTTTACACAAATGGTTCTTTGAAGGCGTCTGCTGTCGCTTGTGGAGTTGTTGTCTCTGAAAATTATTCTATTTTTAGAGGCAGCTGGTGACAATAGCTGCCACTAAAGAACAATTTGTAGAGACGGTTAGCTTTGGAGCCGACTCTGGTAGAGATAAATGTATAGCAATGCCTATGCAGCGCGGCGGGCTTTGGAGCCGCCTTCACAATGAGCATAGCCAGTTCATTCGCCCCCTCGGGCGGTGGTGATAACGGAGGATGAGCGTCGGGGCTTTCACGGGGCAAAGGCAAGGCATCAGCGACCACCATTGATCGGGGAGAAGGTATGATGGCATCGTTTGCCGCCCAACCGAGCAAAGCACGAAAAATTTGGTGTCTTCCATCAATTAAGAGGAAGGATCCCTTGTGCTCCATGGAGGGAGTCAAAAGGCCAGCAGCACCGGCACCGGCAATGAAAGGTGCTCAGGCAACAAGAAGGTTAGATTATTTCTCCTTTTTTAGAGTTATTTGATATAGGGTTCATCAGAAGTGCATGTTCACTTCACTGGTCTTAGTTTGTTAGGGTTTTAGGATTAGACTTATGCATGTGTGCTTGCTTCACTATTCTTAGTTGTGGAATACCTACACGTTGTGTATTGCAATAATGGAATGATATAATCAAAGGTGTCATTTATTGATAACTTGCTATAACTGAACTGAAATTTGTTGATAACTTGTTATAATCATGGTAGCAGATTTTATTATGATGAATTAAATTTACTTGTATGATTGCAGATTTTTGTTGTTGTTTAGTATATGGCCTATGATGGATTTCATTTACTTATATGAACATTCATTAGATCTTCAAGAAGGTGATTTGTAAATCTAAAAGGGGCTTCATTGAGCTTGTTACACTGTTGCGCTACGCAAAGAATTTCTAGAGGAGATGACCATAAATACTTGTATGATTTGAACTAGAAACTATGTCAAAGATATATTAACACTGTCAACTAGTAATAGGATTTTTTTTTTCTTCACAATGTACAAAGCGTTTCATAAGGTACCATTTAATTTCATCAACACAGCCTAGTTTTAGTTTCACTTTAGAGCACCTTATTGTAGTACTTACAGTCTGTTATACTTAACACCATGGATCCCTTTTTCGAATATCACACCATGGATTTAGTAGCTTATGTGTGGCAAAAGGAAAACAGATCATGAAGAACTTAGATCTTAGATCTTAATTGTATATTTGGATCGGGCTTAAGCTAAGCACAAAGCGTCCCATGACACAGCAGTTGGCCTTTCTTTTATTGCTTCCATATCCACATAATTTTTCAAAGTTTAATCCAAATTACCATTGCATTATTAAACTTGCAGAAGGTAATAACACCATTTGTACTGTGACAGGCCATTCATGCTAATTTCGATCAACTCTTCAAGTCCGAGTGAGAAAAATGCACATATCTCATTAGATCCACTTGCTTTAATTTGATGGTGGTTCGTACTACATTTACTAATTATTTATGACTTGCTAATTATAGCTGAGGCCTAAATGCGACTGCATTTCTAGTTTCACACGATTTTCATTGCTTTCAAGTTAACAATATAATGTGTTTTGTTCCATAATACACAATAACTATTGTTGAGAAAGTAAGGAGAGAAGTGAAAATTTTTATGTCAAAAACAAATGCTAATCGTTCTCTCATTTTTGGTCGGGGCGGCTAGCCAAATCCGGTGTTTCGGATTGGCATGGAATCTGGGCGAAAGTCTTATCCGGCTATGTTCCGGTACGACGACGATGGCGCTACTTGCGTCATGCCCTCCTTGGAGGCGTCGTTGAAGATTCTGCTACTACTATTTGCTTTGACAGGGTTGGCCATTCCTGGTCTCCGGCGCCGCTTTGAGCTCTACATGTATCCCCCTTTTCCTTCTTCTTCTTGGTGTATGTCTCCCCTCGTTCCTTGCTCCCCTTGGGTAAAACTGGCTTGGCTGCGAGTCGTTGCCGTCGCTTTGACGAGTGTCTTCCTCTAGTGTCTCTGCTTCGTCGACGCTCTTCTCGATGGTGACATAAAATCAAATGCCGGATACTGCTGCCATTCCCTTTCACGGCTTCCTCCCCGTGGATGGCGGCACATGGGCCCGGATGTGCCGGAGGTGTCTCCATCACTCCCAAGAAGGTCGTCGTGTTCGGTGATCCCGAGCTTCCGAGTTCGTCACTGCTCTTAGCTGAGTGGTGCCGGGCACACTGGGGCACGGCTTGCGAGTCCGTCACTGCTCTTAGCTGAGTGGTGCCGGGCACAAGGGCCACGGCTTGCGAGTTCGTCACTGCTCTTAGCTGAGTGGTGCCGGGCACAAAGGGCCACGGCTTGCGAGTTTGTCACTGCTCTTAGTTGAGTGGTGTCGAGCACAAGGGCCACGGTGAAAACCGCAAGTATGCGGCTCGGCGGGTGGCGCAAGTTGACGACCGGTTGGCGTCTTTTCGGCTTCGTCTAGGATTGCCTTTGTTGTTGTATTGTGTTGTTTGTTTATGTTCCGTGTTGTATTCTCTCTCCCCCTCCATGTACTTCTTTGACCATCGTGGGTCAGTCCTTTGTAACTGGTGCTTTGCACCCCCCCTTCCACCCACCGGCTTGCCGGCATCTGTGGGAATGAAAAGTAGGTGGGGATCAATTGATCCCCCTGAAACTCCTCTAAAAAATGCAACTTATGTCTGGTGTCTCTGATGAAGTGTTCTGCATAGCATAAACCCGGATGAGCAATGACTTTTCTCTAATATTCATTTTCTTTTTTTTTTTGTAAGAAGAACAAACTTGAGTAAAAGGGGTAAAAAAAAACTGACCAATGTGCATTTCTCTGTATTATTTATTTATTTTTGCAAAAGGAACAAACTTGAGTAGAATACAGAGTATAATAAAGGGTTTTCGAAAAGGTACAAAAAAATCCTGCCTGAGGAAAATATAGGAGGTAAAAATGGTCCCGGCGGGGCTCGAACCCGCGACCTTCGGCTCATAAGACCAACGCTCTAACCAACTGAGCTACGGGACCAGCATATCCAATTTGTTTTCTAAAATGATATATGAATAAATATATAGACGAACGATTTTTTACTATTTTTTTTTACAATGAGCCCAGAAATTCATAGACCAAGAACTGCAGTGTACGAGCTAGTAAAGGATATTCTCATTGTGATGCAGATCTTGTTGTTTGTGAAATCACAAATAGAGTTAATAATTTCATAGGTTATCCACACAAAAAAAAAGCCTATTTTACATTCATCATACTATTTTTATTCGGATTGTGGGCGACTTAATGTAAATTTGAGGGTTTATTTTAAATATATCAAAGGTGGATAGTTAGAAGCAAACAAAACCCAATGGGTATGAGAACGATATTTGAATATGTGAAATCAATGGTAGAATAATGTTTTGTTCTTTTTTCTAAAAAAAATTCTTTATTTTTGTGTAGCATGCATGTTTGGGCTTCTCCAATTAGTAATAGTAGGCTCAAGAGACCACTATTAATAACACTGGAGGGGGGCACAACAAAAAACTGAAAACAAAACCGCTAGCTAGCTGTTGCAGTTCCACACATATGTACATAGACACCCCACCCTTTAGTTTTAAGTCATCATTACATTATGGGAAGGTAGGATAGAGTTAGCTAGGGGACACAAAAATTGATCCTAGTTTAATATGAAATGAAATGGAATTTATTATGTATGCATATGCATGGTTGTTGAAGCCTAGTCGTCCTAATAAGAAGAAACGGCCATGGTCCATGCAGATGCAGTGGGCAAGGTCAATCCAAGCAATTCAAGCAAAAGCAAACATACCCATGTTGACAAGGCTTCTCTTTTTCCCAAACCTCCCTCCATGTTAGTTTTCTTTTCCCAAAGTATCGTATCCCTAGCAAGGCCAAAGGGAACATAGAGAGAGATAAGTAAACAAAGCGAAATGGTTTTCTGTGGACTTTGGAAAGGAATCTTGTGTCCCTTTGGAAAGGCTGTGTCTGTGTGTGTAGAGTGAGGAAGCTGGGGCTAAGCCTAGGGGCATGCACACTGCACAGTGCAATGGTAATGCACGAGGCGGAATGGGAGAATATCCTAGGGCCTGCTAGAGTTCATACGCTAGCGTCCAAGGGATTAGCGCTAAACAAAGCTCAAAGGCAAAAAAAAAAAAAAAGGCCAATGATCACGGATCCTCTCAGCTTATAGTAGCTTTCTTTTATATAAATCTCGATCAATCAGCTAGCTGTGGAGCTGGCCGGCCGGGCTGACTAAAGTCAGCTCGCAAGCAGACGCCTTCCCACACTTCCAAATATTCACCTGCCATGCATGCATGCATATCGATCGGATCCATTCAGCTGACTGATTCTCTCACTTGAATTTCGCATCTCTCTGGCTGCGCCTGCACTGATAGTGTACTGTAGTATGTGGACTAACAAACACATGCATGTTGCCACACTGAGTCACTGACATGCATGGCTATGTGTGTGTGTATATACTCCCTGATCAATTGGTAGAGAAATTATTTGCATGCATGTTCCCTCTTTATCCATGCCTTTTCAGTTCGTAGAGAATACAATATTTGTATTTCTCCATGTAGATGTGTGTGTCCATGCATACTGCAGTACAAATACCAAACCAAAACTATGTATTGCAACTGTTCGATCATGTCATCGGTACATATTAATTGTCTTCTTATATATTCTGCTTTTCTACGCGATGAAATCGATATATATATATATACAATCCCAGTCCTAGCTAACTATTTTCTAGGGATAATTGGCTGTGGGACATGCAAAGTGCCACTCTTTGGCTGCTGGACACCGTCACTTTTAATTTTTGCTGGTGGACACTCCGGATCGTTGAACTAATGCCAGTGAACACCGCGGCTCGGTCCAAGCAGTCAACGGGGTGGAAAAAGACTTCCGGTGCCCCTGAGCCCGTTTGGTGCCCGTCGCGGGCCTGGTCTGGTTCGACAGGTTAAGACGGACCCGACCCGGCTGTTCGGTCTCCGTCTTCCCTTCCCCATCTCCTTTCTCCGTATGTCCCCAACCCGCAGCAAAGTCCGAGTTGCCCACGGCCACGGCGAGGGGAACCCATCCAGGGCGGCGGGCTGCGCTCCAGGTGGGGGACCACCGTCGCGAGGAGGAGAGGGGCGCGGGAGAGGCATGCGCACCCGCCATCGGACCTCCACGCGCGCCCACGCCACGTCGCAGGTGAGGGAGAGCGCCCATGCGCCATCGCCGGTCCGGGGAGATGGGGCCGCGTGCCGCCACGGATAGGGGAAGGGATAGGTGCGGAGGACTCGTCGAGGGCGGCCGAGGAGCGGGGCCGCGTGCTCCCGGGACCTGGCGCGGAGGGCGGAGGGCACGGAGGCGCGGCGGTGCCGTCGCCGCGAGGGCCGCGCTGCTGCAGCTCCGAGGCCGCGTCGCTGCAGCTCCGGGTCGCGACGCACTGCGCCGTCAACGGTGGGGAAGGGCACGAGGACGCAGTGGGCCGGCGCCGGTTGGGGGTCGCGCCCGGGGCCTCGCCGCCGCAACTCCGGGGCGCCGCGCCGTCGGCGGTGGTGGATGGGCGCTCGCGTCGTGGGTCGGGGAGGGACGGGGTGGGTTGGGGACATAAAGAGAAAGGAGATGGGGAGGGAAGACGGAGACCTAACGGACGGGGACGGGGGCCGTCTTAACCTGGTCCAACCGGACCAGGCCGCAACGGGCGCCAGACCCGCCCAGGGGCACCGGAGGTCATTTTTCACCGCGTTGACTGCTTGGACCGAGCCGCAGTGTTCACTGGTATTAGTTCACCGATCCGGAGTGTCCACCAGTAAAAATTGAAAGTGACGGTGTCCAGCAGCCAAAGAGTGACACTTTGCATGTCCCATAGCCAATTGTCCCTATTTTCTACGTGCAGTGCAGATCAACTCACTACCGGAATCGGCCTATTTACCGATGGCCGCAGACTTTGCCGATGGCAAAGTAGTCAGCCATCGGCAAACAGCCGGGTTTGCCGATGGCAAAGTGAGGCCATCGGCAAACCAGAGTTTGCCGACGGCCCAGCCATCGGCAAAGACTGGCCATTGGCAAAGCCATTCTTTGCCGATGGCCAGGCCATTGGTAAACTCTGGCCATCGACAAAGCCCTATTTTTGCCGACGGCCGGGCCATCGGCAAAACCCGGCCATCGGCAAAGTTGGCCCAGGGCCGACGCCGTGCCCTTTGCCGATGGCCGAGACGTCAGGCCGTCGGCAAAGGGCAGACTTTGCCGACGGCCACAGCCATCGGCAAACCCAGGCCACGTGGCTGCCTCTGGAGCTGCCGGGCCCACAGGCTTTGCCGATGGTCGGCCATCGGCAAAGCCACTTTGCCGACGGCCTTCACAGCCGTCGGCAAAGTTTGAATTTTTTTTTGATTTTTTCTTTCAATTTTTTTTCTGGTTACTTCCTACACCAAATACAACCCACTTGCAAAAATTGGGACCATTTTGAGTTTTTTTGCTATATTTTCTTAATTATTTCGTTTCTTTGTAATTTTCCGGTGACTCCAAATTTGAACTGCAGGTACATAAAATAATGGAACTTTTTGATTCGAAACATGGTATTCATGATGCTCGGAGTATGTTGAGGCCGTATCCAGGAGCTCGCATGAAATTACGACCATGTTGGCGTCGTAACATGGGGAGTCACGTGCCCGAAAAGTGTTTTAAAATTATATAAAATCCATACGAAGTCCAAAATGGACGAAACTTGACGAGTTGTGTAGGCATCGCACGCGGAGACGGTGGTAAAAATTTCAAAATGTTTCGAGCAAGTGGTGATGTCGGATGGCCAAATTTTGCCGACGGCCGAGGCCATCGGCAAAAAAAATTCAAAAAAAAATAAAAAAATCTTTGCCGATGGCCGCGCCCACGTCAGCCATCGGCAAAGCCGCCGTCAGCCTGACGGCGCGTCGGCTGACGTGGCAGCTTTGCCGATGGCCCACGTGGCCATCGGCAAACCCGGCTTATGAGGGTGCTACGCTAGCCGAAAAACAAAACTTTTCTACCTCATATCCCAGGATCTACTGCTAGTTACAGGTTACGGGATTACCACTAGACGCGCAGATGCAGCGGAAGATTACTCGATGTAGTCGAACGCGTCGCAGCAGAGCCGTGCAGTTGCGTGGTCGTCCACCAACTCCTCCCACCACTTGCGGTTCGTCCTCGTGCTCCAGATGCAGCACCTCCGAGGTATCACACACGTACGAGGGAGAAGCGATGCGCCTCTGGACTGCTAGGTTCGCGAGGAGCGAAGGCGAGAGCGTGGAGGGCGGCGGCGGCTGCCAAAAGGCGTGGATTCGGTTTGGCCGCGCCCCTCCCCTCTACTTATATAGGCGTCTCTCACGTGCTCCCGAGTTGGAGGCCCATTAGAAACCCTAAGCTTTGTCTAATTGGCTTCCAGCCTATTAAGCGTGCGACCCTATGGGTTCACGCACACATAGACATGGGCCGAATACTCCTATTTGCCCAATAGCTGACAGCGGCCTCTAGCATGGCGTGACAACTCCTATATGAACGCAAATGATCATATCAGACGAACCACCACGATCATATACAAGTTATTTCCTTGCCACATGATATTTGGTTCAACTCGTGGTTAACAGTTAACCTAAGTACGGCCATGCATTTGTTGATCCAATCACTTGAGTGATCCAGCGATATCTCTCTCATTAGAGAGGGGCAAGTCCCATCTTGATTGTCTATGTCTCATAGCATGTTTCTCGACAAACCCGAAGACGTCCTTTATAACTACCCAGTGACGGAGTAGCGTTTGTCAGTCCCTAAGCAAGTCGATACACATCTCGAGCACATACAACAATCTCAGGTCGAAGGACATAACGTATATGATGTGTATAGAGACAATCTCATGTCGGGTTTGTCGGTGTTTCGTACCCCGGGGGGTATTACACCAACGAGTAAATTTCTATGCGTGCTCCCTAATCCGGATGGTGATGCAAGACGGACACAAGCGTTTATCCTGGTTCAGGCAAAGAATGCCCTACGTCCAGCCGAGGGATGAGTTTGTATTATCTTGCACCGGGGTGCTTGTACAGGGGTGAGTACAAGGTAGTCCTGAGACTTAGTGAGTGTGAGTGAAGGTCCGAAAAACCGTCCCCTAGACTAGGCCCTGGCGTCCCCTTTTATAGGACAAGAGGGGGCTCAGGCGTACAGAGTAGATAGGGCTGGCGTGGCGTGACGCCGAGCTACATGCACCGTGTCGAGTCGCCGAAACCGTAGACTCTCTCCGGTCCGGTTCGAGCTCGTAGCGGCATGGCCAACGATGGCCCGCCGGTCCTTCTCGATCGTGGTCTCGACGTAGTCGAGGTATGGCGGCGCCGTCGTAGTCGAGGTATGGCGCGTCGTAGTCGAGGTATGGCGCGTCGTAGTCGAGGTATGGGCGCGCGTCGTAGTCGAGGTATGGCGCGTCGTAGTCGAGCACGTGCGCCGGGAACCCCGCAGTATGGTCGACGAGGTGGGAAAAACGGAACACCGTGCGTCCCTTGTTCAGGTTGCGCCCGTCACCATTCCTCGAGTGGTTGGTAGCCGCCTCGAGGGGGGGTGATCCGAGCGACGGGACGGGACGACGTAGTTGGTGGCACAGAGTGTTGACGACGGCGTCAGGAGGGAATGCCGCTCGCGCCACAGTACTCGACGTGGTGCAATAGTGTTGCCTGGCATGCCTATATCCCGGGTATGGGCAGCGGAATAGGAGAAGTGACCGGTGTTCTTCTCTCCATGCCGCGCACTGTAGCCATGGGGTTAGGCGGAGCAAGCATACTTCCCACTATTACATATACCTGCAGCCATGTGCGTGTCTTGGATAGGTAATGTTTGTGGGCGGACTCGGGAAGGCGCTCGCTCGAGCGTTCTCCGTCCCGCTCGAGCGATCGCTCGCTCGGCGGTTTACGCCATCGTCTCGGCGGTCGTACGCTCGAGCGGTTTCCGTATTTCTCGAGCGGGTGAGCGGCCGTTGCTTGAGCCAGCAGGTTTCTGAGGCCTTGCGGGCCTGGTAGTGGGCCGGCCTAGTGTGAGGAGGATTGGGGTTTCTCTGGTTAATTCTTGGGAGATTTAGAGGTAAGATGGATTGGGTTATTTTCCTCTAATGTACCGATTTAGGACCCCTAATCTAGGTACCCGACAAGAGCCCCGAGCCCTTGTTTGATTGTGAAACTTCAAACAAGGGATCATGAAGTGGAGTTGAAGTACCTAGAATTGGGATTATTGTCGGTATTTCGAGGAGTTATTTCGTCCTTTCTCCGTGGGGCGCGCGGCGTCCCCGCGGGGTAGCTCGAGGCCCCGAGAGGAATGAGGCATTCCTCCGGGGGCTTTGAGATGAACGATTTTGGGCAAGAGTATTATTAATTGGAGTTGTGGCATCTCGAGGCGAGAAGATTTGTTCAACCGTTCGAGCCCCGAGTTTTTCCCGCTCCTCCCGTGTCGAGGAGGTTGTTTGTGTGACTCGAGCTCCCGAGCCCCGAATGGCCGAGCCGGAGTCGTGATCCGGTCGCCGGATCTCTTGGATCGGATCCAAGTGGCGTGAGGTCGACACTACTCGCGATCGAGCGAGCGCCATACCCTCCGTGAGCCGATGGCGGGTAGTCCAAGTGAGAGCTCGTCTCCTTTCGAGGGGAGACGGCCGTGGCCCGGGGCGCTCTCATTGAAGCCGGGCTCTTAGTTTCCGGAGGACCGGTCCCGTTCGAGGGGGCCGGCGGCTCGAGTGCCTCCGTCGGCGGGATCTCTTAGATACATAGTGCCCCGCCTTGGACACGCCATCCGGGTTCGAGGGTTCGTTCTCGAGCGGAACCTTTCGAGGGTTCCTTCCCATGGGCGCCCTAACTCGGTGTGCTCGAGGGCGGCCGTTCGAACCCGTCCGTGGGTCGGCCTCCGCTCCTCGAGACTTACTTGTGGGACCGAAGTCCCCGGGTTTCTAACCGTGTAAGGGACCGTCCGTCGAGACGTCCCGTCATTGCGCTCATTTGATGCGCGTTTGTCCGTTACAAGCGGCGCGCCTTTTTAGGTGGAAACCGGCGTATCGTGGTGATCGTGGCGACGGTTCCGCTCCACCTCGCGTCGTGTGCGCCTAAAAAAGTAGGTGACGGTTTGTCAGGGCATTTAATGCGGTTACCGTTTTTCGTCGAGTCCGCCGGGTGCGCGCGGCCGTTGGATGGCGAAATCTGGGCCGTTGAACGTGGTTCACGCGGATCATCTTGGGCTCTATAAATATGGAGGAGCAGGCTCCTGGTTCTTCTTCCCCGCAATCTTGCCTTCCTCGCCGCCTACGCCAGCAGTTGTGCTCTGTCTTAGATCCAATCTGCCGCCGCCGTCTTCCGCAATCGCCGTTGCCGCCACCGCCCGTGACCGCCACGCCATTCTAGCCCGTGACCGCTTCGTTTCTCGCGCCACCGCTCCCGGGCGCCACCGCTGCGTTGCGTTGCGCCGCCGCCGTTGCTCTCCCCGTTCCACTCCCGTCATGTCATGGGGAGGTCATCCAAGAAGACGGGCCGAGCTCCGGCCGGGCGGCGCGGTAAAGGCAAGGGCAAGGGCAAGGGCAAGGGTGCCGCCAAGCCTTCGTGCCGGTGGTGACGGCGGACGCGCTCCCGTGGCCTCGGTCTACGGTGACCGAGGGAATGCTTTGCTCAATCCCGGTGAACGGCGGATTACTTCCGCCTAATCCGGCGGAGGGTTACCAGAGTGGAGGGTGCCGGACGACGGCGACCTCGAGCCCAACCCCCGCAGGGCTACATTCCCGAGCTTCATCGGGTTCCACCGGCGGGGACTTGGTGCGCGGCCGAGCCGCTTCATGCGGGCGCTCCCCACCATTTCGGGGTCGAGCTCCGGCATTTCAACCCCAATTCCATCTCGCTCGCGGCTACCTATGCCGCCGTGTGCGAGGGATATTTGGGGATGGCGCCGCAGTGGGACTGTTCACCCACGTCTTCAAGGCGACGCTTTTCACCAAGGCGGTGAAGAGCAAGAAGGCCGCCGACGACGACGGTGGTGATGATGACGAGGAGGAGGAGGAGAACGAGGAGGACAATGAGGAAGAGGAGGAGGAGAAGGAGAAGGAGGAGGAGGTGCAGCCGAAGATCCGCCGCTATGTTCGAGCGGGTTCCCGCTCGCTCGGGGTGAAGAGGAAGGAATGCTTTGGTTGTCCGGCACGTGGTCGTCGAACAACGCCAACCGGGATCGAGAATGGTTCTACCTCCGCAACGAGGGGGCCTCTTCCCGGAATATACCGGTGCGGTGCTAACCGAGCCCGGCTTCAAGCGGGCGCATGGCCGGCCCGGCGGCGCGCCAGCCCCGTATGAACTCTTTGCTCGACGCCATCTCGAGCTCGCGCAACCGGAGGTCCGGCAACTTCTTCCTCAACATCGCGCATGTGGTGGCCGAGTTCCACGGCCCGCCGGGTGCTTCCGCTCGCCGAGCGTCCGCGCGGCTCGACCGGATGACGGAGAACGCCGACCTGCGGCGCTTGCGGTAGCCCGGGATGTCCGACGAGCCTCTCCCGGTCGCTACGATCGTGGCTCGGGTGCGCGACGCGATCGACGGGGGAGGAACTTTGGCGAGAACCAAGTCGGCCTCTTCCGCATGCGCCGGAGTACAACCTCGCTCGGCTTCGTAAGTTTTCTCGAGATCCTCTTTTCGTCGTTTCTTTTACTTGAGCAATTCTTATCGAGGCCTCGCTCTTTTGTCCGAACATCAACGACCACGCGGAGTCGAGGCCTCCGGTGAAGGAGGACGCGCCCGACCGCGAGGTAAGACGCTTGAGGGGTGAGCGAGCACATACCGCCGTGGTCTCGAGGAGGGAGGAGAAGGCGCGAAAGCCCTTGCGCTAGAGGAGAAGGAGAAGCGCAAGGCTAGGCGCCGCCGGAACGTGAAATACGCCCGGGCGGCGGACCCGACCGACCGGACCCCCGGTCTCGAGTCGTCCGATGAGGACGAGGAGGAAGATGACGATGACGACGATGACGAGGCGACCGTCAGTGATGACGCCGTCGTCGCTCAAGCCCCGACGCTTGCTCGCTCGCGTGCGAGGAGCCAACGTTGGCGCCAGGCCTTCTGCGCGACGACTCGTCGCTCGTTCGAGCGGGTCAGCAGGAGGGGTCGTCGAGCCGCGGTGCTCGAGCGCCGTCGTCGGCCCAAGCAGGGCAACGGGGTGGGGCGTCCCAATACTCCAGCCGCCGCACTCGCTCGTCGTCGCCGGCTCAAGCAGGGCGGCGGGAGGAGTCGCCCCGTCCTTCTAGCCATGGCGGGCGGGCGCGTCTCTCCGCGCGGGCAGCGCGTCTCCGACGCGGCGGGAATCTTCCTCCCACCACCGTTCCTCTTCAACGGGCGCGCACACCCGGCAGCAGGAGGCCGCAAATGTGCGCACTTCATCTTTCGCACGATCCGGCGAGCAGCGCCGGGCTCCTCTAGCGACCGCCGGCGGAGCGGATCCCGACTCGCGGGTCCCGGGATCCGGTGAGGACGCCGTGCCCGAGCCGCCAAAGGAGTCGGCTAAAACGGGAGCGGCCGCCGGGGTCTCGAAGCCCTCGAGCGGCACAAGCGGCGGGCTCGAGGCCCCCAAGTCCTCGAGTGACTCGAGGGGGCAAGCGAGGCTCGGAAGCCCCGAGCGCTCCGAGCAAGCCAAGCGGCTTGAGCGGCGCTACTCCGACCGCAAGGTAAGTCTCCCGGTCGACCTACTCCCTAATGCATTGTTTTGTTTGTGTGCGAGTATTTTGTCACAATGATTTTTTGTTTTTCTCTTTCTTCCGGGACTAAGCGTTCCCTGCAGTCCTTGCCATCCCTCCCTTCCATGGTGCCTACTAAGAGGCTGAGGACCACGGGAGGGTCGAGCGGCACCCCGTCGATGCCAGGTGGAGTGACTCTCCCTCCCTCTACTCCCATTTGGTTAGAGCGGGCCAAGGATGCGCTCAAGCGCGCGCGGTCCCGATGGCGGCCGCATCCGTGTAGGTGCCGGGGTCGTGGCCAAGGCAAGCGGAGGAGAAGGACGCTCCCACCACCACGGCCTTGACCGCCGTCCCGCTCGAGACCCCGGCATCGTCAGCGCCCAGGTGACGCGGCGGCGGGCGAGCAAAGGGCAATGGTGTCGAGCCGGCGACGGGGGCCGGATCGGAGCAGCGGCCCATCGCGCTCGAGGAGGGTCCGGGCTCGGGCGCCCAATCTTCCCGGGCGGTCGGCTGCGCCGCTCGAGGAGGAGCGCGGGGAGAAGGAGGGGGAGGAGACGCCCGCGGCCCGCCGACCGGCCCGTGGGAGATGTGGAGATGCGGGAGGCGGGACCGGTGCTCGAGCTTCGCCGAGCCGGGCCTCAACCCTCCTCGGGACATGGAGGTCGAGTCCTCACCGGGCAACGGGTTGAGGAGGGTGAGGCCCAGCCGCCGCTCGAGAGGATGCGCTCGAGGAGCACCCCGCCGCCACACCGGAGGGTGAGAAGGCGGAGGAGCCGGTGGCGCGGCAGGTGGGACCGGTGGTGCGGCCCCGCGCCGCCGCCCGGCATCGAGGAGATCCGGCCGCAAGTGGAGCGGCGGGCCGAGCAAGAGGAGCGCGGGCTGGAGGTGGGGGCGAAGTGGGAGCCGCCCGCCGCCGCCGTAGGCGGCGATGAGCACCGGGGGCGGCGATCAAAGGGAGGAGCGACACGAGGAGCACCGCCCGGCGCCACATCGGCGCCGCCGCACGGCCCGCGGTTGGGGGAGGTCGTGGTGCCTCACCTTGTGCCCGACTCGACGACGGGCGAGGTGGAGTTCACCGTTATGTCCGAGGCCGACCACCGGGAGGAGGCCCGGAGAGGAGGCAGACGGCGGCAGCCATCGTTGACGGCCATATGCGGTCGGTAGGTCTCGGACCCGTTGAGCCCTCCGATGCCTCTATTGAAGAACGGAGGAGGTTTGAGGCGCGGGTGCTCGCCCGGGAGGCGTCCTCTTCCCGTGGCCTCGCCGCAACGTCCGACCGCCCGGGCCGAGCGGGTGGTGACGGCGGGCGTCGATTTGGAGGCGGTGAGGAGACTCCACTCCTCCGTCGACAAGGAGATGCGGGAGGAATTCCCTTTGTGGGAAAGGCCGCCGCCGGTGCTCCCCGACCCTCTCGACCACGAGGCTCTGCGATCGTGATGAACGATCGAGGGAGCTCGAGGCGCATATGGAGGCCGAGGAGCGCCGCGTCGTGGCTTGAACACGCCCGAAGGCCGCTCGTCGCTCGTCTCCGAGGACTCCGCCCGGCTTTCTTCGTAAGTACCTTCGAGCACGACCCCCTTTTATTTGTGTTTGACTTATCGCTACTTGTATTTGACTTTTCCTCTCTCGTGGCTTAGACGGCGCAAAGCCGTTCATACGCCAAGTCGGTTCACATCCGCGCTCTCGTGAGAGTGAGGACGAGATCCGGCGGTATGTGCGCTTGGGGCGGGATGCCGAGGCGTAGCCGCACCGTCCGCACGGCTTCTTCGAGAGGCCAACGCCGCCCGGACGCCGCCAAGGAGGATGCCAAGAAAGCCCACGACGAACTCGCTCGAGTGGCGCAGGAGGCCGGCGGGCCGCAGCGCGGAGGCGGGTGAAGCTCGCTCGGGCGCGCGCAGAGGCCGAGACCGCTCGTCGGAATTATGCGCAGCCGCATGCGGCGTTCGAGCCGCGGGGCGGGACGCGGCTACCGCGCCGCGGGCTACAAGGCCAAGCGGCGGGACATGGAGCGGCCCGGAAGGAGAAGGCCGGCGTCGAGGCTTACGTGAAGGAGCCGCAGCAACGGTCACCCGGGTGGCTGCCGAAAAAGAGGCCCTTGCTAGCGCGCTCGAAGCGGAGAAAGAGCGGGCGAGCGGTCTCCAAACGGAAGCGGTCAATCTCCGTCTAGAGATGACGACGAAAGACCTCGCAATCCGGGCGCCGGCGGGGCTTATGAGGAGCCGCGCGTGGAGAAACACGACGTCGAGCGCGTCCTCCAGAGAAAAGAGGGTGAACTTACGCGGGCGCTCGATCGTGAGCAAAGGCTCTCGACCCGCTGCACTGGTGAGTGCTCGAGTCTTTTAGTCCTTTTTTGTGCGTGACTTATACGGGTTGCTCGAGTACCTGATTAAGTACTTGATTCTTGTCATCTTTTTCAGGTTTGGAGGCGGACCTGGCGGGTGCGCGTGAGGACGCAAGGCTGACCCAGGTGTTGCTTGATGGCGCGGTTTCGTCCAAGGCCCGCATCACCGGCGCCATCGACACCCTCAGCGCCAACCGGGGCTTCGCGCCGTGGTGGACGTCGGGGGCCGACGCCGGCCGTGGGTACGCCAACCGAGTCGTCGAGTTCGGCGCTTCTGCGGGGCCGTGTCCGAGATGCCCTCGTCTTCGGCGTGCGCCGGACGATGGCTATCTTCTACTCGGGGTTCGGCGTCTCGAGGGAGGAGGCCGGACCGGGATGGAGGCCGTGGCGGCGCGGCTTTGCCTACGTCGAGGGCGAGCAAGAAGGAGGGGTCAACCCCGGATCGAGCGGCTCAAGGCCGAGGCCGAAGAACCGGCGCCCGTCTTGGAGGTGATCTGCTGCATGAAGTCCTCCCGCCCGGGCGTAGAGTAGATTCCAACCGGCTGCGAGCCGTAATCCTGGGCAACAAGGCCCTTGTAAGAAAACAAGTATTTTTGGTTATGGGAGTGGCCCAAGTGGCCTTGAACCGTCATACTCGGACGTTTATAATCGTTAATCGTTATGCTCTAGTTTTCTCCTTGCGCTTGATGTCATTTTCCACTTCCGCCTTTACTTTGTTTTAGCTAAGCGTTGGCGCCGTGCTCGGACCGTTTCGAGAGGGGATGAGTTAAGGTGCCGTAGCTCGGAAGCGTGGGAAGCCTTGTGCTCGATCGCCCGGCTCGACGAGCTCGAGGTAACGCAAATACTTAGCTTTCGAGAAGTTTCGAGGCGAGGAGGGGAAAGATTACGTCGAGCACCGTTTCGAAAAAACTAGGGCGTTTTTCGAGGACTTCGGGGGGTCCCCCGGTCTAGCCTCGAGGGGGCTTGACTTTGTGGAAACAAAGTCGAGCCCACCTAGCGTATGAACAAAAAGTAAGAAATTGACTTATTTACTCATACGAGCGCTAAAATTTTAAGCGAAAATATGTACAAGGCATCGAGGCCTAGGAGAAAAAGCGACGTAGCGTTCGATGTTCCACGCGTTGGTGAGGGTCGAGCCTTTTCCGTCGGCTAACTTGTACGTCCTGGTTTCAACACTTTGACCACGATGAACGGACCTTCCCGGGGAGGAGTCGGCTTGTGGCGCCCTTGTTATCTTGGCGTCGACGGAGCACGAGATCGCCGACGTTGAAATCCTCTTGCGCACATTCTTTTCGTGATATTGCCGTAGCTTCGTTGGTAGCGCGCAGTGTAGGAGCGCCGTGTCTCGAGCTTCTTCGGCTTGGTCGATGGCGTTTGCCGGTCTTTCCAGATTTGTACGCTCGTTGTAGGCCCGAGTCGAGGGGACCCGTATTCGAGGTCGGTGGGGAGGACGGCCTCGGACCCATAGACCAAGAAGAACGGGGTGAACCCGGTGGCTCGACTCTCGTCGTCCGCAAACTCCACGGGACGGATGGGAGTTCGGTCACCCACTTGTTGCCGTGTTTGTTCAAGCGTTGGAAAATCCTTGGCTTTAGACCTTGCAAGATCATGCCATTTGCGCGCTCGACTTGGCCGTTAGTTCGAGGGTAGGCGGCGCCGACCCGGTTCACACGGATGTGGTTCCGATCGCGAAGTCCAAGAACTTTTTGCCTGTGAACTGGGTGCCATTGTCGGTAATGATGATGTTAGGGACTCCGAAGCGATGGATGATGTCGGTGAAGAACTCGACCGCTCGCTCCGAGCGGATGTTAGTGATGGGCTTGGCCTCGATCCACTTGGTAAACTTATCGATGGCCACGAGCAAGTGGGTGTGGCCTCCCGTCGTCTTTTTGAGGGGTCCGACCAGATCGAGCCCCCAGACCGCAAACGGCCATGTGAGGGGGATCATCTGGAGCGCGTGTGCTGGAAGATGTGTTTGCTTGGCGTAGAATTGGCATCCTTCACACGCTCGAACAAGCTTGATGGCGTCAACGGTTGCGGTGGGCCGTAAAAGCCTCGCCGGAAGCGTTCCCGACAAGGGCTCTTGGCGCGGCGTGGTGACCACAAGCTCCGAGTGCATGTCTCGAGTAGCTTCTGCCTTCCTCGATCGAGATGCACCGTTGGAGTACGCCGGTTGGGCTCCGGCGATAGAGCTCTCGTCGTCTCCGTAAAGGACGTAAGTTTTGGCTCGACGAGCTAGTCGTCTCGCCTCGTTCGATCCTCGCGGCTCCTCGAATGAGATACTCGAGGAATGGTGCACGCCGGTCGGTTGGCGGGCTCGTAGCCGGTCGATCTCCATGACCGTGGCCCCGTCGAAGGGGGCTCAGCTGGTCCTGCCCCGGCCCCCGAGTCCCACTTTACGGATGGCTCATGGAGGTCTTTCGAGAAGACGTCTGGTGGTAGCGGCGCTCGAGATGAAGCGATTTTGGCCAGCTCGTCTGCAGCCTCATTGAAGCGCCTTGGGATGTGGTTGAGCTCGAGACCATGGAACCGGCTTCCAACTTGCGCACCTCACTGCAGTATGCGTCCATTTTTCGTCATGGCAGCTCGAGGCTTTCATTACTTGGTCGATGACAAGCCGCTGCGAGTCGCCCGAGCATCGAGGCGTCGGACCCCAAGCTCGATGGCAATGCGCAACCCATTAACGAGCGCCTCATACTCGCCATGTTGTTCGAGGCGGCAAAGTGGATGCGTACTACGTAGCGCATGTGTACTCCGAGAGGTGAGATGAAGAGCAAGCCCGCGCCGCTCCTGTCTTCATAAGTGACCCGTCGAAGTACATGGTCCATAGCTCGGCGGATCCGGGACCGAGGGAGTTGGACGTCGGTCCACTCGGCGACAAAGTCGGCCAAAGACACGAGATTTGATAGCCTTTCGTGGGGCGTACGTGATGGTCTCGCCCATGAGCTCGACCGACCACTTGGCGATTCGACCCACGACTTCCCGGTTCGGATAATTTCCCCAAGTGGGAATGATGTTACCACCGTCACTTAGGGTGGCTAAGAAAGTAGTCTTGGAGTTTTCGACGGGTGAGTACGATTGCATAGAGCAGCTTTTGGATATGGGGGTATCGAACCTTGGCGTCCGAGAGCACCTCACCGATGAAATACACCGGCCGCCGGACGGGGAGCGCGTGCCCTCTTCCTCGCCTCTCGACCACTATGACCGTGCTGACCACCTGAGTGGTTGCGGCAACATAGAGGAGGAGGGATTCGGCGGGTAGACTGTCTCGAGCCGGTCGAGGCGGCACGAGCACCGGAGGAGATGTGAGCATGCTCTTCGGTTTCGAGAGGGCCTCCTCGCCTCGGGCGTCCACGTGAAGTGCTCGGATTTTCGAGGAGCCGGTACTGCAGAGGCAAAGCTTTTTCTCCCGAGACGCGCAATGAACCGACCGAGTGCGGCTAAGCATCCGGTGATCTTTTGTACCCCTTTTAGGTCTCGAATCGGCCCCATTCTCATGATGGCCGCGACCTTCTCGGGATTGGCCTCGATGCCGCGGCGGGGAGACGATATACCCTAACAACATGCCTCGAGGCACGCCGAAGACACACTTCTCGGGATTCAACTTGATGTTCTTAGCCGGAGGCATCCAAACGTCAACTTGAGGTCCTCGACAAGGTTTTCTACTTTTCGAGTCTTGACAACGATGTCATCGACGTAGGCCTCGACGGTCTCTCCTATGTGTTTTTCGAAGACATGGAGCATGCGGCACCGGGGTATGTTGCCCGGCGTTTCGAAGGCCGAAAGGCATTGTGACATAACAATACATGCCCATGGGGGTGATGAATGAAGTCGCGAGCTGGTCGGACTCCTTCATTTTGATTTGGTGGTAGCCGAGTAGGCGTCGAGGAAAGAAAGTACTTCACAACCCGAGTGGAATCAACGATTTGATCTATTCGAGGTAAAGGAAATGGGACTTTGGGACATGCTTTATTTAAACTAGTGTAATCTACACACATCCTCATTTTCCCATTCTTTTTCTCTACTAATACGGGATTAGCTAACCACTCGGGATGATGTACCTCCTTGACGAATCCGGCCTTCTCGAGCTTCTCGACCTCTTCGCGGATGATCCTACGCTTCTCCTCGTCGAAGCGGCGCAGGCGTTGCTTGACAGGTCTTGAACCGGGACGGATCTCCAAGGCGTGCTCGGCGACATCCCTCGGTATGCCAGGCATGTCCGAGGGACTCCACGCAAACATGTCAGCGTTTGCGCGGAGAAAATCGACGAGCACTGCTTCCTATTTGCTGTTAAGGGAGGCGCCGATGACCAGCGTCTTTTCCCCCGAGGAGCTTGGATCGAGCGGAATCTTCTTGGTGTCGTTGGCGGGGTCAAAGTTGCCAGCCTGTCGCTTGGGTGTTGGAGGAGAGGCTCCAGCCGCCATGTGATCGAGCATCATGGCTAGGTCTTCAGATGTTCCCAGCACGTTCATCAGTGATTCCCCGTTCTCGACGCACTCCACATCGCAGTGGTAGGCGTGTTCGTACGTGGAACTGACAGTGATGACTCCTTTCGGTCCCGGCATTTTGAGCTTGAGGTAGGCATAGCTGGGGATCGCCATGAACCTTGTGTAGCACGGCCTGCCCAGGATAGCGTGGTACGTCCCCTCGAAACTGGGTACGTCGAAAGTTAAGACCTCTCGACGAAAGTTCGAGCGTGTCCCAAAGACGACGGGGAGGTCGATGCGGCCGATCGTGAGCGCTTTCTTGCCAGGGACCACCCCGTGGAAGCCCCCGGCGCTCGGCTGGAGATCAGCTCTAGTGAGGCCGAGCAACGTGAGGGTCTCCATGTAGATGATGTTGAGGCCGCTACCTCCATCCATGAGTACCTTGGTGAAGCGGGCGTTGAGGATGATCGGCGCGACGACGAGAGGGTACGAGCCGGGATTGGTGACATGGTCCGGATGGTCATCACGGTCGAACGTGATGGGAGCATCCGACCGGTCGAGGAATTGAGGCGTGGCGGGTTTTATGGCGAAAACCTCCCCGCGCTCGGCCTTCCGCTCTCGGCGTGTCATCTGGGTGGTCGGGCCGCCGTAGATCATGTAGCACTCGGTGATGGGCGGATACCCACCGTCGTCGTCGTCGTTGGCTCGATCCTCGTCACCCTTATCCTTCTTGCCATCGTCCTTGTCAATGCCAAGCTTCTTGAAGTAACCTCGAAGCATACGGCGGTCTTCGAGGTTATGCTTGACCGGCTCCTTGTGGTAGGGGCACGGCCGCTTCAAGCATCTTGTCGAAAACGCCCCATCCGGAGGGTCTAGGCTTTTGCGCTCGGGCCGCGGCAACCTCGTCTTCCACGACCGCGCGCTTGCCTTGCTGATTGCCTTTCTTCTTCTTCCCGCTCTTCTTCTGGTCCTTGCTCGAGCCCTCACCGCCTCCTGGGGACGGCGCGGGCTTGTTCCCAGCCCCACCAAAGGCCCCCACGGCCTCGTCACCGGCAGCGTAGTCAGCGACGACGTCCATGAGCTCGTTCACCGTCTTTGGGCGGTTGCGCCCGAGCTCTCGCACGAGCTCTTTGCACGTGGTGCCTGAGACAAACGCCAAGATGACGTCGTGGTCTGGGATGTGCGGCAGCTCGGTGCGCAATTTGGAGAAACGTCGAGCAAAATCCCGGAGAGATTCCGTGGCATTTTGTTTGCGATTACGGAGATCCCACGAGTTGCGGGTCGGACGTACGTGCCTTTGAAGTTCCCTTCGAAAATCTGGACTAGGTCGGCCCAATCGTGGATCGATGGGGGGAGCTCCTCGAGCCACCGTCGAGCGGTGTCGAGAGAAACAATGGGGAGCCGGCGTATGATTGCCTTATCCTCTCGAGCCCTCCCTGGCGGGCCGGCCGGAAGTCGGCCGGCCCGGAGTTCGCTTGGTCTCCCGTTGTACTTGACCACGCCGTGGGGGTCGAAACGGGTTTGGCAACGGTGTGTTGCGGATAGCTCGACCGAAGACTCGAGGGCTGGTGGCTCGAGAGTCCGCGATCTTCGTCGCCGTCGTAGCGTCCCCCTCGATGGGCCTTGTAGCCACGGTCCTCGGCACCCGCAGCCTTGCGTCGTCGGTTGTCGTTGATGTCATGACGCGCATCTTGAAGCGCGCGGTTGTCGAGGATGCGTTCTCGAGCGGGTGCTCTACCACCTCGAGGGGGTGCCTCGGTGGACGGAACCCTCCCGCTCGTGTCGTGGTTGTTCTCGGGGCTACCTCACGCCTGTCTCGAGGCCGAGCTCTCGGCCCGCCGGACGGCCGCGACTTGGAGGAGCCCTTGGATCTCATCTCGTATCCGTAATGCGTGCGGATTCGAGGGCGCCGGCATGTCCCGCAGCGAAGATAGCCGCCGCAAGTACATTCCGGGCTTGCTCGAGGGAAATGGGGCGGCTCGGGTGGCGCTTCCGGTCGCCCGTCGTTGACGATGCGGTTGAAGACGTCTCGCGCCTTTCCTCGAGCGCCAAGAGCTCGAGGAGGGCGGATGGTTCGCTCAGCGCGCGCTTGAGCAGTTCCCGCATTTGCGCGTTCCTCATTCATCTTGGCCTCGATTTCCCCGAGCCGAGCCCATTGTGCCGCTTGAGCATCGTCTTCGAGGCCGCCGGTTATCTTGGGCTTGTGGTGGCGGTCCGCGTGGCTCAATCACCGCAGCTGGCCGCGGCCGCCGACGTCCCGACCGCCGGGGTCACGTACGCCCGATTGGTCGTAGGGATGGCCACGGCGGCGCCATCTCTCGGTCTCCTCATCCGACGGAACGTTGTCGTTGAGATGAAAACATTCGCGAGCCGGGTCATAGCACCCGAGTCCGAGTCATCGGAGTCCGGGTTAGCGGCGGACGGCGTCCGGGGCCTCCCCGTGCTCTCCTCCTCGATCCCGCGGCGCATATCCCCGACCGCGGTGTGGCGTTGTGAGCCGGGTGCTGTCAAACCCGCGGTCTACCGACGCCGGCCATACGATCTCCGGGTCCATGGTGACACGCGGGGAGGGGGCCGGGGCTCTCCTCCCGCGGTCCCATGACCGACCGGATCTCGTTGGCATACGTGGTGGCGGCGTTAGTAAACCCAAACGGAGCCCGTGATGAGCTCGGTAGATCCCGTGCGCGCGCCCGGGTTGGGCGACGTCGGCCGTGCGCGCGCTCGAGGCGCTACGCCGGGCTCTCTTGACGAGCGCATGGCGAACGTGAAGCTAGGGTCCACGTCAAGGACTCCTGTCCATGTGGCACCTCCCGCCGCACACTTGGCACCTCGGCTGGGTGCGTTGTGGCATCTGGCTGGGAGGGCACACGAGCAGGGTGCTCAAGGCTCTGTGCTTGCTGGCCGTGATGGCGATGCTGGTGGCGTCGGCGACGTGGTGGCGAGCCATGGTGGCGCGGTCGGCACGCGGCCCCACCAGCGTGCGGGGGTGACGAGCGTCCCCCTCCTGGTTCACCGATCGAGAGTAGAGTCATGTCGTGGCCTGGGCCGAGCGACACGAACTCTAGACTTCCAAACCAGATCACCGTGGCAAACGGAAACGAAGGAGTGGGTGATGCCATCCGGAAAATGGCGGGAATCGGGTGAAAACACGCGAGCCCCCTACCTGGCGCGCCAACTGTCGGTGTTTCGTACCCCGGGGGGTATTACACCAACGAGTAAATTTCTATGCGTGCTCCCTAATCCGGATGGTGATGCAAGACGGACACAAGCGTTTATCCTGGTTCAGGCAAAGAATGCCCTACGTCCAGCCGAGGGATGAGTTTGTATTATCTTGCACCGGGGTGCTTGTACAGGGGTGAGTACAAGGTAGTCCTGAGACTTAGTGAGTGTGAGTGAAGGTCCGAAAAACCGTCCCCTAGACTAGGCCCTGGCGTCCCCTTTTATAGGACAAGAGGGGGCTCAGGCGTACAGAGTAGATAGGGCTGGCGTGGCGTGACGTCGAGCTACATGCACTGTGTCGAGTCGCTGAAACTGTAGACTCTCTCTCCGGTCTGGTTCGAGCCTGTAGCGGCATGGCCAACGATGGCCTGCCGGTCCTTCTCGATCGTGGTCTGACGTAGTCGAGGTATGGCGCTGTCGTAGTCGAGGTATGGCGCTGTCGTAGTCGAGGTATGGCGCTGTCGTAGTCGAGGTATGGCGCTGTCGTAGTCGAGGTATGGCGCTGTCGTAGTCGAGCACGTGCGCCCGGGAACCCCGCAGTATGGTCGACGAGGTGGGAAAAACAGAACACTGTGCGTCCCTTGTTCAGGTTGCGTCCGTCACCATTCCTCGAGTGGTTGGTAGCCGCCTCGAGGGGGCAGTGATCCGAGCGACGGGACGGGACGTCGTAGTTGGTGGCACGAGTGTTGACGACGGCGTCGGGGAGGGAATGCCGCTCGCGCCACGGTACTCGACGTGGTGCAATAGTGTTGCTGGCATGCCTATATCCCGGGTATGGGCAGCGGAATAGGAGAAGTGACCGGTGTTCTTCTCTCCATGCCGCGCACCGTAGCCATGGGGTTAGGCGGAGCAAGCATACTTCCCACTATTACATATACCGCAGCCATGTGCGTGTCTTGGATAGGTAATGTTTGTGGGCGGACTCGGCGGCCGCTCGCTCGAGCGTTCTCCGTCCGCTCGAGCGATCGCTCGCTCGAGCGGTTTACGCCATCGTCTCGAGCGGTAGCCGTACGCTCGAGCGGTTTCCGTATTTCTCGAGCGGGTGAGCGGCCGTTGCTTGAGCGGCCGGGTTTCGAGGCCTTGCGGGCCTGGTAGTGGGCCGGCCTAGTGTGAGGAGGATTGGGGTTTCTCTGGTTAATTCTTGGGAGATTTAGAGGTAAGATGGATTGGGTTATTTTCCTCTAATGTACCTGATTTAGGACCCCCTAATCTAGGTACCCGACAGGTTAGTCCAGCCTACATGTCATACATGTGCCCACATTATTAGTTCGACATCTCCATGCCCATGACTTGTGAAACATAGTCATCAACTAATAATGTGCTAGTCTAATATTCATGTGTGTCCTCACATAAACTCCGACCAGGGACAAATATAGAATAACCATACAAGTAAAAGAGTTCCACAAACAATTCACATAATTGCCAATCGATACAAGTTGTCTTTCATGGATATTCAATGGACACATTACATATCATGGATACTAGCAGAATATCATCATCTCTATGATTACCTCTAGGGCATATTCCCAACAGTCTCCCACTTGCACTAGAGTTAATCTCTAAGATGTCTAATCCCCATAGACCTCATGTGCGCCTCATGCTTAGGCTGTGGAAGGGCCTTTGTCAACGGATCTGCTACATTCAAATCCGTATGTATCTTGCACATTTTAATTTTACCTTCGCTGATGAACTGTCGAATGAGGTGAAATTTCCGCTGTACATGTTTGTTCTTTTGGTGATTCCTTGGCTCCTTAGCCTGCGCTATCGCCCCATTGTTGTCACAATGTAGATTCAATGGGCTAGCCGCATTAGGAAACACACCAAGATCAATGAGGAAACGCCTCATCCAAACACCTTCCTTTGCAGCTTCGGAAGCGCAATGTACTCGGCTTGTTGTAGAATTGGACACTGTCTCCGCTTGGAACTTTTCCAGCCCTTTCGCACCACCATTTACCGTGAACACAAAACCCGATTGAGATTGTGAATCATCTACATCAGTTTGGAAGCTAGCATCGGTGCAACCATTTACAACGAGCTCCTCCTCACCTCCATAGATCAGGAACTCATCCTTAGTCCTTCTCAAGTACTTAAGGATGTTTTTAACAAGCGTACAGTGACTCTCACCAGGATTACCTTGGTACCTGCTCGCAACACTTAGAGCATATGAGACATCTGGGCGAGTACATAGTTTGCCGGTAAATTTTTTGCCGACGGGGCTTTGCCGATGGCCACGTCAGATTGCCATCGGCAAACCCTTTGCCGATGGCAATCCGGGCTTTGTCGATGGCGGACGGCCATCGGCAAAGCCGCCGGATCCGGTAGTGACTATATATGCAGCATGCATGCATGGTTATAAATTTGACCCTTGAGTAATTATCAAATGATGTGGAGATCGTGTATGCATGGGACGTACAGTATTAACGAGGAAGCTAGAGCTAGCTTCCGTGAAGGCCGGACAATCAAGACACGACGACAGTTCATCACTATTATATATGCACTGTCACCGCTGCGCAAGCATACGGAGTATTTTGGAGTATATATATACATGACGTCAGAGGCCTTCGATCGACGACATGAATAGTAACAATTATCCAGAGATACGATCGGCCCTTATATGCAATGCGCGCGAGGGGGACAAATATTCCATTTCCTGTCGTTTGTTGCGTCGTCTATCTACATTGGCCGCTAGCTAGCAGCTAGTTCAGCTGCTGCTCCTCCTGCGTGCGTGCTTCCCGCGCTCGCGCCCCAACTCCCAAAGCATTGCGCATTGCGTCTAGCTCCCTAGCGACTACTAGTTTGTTTTTGCAATTTGCATTGCATGCATGCAGCAGAGAGAGGTGCATATCTCAAGAACACACATGCATGCATACACGTGCCCCCGCCGGAACACGGCACGGCTAGCCAGGTAGCACTAGGAAATGGAGTAGTACGTACATATTGGGCCGCGATATATATGTACGCTCACATCGTTCCATTTATTATTACGATAATTTAGGTACTTATACGACATTACTCCCTTACCAGTAACCAACTAAATCTCTGTAACCTCACTTGATGCAGCTAACAATATACTCCAATTTGGATGAATCGTGTTGATGTAAATTGATCTGGTCCTACACCCAAAAAAAACATACTATAGGATCGCTCGGAAATCGAATTCGTGATGATATAAAGAGAAACCTGACTCTTAGCCAATTGCCCAATTTGTTTTGACAGGTCAACCGCGGTGAAAACCTAAAGATCCATCATGGGAAGGAACCCATTGGGGAAGGGTTATTGTTCTAGGTCGGTGAGGCCACCTAAAACGTCTATAAATCTTGATCGTCGTAGAACAAAAAGTTTGGAGGTTCGAATAGGTTATGACAAAAGAGTAAAAAAATATAACAATATATTGTTTTTTTTTATTGATTGGATGCCCTTAATTGCCGTGGTCCTTTAGATTTATATAGTGCGGTGGACTTATGTCATGGGGTCAAGATCCCTTACAAATCGTGCCAAAACATAACTCAACGCGATTTGGACTGCCAAAACCGAAATAGTTTCTGTGTGGTGAAATCTTCTTGGGAGCTTATAATTTATTCATCTAGACTTTAAATTATATATTGTGTATATGCATTTTGACCATCTCGGAGGAATGCATTGATAAATTCCATTATGCAATTTAGAGAAATTTACAAAACCAACTTAGTCTCTTGGGAAAATTGGTTTCTCTGGGTGTGGTTTTCCCTCAAAGTCGCATTTTCTTAATCTAAACTCTACATGGGGTGCTCTATATATATATATATATATATATATATATATATATATATATATATATATATATATATATATATATATATATATATATATATATATATATATAATTTGTTATCATCTCAACAAGATGAATGCAATGGTGGACTATAATGTGCATTTTTGACAAATTTATCAAAACCATCTTAGTTGGTTTAGGGAACCATCCCATGAGACATTGTCATTGCTGGCCGTCAACCTAGTGAGGTGGCCAACTAGACCATGTTGACCTTGTGCTCCTCTTGTCAGCGCTAGCGCTGTCACATCCAAGAAGATTGCTCTAGATCCCTTTAGAATCAGGGCCAAGAAGAGGAGGGCAAATGTATATGAGAGGGAGCCATGGGAGGGGGGTTGGGGGGGGAGGGGGAACAAGGACATAAGAGAGATAGAGAGAGAGAGAGAGAGAGAGAGAGAGAGAGAGAGAGAGAGAGAGAGATGAGCATATCATCATTTGAGAGGGAGAGATGAGAAAATTACAAGAAGAGGGAGAGACTAACGGAGAGATGGGAGAGGGTTGCAAGAATTATCTGGAAGAACAAGATGGGAGAGGTATGCGAGAATTATCGATATAGGAAATGGGTCCGTGACTTAACTAGATTTTTATTATTTTTTTTATTTTTTGTCTAGATCTGAGATCGGCAAGCGAGTTGCATCATGTACTATGTTTTAACTGTCGAATGATCGTCGGCAAGCGGGTTGCATCATCAACTGATAGTATGTGATACTATATTTTAACTCACTAGTACATACATAGTTGCAAATCTGAGATGGTTGTGGTAAGTCACTGTCGATTGATCGTCTATACCAGTTACCAATGTCGGATTATGTTCTCAACCGGCAGTGATACTATATTTACACTGCCAATTCTAATTTCTATATCTTGTTTCAAAAAAAAAACAACGTTAATATCTTATCACTACCGGTTTTAGAAACCTAATAGTTATTATACATGTGTTAGTGTGCTAGATGATTTGAATATGTTAATATATATCGATCTATTTTGGTCGCATTGTAATTTACCCGCTTGATGGCCCTATATATAGCGTATTATTACCTATGCATATGTAGCTAGCTTAAGCTATATTATTAACATACTACTCGTCGTCCATGACCATGAGGTCGATACATATATGTATGCATCGAGAGGGCGAACTGGATGGTCGCCTAACAGGGCATCCAAGGCAGGCAATCTAGCTAGCTCTATAATAGTACATATAGTGTACCAGCCTGCCCTATGTAGATTTTGACCTCTGCACGGCCGTGCAGTGTGATTCTATCTATCTACTATCACCTATGAATAAAATAATTTGAGCCATCGGCCATTTCCTAGATGATATATGGATGTTGAAGTATCGGTTAATGAGTACTCGTCCGTCCTTGTTTTCTCATCAGCTATTTTTTTTCTAATTGAATTTAGGGAGTACGTGCAAGCTTGCTACACCTTGTGTAATGATATTAGCACTAGACCAATGATATATACTACATGCACATCGTTGATATATACATATATACAGGGCGCGCGCGCAACGGCGCGGTCTCGAAAAAAAAAATATATACAGGGCGCGCTAAAAACATCAAAATGACAGGGTTAAAAAATATTATGAAAAAAATGCATGGATTCAGGGAGCCACAGTGGCGAATCTAGCAAAATGAATCACCAGGTTCAACATACAAATAAATAGAGAATTTGATATAATATGTATTTAGTTAGGACCATGAATTACATAATAAAAGCATCTCCAAGATATTTGCTAAACTCTTCGGAGAATTCCGATTTAGAGTTTTCGAGCAAAAAACCACGTCCAACAGTCTTGCCATGTCACTTTCTAAAATACCGAGTCTCCGGTTCCTGCTGCTTTCTCGGTCGCCAGAGAAGGCGAGCGGGCGCTCGCTCGCCATCCGCGTGCCGCCCCTGGGGTTGCCCGCGCAGAGGTCGCCCTTCTCATGTGTGCGCTGCTGACTGTTGTCATTCGTTTATAGCGCCGGCAATGAAGATGGCGTCGGGACAGTGATCGGTGATCGGGAGGAGAAGCACTCGAACTCCGGTGATGGACAAGCCAAGAACGGGGCCGTGAGGTGCTTCCATCTAGCAAAATGACCGGCTAGAGGAGGCCGCAGTGTGGCCCCTGCTTGGATTCCTAATCAGGCGGTCAACTGCAGGAGGCATCGTATGAAAAGCTACGGTATGGCGCGGCGGCATTGAACAACCCGTCGACGATGTGATCTGAGAAGGCTTGGACTAGATGGAAACAAGAAGTCTTGGTGACGTGGCAAGTTTCAAAAATAGAACACTACATGAAAAACTTACAAAGGGAACACCCCCTGCACTGTAAGGGCGGCTGTGGTTGGGCCGGCCAGGCGCGCTGGCCAGCAACCCAGCCGCCCCTGCAGTGCCCACTGTAGGGACGGCTGGTGTTACCAGTTGGATTGTCAGATTTTTTTTGAGTTCAATCTACTTTAGACAATGGCTAAATCACTAAATTTGGATTCTCTTTTTAGCTAATATGTAGGAGATGCTCTACTAAGACCTAGAGGAATTTAAAAAACCACACCGGGGCCGGCGAAACCGATGGTTTACCGTCGATTCACCCCTGCAGGTGACCTTCACTATATGCATTATTTAGTGATCTATTTAACTAATTATGATTTAGGATCTGCTATATATATGTATAATCTATCTAGGAGGAATGATATTATTATTATTATTATTATTATTATTATTATTATTATTATTATTATTATTATTATTATTATTAGTAGTATTAGTATTATTATTATTATTATTAGTAGTAGTAGTAGTAGTAGTAGTAGTAGTAGTAGTAGTAGTAGTAGTAGTAGTAGTAGTAGTAGTAGTAGTAGTAGTAGTAGTAGTAGTAGTAATAATAATAATAATAATAATAATAATAATAATAATAATAATAATAATAATAATAATAATAATAATAATAATAATAATAATAATATTCTTATTATTTACTGAATGTATATATATAGCTTATTTATAGTTTAGCTAGTTTTGGGAGGAAGCTCAGTTCGATGTTTAATTTTTTTTTGAACATGGGACTGAATTTATTCATGTAAGATTGTTACATCGTTTGCCAGATCATCTATGATGCAGCTAGGGGGGTCATCGTCCCAAATACAATTTAGTCTAAGCGAACGAGCTCGTTGCGCTAAACTATGAGCAACTTGATTAGCTTCCCTATTATAGTGCTCAATGGAAATCTCCTGGAACCCACACCACAGCAAATGACATTCATCGTAAATCAGAGCTGCTGAGTTCGCCGAGAAGCCCCCTTCCTGCATAATTTGCACCACCTCCATGCAATCTGATTGAATAATAAGTCTGCTGCATCCAATTCTTTGAGCTAACATCAGTCCTTCCTTAAGAGCATAAGCCTCTGCCATTGGTGCATCCACTAAGTGCATCACAAAGCTATGAGTGGCTGCTAGAAATCCTCCTGAACTGTCGTGTATCATTGCGCCCACACTACCACAGCCCCCATTTTTATCAAAACCAGCATCAACGTTTACCATTACCTTCCCAATCGGCGGTTTCTTCCATCCTTGTCTCATCCTGACCACTTTCTTCTCGGCTAACAAATAATTTTTGGTGAGCGCGACAATGCTCGTGGCAGACCCTGAGAAGTTCTGAACAGTCTCCCGATGAGCAATTTGCCGACGTTCCCACCAATTATACCATCCTGCCGTCAGAACTAATTCTGCGGATCCCACTCCCAGCGTCTGGATCTGATTTTCATTTATGATAATCTCCTCCAGCATCACAGACCCTGATCGGTCAATCTCTGTTAGCTGCTGCATTTTCTCCCCTAATCCCATTGATCTCCATACTGCTTTCATTCTATCACATGTGAATATGAGATGTTTTATATCTTCAGCTCCATGCTGACAAACAGGACAGCCTCCTGATTCACCAATATGACGATTAGCCAGAATAGCCTTACATGGTAGAAAACCTTTGAGTGCCCTCCAACCGAAGATTTTAATCTTTGATGGGATTTTTAATTTCCATAACCTTTTCCACAGCTTACTCCTTGATGCGGTCCCAGCTGTAATCTGAGAAGATCTGTCTCCAAAATTCTTCTCCCATTGGCAATGGTAAGCTGATTTCACTGAGAAAATACCACTTCTATTATAATGCCAGGCCACTACATCCTCCCTACCTGGTGTGATTGGAATTTGCATAATTCGGTACACATCAGTTGGCCAAAACATCGACCTTAGCAACTCCACATCCCAAGTATGATCTATGGGGTTAATCAGCTCATCCACGGTTGTCACCAATCTATTCCCCCTTCTCGTCTGGATTTTTAAATTATGACTACCTGGAATTCAATGGTCTTCCCAGATTTTAATCTGTGATCCATCTCCCACTCTCCATATATAACCTTGCTTGAAACATTGGAGACCGGCAAAAATACTTTGCCAAAAATACTATATGCATTATTTAGTGATCTATTTAACTAATTATGATTTAGGATCTGCTATATTATTATTTAGTGATCTATCTAGGAGGAATGATATTATTATTATTATTATTATTATTATTATTATTATTATTATTATTATTATTATTATTATTATTATTATTATTATTATTATTATTATTATTATTATTATTATTATTATTATTAATATTAATATTCTTATTATATTATTATTATTTACTGAATGTATATATATATATATAGCTTATTTATAGTTTAGCTAGTTTTGGGAGGAAGCTCAGTTCGATGTTTAATTAGTTGAGTTGACCCACGGAGTGTAGTGAGTGGAGTGGAATACATTGACAGATTTTGACCGACCGAGTTTGCATGGTGAGCGTGTGTGCTGTGGTTTTGGGTCTACTGGTCAGAGTAGCAGACCATGCACTGCAAAGAGAAGCAGAGCAGAGCATGGGGGATGCCTGATGCGGTGATGCCTCATGGGATCTACCCGTCCGGGCAGCATCACATTATGGGCTAATGATGCCAATTGCAAAGGCAACAAGCCACAGCTTTTTACCTTTTCCCCCCTTCTAAGCTTTCCTCTCATCATATGTGTCATCATGGTTTGATTCCATTTCGTTTCCATTGCAGCTGAGTTGAAGCAGTGTTGGTATTGCAGATTCCACACGCGGGCCACAATCTCCTCTGTCGTCTCTGTGCTGTCGTGTGCACAAACACCAAGCCAAACGCTACACCTTTCAACTTTCACCTTTTTTTTTTATCGTAGTACCTCTATCTCCAAATTTTTATTTATTCCGATGCGATCCCTTTCCCTTCTCTTGCTTCATTCTCTCTCACCTATCGCTGCATGCCTGTCTCACTAGTCACTAGTAGCTAGCTAGAGATAGATGGAGCATCTCCGAGTCCACAGCCAGTTCAGTTGTCCATTAGTACTATATATATAATTGCCTTGGTTAAGTTCCCTCTCTTCCTCCACTGTCATATCGCTTGATCGCTCTATTTATCCTCTCCGAGCTGCCTAGCTAGCTTGTTGCCGCTGGCGGTACAAAGCTTGCTTGCGTGCTTGCTCTAGTACTACTAGTAGTTGTTGTAGTCAGCCATAGACAGTACTACAGATCCAAAGAAGAACAAATTGTGTCCACAACCACGAACGACTAATAAGGTCGATCGAGAGGTAGCAACTCGTCGTTGCTCATTTAGTTGCTTCGATTGATAGCTAGAGAAGAGATTGATCGACAGATGATAGAAGCTCGCTAGGTAGGTGCAAGTGCAACTAGTCAGATCATCAGATCAATCCCAAGCACAGCAAAACACAAGCTAAGGTACGTTAGGGCAAGAAGATAAGTAACAATGGCAAGTGAAGCAGCGGCGGTGGCACCCATCATCTCCAACAACCCCTGCTTATTCGCTCCTCCTCTCACCAACCACCAGCAGCCGCCGCCGTTGTCTCACCAAGAGCCGCAGCTGCCTCTCCCTCCTCCCGCCAAGAAGAAGCGCAACCTCCCGGGGACACCAGGCAAGTATAGTACATATATATGTAGCAAGCCCGCTCATAGAGTCATGGCGATATGATAATCGATTGAATAATAATTGGTCGACACACTACACTACAGACCCTGACGCGGAGGTCATCGCGCTCTCGCCGCGGACGCTGCTGGCGACGAACCGGTTCGTGTGCGAGATCTGCGGCAAGGGGTTCCAGCGCGACCAGAACCTGCAGCTGCACCGGCGCGGCCACAACCTGCCCTGGAAGCTCCGGCAGCGCAGCGGCAAGGAGCCCCGGAAGCGCGTGTACGTGTGCCCGGAGAAGACGTGCGTGCACCACAACCCGTCCCGCGCGCTGGGCGACCTCACCGGCATCAAGAAGCACTTCTGCCGCAAGCACGGCGAGAAGAAGTGGAAGTGCGACAAGTGCAACAAGCGCTACGCCGTGCAGTCCGACTGGAAGGCCCACGCCAAGACCTGCGGCACCAGGGAGTACAGATGCGACTGCGGCACCCTCTTCTCTAGGAGGGACAGCTTCATCACGCACCGCGCCTTCTGCGACGCCCTGGCCGAGGAGACGGCCAGGTTCAACGCCGCCTCCAGCGCCGCCACGTCCTACCTCTTCGCGGGCTCGCCACCGGGGCTGGCCGCCGTGCGTCCAAACATGATGCTGCCGCCGGCCCCAGCCCCGGCGGCGCACCTCAAGCCAGCTGCTGCCCAGCCGCTCGGTCCCCATCACGTCGGCGGTCTCTCGCTGTGGGGCGGGGACGCGCTGCCGTCCATGGCGGGCCACATTGGTGCCAGTGGTGGTATCCTGCTGCCCGGGGCGCCAGCGGTGTCCCCGCAGTTGTACGCGGACCTCTTCGCGCCGCCGCAGATGGACGCGGCGCAGCTGGGCTGGTTGTGCGGGAACGGCAGCAAGTCGTCGAACGCCAGCGAGCTGACGAGCGTCGCCGTTTCATCAGCCGCTGGGTCGGGGAAGCAGGACACAGACAGCGTGCCGTCCGTGTTCAGCGGGCAGCACCACGCCAAGCCCGCGTCGCTGGCCGCCGACATGTCCGCGACGGCGCTGCTGCAGAAAGCCGCGCAGATGGGTGCCGTCACGTCCGGCTCCGGCTCCGGCAATGCGATGGCGGGGGCCTTGGAGCCGGCCGATATTGATCGTCATCAATCGTTGGACGGTGCTGAAGATCTGCTGTTTAGCGCAACACAGCAGAGGGGAACAAATACGCTAATGAGCCAGCTCACGGCGGCCGCCGGGAACATGCCGTACGACGTGCTCTCCGCCGTGCGACATGCCGGCCTCAAGGATGCTGCCGCCGCCGTCGGGAGGGAGGAGACCAGGGATTTCTTAGGCGTTGGCGTGCAAGCACTGTGCTCATCGTCGTTGAATGGTTGGATTTAGCTGCTAGCTACCTAGTTCAAGATGAATGATATGATGATGAACTTTTCCTTATTAGTAACTTCTTCATGACATTCACGTTGTAGTAGTAGCCACTAAGAGATGGATGATTATTGATTAGTGAATAGCTAGTGTGGATTTCAAGCACGTACTGTAAGTTGCAAGTGAGCAACAATTTTAAACCGATCGATGCTTCACGTACGTACAACTACTATTTTTTTTTTCATTTCATGCATGGCTTGTTGTGTTGTGTTTTCTTGCATTTGCTTTGGGGAGTTAAAGCTTGGCAATGCAAGAATGCATGTCATGGAGACATGCATGGAGAAGTAAGGATAGATCGATGCAATGGGAGAGAGATGTGTGGAGCAAGGAGAAGGGGATCGAGGCAATGCAATGGCAAGAAAAGTAAAAGGAGAGCTATCCATGCATAGCTAGTCTCAATGCAAGAACCACTGATGAAAGACTAGCCCCCTTAATTTAGTCTACTACTTTTTTATGCGCTCTTAATAACAAAATAAAGCATGGGAAGAGGAGGCACTTTACTACTCTATTATTGCATTGTCCAGTTAATCCAATATACTTATAAATAGTTATTTACCTTTTCAGTGCAGCTTCATCTATCTTTTTTTAACAAACAGTGTGCATTCAGTAAAGGAGGATCTTTGCTCCCAATATTCAGTGGAAAAAATGAAGTAGCTATCTTCATGTGCTTGTCCAAATGTCAGATTGTCTAAGGTTCGATTAGGTTAAAGCAAGGAAGGTTGCAGCAAGACAATGGGGCGCCCAATAACCTACCAGCATCAACATGGGAGGGTATAGAGGTGGCTATCCAATCCAATTAAGATGACGCGGCCGTCAGTGGTTTTTTGGCCTTCCACAAATAATATTTCTATCAGTAATTATATTATTGATCAATGACGATACACATCCACACTACCACACACATTTGCATTGCTGCTAGTGCTAGTTAACGTAATTGCATGCTCATTGTATTTTGGTTGTTAAATGGAAGAGGTGCGCGCGCTGAAACACACACAATCATGCAGGATCCTGTCTAGAGATATTCCAATTAATTTATGTCAGGAGAAATAAAGCAAAATCAGCTTGCTTTCCTTGATATATACATATCCTCATAGCTATGAACAAGTAAAACAACCTAACCGATCCTTAGTACTAAATGATTGGACATCAGTTGGAGTAATGGGTAATAGTTTCAGTACTTCTGATTTGCACATCTTGAACTCCTATGAAGTTAAAGCCCACTAGCATATTTTCTTGCAATCTCATGAAGTCACGTCACACTAAGGGACCCACTAAGCCATTAAAGATCATCACTTCAGTCTCCGTACAAACCATCCATAGAACTTCCATGGGTGTTAATCTCCTCATCTCCTGTAACTGATTAGCCATAATTGCACGGCATCCTTCCAACACTCGATTTCTAATTAATCCACCAGAACTCAAACACATGCGGGAGGATGCCCCAAGTGTACCGAGTTAACACCATTCGTATTTCCAAAAGCTACCTTTATTTCCAAACTTACAGATTACACGTAGGTCACATCTTTCATTTATCAAGCAAACATTCACTTAAATTGTAACCTCAAATTTCCATGGCAACACGCGGAAAATTCACCTAGTATGTTAGAATTGTTGCACTTCAATCCATGGGTAAAAAATAGCTAAATCAAGGACCTCCGTCCTTAAAGTTGGCCTGCATCAACTTTAAATAAGGGTCAAAAGTTCATCGCTAGAATTAGGAATAGGCCAAAGGTTTAGGCATTGCTACTATATAGTTCATCTTTTGAAGGGTTATCTTAAGTCCAGAATGATAGTCCCCATGTCATCTAACTCGTGTGGCCCGAGCAATGTTCAACTCCGCGCCACCAAAATGGGTCTCCTTGGCCGCTGCCGCTTGCCCATTTGGTAGTGATGGCGGCCTTGATAGAACCATACAAAGGTATATTGTAGTCGCTCGTGACTACTTCCATCTATCACTGGATAGATCTCGAATAGTTCGACCTTCGCTCCTCGTTAGGACAAACATGATCGTTTGGTATATTGAACGCTAAGCCCCTTGGTGGCGTTCCAACTCTCCTTGCCACAACTTTCATGGTCATAGATTATGCGCTTTGAATACCTTGGTGAATTGTGATTGATCCGATATATATATGGCGACTATCTTGGGCAGCTTGGTGTTAGGCACAGTGTCAGAAGTGGTGTAACATTTATATTCTTGGTGATTGGTGGCTTATGGTTTTGGCAACGATGATCTAGTTTCTAGTTGTTCCATCTCATTGATGTTGGTGTCTATGGTTGCCACTTCCGCTAGAGGCGTCATCGAAACTACCCTTTTTATTCTCTTGTAGAGACCGCTATTTGGGTTAAAACCCAATACACTAGTCATTTGGTCATGCAATGGATTTGTCTTTGGATGTCGTTCTCTCCTTAGAGATGTCATGTTGGATGACCCCTTGAGGTGTCGTGGGATAAGGTTTTTGATGTTGCTTGATGGAGGTTGCCTTGCTCACCAAGGCCTAGGTGCCATTGCAAAGCTCAATATCTAGAGTCTTCAACAGTGGCCAATGTCCTAAAGACTCTCATGGTCCTCAATGGTTTTAGACATGTTTTGGTAGCGATTTTTTTGATTTGTTGGTCAAAGTTTTTTTATTAGTCAGATATTGTTATTTCTCCTATCATCATAGATCGATTTTGCCTACCCTTTGGATGTATTTTCATGTAAAGTGTGACGAAGCTAGTTGTTTTATGGCTGATATCATGTAGCAACCCAGAATGTTGTGAATGACTACTCGAGTTCTGTTGTAGATTTGATTTTTCTTCTTTTTCTTTCTTTATTTAGTTATATCATATTCATTTGTTGTATTATTGATATGCCCGTTTGGACAGCCTTTTGTCGTATAATAAAATTATGCTATAATGTATCTTAGCTGAGAGTGAATAAATTAAAAAAAACTTCATTATCAATTTTTTTTTAAAATGCAAGAATAATAAAATTTGATGGCATTCTTCCACGTATACAAAAAAGTTCATTAAAGGAACAAAATGATCCAACCTAAAGTCTAAATATTAAACTCTATCATGTTGTAGAATGTGGAATCCACATCTATTTTCTTGCAATTGGTGGACAGCATAGCCCATTATTAAAAAAAAAACTCGATGGGAGCGTGGTTGCATTGCCTGGCTAGAGGGTAGTGGAGTTGACCAAGAAATACACCTAAGACTATCCGCACTTATCAACCTCCATTTCTTTACTCCATACGTCCTGGTCACCAAGATTCTCTCCTCTATATAGGTTTCTTCCGCACTCATGATTCTTCATATCTCATACTCCATTTCAATTATTAAAACCGGACCCATTTGTCATCATCCACTTGTCACTTTATCTAAATATATCCGTGTGAGATCTAGTTTTGAAGGATTAATTGAAACGAATTGATAGAATCGAAATTTAATTTGGTTTTATAGTTTGTGAGTTATAACATTTTTTTGTGAGTACACAAATAAGTGGGGCCCGCGACTGATTCCTCTCTCTCCTCTCTCCTGCGCTTTTGCCTCAACAGCGCGTGCGGCAAGGCCTGCCCACGGCCCCACCATGCTGCGTTGCGTACCAACGCCAGATCGCCAGAAATACTAGACCCATGGTTCCGGAACGTTTGCGGACAGCGCTGCAGCTGATTTCTTCCTGCATCTCGCGTACGTGGCCGGTAGCGTGAGTGATTGCGGCTCCCAGTGAGGTCTAACTAGCCGAACGGACCGGACATCCGTCTGTCCATTGCAAGAAGAGTCGGTGTTAGGGCGGCATTTATAAGTAATTTGTTTCTAAAAAATTAAATGACTTACGGGAGCACAATTAACGTTTTTAACTGTTTCCGTGCGTGAGATGACTTATGAAGCTTATATTGAGTCAAGTTTGATTTGCAGACTCTTAGCAACTCTATAGTTCTATTTTAAATTCCTAGGATTTCGATGATCTCTAAAATAGATAATTTTCAAAAAAAAAAAAAAAAAAAAAGAACTAGAGCACAACAGTAACCAAGTACATTAGTAAATAAGAAACCTTCATGGTCCAGAATTACTAAAGCGTTTTTTAAGGGGGTACAAAGCTGCATATATTGCTCTTAGAGATATCTTGACCTACTTTGTTGGATCGCAATATCATAAAAGTGGGAGTCACAAAAAAAATATCATAAAAGTGGGCACTTTTGATTCATGTGTGTGCTCTAATGGCTATTGACTTGGACACATCTGCCATTGGTTTTTATTTGCCGTAGGATTTTTTTTTTCCACAATTTGTATGCACCAGACAAAGCTACTTAGGTTCGCTTCTACTAACATCAATTTAGTTTACTATAACAAATTAACTAGAAATAATCTCACTGAACAATTTGGAGCAATGGACGATGAATTAAGTCAAACTATTGGAAAGAGTCGTTTGTGGCCAGAAGTAGTAGGTCAGATCCTTGGGTGCCAAGAAGAAGAGTAGTAGCCTTGTCTCGCAAGAAGAAGATTTTTTTTTTATTAATCTTTTGAGATGTGAGGGATGATGTTGATTATACGTATTACGGTACTATAATAAGAAGAATAGTGCTGTACGTATGTAATAATCAAAGAAACTAAAGCAGAAACAAGATTGGAGAGGCGTTTTCAGTGTTGGTGTTTCTCCTTCCCTGTTCCGTTTTCAGCTGAAGCCTTTACGTGTTTGTTTCCCTTCACTTCCCTCAACAGTTGGTTCATCGCTTCGATTCCATCGGATTGGTGGCATCGCATTCGCATCGACCAAGCGAGATCCCGCACGATTCGATTCGATTCGATTCGATTCCGTCGCTGGCGAGACCTCGCGAGGGAAGGGAAGGGAAAGGAAGCATCAGCATCCAGCAGCAGGAGGAGAATGGCGCTGCCGGTGGCGAAGCTGGGGACCCTGTTGCTGCGGACGCTGTCCAAGCCCATCGCCAGCCGCCTCAAGAGCCAGGCTGCCGTCCACCCCAAGTTCCGCAACTTCATCATCGCCCTCGCCCAGGTATCAATCTGTCCCCTCTGGGGTAGTAGTAGATTATCAACAAACAATGTAGCGCTACTCAAATGGAGATCCCTTTCGATTAGGGCCAGCCGCTTCCATTTCTTGCCAATGTCTGCCGAATCTTACAACTCAATTTTCATTAAAAGAAAAACTTACACCTCAATAGGGAGGAAGGGAGGGAGGGATCTGAGGACAGATCTCTATCTACCCATACAAATTGTAATATGCACAACTCACTGTCCGACTTACTATTGCCTGCTTAAATGCTTTATTAGCAGAAAATAACATAAGCTACTATGTGGGAGCACTATATCTCTATGCTACTGAATGAATGAAGATCCTTGCTTGTCCTCTAGCGGGTTTTCCATATTGATTGTATAAGCATTGCTACAGATAAACCATCGTATCACCACCAAGATACAGAGGCGCATTTACGGGCACGCCACAGATGTGGCGATCAGGCCTTTAGATGAGCAGAAAGCCGTTCAAGTTGCTACAGATCTCATTGGGGAAGGCTTCATCTTCTCGGTGCTTCTCTAAACCATTCATAAATCATTTGTGCTACTATTACATTTGGGATGCTCCGTCTTTAACTCTCAGCTAATGATGCACTGCTGCTTCTTGTTATTATCATAGGTCGCTGTTGCTGCTCTAATTTTTGAGGTTCAGAGAAGTGCAAGGTCCGAGGCTAGGAAGGAGGAAGCTCGTAAACAGGAACTTGAGGTATGCCATTTCTCCCCAGTGCCTTAAGAGTTTGAGCCCACACAAATTTGCTGTGCTAACTGCTCTTTACCTGACTTATTCACTGACCCATCCATCCTATCATGAAGATTATTCCCCCCCTCCACAGCACAGGATAAACGTTGAACATAACCTGTCTCCCTACAATGTAGCCTAGCCACAGGAATAGAAATATTTTGTCAATCCTAGTTTGTTTTCATTAAACTTATACAGAGATATCAGGATGTATGCAGTATCATAAGGAGGATATATTTATTACATAAGGAAATAGTTGACATTCTGAGTGCATTTCGCCTGTTAGGAATTTGATCATAATATATACCTGATATATCTTGTGATGGTGTGCACAGGACATGCTTCAGTACTATGAACATTTATTATGGATTTGTGCCTTTTTGAGAGCAACACATTATGACTCATATGTGCATGTTCAGAAATGTTGGTAATAAGTTAAGACGGTTTATGCAACATAAGTATTTAGATGCTGCTCTTGCCAAACAGCCAAAGCAATTCAAAGTGTCACCACTGCTTGTACAGCTTGCCTGTGGAACACGGGAGTTTCTAATGGCCTGGGAATTCACATAACCATAGAGAATTATGCCTAAAATTGTGTATTGATGGCATTCCCAACAGCAAGTTTTCAACTAAAATTTTTGTGAATGCAATGCTCCTAGCTGAATTATTAGGTGACAGTGAAGAACCGTTTATGTATGGTTCAGGGCTTGCAAAACAGATTTGGTCTGTCTCTGTCACATATATGAATTGACATGTACACACGCTGAGAGACATTGGTTGTTTGTTAATTTTGTTTTCAATGTTACAAGTGCTATTTTAGCTTAATAATTATTTTTTTACTGATATCAAGGAATTGAAACAAAGGGAAGAGGTTTTAGCTAAAGAACTGGAAGAACTTAAAGTGAAGCTTAGTGAAATTGAGCGGCTTGCTAAAGGGCGAGGCCTGGCAGGAATCTTGAACTTGAAAGGGGTCCATAGGGCAGAAGCCAGCAAGACAGCAACACCTGCTTGAGTAAGCAGTTTGGCTTTGGTGCAGCAAAGTAGGATTCCTTTGTCACCCCCATTATTTGGTGACACTTGTGTTGTCATGCCCATTGCTGGCTCTATTCTTTGGTGCTCATATTGGATCTAAATTTGTATGGTTGATCCATGGACACCCTGAAAGAATAATAGTGTAAGAAAGAAATTAAAGTGCAGTAGGTATGTGCTACTTGCTGGTGGCAGTCACAGAATCAGATGTTAATTAAGATGAATGCAATCTTGCATTGCATTGCCCCCTGCTAACAGGTAGAGAACACAAGTAAATGTTTGAACTGGCTTTGTATCTTTTCTTAAACAATACATCTGCCTGCTAATTATGGTTCAGATTGAGGTGACGTGTGTTATTACAGTGCTATATATATTTTTATATATGTTCATATATGTGTTGTGCTGTTTCGGCACAAGTAAATGTGCTGTGTTGTACTATACACTCATCAGCAATGAGCAATTGGGCCTAATACAAACTAGTGCCACTTAGGGCCCACGGAACGTGTGCGCGGATGCGTAGACCGACGAGGCCCAACTTCAGTAGCTTGGCGTCTTCATGTGTTCCCAAGTTCCTCTACAGTGGCGTCGCCTGCTGTCGAGGCTGCAACGGCGCGCCCTGCTGACACAGGTTGCTAGTGCTACCTCACCTGAGCGAGCAGCTGTTGCTCTGGACAGACACCAATGGCGGCATGCCGCGTGAGGGAAACGACTGTTAACCCCCATCATGTCCAAGCAGCGCACACCATGCATGTTGGCAATACCATGGCATGCTACTAAAAATCATCACTGTTGCACGCCACATTACAACATATACATTTTTCATTTCTTCTAATAAAGAAGAAGATCTTGTTCGTTTGTATTGAAAAAAAAAATCAAAGGTCCAGCAGCATATTATCATCATCTCCATCATCAGCCATCATGTCTTCCATTTCTAGGTCTTCAGTAGCGCCCTGATGGCATTGGCTTGATCAGGATTCCGGGCCTGGGATGATGCTTCTTGTTGGAGAATGATGAGGATCCGAGCGGCAACACCCCTCCTGGGCGCTTTAGGTTGCCCTTTGATGAGGGTGAGGCCCCGTTGCTCTTTGAGGTATTTGGATATCCCGCTCTGCATATAAACACAACCCATGCAGGCAGACCTATGTCCATCAAACTGAAAGACTTCTCCCAGCTTGTTATTTGGCATGTCGACAGCAATCACCCAGGCCTTGCCATCCTCGATGTCCTTCTTGACCGTGAAGCAGACTGTAGCATCAGCAACATGGCACAAACTGAGTGTGGGTTGGATTATGGTGAGTCTCTTGAAGGGTGGAAAAGTCGCCTGCCATGTTGGTAGTCATACACCGTTGGGAGGAGATCAAACTGTGGGGTTGTGATGTCCATGTCGGATGAATCGATTTCGTGATGCTTCTCCCAAGAACTATCGTCGTCCAGGGGACTTGTAATCAACCTGCTCCATGTGGCCGCCACCCACCCATCTTCGAGGCAGTGATTCTGATCCTGGTAGCAGGTTGGGCAAGACTCCACCTCCACCAGGCGAAAGTCGTGCTCGACGTACATGATGCGATCTTCAACGACCGCAATGTCCCGATACAGGCGTGCATCGCCATCGTCGTCCTCGATAAACCCATCTGGCAGGAGAGGCGACGGAAGCTTGATATACCCAAGCCTTGTGGGTTTGTCGTCTTTAACGAGAAGCAAATCGCAGAGCATGATGCCCCGCCAGAGGTCGACAAAGCCCATGGTGCCGTGCTTCCCGCCAATAGCGATGACTTTGCAATTCTGGTGCAGGATGTGGCCTTCTTGTCCGCCTTGTTTCTGGGAATGTTGCTCGTCCACTGAGACGGTATGTGTCCTCCAAGATCCGGGCTGCCTGGAGTCGTAGACATAGAGCTGGTGCCCCGGTTGTTTCCCAAAGTCGGCATAACGGAGGGCAGCGACCATGTAGGCCGGCGTGTCAACTTGGCGAGCTCGGTGGAAGGAGAGCCACCGCTGCTGTCATCGTCGTCGTCGCGGCGGATGGTGTGCCAGCTGAGCACGCCAACCTGATTGGTATCGAAGCGGCCACAGGGCGGCCGCTCGAGCCACGTGAGCGAGGGGCCCCTGTCGTCGCCATCGCCGGCGGCACGGTATATGTAGAGGTCAGGCAATGGCCCGAGGGCGATGCTGAGGAGGACGAGGTTGGCGTCCGTGGAGAGGATCCTGGGATCGCAGACGATCACCTCCTGCTCCTCCTCCTTTGCCTTGCTACTAGGATGGCATGGTGGTAGACGCAGACGTAGGAGACGCGCGGCGGGCGGGCAAAGCAGAAAGTGACCTGGATCAGCGCGCCCGACCTAGTATGCGTGCAGGCGGTGGTGCAGTTGCGGTGGTCGGCGACAGTGGCGGATCCAGAAACGGACCACAGGAGGGGCTAAATAATATAGGCTAAAAATTTTTTTTGCTCGCTAGACACATTATGTTAATAGATATAGCTAAGATTCATACTTTAATATTGATTCAAAGTGCCTGCGGAGCGCTGTTTTTTTTTTACAATATACTCTTCCATTATTTTTTCTTAGGTGTATGCTGATTTCTAAATTTTGACTGTATGTTTAGTAGAAAAGTGTTGGCAATCACTCATACGGCATAAATATGGAGCAAACACAAAACGGTTTTGGACCATGAAAGCGTTTGATTGGTTTAATCTAGGGTACAACGTCTACTCCATGCATGTATTGATGGATAAAAATAGAAATATTATAAAAGAAACTAAAAATAGAAAATCTATTAATAAAATTTTCAACCCACCGGGTGGGGCTGCAGCCCCCAGCCCCACCCGTGCATCCGCCACTGGTCGGCGACGTAAGCGGTGTCTTCGAGGAGCACCCAAGGGATTTGGATTCCTTCTCCCCCGTGACCCTCAAACTCGTCGCCGTCAAGAGCAGGCGGATGCAAGCTGGCCTTGCGCACCGGCATGACTTTCTCTCTCTCTCTCTCTCGCTCCCAGCTCTACAGATCTCTGGGTTTTGGTTTGTGCTCGGGTCCAATATAGTACGGAGTATATGCAGAGGGGGAGGAGTCCGAAACGGATTGCGATTGGGCAAGCGAGGCCATCGATCGGTCGGTCGGCGAGCGCGCCCATGGTGCTCAGGGCTCTGGGCGTGCCGCGGAGCGCGTCTAGCAGGCGCCGATCGTATATCATCTGCTGCGTGCCGCTGCGACACATGTTGCCTTTTCTGGCTGGGCATGAGGCCTCCAGCTCCCGCGACGACGAAGCAACGAATTCGCAGCGGGTGCTGTTCCGTTCCTCTGTCTCCAACAAGCAACAGGCCGCGCCGCGCGCCATCCTCCTCTACAACCGCCAGTCAATTAACCAACGCAACTCCACCAATGCAACACCATCCCCTAGCCACCAATTAACAGTCATAATAATGACACATAGATGTTCAACAATACACGCACTTTAGTATTTAACAATAATATATATAGGTTTATCCACAGATAATAGAAGTACTATACATATATAATAGGCCATCTCATGTATACCAAATGTTCAACTCATTAACCCAGGAGTCAATCATTTAGTTCCATGTATATGTATAATAGAGATGAATCACCCTCCGTCCTTCAATTGCAAAGGAAAATACATACAACACTTGACATATACTGACGAATGACGACTTCCTCATCAAACAATTCAGGCAATGGCCAAAGCAAGCTGAAATTCTGCAACAACCGTACCCACGTCCTACAGATTCCACTCCACTTCAGTTGATGTTCATATCCTCAGAACCAGCACCATCTCCATCTGCAACCATGCATGTTACTATGTTACAAAAAATACAGAGAACCAGCACACATCTTCAATTACTACTCTACCAGTAAACCTCTGTATATGTATATACTCCGCTTAGATTAGTTTAGCTTCGTTTTGCTTGTGGTGTCATCAACAAATCAAAGTACGTACCCTCGTTTTCTGACGAAGTGTAAATGGAGCGCCTTGCACGTTGTTGCTGCTGTTGGCGTGTTGGCTGAAACAATAATAATAAACCAGAAAAAAGGAGCAACATAATGTCATCTACTGTCATCTAATGGGAACCTCAGCCAAAACAAACAGCATCACTTAGGCTAGGGGTGCTGACCATATGTACAATACACATAGATAGCAGAGTGATACCTGAAGCTTTGGCCTAAGTGCCTCCAGCGGTCCTTTGGGTTTGGCAACACCTTGCTGTACACAACTAAAGTTTTAGGCATGGTACTAATTCATGCAAGTTTCATACTTTTGCCATCAACTCATCACAAGCTAAACGTACAGAAGCCACAGAAATCAAAGAGAAGAAGGGTAAACAGCAAATACCTTTCCTAGAGCCCAGTCAGCAGAATCAAAGTAGGCCCGCTCGTGATCCTACATTAACAGAATTTGATTACTGATCACAGCAGTTTCCTTATGCGGATGTTATCTGGTTCTGGTCCCCTCCTATTTCATCTATCTTGGGATAATACAGAAAAAAAAATCAGCAAGGAACCTTTGAGATGAGTGGTGGCTTTTTGGGCATTAGTCCTCCAAACTTCTTCTTGATTGCTTCTTCCTGTCCACAGAAACATTATTATTATGTTCAGCACAACCTATCATGCCACTTACTTAAAGCAATTTGAATGGATTGTTATTCCATCACCAAAAGAGTGCAGGCATGCCACTGAAATTACTCTATGTAATAATACTGTATAATCTCCAGGATTCATGCAGAAAATAACCTGTTTCTGAGCTGAGGGCATAGAATTGTCTTCACTTTGGTCCATAGGTTGAGGATTTCCATCAAGTGCAGCAGGTGCATTGGAGTCCATCTCTGACATGATGCTGTTTTTGTTTTTGTTTTATTGAAAAAACAAGAAGCTATTGGGATTATGTCAACGTTCACACAAAACTGTGGACACATACATAACTCAAGACAGGACAAAGAAGCTGATGGAGGAAACAATTGTGTAACAATGCCAATGCAGTATGTATATGGCTTAGAACAGAAAGGCAAACCAAAATGGTGCTTTCTGAATAGGAGAGGCAGTGTGTTCCTATTCTTTTGGTGCTGAACAAATTATTACTCCACCATACCCACTAGCTGATAACACCAATAGCTCAGTTTATTTAAAACACTCTGGTGATGCGTGTTACTTGGCTTGGATTCTCTTTCCTAGGAGCAGTGAAGGAAAGAGCAGTGAAGAAAGAGATCATGTATGACTATTTGAGATATCAAGCCCCACCCCCTACCACCAATTGTGTGCTTTAAGCCTTTCACTAGGTGTGAATGGATGTTTCAAGGATCTGTGTGTGTGATGTCCACTCATCATCAGTTAGCATGATATCCAGAGAAGAAACAGAGCAGTAGTCCAACTAGTAAGCAAGCAGTAAAGGAAACTGGTATGACATGGCTTTGAAAGGTGGATTTGGAACAAACAGTAGACAGTAGTCAGTAGTATGCATGCCCTGATGCATGTGAAAGTGAAACAAGTGCCTGTTGTTGAATCTGGAAGTAGGGGAGGCTAGCACTAGCAGTAATTGTCGTTGGGTTTTGGGTGTCCACAGCGAAATTGTTGGCTCAAAGTAATCCATCCATCCATCCATACATATTCCATCCGCATGATTAAAATCAGAGAGAATTGGGGTTGAGGAGGGCTTGCTCATACAGTAATAACAGATTAACAGTACATACGTAACAATCAGTCCATGGAAGGAAGCAAGGAAGGAAGCTGCAAGCAGAGGTTGCTTACCAGAGCAGAGCAGAGCAAGGAGAAGAGGAGGGGACGGGATGGATCTCCGTCTGGTCAACAGCACAGCACGGGACAGGAGTGAGGAATCGAGCAAGCACGGCGGGGCGGCAGGCAATACAGCACACTGCTGGTGTGGTGGAAGAGAAGAGGTGGGGTGACTGGATCGGTGCCCGGTCCGGATCTGGATCAAGCAACAGCCAACAACAGGGGAAGAAATCAAGATAAGAGACCCCCCAGCCTCGGAGCACGAAACAGCAGGGAGAGCGTGTGGGCTGGGCTGGGCTGGGGTGGGGCCTACCTACCCTACCTCCGGCATCCAGCGCCCAGGGCGGCACGGCAGGGCCGGCCATCCCTCTCCTCTCCACTTGCATTGCACATGGCTGCCATCGTTGGCTGGGTCCTCCTCCCATGCATATTAAGCATACGATGATGGGGACATATGCACTTGCTTCTTCAACTATCGTGCAAAAAAAAAAGTGTGCATATGGTTTAATTGCTGGGCGGGACCCACACGATTTCAGTCTACTAGAACAGAAAACACTTTCAGGCTCTGTTATTGTCGATACAACATACAAAAAGAACAAGGAGTAGCTCGCAGCGCAGAAATGCCCAATGCAACGGAGCGAAGCAGGTTATTATGTCAAAATGAACCACCATAGACAGTGAGAAGAAGCTTGAAATTGAAATAGCCGTTTGGACTGCTGTTGATCGAGCCAATAACAATCTTCCTTGCATGTTGCGATTGCCACTCTGCAGTCAAATTATACTAATACTATATATTGCACATTGGTTTTAAGGATAAGGATGCCATGCGTTGTTGTGGATGCTATTGGCTTGGCAGTGATACCTATGGACGCTACAGCCAGCGGTTGGTGTCATGATCAATCTGAGATGGCACATTTATGAATGATTCCTGCCTTGCTGATGAAGAAACAAACAAGCTAGCCCATGAAATCGCTTTAGTTATTTTGCTCAATGTGCCAAACCATCAATCTCGCTGATAAGAGCTAGCAACTGGGTACAGCTGAACTATAACGGGAATTTCATCTCATCGATCAAAAGAAAATGAAAAAAAGGCCCTCTTTTTCTCTTACATTTGTAATCACCCTACCCTTGAATACACAATCACATGCATGCGATGCATCTCCAAGCGTAAGCTTAAGCTGGTGTAGTTATTATATTATCTATGGCGCACAACTGGCCGGATGGAACAACAATACAAGGGAGAGTAACTTTTGCTAGGACGCGACACGATTACGCAACACAACACAGGGATTAGATTCCCACTCGTCTCGTCGATCGACCTCTGCAGCTCTACAAAAAGAGTAAGAGCTGCAGCATGCAACTTGAGGATGGATCGGAGAGTACGTAGGGCGATAATAATCCATCAGTAGTAGGTGCAGGAGCCATAGCTGGGATCGGACTTCACCACGATCGCCGAGTTGTTGAAGTAGCAGTTCCAGGGGTGCCTGCCATTGGCGGCGTAGTAGAGGTTCATGGCCACGGCGGCGCGCGACACCAGGTTGTCAGGGTAGTAGCACGGCCCGCCCTTCTGGATCACGGCGCAGCTCACCTGGGAGCACGCGTAGTTGAGGTTCAGAGACAGGATGTCGTTGGACGCCGACGGCTTGGCCACGCACCACGTTTTCTGGGCCGCAGCAACGCCAAATCCGCTGCTGCTTCCTACAAAACCAAAACAGTTACAGGCTAATGGTAGCAGGTACTGGAGCACTATCAATCAACAGTTGACACACAGCACGGCAATCATAAAAAAAGTGAAACCTTCACTCCACTGCTGAAGAAGAAGAAGAAGAAGAGCAGAGGAAAAAGGGTGGCACAAAAGAAAGCGGGGTTCAGAAATCAGAAGAAAATTAGAACCAGTCAGTATAGTGGTAATCGGCAGTGAAATTACCTGAGCTCAAGTAGAGGAGCACAAGCCCCAGCGTGAGGAGCAGGAGCCTTGCAGATGGCCGAGCACCTCTTGCCATCTTGCTTTGCTCTGCAGCTGGGCTGGGTGGACAGTGCACTCGTCGTGGAGACAGGCCACTGAGATCAGACGGAGTGCTCTGCACTGCACAGGACGCCTGCCTGCAGGTTCTCTTCGGGTTTATAGAGAACAAGTCCTTGGACCTTTGTGTTGGGGGAAGCATTTGCTTGCTGCTGAGTAGGTGGCATTCTACTCTGCTTTGCATTTGCTTTGCTTGCTGGACGGTCATGCTGCACGCATGTGTACCACACAGACACAGGTAAGGTCTCTGTCTCTGGCTTCAACCCAAGGCAACCTACCATGTGCTCCTGCTTCAGCTCCATAGCAAATACTGCTGCCGATTTTCTTCTGCTCTTTGCATCTCTCCCTCTAATCAACTCTGCAGTGGCCTTCTCTTGGGTGGGTTGGGTCCCTCACCTCATCACAAAGCTTCAGCCTTGGTGGATCCCGACTTCTACTGCTTTCCTTCCTCTGTCCCCGTTCCCTGTGATCTATGCTAGTCAAAAGTCAATACAGGTATCATGAACTGGGGGATTCTTTTTATACCCAGCAGAGATGATATCGGTTCTCTTCAGAGTTTCTCTGTATTTACTGATGGCTCTACATGCACAACAGCACCATACCAAAACCAAACCAAAGTCATGATGATTACCAAATCATACATTACTCTACCCATGTGGATGTGGGTGTTCCATAACCACCAATGAGGTAGTTACAGAAACCAATACCACCTGCTGCCCGTAAAAGTAGTCGAATGCATATACCTTGCTTGCTTTGTTCCTCCTCCTTGTCTATGCGCCTTTTCTATCTGCCTTTGCCCTTTGCTCTTGCTCTTATTCCCATCCACATTTGTCCCCTTGCCCTGCAAAACTGATTCAGTGCCCACTTTGCATAGAAAGATCGAATTGATTTCAGCCAGATATATATTTTCAACATTCGGAAACTTGGTTCTGAAAGAAAGAAAGAAAAAGCAGGTTATATAAAAGCTTCAAGTGAACATCAATCAAGATCAGTAGAGGCAAACACAAAAGAGACCAGTAATATTCCCATGTCACACGATACTTCTCAACTGAAAAAAAAAAAACAGTGTGCCACACGCAACACCAAAGACATGATGGCTATCTATAGGCCCGGCCATCTAGTGCCAAACACATGCTCTGCCCTGTATATTTCATTATCCTTGGGCAGTTGGGCCTTACCACAATGGCAAATATCAAAAGCCTATCATTGCTTATTTGCTTACGTATTATGCAGGTTGCTTCTAAGTTCTAACATAAATATTTGGTTAACAAACACATAGTAGTATCAGGTTCTTTGCTCACAAAAAAGTGCCATCGGATCCCAAACAGTCAGCAGAAGCAATGTTAGATCCTGTAGGCCAGGTAGCTTTAAGTTTAGTGCTATCTCTGCCTGGATCAAGAAGAAAATTAGACAAAACAAACTCAACATTAGATGCTGCTACAAGACAAAGTGCATGCCGACAGACCACAATAAAAGCTCACCCTGTGGAAATGATAGCCATACATTGGAGATGCCCTAATGAGGCAGCAAAGGTGGTTGTGATGTACATCCTTCAGCCACACTAATGTCAGTATTGCTTCCATATGCGAGCATAACAGGCAAAGCAGTAACTAAACTACTAAAGCTTATCTCTTTTACATCAAATCGTCAGTGCACACTTTGCACGATTCATTTAGCTTTGCAATGCAGATAGCATTACAAAAGCGAATGCCAGCTAACAGATTAGCTTGCCATTTAATATAAGGATAACATGACATTACTGTAGTTCAGTAATGGGTGTGAAAGCTTCAGAGACAGACATAAAAAAGAGTTTAAATCAATACACATAAACATCTTTTGCATGCTACAATGTGACTGTACATTGAAGGAAAAAAAACACCTTCCACAATACATATAACACCTAAACATATTACTTCTGCAAGCACCCAAGCATTAAATCAAACACTGCTGTCAAAAAAAAAAAAGTAAATCAAACACTACCATGTGCTGTCTTCCCGAGACCTACATGCATTCGACTTTCATACAATCATATCGACAAATAAGGCAATTCTTATGCATAACCTTCTGTATCAATACAATGATGAGATAATGTAGAATTGGCCACTGTTAAACAAAATCCAAAGAAATGCAGCGCAAATAAAAGATAAACCTACAGGTGTAATTGTCTCACAGTTGCCTAAAACACATGGGTTTGGAAACTATAGTAACTTTTAGAAGCATAAACATTTCGCAACCTACAGTGATTTGCATCGTTGGATTTTCATATGGAAAAAATGCAGAAAGAGATATTAAGGGTAGCCAAACTCACTTGGATGTGTATTCGATGCTATATCCTCCATTGACCAGACACCGCCTATCTTCTGGATCCGTTCACTTTGAGGACATCTTTGCTAGTTTTACAAGTGTTTAACAGTTTTGACTTGAAATCAGGGAACAAAATGCAATGTTATCAAAAACAAAAAAAGGAACAAAACACAATGGAATGGGATGATGCTATGTACATATATACGTGAATTCACATATATAACATAAAGTGCTCTTCTCGTACACACATTGGACATAAGAGAAAATATATAGAGAAAAGCAGCAGCAATGACTTGTATGATAGGAAGACAAAACAAGCTCCTGCCATTCTAGAATTCAATGAGAAGATTTCACACTTCTCGCTAATAATGGGTCAGATTACATGAGGACCTGGAGAGGGAGGGAAAACACAGGTACAGTTGCTCTTCACTCACTAGACACGAGAAATACAACATCTGGCAGCGAAGCCCCAAATACCTGGGCCAGCGCTAGCTTCTGCCTTTTGTTCAGCCTAGAAAATTCTTGGCCCCTGCGGTTGTCGCCATTCAATAGCTTGCGGCCGTCATCTACTGCTTTCCTTCTGAGGGAGCAGAGCTGCGCCGACGCTTCTGCTGTAACAGCGCCATCAGCTTCAGCTTCCGCTTCATCTGCTCCCCAGTCCAACTCGTCATCATCAGTCATGCCCTTTGACGGCTCATGTGTTGTTGATTCATGGGCTTCGTCTTTGGCAGGCACACAGTCTGTGTCGCTGCTTGTGCCCCACCACTTGATAGTTTCACAAGACAAGCCAGATGACGGGAATCCGTACTTGAAATCATCCATATAGCTAGGGATGGCTTTGGTTTGGCTACCATGGGCCAAGCTTGGTGGTGCATTCTGTTTACCTGCTGCTGCTGGGGGCGAAACTGAAGTTTGTCCTGCCTTAGAACTGCCCTGTTGAGACTTTAGCGCTCCTTGGGAAGTGCTTGATGACCTATAAACATGTCCAGTGCAGTCCAAGCGTGAGATGAATACTGATGCTATCTGTTTCACAAATTAGTTTCCTTTTCTTCCAAGGAGAGAAGAAGGCACAGGCAGTAGCTAAATCACAAGAATCGTCTGTGAAGGGCTCAGGGGAAAGCATTACTCACACTAGTGATGGGCCTGATGCAGTGGAAGCCTTTTGTTTCGCGATTTTCGATAACTCAAGGAGTTCCTTGGCCTTATCTTTATCAGGACCTTTTGTGTCATCCCCAGCTTTGGCAGAAACAAGCTGCAAGAGTAAAACTAGAAATGACGAGACAGACTAAGAAATCGAAGCAGGGGTTGTTTTGTGGGCGGGCATAGGGGGTTTGTCAGTCAGGTTGTCCCATTGGTTTTGAACCCTCAGTGTTCATTCCAATTAAAAGTTGTATGGAGCAACACAAGTTTCTTTATAGCAGATACACGAGGTAACTAACGTACATGGGGCTGGCTGATGAGATTGAATACATGTCCAACATGGAACTAGCTACTTGATTCAATTCAAAATATTGCGTGCTTATCACAAAAGACTTTGCAGGCGTAGACATGGTAAGCAGAAAAGCACACACACTTGTGAGGAATTGGAATTGGAATTTACCTTACGATATGGCCACCTAACAATCCCGTGGGTGCGGCAGATCCTCTTCAAGACACTGGTGCAGACTCCTGCAGGTAAGACGTCGACGAGCATGCAAGGTGAAGGGGAAGCGGAAGCAGCGCCCAAGAGTAGACAGAGACGGGCATGGACTGACATACCGAGGATGGATGCGGCCTCGGCGATGGGGAGGGAGAAGAGCTTGGAGATCTCCTCGTAGGACAGCGAGACCCTTGTGGGCTTCTGCTGCTGCTGCTGCTGCGCGGGGGCGTCGGAAGCCATGGGAAGGAAAGGAAGGGCGGTTGGATTTGAAGCGGGAAGCAACGAATCCAAGGAGAGACAGGAGGAGGAGGCGGAGCGGCGGATTCCGACCGGCCCGGCGGCGCTGACCGATCGATCTGTCGGATTTCCTGCGTTGCGTTTGGTTAGGGACCGGAAGGGGAGTAAAGTTAAAGTAGGACGGACGGACGGCGGCGCTGACCGATCGATCTTGGGTTTATATGTCGGATTTCCTGCGTTGCGTTTGGTTAGGGACCGGAAGGGGAGTAAAGTTAAAGTAGGACGGACGGACGGCCAGGTGGGCCTTGTTCATCAAGGATACATAGGCCAGGCCAGGCCAGGCCCAACTAATAATATTTCGACCCAAACTCAACTTGGGTTTATATGTTTTTGTACGGCAACATCTGAATAAAGTCTTCTTGTCCCTGGTCAAATTTAATTTAAACTAGTAGATGACTATAAAACTCTAGTATATGCAAGGAAATGTAAACCAAGTTGCTGCTGTAAATCAATCAATTGATTAAATTCGCCAGAGTCCAGAGATGGAGGCAGGCTTTCGATCAGCTAGCTATTGGCGCCAAGCTGCTGCTGCTTCTGGTGCTTTCGGCACACCGATCGACGACGCCCGGTGGTGGTGTCCATGCACGTCACAGCCCTGCTGCTGCTTCCCGGCCTCGTCCCCCTTGGCCAACGGCAGCCTGTCCAGCGCCGCCGCCACAAACGTGGCCACCATGACCACCACCGGCCCCGCGGCCACCAGCCCTCCCATGGCGACGCCGCCGCCCAGCACGCTGCCCCGCGGCCCGGCCAGGAACACCGCCGTCCCCGTGGCCGCCGCCGCCGGGAAGAAGCAGCCGGCCAGGCTCAGTATCTCCATGGTGCCGCGGAGCACCAGCGCGGGCGGCACCCGGAGCACCACGTCCGTGACGTGCCCGGCCGCGCCCAGCACCAGCGCGCCGCGCCGCCCGCGACGCGCGAACGCCGAGACGCACGACAGCACGTCGCGCCCTGCGGGCACCTCCACCACGTGGGCGCGCATCGCGCTGGGGCACTCGTGCGCGATCACCACCGGAGGCTTGCTCTTGCTCTTGCTGGCCCGGCGGTTCTGCTTCGAGTTGGAGCACGGCGCCGCGGGCCGGTGAGGGATCTGCTGCTGGTGCCCCGTCCTCGCACTCGCGGTGGCCATTGCCTGCCTGTAACGAGGACTGAGGGCGGTCACACACACATCTATAATCTGTTGGCTTGGCTTTTAAAGGTGTTGGATCGTCTTCAATCTTCATCCAGGCCGCACAAGTGCACAAGCGGAGAGGCTGGCTGTCTGTCTGTTAACAAGACAAATAAGCGTGACGAATTGTTTTATGTAATTGTTGTGTGAGGCCGGTAGGTGCTCTAGCATCCTAACAAGCTCCCAACTGTTACGCCGGAGTACTGATTTTCTAATTAAGTCTGAGTCTGGGCAAAAGCTGTAACCAGCCTCCTTTTTTTTTTTTTTTACTATTGCCTAAACATTGTTGCATAATATGCTGATATGCACGTATCTATTTATTGTTTCGATGGTCGCCTGCTGACCAGGGTGGTTTACCCCCACGCCGGCCGCCGGCACGTTGATTATTAGTCAGCTCGTAGCGAGCTAATTAATCCAATTGTTACGTTTCGCTGTTTCACCATTCTTATCATGACTTTTTTTTTAAAAAAAAAATAGGCCTAAAAAGAAAAGGAGACAGTGGGGACGACATCCCACCGTTTTTTTGCGAAGTTGATGACAACGAAACTGCAAAGCGTAATTATTGGAGATCCAAATATGCAATTTTCTTTACAAAGAGACAGAGGCATCAAGTACGTTTTGTCACAAAAATTATATTTATTGGCAAGTTATAGTCGTGACATGATGACATGGCTGGCTCATAGATCGAATCCACCATTTTCTTGACGTTGTTCTTCCCTATCGTTGGGACATTGACGACATTAGGCGGGTCGCCGTTAGGAAAATTCCAAATGGTGGTAGTGATTGTAATTGTTGCAAGAGTATATCGTTCCAGGGTATATATCTTAACACATGGCATGGTATACTTTGACTTTGGAGAACTATGTGTCGTGAGCAATAGACTACTGCCTCTCCCTAGGGAGAGTGGAAAATCAAGATGCTCATATTTTTTAACACTTTAGCTTTTATATATAATATACTGTAAATGAGTCGATCAATCGGGAGTATACATACAATGTATAATAAGCAAGATACTTTTTTTTAGAGTTCGAGGGCAACATGCCCCGGCCTTTTGATTACTCAACAGACCATATCCATTTACAATTCAGAGTTTAGACCATACCACCACTCCCGGGAGGTAGGCACGAGACCTCAGCCTGAGGCTCAACAATACACCGAAAGGATTTCCGGCAAAATAGAAACACAGTGCCTGACAAACTCCATCTATCCTATTACATATCCTCCAGAGCTTCATTCAGCGCCACCCACTAGGTCAGCGCTGCTCCGGTCTTGCAATATTCATTAGGCACACCTTCAATCTTCACATCCTTAGGTGATCTCAGACGTCACCCCTTTGAACGTCCGACAACCTGAGAGTTCTTCTTGCTGTTGTCTGAGCTCTTTGATATAGCCCTCCAGCAAGTCCTTCTTCTCCACCGGGCAGAGAATTGCCCAACTTTGTAATGTCCCAGCCAAGTAATACTCTGAAAAACAAACTCATTCCTGAGTTTCCAGATACACCATAAGACAACAGAGGATATAAAATTGATAAGACCATTTCTTTTGTTGCTTAACCACAAGCTCCCAACATTCTCTAAGTTGGAGCCAATGTTTCTATCTATAATGTGAGATATCACTTCCCAACATCTCTTAGCTACTACACATTAAAAAAAACAAATGTTGGCAAGTCTCCAACTCATTACAGAAGACACAAATGGGATCTTCCACCCTTTTTCTTTTAGCCAAATTATCTCTAGTCAAAGTTTTTATTGTTCATCAGCACCATAAAAAGATTTGAACTCCGGGTGGGATCTTGAGCCCCCACACAGCAGGTGTATGAACATACTCAATGCCTCTAAAGTTGACTACTTTATAAAAAGGTTGAGATGTGTAAGTGCCATGATTAGTGATTTGCCATACTAGGCTATATATCCTCACCAGCACAGTGAACTGAATAGTAGAAATAAGCAATTTTTGAAGAAGAAAAAGGCCAGGGCACACCGCGTAGCCGAACACACGAGGTTGGCGTGCATGGATAAAGGAGAGATAGGTGCACTGATGGATGGCGATCGAACCCCTGGACCGGATCGGATGAAGGTCCGTCCCGTCCCTATGTGGCTCAGCTGAGAACAGCTAGCTAGCCGCCGCACACAGCATCAATCATCATCGGTCGGTCTCTCCTCTCCTGCTACCTTTTGTTTTCTTTCCTCAACTCCAAAGCAGCAAAGCAGAAGAAAGCGGTAGACGAATGAAAACGCAAAGCGGTAGACGAATGAAAACGCTCGTAGCGATGCCGGGATGCGCAGCGCAGGCATCTTGGACCGTTGACCCGACCAGCGTTGACCTACATTTCCCACACCACACGTGCCCCCGCCCAATAGGGACCTTCCTGGAACTAGCATGCTACTAGTACGTCTTTGCGCCTGCCCGTTGTTGACTCGAACTCTCCCCTAGGACCAACCACTGTTTCTTTTTCTCTATTTGTCCATAACACAACTAACCAACAAAGTGCTTTCTAAAAAAATCAAACCAAGCACTGATTTTTTTATATAAAACTTATTAAGAAATAACCATACATATTCATGTTCTCTCCGTCCGTAAAAAGAATTTTATGCAACTCTCACACGATTTCATCTTTGACCAAAGTCATATATTTATGATACAAAATATAAACCATCAAAAAAATTATGAAAGTAAACTAATTCACAGTTTTTTTTTTGTGACTGAACTAAGTATCTTAAAAAAAATTGTAACTCATTTCAAGAATCTTGGAGAGTTAAAGCAATTCAAGTTTGATCAAATTTATATGATAAGATAATAACAATTAGGATACCAAATGAGTATCAATGAATTCTTTGTTTTCATATTATACCTATTTGATATCATAAATATTTATAATTTTTCTCTATATATAAGTTTGGTAAATTGAGATGCTTTGACTTTCCAAAATTCTTAAAATGACTTACAGTTTGGGACGAAGGGATTAATTGCTTATTTCAAAGGAGACCGTAGCCATCTCATTTGGACTAAGATTGCACCCCTAGGCCCCCACTTCTCTAGATGTTGTCAAAGAATTATATGTGTGCATACAATATTGTTTTTACTATAAAAGAATAACTAGAATGTTTATAATTATAGCATCAATATATAATGCTTATAATCACCGTGAGGCTAGGGAACGTTTTCTTATGAATGCACATTATTACTATTTATACATGCATGTGCCCTTGATGTGCATGATAGCTAGTTAGCACAACATGTATGCTTACTAATGCTAAAAAACATGTATGCTTACATTAATTATTTTTAAATATTGATATTAATGGAATTGGATACTTTAGAAATGGCATGGGAAATCTGACAATTTATTACCACCAACAAGTCAATGTCAATGTCACCGACAGACACAGAATGGCTTTGTTGATTCGTTTTCCTTCCATAATTCCATCCCCACCTACAATTAGTTAATATATTTGATGGTGCGACTTGCGAGTTAAGTATATAGGTGTAACAGTAACAATATCATATACTATCATATTTGGAATTAGAATCAGACGGCGGCCGGGTTCCATTTCCATAGGGAGATTAGGCCAAAACCAGTTAGAGAGGAGCCACGTTGAAAAGCGTTGGGTGTCGAATGGAATCGTCGTTTGTCCCATGATCCATCCCGTCCCATTTCATTCATTCCATCCCATCAAGTCATCCCTTTTGGTGTTATGATTTCCCACGCACATCTATCGATCAGCAGGCATGCTCATCGATCCATCGAGAGGAGTTTTCTATGGGAGTTACTCGTACTACGTTTTATATTTAGTTGAGGTTGGATGGTTGTTCCTGCTTGTTCTTGGTCGTCCTCTTGTCTTGTTCTGAAGTTCTGATGGACATGCCGGCCGGAGACCGGAGAGAGTGAGAGAGAGAAAGGGAAATTGAAGAGAGGGACGACGACGACAAAGCAGAAAGATTAGAAGTGTGGTGTGGACATACTAAGAGAGGAGAGGTCGTCTAGGGGAGAAAGAAGAGGACAGGATAGTTTGCCGAGTCGCGCACGCACTGCCTGCCTTATGGACTGAATGAGATGGATGGCACGGCACGGACGGCGTAGCGTCGTGCGCGTGGAAATTAGAGAGAGGAGGTCTGAGCGATCCGATCCGACGACGATGATCCGATCCGGTCGTCGTCTTATCTCCCTTCCGTCGCCGGGCACGGGCAGCAGGCCAGTCAGGAGTCGCCACGTTCCACTGACGCAGCTCCTGATGTCATGCATGTCTCTAGTCTAGTCTCTTGTTACCCAGTCGTCCGTCTCCCCCTTTTGTTTTATTTATTTATTTATATAGTATTATTTATTATATATACGCGTCCTCGTGGCAGCGGTCAGAGACTTCTTCCTCCCTTTTCTTCTTTCTTCCTTTGTTTCCATCTCTTGCTTCCACCATTCCTCTCTCTCCCTCCTGCTCGGTCGTCGGCTGCAGCTAGCTGCAGTCAGGCGCCGGCGCGCCACCGCCTGCCTCTGACTCCTCTCCCCGATCGCCGCATCCACCGTCTGCGTTGTTGGATGGACAAGGCCTACGGAGGAGGCCTGCTAGCTCTCGACGCGTCGCCGCGGCCCCTCGGCTTCCTCAACCTCTTACCGCCGACGACGACGTTCCACAGAACAAGCATGGAGGCCGCCGACGACGGAAACGGAACACCTCCAGGCAGAAGGGGCCGCAGGTCCATCGAGGTGGACTTCTTCTCCGACGAAAAGGACAAGAAGACTGCTTCTAGCAACAAGACCACCGGGTCGCCCGAGCCCCGGCCGTCGGCGGGATCAGGATCAGCACCCAGCTGCCTCGCCATCAAGAAGGAGGATCTCACCATTAACGTACGTTACTACCTTGTGTTATTTGCTTGTTTCATTTCTTCATTAGATTAGAGTAGATCGTTTTCCTATCTTGGATCCCCATGGTGTCCGGCCTTTAATTCTTCCCTGACGAGTGACGATGACCGACCCATGCGTGATGCGTGCGTGCAGCTCCTTCCCGGCACCGGCGGCAGCAACGCCAACGCCGACGAGCACCTCCGGCTGCCGGACCAAGACAAGCAGAACAGGAACAGCAACGAGGTATATATGTGCTAGCTGGCTATTTCCGTATGTATACGTACGCGTTGTTGATTGATTTATCGCGTCGCGTCGTCGATACCATGCCTGCCTGCCATGTATAGCGGATTCAATTAGGATCTGTCCGCCGCAACGCATCCTCGACTTACACAGGCATCCATGCCCTTGCAGCTTTCCGCCATGCAGGCGGAGCTTGCGCGCATGAACGACGAGAACCAGCGGCTGCGCGGGATGCTGACCCAGGTCACCAGCAGCTACCAGGCGCTCCAGATGCATCTCGTGGCGCTCATGCAGGCGCGGGCCCCGGCGATACCTCCTGTGGCCCAGGCGCTGCCGCTGCCGGCGACCGACGGCGCTGCTGCTGCTGTCATGCCGAGGCAGTTCCTCGGCCTAGGACCGATGGCGGCGGCGCCCGAGGAGACGTCCAACTCGTCCACTGAGGTGGGCAGCCCGCGGCGGTCGTCATCCACCGGCGGCAACAGGCCGCGGCAGGAGCAGGCCGAGCGCGGCGAGAGCCCGGACCCGGCGGATCCGCCGACGACAGCAAGGCAGCAGCAGCAGCTGGCGCAGCAGCAGGAGGCCAGCATGAGGAAGGCGCGCGTCTCGGTGCGCGCGCGATCCGAAGCGCCCATCGTAAGTCGTCGCCCTTTGCCATGATGCTTCCTGATTTTCCATTTCATTGATTCACATGAGGAAGGCCCTGTCCTGTCCTGATGACGACTAATGCGACCTCCACTGCCATGGCAGATCGCCGACGGGTGCCAGTGGCGCAAGTACGGGCAGAAGATGGCCAAGGGCAACCCGTGCCCGCGCGCCTACTACCGCTGCACCATGGCCAACGGCTGCCCCGTGCGGAAGCAGGTACGTGACGTGACGTGACGAGACCCAGTCAACGCCGCGCACCTTCCTATTGCATTTTGCATTGCATTGTTGAATTGCGTGTTTTGACCGGACCTCTCCTCTCGGACCTTGGACCGGGATGCATGCTGACTTTGACTGACTAGCTGGCACACACGCAGGTCCAGCGCTGCGCCGACGACCGCTCCATCCTCATCACCACGTACGAGGGCACGCACAACCACCCGCTGCCGCCGGCCGCCATGGCCATGGCCTCCACCACCTCCGCCGCGGCCTCCATGCTGCTGTCGGGCTCCATGCCCAGCGGCGGCGGGGACATGAACATGACCTCCAACTTCCTGGCGCGGGCCGTGCTGCCGTGCTCCTCCAGCATGGCCACCATCTCCGCCTCCGCGCCCTTCCCCACCGTCACGCTCGACCTCACCCACGGCCCGCCAGGTGCTGCTCCTGGTGCTCCTCTTCCCGCCCGACCGCCTCAGCCGCACTTCCAAGTGCCGCTGCCACCGCACCAGCCGCAGCTGCAGCACCACCACCTGCAGGCGCAGGCGCAGGCGGCGGCCGCGCTCTACAACGCCCACCAGTCTTCCACGTCCAAGTTCTCCGGCCTCCACATGTCATCGTCATCGACATCGGACAACAACAGAGCCGCCGTGGCAGCGGCTGACGCGCCGCCGCACATGGACACCGTCACCGCGGCGGCCGCGGCCATCACAGCGGACCCCAACTTCACGGTGGCGCTGGCGGCGGCCATCTCCTCCATCATAGGCGGAGGAGGCCATCCAGTTGCGATTCCAATTCATCAAGGGCAAGGGCAAGGACAGCAGCAGCAGCAGCAGCAGGGTCCGACCCCGACCCCGACCCCGACGAGTAACAACAACAACGCGCTGGTCACGAGCAGCAGCAACAACACGGCGACCAGCAACAGCGAGACCCAGTGAACATAACAGACGTACATACATAGACAACATGCAAGGTCGCGTCAGCTCAGTTTTTTTTTAGCTCCAAGCAAATGATTCTTAGCTTGCACTTTTTGTTTCGGTAACTTGTTTTCTCGGTCAGATCAGTGGCACGGTTTTGTTAATTCTGAAGTTATTGATTCATTATTTCCCTAACTTTGCTAGATATAGGAGTACACTACACCTACCTATATATATAGGAGTATTCACAAAGGCATGTTTGCAATAATAAATTGATAATAATAGGTCCTGGATCAATGGAGAATGATTGAATTTTGGTACTCGACCGATGTATCTATTCCTACTACGGTACATGCAAGGGAAGATTGACTATATATCGATCATCAGTTGGCATTAATTATTTTTCGATTTCATTTAGTATTTCCCCAGCCGTTCTGAATACAATTTCTGGCGGGTGGATCGCGAGAGACTACCAGGTCAAAAAAAAAAAAAAAAAAAAGTATGCATGCATGCAACCGGCCGGGGGCCAGCCGGGTCACCGGCGCGCGGCGCCGGGCTGCTGCCACTGCCAGCCATGCATATGAATGACCGGGTCGCCACCATGCTGCCGTCCGGGACCGTGACCGGGACAAGTAGTGTGTTTGCGTGCTTCCGTTGCTAGCTTAGTTTGGGATTGCTCACTTCAATTTCGATACTCCAAGTCCAACCTTGCGGCGGCCGATAAACCTGTGGAGTATGAACGTTTTAGGGCGTCCCCAAACAATGCCAAATCAGCTAGCTATTTGGTGCACACGTCAGATTTTTTTAGACAAGTCTTCTTCAACCGGATATTAGCCAACTAGCTAGCCAACCATAGCTAATTTAGATTAATTTTTACTTCATCTATTTAGTACGTAACTTTTATCGAAAAAAAATAGTACGTAACTAGCTATAACATGCCCTAAATAACCTAACATGGCATATAATAGATGAAGATAGATGATTAAAGTTTGGTAGGATAAAATTGATCTACGGCAGGCAATCTAAGCAAGACGTCTTGTCTGCTTTCTACAAGAGGTCAAGAGCACGCGGTTAGGATTGGATAGGATTGTCTACAAAAGCACGCTTTGGATTTGATAGGACTGCTCCTCAAAGGCAGCTCTATAAAAACTTGAGTTTCTAGAGCATGTCTTTAGGTTCTCTAATGTACAGCGCCATATTATTTTTCTATAAATAAGAGTATTCTATTTAGTTGAAAAGCATAAAGCATATATAGTTGAAAAGGTGGAGCAAAAACAGCCACAAAGCCCTTTATTTTCCGTACCACCATCACCGTACACTTATCCAACTCGACCGTACGCAGTTAGTTGTACATCATTCCAATTCAGCTACTCCTTCATCTCAAAATAAATCAATTTTTAAAGTTGTCTAAAATAAATTATTTTTGGTGTCACCAACCAAATCTATAAAAAAGTGGAGCACAAAAAGAGATGCCAACATCTTTTAGTCTTTTGTGCTAATCCTCGCAGAAAAAAATTGCATATGTATAGAGTTATTTCAAATTATCTTTTCACACAACAGATGTGAGTAATTCAAATTTATATTTTTTTTATAATGACGAAAGGTAGTATTTTTCTAGAAAATAGAGATATCTGATGGTTATTATCGGTGATGGTCACTAGAGTCCAAAAGGAAAGACAGTGGACCGACGACGACTGACGGTGACGCCGGAGACGTGGATCGAGCTAAGGGCAGTCCCAATGCAGACTCTATCATAGAGTCTAAATTTATCTATTATCTCGAACATTGTGGACTTAGAGTCTAAATAAGACTTGGAGTCTTGTTTTTTTCACTCTTTCTTTAATAAATATGCTGCCACATCAGCGAAATACCATAAATAAGGTGTAATAAATAGTCTTGGACTCTGTGATGGAGTCTTGCATTGTGAATGCCCTAAGCTAGCTTAGCTAGGAATCTAATCCATGACATCGGTGGTGGCGACATTGACGATCGAGATAATGTGGCAGTGGCAGGCATTACTGGTCACGACGACACTGACATTGGAATCCGATTTGGCGCTTGGCGGTCCTGGCAAATTCGTTCAAACGGCCCAGTTACGTAATGACCGAGGGAGGGAGCCACAGCCCGGCCTAGATAGTGCAGCAGCCTGCAGCGAGACTGAGGCCCTGGCCTGGCCCATCTAGTTAGCCTTTCCACAATGGCTGACCGACCATGTGCATATGCGTGCAGTGCTGCCATTCTTCATGGAGTACAGCTATCTATAGGCGATTTCAATTCATCGTCGGCATACAGTACACTACACATGAACAAATTCTGCTATATAATACCCCTATATATATACTGTAGCTACGAGTACACTACACATGAAGAGAACTACAAAAGAGATCGAAGAGGAGAACCTTTGGATTGATCTCGATCGTACATGCATGCACGCATACTTTACTTATATTGAATATAGATAGAGAAATAATCAATACCCCTATATATATACTGTAGCTACGAGTACACTACACATGAAGAGAACTACAAAAGAGATCGCCTTTGGATTGATCTCGATCGTACATGCATGCACGCATACTTTACTTATATTGAATATAGATAGATAACCTTTGGATTGATCTCGATAGGCATATTGGATGTTAGCATATTGTAAATATAGCAGTGGCTAGGCTTAGTCCTCTCTAGCACAGCCGCATGTAGCGTAGCGCGTCTATCTCTATGCCGCTCGCTCATCCTGTATACATGCATTGTATCGTGTACATAAACACCAACAACAATGCAATACAACCAACCATTCCCACACTTTCATGGTACCAGCCGCGGTTTCGATCCGCTACGCTTCCGCAACCCCCAATTCGTGCAGCCGCTGATCCGATCGCCGCTCCATCGACGCCGAGCCACTCGCCGGGAGCGCCGCCAGGTCCTGATCGCCGCGCCCACCTAACTCCAGCCACCGCCGATCCCGACGATCGGTTGGTCCAGGCCGCCGCTGGGCAAATCCTCCGCTCGCCGGCCTCGCACGAGCGCGATCGCGCCGTGCCGCCGTCGCTGGGCACATCTCCGCTCGCCGGCCTCACCTCTTCATCCGCGCCGATCACGACGTCCGTCGTCCGCAATCGACTGCAACCCGGGTCGTCGAGCGATCGTGCGTCGCGTCGCTCATCCGTCGTCCGGCGCCCCCGATCGTACCCGCACGCGTCCCTACGCCACGCGATCGTGCGTCGTCTGGCGCCCCCGATCGTACCCGCACGCGTCCCTACGCCACGCGATCGTGCGTCGTCCGGCTCCACCGAGCCACGCCTGCACGCGATCGAACCCGGCGTCCTGTCTTCACCGCGCGACACAGGCTTCACCACGACCCAGGCTTCACCGCACACCCGCACGCGATCGACCGCAACATCGCAGCTCCGCGACACCGGTCCGCTACTGCGACGTGAGATCGTCGTGTGCTCGGCCAGACGAGGACTCCGATCGCCAGGCCACATATATGCCAGGCCACGTCGAGATCCTGCTGCTCAGATCGTCCACTGCCTTGCGCCGAGCACCTGATCGTCTACTGCTCCAGTCGCCGGGCTACTTCGTCCGTCATCGGCTCGATCCGCGTTGATCGCGAGGACGCCCCCGTCGTCTCGTCCCCATGGCGGAGGACGACGAAGCCGCCGCCGCCGCCGCCGCGGCCCAGGAAGCCGCGGACAAGGCCCGCGCCGAGGCCGCGCTACGTGCTGAGGAGGCGCGCCTCCGCGCCGAAGCCCTCGACAAGTACGAGGCAGCGCACGAGGCGATCTGGGCCACTGCCACCGCCGTCGTCAACATCAAAGGGATGATCCCGATCATCCTCGACAAGGCCGCCGGCACCTACACCAAGTGGCGCGGCATGTTCCTCACGGCGCTGGGCAAGTATGCCCTCACCCCCCACGTTCTCGACGACGTCACGCTGCCCGAGCGTCCCGTCTGGGTCCAAGTGGACTGCGTCGTCCTGTCGTGGATCTTCTCCACCGTCTCCGGCGATCTGCAACAGTCCCTCATGATCCGACAACGTCGGGCACGTGAGGCGTGGTGCTATCTCGAGGATGAATTTCTCGGGCAGAAGGAGTCGCGCGCCCTTCTCCTGGAGACGCAGTTCCGCAACCTCCGCCAGGATGCCATGACCATCACTGACTACTGCCGCAAGCTGGAGACCATGGCCGCGTCCCTCGCTGAGTTTGGCGACCCCATCGGTGATCGCCAAATGGTCCTCACTCTCCTTCGCGGCCTCAACGGCAAGTTCCAACATATGGTGGCGATCTTGAAGCTGCATCGCCCGTTCCCGACCTTCGCCGAAGCCCGCACACATCTGCTGCTCGAGGAGGTGGACATCGACGCTCGCCCACCCTCTCCACCGCCAGCCCTCGTCGCCAACACGCCGCCCCAGGCTTCCTCCGCTCCGCGCCAGGGACCGCCGCCACCTGCTCCAGCCCGCCCTGGTCAGCACGCGCCCGGTGGCGCGCAGGGCAACCAGCAGCGCAACCGTCGCCGGGGCAAGGGCGGACGTGGCCAAGGCCAGGGCGCCAACGGCCAGGGCCACCCAAACGCCGCGCCACCAGCAGGAGGCTATGGCGGCCCACCCGGCCAGGGAGGCGTGCACCCCTCGTTTGCACAACCCTGGGCCGGCCAGCTCCAGATGTGGCCATACGGTCGCCCACCGCCCCCGGCTGCTTTCGCCGCTGCCCCCCAGTACCACTTCACCGCCAACCCGGGGGCCGGCCTCAGTCCCTACGGCGGTGGTGCACCCCACGGCGGCTTCTTCGGCACAGCCACCCGTACGGCTACGGCAGCGGCGCGCGCCCCTCGACACCGGCATTCCGGGCGCACCCTCGACACCGACATTCCGGGGCACGTCGTACCAATCGACGCCCCGGAACCCCGTCAACGGTGGCGCTTGGAACCAGGACTCCCCGGGTGCAGAACTTCAACACCATGACGCTCCAACCCCACAGCCGGAGTGGTACGCCGACTCGGGTGCTGGCTCTCACATGTCTGCGGACGCTGGTATACTTTCTACTACCTCCTCGCCCAATTCATCTACTCCTTCATCTATCATTGTGGGCAATGGTGCTTTACTTCCTGTCACAGCCATCGGATCTCGTACTTTTCCTTTTCCACATCGCAATCTCGTTCTTAATAATGTTTTGGTTTCTCCACATATCATTAAGAACTTGATTTCCATTCGTCGTTTTACCACCGACAATAATTGTTCTGTTGAATTTGATCCGTTTGGTCTTTCTGTGAAGGATTTACAAACCAGGAACGTGATCGCCAGGTGCAATAGCTCTGGCGACCTCTACCCATTCTTCCCACCAGCCACCAGTGCCACCGCACTACTCGCCGCACCCACCTCCTTATGGCATCGCCGTCTTGGTCATCTTGGGCGTGAAGCTTTGTCCAAACTCATTAGCTCCAGTGTCATTTCATGTAATAAAGATGATTCTCATCATCTCGTCATGCTTGTCGGCTCGGTCGTCATACTAGACTTCCATTTAGTATCTCCACCTCTCGAGCCACAAATAATTTTGATTTAATACACCGTGATCTTTGGACATCTCCTATTGTTAGTGTGTCGGGGTATAAATATTATTTGATCATTTTAGATGATTGCTCACACTACATGTGGACCTTTTCGCTTCGCCTTAAATCTGACACTTTTTCCACCCTTGTCAATTTTTTTGCTTACGTTCGCACGCAGTTTGGTACCACCATCAAGAGCGTCCAGTGCGACAACGGCCGTGAATTTTATAATTCCACGGCCCGCACGTTCTTCCTCTCTCACGGTGTTGCACTTCGCATGTCGTGCCCCTACACGTCCCAGCAAAATGGCAAGGCCGAACGCTCCCTTCGCACCGTTAATAATATTGTGCGTTCTCTATTATTTCAGGCGAGCCTTCCTCCGGTCTCTTGGATTGAGGCACTCCGCACTGCCACATATCTAGTCAACCGGCTTCCCACCAAAACGCTCGCCTCCTCCACCCCATATTTTCATCTCTACTCTACTCCACCCACATATGAACACCTCCGAGTTTTTGGTTGTGCCTGTTATCCTAACATGTCCTCCACCGCACCCCACAAACTTGCACCACGTTCATCTCTTTGTGTCTTCCTCGGCTACTCCTCCGAACACAAAGGCTATCGGTGTCTCGAGTTAGAGTCGAATCGCATCCTCACCTCCAGACATGTCGTTTATGATGAATCCTTCTTTCCTTTCGCCGACATGTCTACCACCCCCATGGCATCCTCAGCCTTGGACTTTCTTTTTGATGATGATGAGTTCACTGCTCCTGGAGCAAGACTTGTGCGTGCAGGTACTTCGTCCTCAGCGCCCACGAGCAGTGGGCCCGGCACTGGGCCACAGGCGCCTGGCTCCCCCGCCGGGCCGTTGGGGCACGGCTCGCCCGCGCCTGGCTCCCCCGCCGGGCCGTCGGCGCACGGCTCGCCCACACCGCGCTCGCCGGGCCCTGCTGGGCCGACCGACGCCTACGGCGCTGGGCCGTCGGGCTCCTCTGCTGGGCCACATGCGCCCAGCCCACCGCCACCACCACGCCCTGGGCCGAGCTCGTCCCAGGCCGGCGCTGCTGCCCCTGTGCGCAATGCACAGGTTGCTGCCAGTAGCGCCCCGGCCATCGGGCGTACACTGGCCACCAGGCCGGTCTCTGTCGCCCCCGTCGAGAATGCGCACTCCATGCGCACCCGAGGCAAAGCTGGCCTCGCACAGCCCGTGGACCGTCTCAACCTCCACGCCGCGCCTGTGTCGCCGCTACCGCGCTCTGTTCGTGATGCCCTGTCAGATCCCAATTGGCGCTCAGCTATGCAGGCTGAATTCGACGCCCTGATTGGCAATAACACCTGGAGCCTAGTGTCCCGCCCCCCTGGAGTCAATGTGGTCACCGGCAAATGGATTTTTCGGCACAAATTGAATGCCGATGGTTCGCTTGATCGCTACAAGGCTCGTTGGGTTCTTCGGGGATTCACCCAGCGACCGGGTCTAGACTATGATGAGACCTTCAGTCCAGTTGTCAAGGCTGCGACAGTTCGGGTTATTCTCTCTTTGGCTCTCTCTCAGGATTGGCCCATTCATCAGTTGGATGTACAGAATGCATTCTTACATGGCACCCTCGAGGAGACAGTGTACGTGCACAGCCTACTTTTGGTTTTGTGGATTCCTCTCGTCCCGGCATGGTATGTCGTCTCAACAAATCCCTCTATGGACTGAAGCAAGCGCCTCGCCTCGGCATCACAGATTCGCCTCATATTTGTTTTCCATTGGCTTTGTGGAAACCAAGTCCGACAGCTCGCTGTTCATCTATCGCCGGGGATCGACACCGCTTACTTGCCGCGTACGTTGATGACATTGTTCTCACTCCTCTCGCTCGTTCCTTCGTCGACGATTGAGGCACTTCGGCGTGAGTTCGCGATGATAGACATGGGCCAGCTTCATCATTTTTTGGGCATATCGTGACTCGTTCGCTAAGGGTCTTTTCTCCCAACGGCGGTACACTTTGGAGATTTTGGAGCGCGCCGGGATGAGTGCGTGCAAACCGTGCAAAGACGCCCGTGGATCTTCACTCCAAATTATCCGAAGATGGAACTCCTGTTAGTGATGCCACCCAGTACCGCAGCCTAGCAGGGGCTCTTCAGTACCTGACCTTCACACGGCCAGATATTGCTTTTGCCGTCCAGCAGATTTGTCTTTATATGCATGATCCTCGAGAGCCTCACCTTGCTGCCCTGAAGCGCATCTTGCGCTACTTACAGGGCACTACGACACTTGGACTGACCTTGCGCCGCTCCCCTCCTGCTGAGCTTGTTGTCTACACAGATGCAGATTGGGCTGGATGTCCCGACACCCGACGGTCGACTTCCGGTTATGCAGTCTTCCTTGGAGACAACTTGGTGTCTTGGTCCTCCAAGCGATAGCACACCGTCTCTCGGTCCAGCGCCGAGGCCGAGTATCGTGCTGTGGCGAACGGCGTCGCTGAAGCTACTTGTTTACGACAGCTACTCCTTGAGCTCCAGCGCCCCCCTCGCCGTGCTACTTTGGTCTATTGCGACAACGTGCTTGTTTATCTCTCCGTAATGCTTTGTGCAAAGATCGGCGGACGAAGCATGTTGAGATCGACCTCCATTTTGTTCGAGAGAAGGTTGCCCTCGGTCACGTTCGAGTTCTTCATGTCCCCGACGTCTTCACCAAAGGGCTTCTCACTTCCTTGTTTCAGGAGTTTCGGTCCAGCCTGACCGTTAGCGATGCTCCCGTTTAGACTGAGGGGGAGTGTTAGCATATTGTAAATATAGCAGTGGCTAGGTTTAGTCCTCTCTAGCACAGCCGCATGTAGCGTAGCGCGTCTATCTCTATGCCGCTCGCTCATCCTGTATACATGCATTGTATCGTGTACATAAACACCAAAAACAATGCAATACAACCAACCATTCCCACACTTTCATTGGACGGAGACAACTCATTAATTAATGAAAAATGCATGTATGCATGTATATATTGAATCCTACCTCTACGTATACACGTTATTAATCATTCTTAACCCATGGAGAGTACTAGGAGTAGAATCAACAATATACTGTTGCCTGATCGTCTGCTGTTGCTGGTTGTGGTGATGATGATGAGAGGTGGGTGGTGTTGTTGGCTTGCTCCAGCATCTTGACAACCTGCGCCATGGTTGGTCTGTTTGCGGGATCAGAGTCTAGGCACTTGTCGGCGACGGAGAAGACCAGCCTGACTTGCTCGGTGGGCAAGTGGTGGTGGTGCAGCTTGAGCAGAGCCTCGTCTACAGCGTGCTCCTCCCGCTTCTCCTCCATGGTCTCCCTGACCCAGGTGACGAGCCTGGTGCCGTTCTCCAGGAAGGACTCGTCGGTGGGCCTCTTCCCCGTGAGCAGCTCCAGCAGGACGACGCCGTAGCTGTAGACGTCGCCCTTGGTGGTGGCCCTGCCGGTGTCGAAGTACTCGGGCGCCAGGTAGCCGAAGGTGCCGGCGACGAGGGTGGTGACGTGGCTGGCGCTGGGGCTCATGAGCGTGGCGAGGCCGAAGTCGGAGAGGCGCGCCTCCATGTGTTGGTCCAGGAGGATGTTGCTGGACTTGATGTCGCGGTGGATCACGTGCGGGATGCAGTCGTGGTGGAGGTAGCAGAGGCCGCGCGCAACGCCCAGGGCGGTCCGGTAGCGAGCAGGCCAACCGAGGTGGTTCGCAGAAGGCTGATGCAGCGCCTGGTCCAGGCTCCCGTTGGGCATCAGCTCGTAGATGAGGAGGTTGAAGTGCGTGGCGGCGTAGTATCCGCAGAGCGGGACGACGTTGCGGTGCTTGATGTCGCCCATGGCGTCCAGCTCCCGCTCGAATCCACGGTCCATCTCGGCGGTGCCCCGGTTGAGCCTCTTGACGGCGAAGGCGGTCTTGTCGTCCAGGCGCAGGCGGTAGACGGTACCGTAGCCGCCGGCGCCGATGACGTCCTTGGTGGTGAGGCCCATGAGCATGGCGAGGAAGGACTTGGGGGTGAGCGACGGCGGCATGGACATGGTGGCGGAGCGGAAGATGACCATCTTGCCGCCGGCCAGGCTGTGGTCGATGATCCGCTTTTTGCGCGCCCATTTCTTGTAGAGCAGGAAGGAGATGAGCATCTTGGAGAGGAGGAAGAGGACGGAGCAGATGGTGACATACAGCGCAACTAAGGCAGGAGACATCTTCACTCCTCTCTGTGCTCTTCTGTGTGCTGTGCTGCTCTAGTGTACTGTATGTCAATGAACGAATTGTGATGAAGAGAGCTAGCTAGCAAGAAGAGCTTACGAGTTACGACGGCGATCGAGCTCAGCACAGGATGGAAGATGGATGGATATGCTTTAGTTTGGTTGCTTGCTTGGCATGAATCAGCTCACAGACGGTGTTCTCATCATCTAGCAGTCAGCCAGCACAGCAGAAAAACTGAGTAAAAGCTAGCTAGCACTACTGGACAGTGGTGGCGGTGGTCATGTCTCAATTCTCATCTGAACGAGGAGAAATACTCCAGCTAGCTAGGAGAAGTTTGGCAGAGCTGGTGGAATAAGGAAGGAACAACGGGAAAGCAAAAGTGGAGACACTCCTAATTACTCTCTCTGTGTGTTGGTTGCTCAATCAATATCAATGGGGCTGCAATGCAGGTGCAGCTGTCTCCTACTAGTAGTATCATGTGAATGTGAATTCCATAGTCCATACTCCTACACAGTCCGGCAGATCCTTCAATAATCTGGCAGGCATGCATGTCTCTTATCACATCAGCCACGAGAGCTAGCTGAGCACGGGGCATGCATGTGCCATAATCGGTACAGAACACTAGTATACAAACCAAATTAAGCTCGGTACAGTAGAAACTCAGAGGCTCGGTAGCGAGCTACAAGAGCTAGTTTGTCGGCATGCCTCAGCTTCAGCCTTGAGGCGCTTGTGTGCTTTCCTTCTCACTCGATCACACAACAAGCTATAGGCCTACCGTGTCAGTGAAACACCTGCTATTTTCCTATTATATAATATAAAATGAATAATTATATCTGGCTTGGCTGACCATCGAAAACAAATACTCCTTCTGTCCCAAATTATTTGATGTTCTCGATGTTCATGTCATATAAATTTAACTTGATTGGTAAAAAATATGTGTAATATTTATATATTAAAATAAATTTATTTAAATAGAGATTTAAAGCTATTTCTAGTGATACAAATTATAAACTATAAATATTAATATTTTTAATACATATTTTGTTAAAATTATTTCTTAGTAAATAAGAACGATAAATATTTTAAGATAGATGGAGTGCTGGCTGATGGCCAAGCAGATGATGATAGAGATATGCTGCTCATTTCGCTGTCAGTCTAGCAGCTCCCATCTCTCCAGGAAAATGGGTGGTGACCAACGGTTGGGACCATTTCCAGCTGCGCAGCTAGAGCACGGGGATCGTGCTGCTCTTCTCCTTTATTTCTTTTATTCACGTGATCGATGACCGACCACTTCACAGATGGAGCTGCCAACTGTATAGTATGTATTATTGGATATTTAGTCATTTTACACCATGCTTTAATCCATAAATACGATAAGCAAAATACTAACGTAAGTATAATGCAAGCGACAGCTTCATATTTGCTACTGCTACACATTCTAGCAAAGCATTTCATGCAGAATATTATAGCTACAGCAGCAGCAGAATAAAGCATACAGAGAGGGATTAGTTTATACCCCATCGTGGCACTTCCGGTACCCGCGGACAGTGAGCCACTAGCATCGCCGCTCATGTTGACGTCGGTGTCGGTGACGGTGTTGTTGACGACGTCGGTGTCAACAGCAGCAAGAGTCCTCCGAGTACTCACAGGCATAGCCCGCGAGCGTGGAACAGCAGCAGCAGTCGCGCCTGTACGGCGCTCCCCAAAAACTTGATTTCCCGCCTACCCGAGCAGGTACGCTTGACGGGAGAAGTTCCGGAGGCCTGCTACCAGTAACCTCTGTGCGCGCAGAGGCTCTGGTCGGAGATGCAGCAGAGCAACTCGAGCTCAGGAAGGAGAAGGTGGTAGTGGCGGCTGGAGAGGGAGAAGCACGGGAACGGGATGAAACCCTAGCGTGCGGACAGGGGCTTTATATAGGCGCGCCCCTGCCAGCTTCCCGTTACACCTTGCCCGGGGGGATGAACCTGGACAGGGTGGTTGGGAGTTGGGAGTTGGCGGGCTGGCGGCGGCGGCTAGGGTTTAGCCGTTCAGGCTGGCTCCCTGGCGGCGGCTAGGGTTTGCCTTGGGCCGAGGCCCAGTGGCAAAAACTTAGTCAAGCCAGCCGGCCCACGCCCACGCCCACGCCCACGGCCCGGCGCGTCGCGACGCGCGCGGCGGCGGGCGGCGCGGCTTCGGCGGGGCGGCGGCGGCGCGCGCGTGTGGCTCCTGTGTTCTCCTTCTCAACTTGCTTATGAGAGCATCCCAATACTCACTATTTAAGTTGATTACCCTCTTAGTGATTAATCCATTTGGTAGTAATCACTTTTGCACCTAACACTAATTGTGGGCCTTTGAGGTTTATTGAATTATTAGATTAAGTAATGGGCTTGGCCCAATAATTCTAACAATCCCCACCAAACATCAAAGGTACACAGTTAATGCCTTCGGGTCCGAACTCGTTTGATATACCGGTGTTTCGATGGAGACCGTTAAGTTGAACTTCCATCTAGAATAGGGGCTTACACTCATTCACAACCGATCAATGGACTATGCCTTGAATTGACAGTTTTGTGCGAAGTGAGGTTCACCCAAATTCTTAAGCGATACCAGTCGCCTAGAGCATCCTCGGGTGGAGCATATAAGTCAAACTCCGTGCCTTCTCGTGAGCATCTAGAGATCACCCAAACCTCATAGACTGGGACCAGCAGCCTAACTCACATAGGTGTGTTCCTTCTAGGATGTCCTATAGGCCGACATCCTTGCTTTTATAAGCCACTCGGATCACATTAAGGCATATGCCATCCTGCCATACAGCTTGGAAAAGAAGTGCATTTCTAAAAGATAGGGACCTTTGTCAAGGGTCTTTTCCCTCAGTCTACTCATAGCTTGTTTCACCACTCTAATTCACGGGATCTCCGATCACATAGAGCAGGTTACCACTATAGCAAACTTTAAGTGGGTCTCAGTCCCATCTCGACCGATGCACCATCTATCACGTTTCGTGACAGCCCCTTGGTGAACTGATCTGCCAGATTCTTAGTCGTGTGGACATAGTCCAACGATATTACTCCGGAGTTTCTCAATTTTCTGACAGACTTTAAGCGCCGCTTTACATGCCTTGTGGTCTTCAGGTTATCCTTAGAACTCTTAACTTTGATTATCACAGTTTGATTATCACGGTTCATGGAGATGGCGGGCACAGGTTTTTCAACCACCGGCAAATCCATCGAGTTCCCGAAGCCATTCGGCTTCAACAAAGGGCGGTGTCTAGTGCTGCAAGTTCCGCTTCCATAGTTGACCTCGTGATGATGGTCTCGCTTGCAAGACTTCCAGAAACAAAGACCACCCCCAAGAGTAAACGCATACCCACCGGTGGCTTTTAACTCGTCAAAGCATCGATATCCAATTTGCATCACGAAACCCTCCAAGTACCTTTGGGTACCCGGTGTAGTGAATGCCATAACTTGCGGTTGCCTTTAGATACCGCATTACTCTCTCAAGAGCACGCCAATGATCATCTCCCGGGTTTGATACAAACCGGCTCAACTTGCTCACGGCATATGAGATGTCGGGTCTTGTTGCACCGGCTAAGTACATTAGTGAACCAATGATTTGGGAGTACCTCAATTGGTCTCTCATGATCCTTTTGTTCTTTCTCGAATTAGGCTTGGATCATAGGGAGTGGACACGGGTTTGCGATCCACTATAGCCAAAGCGACTTAGAATCTTTTCCACATAGTGGGATTGCAACAGAGTAACCCCACCATTTTCTCCCTTCAGTAGCTTGATGTTTAAGATCACATCAGCCACTCCCAAATCTTTCATATCAAAGCTCTTGGACAGAAAGTCCTTGACTTCCTCAATCACATTGAGGTTCGTGCCAAATATTAGGATATCATCCACATATAAGCACAGGATTACTCCTTCTCCCCCACCGAATCGGTAGTAGACACATTTATCAGCCTCATTGGCAACAAAGCCTGCTGATGTCATGGTCTTATCGAACTTTTCGTGCCATTGCTTAGGAGCTTGTTTTAGGCCATACAAAGACTTCAATAATTTACACACCTTGCCTTTCTGACCTTCTACTACGAAACCATCAGGCTGATCCATGTAGATCTCCTCATCTAACTCTCCGTTTAGGAAAGCCGTCTTCACGTCCATTTGATGAACGAGAAGACCATGGGAAGCAGCCAGGGCAAGTAGTACTCTGATTGTAGTCAATCGAGCCACAGGTGAGTATGTATCAAAGAAGTCCTCGCCTTCCTTTTGGGTATAACCCTTGGCCACAAGCCTAGCCTTGTACTTTTCAATCGTACCATCAGGCCTAAGCTTTTCCTGAACACCCATTTACATCCTACAGGTTTGCACCCGTACGGACGATCAACCACTTCCCAAGTTCCGTTAGACATAATTGAATCCATCTCACTCCGTATTGCTTCCTTCCAATAGTCAGCGTCAGGAGAGGAAAATGCCTCTTTAATGGTTGTTGGGGTGTCATCCACGAGGTATATGGTAAAGTCATCACCAAAGGATTTTGCAATCCTAGGTCTCTTACTCTTTCGAGTGACTCCATCATTTTCCTCCTCAGGATTTTCAGTGGTGGGTTGTTCAGTGTACTCCACTGGCACAAAAGTATAGGGAGAGTCAGGAGGTCCCTCACTAGATGTGCTTGGTACATTCCCTCTCATAGGGAATTCATTCTTGAAGAATGTTGCATCTCTGGACTCAAATATTCCGCCGACCCTCATGTCGGGGACTCCAGATTCCACAACTAAAAATCTATAGCCTACGCTGTTTATTGCGTATCCGAGAAAGACACAATCTACAGTTTTCGGCCCAACCTTGCGCTTCTTGTTGATTGGCACGTTCACTTTGGCCAAGCAACCCCAAGTGCGCAAGTATGAGAGAGTTAATCTTTTCTTTTCCCATTCCTCGAATGGTGTTTTCTCTTTATTCTTTGTGGGAACTCTATTCAGGACATGACTCGCAGTCAATATAGCCTCACCCCACCATTCCTTGGAAAGTCCCGCAGTGTCTAACATGGCGTTAACCAAATCGTTAGAGTGCGGTTCTTCCTTTCGGCAATCCCATTGGATTGGGGGAGAAAGGAGGCGTCCTCTCATGAATAATTCCATGTTCCTCACAGAATAAATCGAATTCCTTTGAAAAGTATTCATCCCCGCGATCGGACCGCAACCGTTTGATTTTCTTCTCGAGTTGATTCTCAACTTCGGCTTTATAGATTTTAAAGTAGTGTAATGCTTCATGTTTAGTTTGTAGCAAGTACACGTAGCAAAATCTAGTACTATCATCGATGAGTGTCATGAAATATCTCTTGCTGCCTTTGGTTAACACACCATTCATCTCGCACAAATCAGAATGAATGAGGTCTAGTGGTGCCGTGTTCCTCGCCTCTTTCACAACCTTGTGAGGCTTGCGAGGTTGTTTTGCTTGCACACAAGCATGGCACTTAGAACCTTGAACCAAATCGAATTTAGGGATTAAACTCATTTTAGCTAAGCGCGTCATACATCCAACATTAATATGGCAAAGTCGAGAATGCCAAATATTACAATCATCATGTCTCACATGGTTCACGACATTATTATTACAAGAATCCATCAAAGAAAAAATGGAACAAGCCTCCGCTCTCATAGCCCTTACCAACAAATGTTCCATATCTCGATACGACACACTTATTGGACTCAAAAGCAAGCTTAAAACCATCCCTACACAATAGGGACCCGCTGACGAGATTTTTATTTATGGAGGGGACATGCTGCACGTTCTTCAGCAGCACCGTCTTTCCCGAAGTAAACTTCAGATTGACCGTGCCAACACCATGAACAGCCGCATGCGAGCCGTTTCCCATCAGCAGGGAGGAACCTCGTCCTTCCTGGTACAAAGAAAACAAAGAGCGGTCAGCACATACATGAATATTAGCCCCTGTGTCAATCCACCAATCGGGAGAAAGACAAACTGAAAGAACTGTTGATAAATAATTACCGTACCCAGATCCTCCAGCCTCACTAACAACCATGTTAACTGTCTTCTTCTGCTGTGGCTGTTTGTCCTTGCGGTCTGGGCACTCCTTTGCCCAGTGAGCATTGCTCCCGCACACATAGCAGCAGCCACTCTTCTCGCTCTTTTCCTTGTTGGCCTTTCTCTTGAAAGCCTGAGCTTGAGGCTTGAAAGCATTCTTGTTTTGCTTCTGTTTCCTCTTGCGGGAGTTCTGAGGGTCCCTCTTTTGCACCAAATTGGCGCTAGAGCCTCCCTCGACGTGCACTTTCTTGCCATGTGTGTCTTTTGCCCTCGCATTCTCCTCAACACTTAGAGAAGCAACAAGATCAGTCACACTGAACTCTTGCCTCCTGTGCTTTAGAGAAGTGGCAAAGTTCCTCCAAGAAGGTGGCAGCTTAGCGATAATACCGCCGGCCACAAACTTGTCAGGCAGCACACACTTGTTGTTCTCAAGCTCTTTGGCTAGCATCTGTATCTCATGAGCTTGTTTTACCACAGAACGGTCATCGACCATCTTGTAGTCATAGAACTGCTCCATGATGTACAGCTCACTGCCAGCGTCAGGAACCCCGAACTTGGCCTGCAGTGTATCCCACATATCCTTGCCCGTAGGCATGTCCATGTACAGTGGTATCATACCCTCATCTATGACGCTTATGAGCGACAGCTTGAGCAGGTTGTCCGCCTCACAGAACTTGCTCTCTTCCTCAGGAGAAAAAGGCGGTTCTGTGCGCCTTCCCCTGACAGCGTGGTCGCAGTGCATAGCGGTAAGCCACAACATGCAACGGGATCGCCATATCTTATAGTTGGATCCACCATCCTTCAAAGGTGGTGGTTTCATGGATGCAGCAAAGCTAGCAGATGAAAATGACCTATCAAGTTTTTGGATTATTTGATATTTAGTCATTTTACACCATGCTTTAATCCATAAATACGATAAGCAAAATACTAACGCAAGTATAATGCAAGCGACAGCTTCATATTTGCTACTGCTACACATTCTAGCAAAGCATTTCATGTAGAATATTATAGCTACAGCAGCAGCAGAATAAAGCATACAGAGAGGGATTAGTTTATACCCCATCGTGGCACTTCCGGTACCCGCGGACAGTGAGCCACTAGCATCGCCGCTCATGTTGACGTCGGTGTCGGTGACGGTGTTGTTGACGACGTCGGTGTCAGCTGCAGCAGGAGTCCTCCGAGTACTCACAGGCATAGCCCGCGAGCGTGGAACAGCAGCAGCAGTCGCGCCTGTACGGCGCTCCCCAAAAACTTGATTTCCCGCCTACCCGAGCAGGTACGTTTGGCGGGAGAAGTTCCGGAGGCCTGCTACCAGTAACCTCTGTGCGCGCAGAGGCTCTGGTCGGAGATGCAACAGAGCAACTCGAGCTCAGGAAGGAGAAGGTGGCAGTGGCGGCTGGAGAGGGAGAAGCACGGGAACGGGATGAAACCCTAGCGTGCGGACAGGGGCTTTATATAGGCGCGCCCCTGCCAGCTTCCCGTTACACCTTGTCCGGGGGGATGAACCTGGACAGGGTGGTTGGGAGTTGGGAGTTGCCCACGGCCACGGCCACGGCCACGGCCCGTCGCGACGCGCGCGCGGGCGGGCGGGCGGCGCGGCTCGGCTCGGCGGCGGCGGCGCGCGCGTGTGGCTCCCAGGTTCTCCTTCTCAACTTGCTTATGAGAGCATCCCAATACTCACTATTTAAGTTGATTACCCTCTTAGTGATTAATCCATTTGGTACTAATCACTTTTGCACCTAACACTAATTGTGGGCCTTTGAGATTTATTGAATTATTAGATTAAGTAATGGGCTTGGCCCAATAATTCTAACATGTATATCATTAATAACGACTGCAAAAGTAAAATTGGACTACTTTACTGCTGTACAAAATGATCTTTAACTAACCGTCGTCACGTGAATCTCAACATGGGCCGATTTCATGATTGCCATACATTTTTCCCACAGTTTGTTTGGTTTGCAGCCATACGTCGTGCAAGAGTGTTTTTTTTTTCTTTTTTCTTTTTAGAAGAATCGTGCTCCCTGTAGCTGGGCCGCAAACATGGGCCGAGGTTTGCAGCCGCGTATGTTTACATTCTTTTAGACTCGGGGCTTCCCATTTCCATTCACTGTAAACTGAAATAAAACATCATATAGATGATTAAGAGCAGCAAAGAGGTAAAAGAAAGCCAAGGAAGCAAAACGACCAGCCACGTGAAGATGGCACCAGAAGCGAACAAGCTGCGCTTGACCACCAGCCCAAGAGGAGCAGCATAAACATAAGCGAAGTTTCTAAAACGACGAGTGACATCTAATACCAAGCCGAGCTTACACGACAGAGAAGCATCAGATAACCAGCAAGGATGGCAGAACACCCTGTTAGAATTATTGGACCAAACCCATTTACTAAATCTAATAATTCAATAACCTCAAAGACCCACAATTAGGGTTAGGTGCAAAAGTGATTAGTACCAAATGGATTAATCACTAAGAGGATAGTCAACTTAAATAGTGAGTATTAGGATGCTCTTATAGACAAGTTGAGAAGGAGAACCTGGGAGCCACACGCGCGCGCCGCCGAGCCGAGCCGCCCACCCCCGCGCGCGTCGCGATGCGCCGAGCCGTGGGCCTGGGCCGGCCGGCTTGGCTGAGTTTTTGCCACTGGGCCTCGGCCCAAGAGAGAGGGAAACCCTAGCCGCCGCCAGCCAACTCCCAACTCCCAACCACCTTGTCCAGGTTCATCCCCCCGGACAGGGTGTAACGGGAAGCTGGCAGGGGCACGCCTATATAAAGGCCCATGTCCGCACGCTAGGAATTCATCCCATTCCCGTGCTTCTCCCTCTCCAGCCGCCACCTCCTTCCTGAGCTCGAGTTGCTCTGCTGCATCTCCGACCAGATCCTCTGCGCGCACAGAGGTCTCTGGTAGCAGGCCTCCGGAATTTCTCCCGTCAAGCGTATCTGCTCGGGTAGGCGGGAAATCATGTTTTTGGGGAGCGTCGTAACAGGCGCGACTGCTGCTGTTCTTCGCTCGCGGGCTATGCCTGTGAGCACGAGGAGGACTCCTGCTGCTGCGACGACGACGTCATCGACAACAACACCGTCGCAGGCAGCGGCGAAGACATGGACGCGAGTGGTTCACTATCCGCGGGTACCGGAAGTGCCACGCTGCGGTATAAACCGAAACCACTTACTGTTATTGTTTTGCTTTATATAGTTGCTGCTGTAATGATAGGCATGTTTAGCTATGCTATAAATATCAGTAGCACATATGAAGCGGTCGCTTACATTATACTTGAGTTAGTATTTTGCTTATCGTATTTTCGGATTAATGCATGGTGTAAAATGACTAAATATCCAACACACCCCGCTTCCATCACTTCTTCGCTTCATCGTCATTGCTTGGATTTTCAGGTTGATCTTCAACACTTCCTCCACCCGAGGTCTTGAGCTTCTTCGCTGCTAGTAACTTCATGGCAAACTTGACCATCATCTCGACACCAGCTTCCAACTCATTTCTCTCCGGTTCAGCATATGCCGCGTATGTTTACATGTTTTTTTTTGGAGAATTAGCTAGAAGGCCTCAGAAACAAAATCGTTTAGGTATCGAGTCTCTTTTTTTTCGAATTTAGCTAGAAGGCCTCGAAGTAAAATTTCTTTAGCCGGAAGGCCTTCCGTCCGTTTTGAGCTGGTAACGGTGTTAAGTAGAGGGTAAAAAGACGATTTTACCCCTAGGTAAAAAAATATGATTTCTATTGTTTATAATATTTTAAGTAAGTGTATATATTTAAATTATTCAATATATAATCACAACCGAGAGGACAGCTTGTCCTCCCCGCTGGTACTGTTTGCCATTAGCAGCGATGTCTGTCACCTGGACATTGCAAACCGAACACCCTTTTAATTTTTTGAGAATCACTTTGACCGAACACTTGCATTGGATGGACAGGAGATCGAGCAGGCCACATTCAGTTTAGCAGGATGGCGGGTATTTTCGTTTTTTAGATATCGTCTATCATTATCTTGCAGCAACATATACTATATAGTCCACTGATGGCAACCAAAAAGTGGTTGAGGTATTCTAGGTCAGATCAGAGGAGGATAGAAACAATTAATTTAAATATATACACCTACTTAACTCTTATCCCAAAGGTGAGGTATATTTGTGATTATATATTGAATAATTTAAACCTAAATACTACTTTCTAACAGTGCATGCTAGCGCGACTACGCACGCACACTCTATCTACTGTTGATTTGTTACTAAACCTGATCTGTCGACCGTCCATCTAGCATGCAGTCTCTGATCTGTCGACCGTCTATCTAGCATGCAGTCTCTGATCTGTCGACCGTCTATCTAGCATGCAGTCTCTGGTCTCGCATCCACACACTACGGTGGGACCTGGCAGCCGCATGTCGCTGCTCGCCGATGGTGCCATGTGCGGCGCGCGCGTACATAGCGGATGTGTGCGTGCGATAGGATAGGACTTTGGGACTCGAGGCCGAGCGGTTAGTTTTAATTGAGGTGCTTCCAGTATGGTGTAACGGCGGTAGAAACTATTAATAATTAGCTAAAAAAAGGAAAGTAACGAAACTAACAAACCAGAAAGAAGATGTGCAGTCGGATTGTTCACAAACTGCACGCGCAGGCGGTAGTAAACTCCTCTAATTTAAATATATACACCTACTCAAAATGTTATAAACAATAGAAATCATATTTTTTTGACCTAGGGGTAAAATCGTCTTTTTACCCTATACTTAACACCGTTACCAGCTCAAAACGGACGGAAGGCCTTCCGGCTAAAGAAAATTTACTTCGAGGCCTTCCAGCTAAATTCGGAAAAAAAGAGGCCCAATACCTAAACGATTTTGTTTCTGAGGCCTTCTAGCTAATTCTCCCTTTTTTTCCGCTCTAAGTTGTTGAAACGCGCAACATTACCACACGCAGCAGCATGCGGTGCACCATATGGAACAAGCTGTATCAAGCTTAGTAGATATATATATGTTTATTTATTATATAGTCATCTGATACTAGCACAAATATGAAATTCCCGAGGCATTTGTAAATTAACTTAATAATTAAATTATTTTGCATGTCTGGCAGCTAGGGGTTTGAGTGATAAATGGTGTGTATGGATAAAAAGTGTGGTTACTAGGGGGACAGTTAATGTTAAGATAAATGACAAAGAGGGATCTTATATCAAAAGTTTCAAAGGGGTGAGACAAGGTGATCCTCTCTCCCCTGTTTTGTTTAACTTTGTAGCAGATGGGTTGACAAGGATGATATATAAGCCTCAAAGTAACGATGTTTTTCATGGGTTAGTTGATCATATTATAGAAAAGGGAGTGGCTGTACTGCAATCTGCCGATGATACGATAGTATGCTTGAAGCATGACTTCATTGGAGCCAGGAATATGAAACTTCTTTTATATATGTATGAACTCGACAGGTCTGAAAATAAATTTCTTAAAGAGTGAAGTGATCATTATTAATGACAGTGAGGGTTTGGCTGAGACATATGCTGACATTTTTAACTGTCAATTGGGAGCTTTTCCCATTAAATATCTAGGGGTTCCCATCAGTCCAAGTAGGCTCACTTAGTTGATTGGCTTCCATTGGTGGATAAAAGTTATAAGAAGCTGGATGTATGGAAAGGACATTCTATGTCAAGTGCTGGAAGATCCACACTGATTTCCTCTAGTCTTAATAATTCCGCCATATACCAAATGTCTATGTATTTGATGCCCAAGACCATTGTCGACGAAATATCGGCGAAAGTCTACCTAAGGTATACCGACGGTAGTAGATTGATCGGTAGAGGCACGCTAGATGATGAACGAGATGTAATCAAGAACACAAGACACAATGTTTCTACAGGTTCAGGCCGCAAATTGCGTAATACCCTACGTCTTGTGCCCTTGATTGATTATACTTGGTGGTATATGAGGTGTTTTTTTTTGGGGGGTGTGTCCTGCTCGCCTTCTATAATGGGGGAGAAGGATTACAATTTCGGATATCTCGGGCTAATGATTTACATAAAAAGGTAACAATATATACGAGATTTGATCTCTAATCATCGATATCTTTGTTGCCGACCAGGGGCGTCAATCTGCTGGGCCTTCCTTCCTTGTCTTCTAAGGCATCCGACCAGTCATAAGCCCAGGTCAGCCCTCCGTTCTTGAGCCAAGGCTCATGCCCGAGCAGGCCTAAAGGCATGCCGTGCAGGTATAGGGGTTAATACCCCCACAACTAATCCCCGAGCATCATGCATCTTGAGATTTTTGGAGATCTTTGGCTTCTGCCGACCAGTGGTGCTCAAAGACTTGATGTTGCATTTCATGCCGACCACTAAGTGATCAAGTTCTTCGAACTTTTGTATGTGTTTCCATCGAAAGATGCATGTTGCTCTTTCATGAAAAAAGAAAAAATCATCGCATGTCCCATGACATGGGCCCACAGTGGAAAGAAATAATATTTCTTGAATGTTTGTAATGTATAGTATCTGAAATGCGGATGTTTGTGCGCTCTTGAAAAATTAGCCCAAGTCACTGCAAAGTGACGTGGGCCCACGTAGTCCCCGAGCCTGATATAAGGTGTAGAGCACGTTGTTTCAGGGTCAAAATGTGGAATATGGAACCTGAAGACCGTAGGTAAGCCGGTGGAATCTGTGATTCTCGACCAGTCCCCGGCAGACTAGCGTACATGAAGGATAGGACAGAGTGTGAAACAATTGACTGCTTCTGCAAAAGATGGCGGCTGCGCCGATCAGTCCCCAGCTGTGCTAGAGAGAGGGGGTTCGACCACAATTTTATTGTGTCTAGGCACACAACTTAGTTGTTGACCAGTGAACATGGCATAGTCGTAAAGAGTGAAGACAAGAACAAATAGCAGTGCTATTTGCTTGAAGGTAGCTGTAATAGAACCGACCAACTAATATAATTACCGTGCACTAATCGAGCCCACCGTGGCAGCTCAAGTAGTAAACCGCAATTATACCAGCCCGGTAGTCCGAAAATCTCGAAGGACACTAGTTCAAATAATATAGATGTTTCCATCCTTTATTGGATATCTCTAGAGCAATTAGTTCTAACTTCTTGCTTATCATGGAGAGTGCGTCCTTGGCTGTCCCATCACGTTGCAACTGAGCCCACGAGCGTAACTAGTATGCTCCTCTGAAAATTACCTGCATAATAGAGTTATATTTCATTTGATTAAAAACAACATTATTACAACATCTCCAGATAGCCTAGCAAATGGCAGCCACCCTCACCCAAATCAAATTCCTAATCCTTTTATTCTGATTAGTTAGCCAACTACCAAACATGTGGTTGATTGATCTAGGTGGGGTTAGATTAGTAGCAAAGAAAACAATCCTTCAAATCATTTTGGTAAGGGGACTGTCTAAGAATAAATGTTGGATATTTTCATTCCCATTACAACAGATGCATTTCTGATTCCCTATTGGCATTTCTTAGCGCAATCACCACAAACAGACATAAAGCCTATCTCTGGTAACGGCGCTAGAAATGCTTGTTGGCATTTCTCAACACAATCACTAGAAACAAGTTCTAGTAACTATGCGAGAGTAGCCAAAAGATAGATCACATCCTATTAGAATAATATCCGCAAGCGCACGGATCTATCGTTGCAGCATTTCACCTCGAAGTATTTCAGGGTATCGTTATTTATATTTTCCCAAAGGAAGGCATGGGTTGTTAAGTATCTAGCATGGGTATGAATATAATATATATAGCATGAGGAGAAATCGACCAATGTGCTATACAGGGGTAAGCATACGGTAGTTTGGATAGTGGACACACACTTAGAGCAATCTCAAAGGAATAAAGGTAAAATAAAGAATAAAGAATAATCTAAATGGAGCAGGCAGGTCCTATATAGTCAATGCTAGAACAACTAATGCCACATTTCATACAAGTCAAGAGTCGACTATAGACTAGGAATATGAGGAGACCTCGGCAACTGGTCTGCCAGTCGATGTAGGCATTTACGAACTCCTACACGACATGCGAACGTGGGGGATTACACGGGACGGACAGGGCTTTCACTTCCTCCGCCTACCACCTGAACCATGGCATGCCGTCATATCCGAAGGTTCCCTCGCATCCGGACACCACGCCCGCATACTAAGGAGCTACTACATCCCCCAGGACTCCCACCCTTCGGATGGACGAGCTAGGACATAGGCAAGCCCGAAGGCACATCGAACCGCCATTATTCCTCTTCTACAATCTAATCTAAACAAGTAAGACACATGAACGATGAAGAACAATGTAGAACACGATGAACAATTCTCACAAGAACTATGGTCTAGTTCTTGATCATCGAATATATCATGTACTAGACTATACTCTAGTCCATATGTAAGACTATATAAATATAACGAGGACTTGGCTAAGGAAGAATGCTCCATAGATGTGTACCAAAGGTGTAGCTTTTCTTCCTGGAGACAAGCTCTCCAAGTAGCTTTGCCTAGCTCCAAAGGTCTAATGCTAACAACTAAAGAACAAGTGTGAGGTAGTGAGATGGCTCCAAATGGTGTGTGTGTGTGTGTGTGAGAAGGGCCTCTCCTCTTCTTTTATAGCCTCCTCAAGGCGGTTTGGCAGTAGGGAGGTAAAAGCACCGCGCAAACCGTCCTTCTCAGGATGGAAGGAGGCGAACCGCCTTGGCCGAGCCCACCTGGCGGCACTAGGTGACGCCACCCCTTAACCGCCTTTGGCTGGTGGGCCTGGGCCGCCTCCTGGGTCGCGCCTGTGGTGGTGCTTTTGGCCCAAGTCGACCCGAAGTGGGCTGCCTTGTCCTCTAGCTCCATTTACGCTTTCCGAAAAGCGCCTTTTTATTCCGGAATTTCCTGTACTTGGTGTACTTTCTGCAAAACAATATTTTCTCCAAGTACAAGTGGAACTAGGTCAATAGTAAAGATATATGTGCAATAAAATATTTATTTCTCCCAAAATAATCTATAATTGATGGGTAAAAATCGGAGTTAAGGACCGCCAACACTCCCTTTTCAATTTTTCTTAGCAAGGTTGTCTTTAGTTAAGACGACACCCTTTTGTAAAAACCAGAGAAAGATTTTATTTTTTAGAGGAATTTTTATCTTCCAGATCTTCCTATGACAAAAAGGTGGGCGTGTATCTATAAGATATTAATACATGGAACGGACGGAGAATAACCCAAATTTGGTTAAGGTCCATCTAAAGTAATTGTTCCTGCCACCAATTCGACATTGGAGATTCGTGCTACTAAACTAAGCCATTCTGAAAGTTTATTATCAACTAGAGCCCTTCTAAAAGAGATGTTTAGTGGGCTGGTAGTCATCACTTTTGACACCGTTGTTTGGGGATCCCTCACTATATTATATAGGGATGGATACTTAACTTTCAGAGGCTTATCACCTTCCCATACATCTTCCCAAAACCTAGTGTTAGTTCCATCTTTGATATCGAAGGAACCTTTAGCTAGCACCTCATCTTTGATTTGCATGAGGCCTCTCCAAAAATGAGAGTCATTGGGTTTGACTGTCACTTAAGTAATGCTTTTGGAGGTATTTATTCCTTAGCAGAGATTGCCACATGCCTTCTGTGTTTAATAGATTAACCAACCATTTGGCTAGAAGGCATTTATTTTGCAATTGCAAATTAAGGATACCTAGTCCTCCTTGGTCCCTAGGACGACATATGATGTCCCATTTGGCAAGTCGGTATCTGTGTTTGTCAGAGGAACCTTGCCAGAAGAACCTTGATCTATAATGATTTAGGTTTTTAATGACTCCCTTGGGGATCTCAAAGAAGGACATCATAAACATGGGTAGGCTGTTTAAAATTGAATTCAACAGAACTAGTCTTCCCCCATATGATAGGTATTTTGCTTTCCAACAAGAGAGTTTCTGTTTGAAACGGTCTTCCACCTTGCTCCATTCAGAATTCAGGAGTTTTCTATGGTGCATAGGGATCCCTAGATATCTGAAGGGATATTCCCTTGCGTTACAACCAAAGAGACTGGTATAAAAAGTTTCCATCTCTTTAGCTGCACCATAGCAGAAGACTTCGCTCTTGTGAAAGTTGATCTTCAGCCCAGATAGCTGTTCAAAAGCGCAAAGTAGCAGTTTCAGATTCTGTGCTTGCTCTGTATCGTGATTAATGAAGATAATGGTGTCATCTGTATATTGCAGTATGGATAGACCATCATCTACAAGGTGGGGAACGACACCTCTTATTTGACCATCGGCTCTTGCTCTGTTAATAAGAAGAGCTAGCATATCCGCAACGATGTTAAATAAGATAGGTGACATGGGACCTCCCTGCATGAGACGTCGTTTGGTTTGAAAGCAGGGTCCTACGTCATCATTGACTTTGATGCCCATACTTCCTCCGGTTACCATAGTTTCAACCCAGCGACACCATTTGGGGGGAGAAACCTTTCATAGTACCGTTTGTTGTAGGAAAGACCACTTCACCTTATCGTATGCCTTTTCAAAGTTAATTTTGAAAATGACACCATCCCTTTTTTTGGTGTGAAGTTCATGGATGGTCTTGTGTAAGATAATGACCCCTTCCATTATGTTTCGGCCTGGCATAAAAGCCGTTTGTGTTGGTCTCACCACAGTTTTAGCTACCAAATTAAGCCTATTTGTGCCCACTTCAGTGAATATTTTGAAACTCACATTAAGAACACATATTGGCCTATATTGCTGAATTTTAATGGGCATTATTCACCTTTGGGATTAAGGTAATAATACCAAAATTCAGGCTGTAGAGATCAAGAGCCTCTTTATGCAGTTCTTCAAATAAGGGTAGAAGATCACCCATGATGACTTCCCAAAAGACCTGATAGAATTTCGCTGGAAAACCATCCGGGCTCGGAGCTTTATTATGCTCTATTTGGAAGACCGCTTTCCTCACTTCTGATTCATTGAACGGACTTATGAGGATATTGTTTTCCTCCGGCGATACCTGTGAGATATCCAGATTTTGATCTTCCGTAGCTGTTGCTCCATACAATGTTATTATCCTAAATGTTGCATTAACATACTCCAATTTTCATTGTAGATTGAGAAGATAATGGTTGTGATGGACTGAATATGAGAATTAATATGGATGGCTGGATAGTTCAACTCGTCCGCCTGTTTTTGGGGACAGGGTATGCCTTGTATATATTTGAGTATTTGACGAGAATACTCTCTCTCGAGGATGATCTCGTCCCTTCGATCTCCAACCAAAACAACATGATAAGGACTATATCCCATCCCGTCCTTCACAATCCTGGGAACCGAACAACATCTAGTTTCTCTCATCATGAGATGCCAGGATATATTTACAGTGGATTGGAGGTAGAGACGATGATGGATGGGAGGCATTGTGTGAGACTGTGAGAGTGAGACGGCACCACCTGACCTGATGAGCTGATCTGACCTGTCACAGCACAGGTACCCCAGCCCCCCACCCCACCCCACCCCAAAAAAAAAAAAAAACCCCAGCACAGCTGCCTTATAGCAAAGGCAACATGAAGAGGGATCGGATTGGAGGCTGTGGGCTGTGGCTCCGCGCTGGTGGCATTCGCACTAGCTTGTTGCTAGGTGCAATTCGTCAGGGAGCCAAAGGCCCTGCCTGGCCGCCCCGGGTTCGACCCCCGTTGACCGTGGTATTTCCGTGCACAATGCAGGGAATGAGAAGAAAAGGCTCACGCTAGCTGATATACACAGGGACTAGCTACACGTACTATTATATATATTATATACTCCAGGTGGACGTCGCCATCATCGTGGATTAATTGTAATCAGCATACCATACACACGTAACGTATTTTATCTATCTGGGTTGTTCTAGGACTTTCGAAAGAGGTAGCTAGCTATATATATCGCACACTAGGACGAAGGAACGAGCAGCTTGCTGGGCAGTTGCGGGCAGTCGAAGGGGTCGTCGCGCGGCAGCAGGTCGGCGGTGCGCAGGGCGGTGAAGAGAATGAGCGCGAGGGTGACGCCCACGGACAGCACGGCGAGCGCCAGCATCAGCGCGTTGGCCGCCGCCTGCCGCACCTCCCGCGCGTACTCGGCGGACGCCAGCGCCAGCAGCGTCAGCGGGAACGAGTAGGCCCACCACGCCACGCTGAAGCGACGCATCGCACGCTTGAACAGCGTCGGCCGGGAAACCTGCATGCAGGCATTTATATATGTAGGGATGTGATATATGTATCATCTGTGTTCATGTAATCACCACAGCATAGAATTGAAAGAAAAGTGTAGTACGTACGTTGGGAATGAGTCAGCTGGATGAACTACCACACTACTACTTATATACTATATATGCAAATGTATAAAGAGCATTCATGCATGATCCAATAATATATATAATTCCAACGTGCAGTGCATTATGAGTGGCGCTGCCTGCTTGGGGCCGGAAAAGAAAAAGATCATGCATGCATGCGTCGTCCGTCGTCTATATATCCCACATTCCCTTCTTCTGATGTCCCATGGCTTGCCCACAGGGATCGATCATATTCATATTCATAGCTGGGGATAGGATAGGAGGACAAGGTATTATTCTCATCTTTTAATTTGTCCCCGCCCACCATCACCAACGAGAATAATATATCTATCCAGTCTAGTGCATGCGCACTAGCTACCACAAGCTTTTGTTTTTAATTAATTTTTGGAGTTATAATAAAACAAGTGTGTGCGCAACGCAATTTCAAGCAAAAAAAGAAATACGTACTATACATGCATGCATAAAATAAATGAACAAAATAAAATTATAAAACAAGAGAAGCAAGCAATAAACGATTTGACGTACGAGGGACGCGAAGAGGAAGAGGGAGAGGAAGAAGAGCATCTTGCAGCACGTGTCGAAGGAGGCAGATATGGCGTCCCAGGCGAGCGACGCCATGCTTGGCGCGGCGAAGAAGAGGAAGAAGACCGGGCGTAGCATGGCCGGCAGCGAGTCAGACCCGAGGAACCTTTGGTAGAGCGTGACGAAGAGCACGAGGTAATGCGCGGCGCCGACGGCGAAGATGGCGATGGCGGCCTCGTGCCACCCCATCCTGGCCGCCGCCCTGGCCGTGACGAGGTTGCCGATGACGGTGATGTGGCTGGCCGGGTTGGCCACCATGGAGAGGAACTTGCGCCCGCGCGTGAACCACTGCCCGTAGACCTTGACGTCCAGCGCGAGGATGGGCAGCGAGAAGGCCCACCACAGCAGGCGGTAGGGCGCCGCGGTGGGGCGCAGGAACGGGAATGGCGACGACTGCAGCAGCAGCAGGCACGAGATCCAGGGCGCGAACAGGTAGTTCATGGCGACGTGGTGCCGGAACTCGGCGCGCACGGCGGGGAAGCGGAGCAGGCAGCGCGCGGCGTAGAGCGCGGCGAGGGCCAGCAGGGCGAGGAGCGCGAGGGACCAGAGGAGAAGGAACGCCACGGAGGGCAGCAGGCGGGGCAGCAGCTGGGGCAGGGTAGTGCCCGTGGAACCCGGCTGCTGCTGGTCGCTGCTGCTGATGAGCGTGCGCCACAGCAGCGCCTGCCCGCTGAGTGCCAGGCTGATGCGGAAGTAGCCGGCGTGGAAACGCGTCAGCATGTCCCACTCCCACCGCCGGAATACGTTGCCGCGCCGCGCCGGGCATTTGCTGCTGCTGGTGGTGGCCTTGTTGCTGCTAGACGCAGCTGTATTATTCTTGTTGCTACTGCTGCCGCCGTCGTGAGAGGATGAGGATGATGCGGTGGTGGTTTCCACCAGTTCCATTTACTAACTCAATTAGCTTGGTTGCTTCCTGATCGACCTCTATATATGATCTGCTTTTGCTTCTTGCAGCTACGTCTACCTGCAGCTGCAGCCTGCAGGGGGTTTGGTGGTTATCTTGATCGGTATTTATAGGCACGTCCATTCCAGCTAGCTACCTCTCTACCGCACAGGGGCGGGGCTTCCACTTCCAGCAGCCGGTCCAGTCCAGCTGCACCGTACTCCAAGTCTCCAACATGTACGTCCGTGGTGGTCCGTCCTAGCTACCTAAGCTAAGCTTGGGCCTACATACTAGCACTACCATTGACCAACTGGGGTTATTAGTTCACCTGGAGTACAGTATATTCTACAAGCAACTAGCTATATATCCTGCTCGCCTCGATTCGATCGGAGGTAGTGAGTGCTCTCGGCCGGTTCGTTCGTTCGTTCCTTCCACATTCCAGTGGCACCCTGTGGGTACATGTGGGTGAGGCAGTAACCGGGGAAGGCGCCGGCCACTTCCTTTGCCGATAGTGGTAGCGGCAGCTAGCTATTCCTGTTCGTCTGTACGATTAGGTTTTTCCCGCGTGGCTAGCTTAGCAAAAAGTTTGTTGAAAACAGGCGACTCCAGCTACCTCGGTCAAATGGTAGGATGGTCCAGCGGGCGCTACTCACCAGGTTTAAATACTGGTGCTCGCACCTTTTTCCTGGAATTTCCTAAGGATTTTCGGCGTTATACGTTAAGTGGTAAGCAATGATCGCGTTGATAACGAGGCGCTTATGGTGACTTCGGAAATCTTCAGATCTGCCGGTTGTCCAGTCTTTCGGAGGTGCTCATAGGGGTAGAGTTTACGTACGTGTATTCGTAGGGGTGAGTGTGCATACGTGTTGTCAGCGTCTGCATTGTACTGTGTACTTTAAAAAAAAAAAGGCTAGCTTGTGTATTGGATCACCGTACGATATATATAGATGTATATGTATCATGAATCCTATACGTGGATTCCTCGTCATAATGGGCCAGCTTTGGACGACGTGTGTTGGCCTTGCCTTCCTTCCTACGGCCGACGGCTGTGTATAACATATCGATGCACAGAATAATATATATGAAGTGATCGATCGAAAAAGGAAGTGGAGGTAGCACGTACGACCACGAGAGGAGGGCAAGCCACCAACGCAGACGCACCTCGATCGTAATCACGTCTCCGTGGATTTGGAATTGATATCGTGTTAGGTAGATATTAGGTCTGCGAAACCAAATGCTAGCTAGCTCGATATCGCCTTTAGTTTCTCAGATCGGATATATGTTGTCACCGATCGTGACATGGTCATTATCATCATAAGCGCTAGCATCATTTTTGTACATCTCTAGGCTCAGACTATTTCGGCGGGTGGATGATGCGCGCCTAATAACCACCGAAATGTTTCGCAACAGAACAAAGGGAGAAAAGAAGAAAACACAGAAATAGTGTACAGGTGTCGTATGAAAATAGAGAAATAGGGAACGTATAAATTATAACATAGGATTTCCAAAACATGTGGCTTATTTTATTATTTCAATATTTATCATTACAACATCAAATTTTAATTAGCAAATAAACATATGTGTAAAGTTTTTTTTGAAATGAGTAGAGGAAAACTTAGTAACAATTTAATATAATTAATAGACATGTGGTGTTCCATGGCGGGAGCAACACAGGAATAAGCAAGCACGCACAATACAACGTAATTCGAGCGACGGATTGTAGATAGGATTTGCGAATGCAGGAACTCTACAATGAGTCGACCTAGTGCTGCTGCCGCAGCTCGCTGGCCCTCTCCCTTCACCTCTGTGATGCCACCTAGCTCCCAATCATCGCCATCCCCCACTCGACCTTTGTGCTATGGTGCAAGTCTTCTATTGTCGCGTGTAGCGTGTCCTCCATAGATCCATCCTGGACCGTTATGGACCTGACTTCAACCAAGCTAATAAAGCCTGAAGGAGTGCGTCCGTTGCGTGATCTTAGCAAAGATAGCTGACATCACCTCATAGCTATGAAATGGGCAGACGGTATGACACCTATTTGCTTGTTACACCAGTAGAGAACGGACTTTTGAACCTCGCAATTAGTCCCGGCCATTTTTTGGCCCGGGACTAAAGGGTGATTTAATCCCGGTCAGTGTCTCCAACCGGGATTAAATCTCGTGACCAACGGCTCCGGCACTAGCTTTTGCTGATGGGTGACTTGGGACAGACTTTTAGTCCCGGTTCGGAATATTAGTACCGGTTGGTAGCTTCGACCGGGACTATATATGCACCTTTAGTCCGGATTTGTAGCACAAACCGGGACTAGCTCTCCAGCCTATACACCACCTTTCTTCGTCCCACAGCCCGAGCCATTGCCACTTCTCTGTTCTTGCTCGTCGCCGGCGCCTCCTCTCCATCCTCTTCGGCCATCTTCGATTTGCATCGGCTCCTCCATCCATTTTTCGGTTCTAAAGGTCAGTAACTTCTTCCTCTTCAGTTTCATCCATGTTATTTCCCATTTGGTGGTCTAGACAAGGAGGATTTGTGGTTTTTGTGTAGAATGGCTATCATGATGCATGTGTTCTTGATGTTTATGGCACTTTAGCACAAAATTGCTGATAGATGCATAGTTGGATGAAGAAAAGCTTATAGTAGTTCATGGAAACTAGCTTCACCTTTCATTGGTAGTATATGTAGTGGTGGCTTAATCAAATTAGAAATTATTATATATATTTATAGCTAAATAATTTTAATTTTATATATGGTTTTTATTTATACATTGGACAATGAGAAATTTATAGTAGTTGCTGTAAATGAGTATAGTGCATAGATAGCGACTGCTTCTGGTTCCTCGGGCTCGCATGGAGGTAGGCGATTGAGGCCGGACTTACCGTTGGTTCCTTGTGGCAAGTGTAAAAATAAGGAGAAGATTGTGCGGGAGTACCGAGTGAGGAAGGGGGGGGTCCCAACCATGGTCGTATCTTCTACACGTGTCCGGATCGTAATGTGAGTTGTTTATCTTGTCATGTGGTTTGCAGGCATACTTTTCATGCTAATGCGTATTATATTGATCTTCTCATTGATTTTTGTGTTGTATATGTAATTTTTCAGTGGGATGGCACAGGATCATGCAAGGGATGATACTGGGAGGAGCAATATGTTACGCGTGTCAAAGAGTATCTTGCATCTCAGGAGGCTATGATGGCCGATGAGAGTGCGGTGTGGATGATGATGAGTTAGTGAGCCAACGAAGGGGCATGCGATCAAGGCGTCCTATGATGGTGCAAGTGTGGATAATGAGTCCGCGAGCAAGCACAAGGAGTCCGTCGATGATCTGTCTGTTTTAGTTGGAATAGGCCGTGAAATCCTTTTTGTGCGTAAATGCATTGCAGGTTTATTAGTTTGTCTAGTGGTACTTAGGATTGTGCACCTTTTTATGTAGCATCTTCAATAAATGCACCTTTTAAATGTTAAATGATGGAGAGAACAATTTAGGATCTTCTTTGATGTGGTGTATGTGTCATGTAATGCAGATGAATCGGCAATGGATGTACAACGTTGACCGCCGCTCCAGAGACTTCATGCAAGTCGTTCATGATTTCTTAAATGTTGCAAGCGCGAACAAGCGAAATGGTTTCATGTGCTGCCCATGTGTTGTATGCCAGAATGAAAGGGATTTTTCTTGCACAAAGATCCTTCAAGAACACTTGTTTAGGTCGGGTTTCATGCCAAACTATATTTGTTGGACTAGGCATGGAGAACGCGGCGTTATAATGGAAGAAGATGAAGAAGAACAAGGGGATGATGACCAAATTGTTCGTGGTTTCGCGGAATACAACGACGCATTTGGTGATACTGAAATGGGAGAAGATGAACAAGAGGATCTACCCGACGATCTTGGTCAAGCCATCCTTGATGCACAGAGAGATTGTGAACTTGAAAAGGAGAAGAAAAAGTTCGACCGTATGCTAGAAGATCACAAGAAACTGTTGTACCCGACATGTGAAGAGGGGCAGAAAAAGTTGGGCACCACACTAGAATTGCTACAATGGAAGGCAAAGAATGGTATATCAGACAAGGGGTTTGGGGAGTTACTGACTATCCAAAGGAAGATGCTTTCGAAGGATAATGAGTTGCCTGCCACTACGTACGAAGCAAAACAGATCCTTTGCCCTCTAGGGTTAGAAATCAAGAAGATAGATGCATGCCCTAATGACTGCATCCTCTACTACGACATACATGTGGACAAGGATGAATGCCCGATATGCCATGCATCGCGGTATAAGATCAGGCCAGATGACCCTGATGGTGACGTTGAGGTGGAGGCCAACGAACAACGTCCCAAAAAGAAAATCTATGCCAAGGTGATGTGGTACGCTCCTATAATACCACGCTTGAAACGTTTGTTCCGAAACAAAGATCATGCAAAGCTGCGCGTTGGCACAAAGAAGACCGTAAGGTAGACAATATGTTGAGACACCCCGCTGATGGGTCCCAGTGGAGAACAGTCAACAGAGAGTTCCCTGAGTTTGCAGATGAGGCAAGAAACATAAGGTTTGCTCTGAGTACGGACGACATGAATCCTTACGGGGACCAGAGCAGCAAGCACAACACTTGTCCTGTTACTCTACGCATCTATAACCTTCCACCATGGTTGTGCATGAAGCGAAAGTTCATTATGATGCCAGTGCTCATCCAAGGCCCAAGGCAACCTAGCAACGATATTGATGTCTACCTGAGGCCATTAGTTGATGAACTTATGCAATTATGGAAGAAGCTAGGTGTACATGTGTGGGATGAGTACAAACAAGAACACTTTAACCTGCGAGCCTTGTTGTTTGTTACAATCAATGACTGGCCGACTCTTGGTAATCTTTGAGGACAGTCAAACAAGGGATATAATGCATGCACACACTGTTTGACTGATGTTAAAGGTATATTCTTGAAAAAATGTCAAAAAGTCATGTACACGTGTTATCGACGTTTCCTTCCAGCGAATAGCGTCCTAAGAAAAAAGGGCAAGCATTACAAAGGCAAGGCAGATCATCGACCAAAGCCTAGCAATCGCAGTGGTGAGGATATATTCAATATGGTGAAGGATATAGAGGAAGTACATGGGAAGGGACCTGGCAGCCAACCCGTTCCAAATGATGCTAACGGACACGCACCAATGTGGAAGAAGAAGTCCATATTTTGGGAGCTACCGTATTGGAGAGTCCTAGAGGTCCGCAGCACAATCGACGTGATGCACCTAACAAAGAATCTTTGTGTGAACCTACTAGGCTTCATGGGTGTTTATGGAAGGTCTAAGGACACACTAGAAGCACGACAAGAGCTTCAACGTATGAATCAACGAGACAATCTGCATCCCGAGAGGAAAGATGATGGGCGCCATTACCTTAGTCCTGCCAGCTACACTCTTAGCAAAGAAGAGAAGGAAACCATGTTCGAATGCCTAAGCAGCATCAAGGTCCCATCTAGATACTCCTCGAATATAAAGGGTATAATAAATGTCCCAGAAAAGAAGTTCACAAACCTGAAGTCCCATGACTGCCACATACTTATGATAGAGTTGCTTCCTGTTGCATTAAGAGGCATCCTACCTCCAAATGTACGATTAGCCACCGTGAAGCTATGTGCATTCCTCAACGCAATTTGACAAAAAGCAATCAATCCAGTGGATCTAGTTAAGCTATAGAAAGATGTGGTACAATGTCTTGTGAGCTTTGAGTTGGTCTTCCCACCATCCTTCTTTGATATCATGACACACCTCCTAGTTCACCTAGTAAAAGAGATTACTATTCTTGGTCCCGTGTACCTACATAACATGTTCCCCTTTGAGAGGTTCATGGGAGTGCTAAAGAAATATGTTCGCAATCGAGCATGGCCAGAAGGAAGCATCGCTAAGGGCTATGGAACAGAGGAGGTCATTGAGTTTTGCACTGATTTTATTCCTGACCTGAAGCCTATTGGTGTTCCTGAATCACGGTATGAGGGGAGACTGAGTGGGAAGGGTACACTAGGGAGGAACTCATATGTAAGCAATGGGGACGATTCTTTCGTTAAAGCGCACTACACGGTTCTGCAAAACTCCACATTGGTGCAACCTTATATCGAGGTACACAAAGACCATTTACGTTCCGAGAACGTGGGAAAGATAGAAGCATGGATTAGACGTGAGCACCTTTCTACTTTTGGCACTTGGTTGCGAAAACGATTTCGAGGTGACGAGACTATAGATTTGCAACTGTACATGTTGGCAAGGGAACCATCGTGGAATGTCTCTACATTCAAAGAGTTTGAGATAAATGGCAATACGTATTACACGATGGCACAAGATAAAAGGAGCAGCAACCAAAATAGTGGGGTCTGCGTAGATGCCATAGACCCAAATGGGAACAAGGGAAGATATTGTGGCCGCATAGAGGAGATATGGGAACTTGACTATGGAGTTGATCGAACCGGCAAACCCTTTAAGGTCCCTCTATTTCGGTGCCAATGGGTGAAGCTGAGCGGAACCGCGGTACATGTTGACCCTGAATACGGAATGATAACAGTGGACCTCAACAGTCTTGGGTTCCCAGACGAGCCATTCGTCTTAGCCAAGGATGTGAATCAGGTGTTCTATGTTAAGGATATGGCGAGCAGACCTAAGAGAGGGAAATCAAAAAACAACGAAGGTGTCACAAACAATGAGCCAAGGAGCCACATAGTTCTTTCAGGGAAAAGAAACATTGTGGGAATCGAGGATAGGACTGACATGTCTGAAGATTATAAAACGCACGACGGTTCCACCCTTCACAGTGAACGGTGACCCAAGTATCCTACTAAATGCGGAGGATACTCCATGGTTACGGCAAGATCATAACCAAGGGACGTATGTTAGGAAGAAGTTTGTTGTTGTGCCTGAATGATATTGTGGTGTATCGTTTGAACTATATTTATTACCACATATATGTAATAATATTGTACAATGAGATTTTATTGATGGCTGCTTTACATTTGGCCAATGTGTGCCTAAAAACTCAATGATCTACGTCAATTAGTTGTGAAAACTAATTTCCAGCCGATACACAAGTGTTTGAACAATTTTAATTTGTAGCATCATTTTTGCATTATTGAAATTGTCGTTTATTAAGTTTACTGCATTAAACATTAGTAAACTTTTTCCATCTTTATTCAAATATTAGTAAACAACATTGCGGGATTACGCCTAAGATATTTTTTCAACTTTTTTTGGCCGACTATTGACTTACCAGCCAATTTACAGTGTCCTGCATTTATAAATTGACATTTAAAATCCAATTATTACACTCCTGTGTTTTGGCGGGAGCCAAAATGCTGGCGCTATTAATCCCGGGCGGTGTCACGGCCCGGGACTAAAGGTGGCTGCAATTTGGCGGCCCACCAAAAGGCAGCCTTTAGTCTCGGGTCGTGACACCACCCGGGACTAAAGGGGGGTCTTTAGTCCCGGGTCGTAACCCCAACCGGGACTAAAGGGGGGTGGAATAAAAGCAGCCGCTCGCGGCTGGCTCCTTCCTCCCCCTGCAGTCCCAATTCTCTAACCTAAATCGCTCGCCGCCGACCGCCGCCGACCACCGCTCCGGATCTCCGCCGCCGCTCCCTCGTCGCCGCTGCGGATCTCCGCCGCCGGTCCCTCGACGCCACGGGGGATCCCCGACGCCGGCTCGCCACCACCGACGACGCTCCCGACGCCGGCTGCCACCCCGACGCGACCCCGGCCCGCGACGCGCGCGCCGTGTCGTCACCACCACCACCTCCGCTCCCGATCCCGGCTGCCACCCGGCCCGCGACGCGCGCGCAGCGTCACCACCACCACCTCTGCTCCCGACGCCGGCCGCCACCCCGACGCCGACCCCGCGACTCGCGCGCCGCCTCGCCACCACCGACCGGCCGCGACCCCGCCCCGACGCCGGCCGTCCGCCACCCCGACGCCTGCTGCCACCACGACGCCCGCCACCACACCGATGCCTCCCCGGCTCCACGCCGACCGCGCGCGTACGTCGTCTCCGCGCCGCGAGGCTGGGCGCCACCCCAACAACAACCCCGACTCGCGCGGCGCCGCCTCTCGCCACCACCGACGACGCCCTGGGCCCGCCGGCCGGGCGCCACCCCGACGCCCCGCGCGCGCCACTCCACCCCGACGACCTAGCTCCCACTCATTGAATCTTCTATTGACTGCGAGTTCAAATCATTTAAGATATATCAGCTTACAATAACCAGAACAAGCAGCAGTTAATACATCTACTAAAATGTACAAATTCTGAGATGTGAGCAATTATAATCTAATATAAAAGATTCCTAAAGCAAATAGAGTTGGCTCAGTTTCATACCTGGCTAGTACATCCATCGAGCTTTGTAGCCATGTAAACGCAGTTTAAGTACTACATCTTTTCACACTCCAAAAATTCAAAACCTAATATTTGACCCTCGATTGGTACGCCCCTCAAGATTTAACACCCATACATGGCAGTATGAATTTCCCCCAAAATATTCATTCAAGATCTTGTAGAGTACACTGTGTCCAAAGTTTGTAATGAATTAATTAAAGTCAGAAAATAAAAAGTCATCCCTCAAGCACAGAAAAAAGTTCAGGTTGATACAGATAACTGAATTCATCTGTTAGAAAATTCATCACAAACAACCACACAAGAAAAAAATCTCGCAAAGGTATGTCTGGTTGCTCTGAACATGTCGCAGGTTACCTCATGAGTGATAAAAAAGGACTGAACATCTGAATTTTATATATATAAAAAAATTACATGAACCTAGTTCCATACTGGAACAGATCTATAAATGGATAAAGAGATTTATATGGCGAGACTATGTCCTGTTAAAATGAAAAACTACAGAACCAGATAGTAGTGCCTTTAAGTGCCCATCAGATATGCAGTTCAGTAAACAAATTGGGGGAAATACATGTGTTTTAGCTTGAGTGGATCAATTATACCACTTTTTAAATAAATAAACTCAGACTTCCCTAATAAAGTTCAAAACCTAAGTGATTGGAGTTACCTCACCTTACCTAATAAACTCAATTTTTTTTAATCCTGAAGAGCTCTCCTTGCTGGACCTTGAAAGCCTGGCTAATATCCAATTGACTGCAAAGAGAAAGTATTCGGTACAACACTGAAAGTAGCATTGACATTACTCCACAAACTTGCAGTTAACTAACCAAACAGGACCCCCCTGGTTCTAGACAATATGATACTCTTGCCCCATCCAGGAAAAAGATCACATCGTAATGATCTAGTTACCAATCCTGAAAGGTGCCAAAAGATGCTTTTCCATAACCAACAACACGTCAAAAACTTTTCCATAACCAACAACACGTCAAAAACACGAATGGACAGCTAGTCATGGGGTTCATACCGTAATCTGCATTTGCATTTCAGTCATGTAACATACATGTATGAACCAATGTTCAGTGAGCAGAAAAGCAAGCTACATTGCTGAATTATCTCCGGTGTGACCAAAGAAAAACCTCTAGCAGCCGCCGGCTGCACTGGAGGCATCGGAGGCCAAACAACACGATGTGGGAGGGAGCCTTATCCAACCACAAGATGGTTCTTCATCGGATCAGTATCAACTGCAATGAATCATAAATGGGGATGATGCAGGGAGAGAGAGATCGGGCTGATGGCGCCACGTACCTTGAGGATTTGTCAATGAGAACGCCATGGCTGTCCGTCGGCTCAGCAAGGTTGACGTGTGCCCCCGTGCACAGGGTTGATTGATAGCCAGATTGGCTCTAGGTGAGCCTCCGCGAGCGCCGGAAGAGGGACTTCGGGCGGGAGTTCAACCTCGGGGTGTGGTACTCTGCGACAGTGTGGGAGATGAAGGAGGCGGTCCACGTGCGCGAGGGCACCACCGTGGCGGCGCGGCGGCGCTTACCACGACGACGTGCTTGCCAGCCATGTCGACCTTGAGGTTGGCCCTGATACGTCGCTTGCCGCTGGACTCTGTGCCGGTCCTGTAAGACTCGACGCGCACGAAGTCGACCGCGAGCCGCACGTCGACGCGGCGGATGATGTCGGCAAAGAAGATGAACGCGTCCGTGGCCTAGACGACGGTCGACGTGTTGGTGCCTGTGCACGTGACCCCTCGCCAATGGAGGCGTGCTGGGTTCCGCGGTGTGTGATTGGGCAATGGAGAGAGACCAGGCAGTTGTTCCTCCCCACGGCGGCGGTGGCGGCGGCTGCGGCAAGGGGAGCCATCGGTTGCCTACCTGCTTCTACCACCATCTCGCCTGCATCTCCGGAATCTGAATCTCCGGACCAGGATTGGCGAGAGGTACAAATTGCTGCTATCGGAAGGTAAGAAAAAAAGTATCGGAAGGTAAGAAAAAAGAAAAAATGGCATGTTTTCTTTCTTTTGGCAGCCTTTGAACCCTGCTCGCGTTTGAAGCCTCACGTGCTCGCGTGAGGGGCACTCCGAGATTGTTAGGCGCGACTTTGACACTGCCTTGTGGGGTAGAAGTAAGGTCCAGACTTCTTACACCTTTAGAAGAATTGCATTATAGTAGAGATATGCATGGTGCAGTTCCGCGCACACACATACGGAGTATATATTCTCCGATCCCATCCTCCGACTCTGGGCAGGCCGTCAGGGTACGTGCACAACACGGTGCATGTCCTAATTAACTATGATGCTGGATGCAGATAGGGATCCACGAAACAAAACGAAACGGGCCGGGAGGCGGGAGCTGCTATGTGCATTGGTTGCCGTCGGCTTGGAGGCGCCGCCGGCCCAGATCGATTTCCAAAGCTGAGGGACGGGACGGGACGGGACGCATCGAATTCAATTCGATCGCATCGTATCGTATCGATCCGTTTCTTTTGCTTGGCTGACAGGATTTTGCCGGCCTGATGCGAGCGAGGCACATCGCACGTAGAAAAACGTGCTGGGTGCCGCGGGGCCGGCCTAGACATATATACGTACAAGTAGTGTATTCCTGCCTGCCTCTTCGATCGTCGATCGGCTGGACCGCCGGCTGGCCAAGTCAAATCATCGTCTTCCTGTTTTCTTGGAATTAGAACATACTATAGTAGTACTATACAATTCTTGCAAGGAAGAGACTAAGCTAACTTTTTTTTTTTTAAACCTTGATCTAAGCTAACTTGGCTACCAATTTGCACGCTTGGCCCAAGCAACGAAAGATTTTCTTCAATTTGAGCCCACATACTGTTCTTTTTAGGGCAATTGAGCCCATACTCTCGTTTACTTACATGGTCGAGAGAAGGAAATGACGGTATGCGCAAACTTAAGGACAACACTTCATTAATTACAATAGTAGGCTAATCTTTTTAAGTGAGGACTGTTATATACATTAAGAGTGTGTTGGTTACAATTTGAATTCTGGTAGAAATGTTTCGGATTCAGATTCTTTCATGGAATATTTTTGTGATGATTAAGGATTATTTTATGAGAGTGTTTGGCTGGTAAACTAGATTCTAATTTTTCAAAAAAAATATTTTTCTACAAAAGCATATAAATTTGATATCCTTAAAAAAAACTCAAAATGTTTTAAACATGAAGATATTTTTTTTTCGATACGAGGACCTTACATTGTATACAGCTTTTAAAAGAAATAAAGCACAAGACCAAATCAAATAACATTAGGACAAAGGCGGGGGGGGGGGGGTGAGGCAACTCTAGGACTGCAATGAAGTGCATAAAACAACTAGCCACAAGTACATCCATGTCCCTTCAGACCATCGCACATGTACATTGTTGGCGGTCCTTAACTCCGATTTTTACACGCCAATTATAAATTATTTTAGGAGAAATAAAAAATATTTTGTTGCACATATATCTTTATTGTTGACCTAGTTCCACTTGTACTTGGAGAAAATATTATCTTGCAGAAAGTACACCAAGTGCAGGAAATTCCAGAGTAAAAAGGCTCTTTTCGGAAAGCGTAAATGGAGCTAGAGAACAAGGCAGCCCACTTCAGGTCGACATGGGCCAAAAGCACCATCACAGGCGCGACCCAGGAGGCGGCCCAGGCCCACTGGCCAAAGGCGGTCAGGGGGCGGCGCCAACCAGGCGCGGGCGCGCCTGGGGCGCGCGCGCGCCCATCCTGTCGCCAGGTGGGCCCGGCCAAGGCGGCAGGAAATCCTTCCATCTGGGGCATGACGGTTTCCTGGTGTTTTTACCTGGATGCCCCCGAACCGCCTTCCACCTATTATAAAAGAGGAGTAGAGCCTCCCCCCTTAACACACACCACACAAGAGCCTCTCTCCCTCCACACTTGTATTCTCTTTAGTAGTTTTAGGATGTAGTAGTAGGAGTTTGGCAAAGAGCTTTGTAAGAGAGAGGCAAGGATCTCTAGAAGAAGAAGCTTGGTATGAATACTTTGGAGAATCCTTCTATGTTCTTGCTCTCGTTTTATCAATATAGCTATATTCTTGATTTAGAGCAAAGTTCTTATGATATATTGTTTACATATGAACTAGCATATAGTTCCTATGTTACATTCTTGTCTTATAGAACTTTATGCTTAACCTATCATACATGCATGTTTAGTTCTAGAGCTAAGTTGCGGTGATGAGTTCTTTCTTAACTTAGTCTTGGTCAATGTTGGTTTGCGGGTTCGTCGTCCGTCCTCGTGGCGGATACTCTAGTAGAAGGACCCCGGGGACGGGTAAGCCTTGAATTCACGCTAGAGTAGTAGTTATAGCATAGACGTGGTGTCTAGGCTAGATACCACCTTCGTTTGCCTCGTGCCCCACGGTTGAGGTGGTAGGCGGCAGGTGGTGACAGCCCTGTCCGTCCCTTGTAATCCCCCACGTTCGGGTTCGACGTAGAGCCGTAGGCCGGCATCACTTGGCAGACCAAGTGTTAACCGGTGCCCGATGTAGATCAACAACGACCAGTCTATTTTAACTTAGAACCTCTGACCCTATTTAACAAATGTGCTTGGATGATTATCTGCTGTCTTGACATAGCTATGTAGGAATGCCTGCTCCAGAGCCTAGGTTATTCTTTATCCTTTCTTTTCTCTTTATCCTTGAGATTGGCTTGAGTGTGTGTGTCATGTATCCAAATATAAATCCCTTTTATCCTTTGTTATGAACTTTGGTCTATTATGCAATCATGTTATCTTGTCCATGTCCAACTAGACTCTTTTATACCATGCCTTCCTTTGGGAAATTATAAATAATGATACCCTGAATACTTCCGGGTGAAATGCTACAGCGGTATTTCTGTGCGCTTGCGGACTTGTTCGTGAATGCTACAGAATACCTAGTGGTGTTTCTAGTGACATTGCCAAGGACTTTGCAATCCTGGTGATGACGCTAAGAAACGCCAACAAGCATTTCTGGCGCCGTTGCCGGGGATAGACTTTTTATCTATCTTTGGTGATTGCGCTAAGAAATGTCAACAAGCATTTCTGGCGCCGTTGCCGGGGAAGGCACTGGTTGAAAGAATTTATTAGGACATGTTCAAGATAGCTTGCTTGTGTTGTAGCCATTGATCATAAAAGAAAAAAATAATTTTTCTTTATAAAAAAAAATATATTTTATAAAACTATCTTACAAAAAGTATTTGTTTTGTTATCTTATAATATTTTGTTTTAGAAAAAAATATTTATATAAGTAATTTTATTTTATAAAACTATTTTTTAGAAAAAATATAATATTTATTAAAAACTTGGTTTGTATTCAAAGTTTTGCATGCAAAAAGCATGTTTCGGTTTGAAGTGTGGTTGTTGCAAGATCATATCTTCATAGACTTTTTAAACTAAGCATGGAGCTTAGGTTAAATTGCCTACTTTGATTAAACGACATGTTTGATCATTGTTTTGAAAATGCTACATGTGACCTTTGAATAATTTTACCAAGCCAAAAAAAAAATCTCCTTTTTGGGACAAGTTCTTGAGCCATATCAATGGAAGCCAATCATAGCTTCTGGCTACAAACTTCGTCCGGTTTTTGGCGGTCAAGCTTATGACCCTAAAGCAAGCACTGCCGGGAGGTACCCCGGATTATCGAAAAAAATTCTTTTCTTTTATCAATAAGGCAAGGGAATGTTTTCAAATTAGTATGCACCTTCGGGTATTCTTGGTCGCTAACCATTTCAGGTGGAGATTAAGAACAAGAGGACATACGGTACTTGAATACACAAGGGTCACATTAGAAAAAAAAATCTGATGCCTTTGGTGATCCAGCCCCTACACACTTGACTTTCACACAAAGTATAAGTGTGGCGAAGGATGATGAAAGTCTCACCATAAGGCCATCTTGGTTAGAGAAAAAAAAGGAGATGTTGGCTCTACCTTGTTTGAAAAAAAAATGATGAAAAAAAGAGATAGAAGAAAAAAAGTGCTAAAAAAGAGAAAAAAATTTATGCAAAAAAATGATGAGAGAAAAGAGTGTTGAAAAAAAAAACATGTTTGAGAAAAAAAAATGGGGGAGGAGAGAAGGATGGCCCCACGTAACCAAAGAGAAACACCTTTGGGCTACCCAACTCCATCCAACATTGCTTCGACAAACAAGAAGGGCTCACCTCCAAGCCTTTGCTACAACTGACAAGACCCATGGCCCATAATGTTGAGCTGTGTGGCCTGGTCTTGAGGTTCGCCTGGGCAAAGCCATCATGCCAACCGCAGCAACAACTTTGTCGTTACATCCATAATGTTGCCGGTAAACAACTCTCAGGTATGCAAAGGTAATGTTCACCAACTCATTTACTCACTTTTGTCTCCATAGAAATAAAAGTCTTGCTTCTTTTGTTTATGGTTATACTTTAGTTTGGGTGCATTCTAATTAAATGCATCCATAGGCCATTTTGATTTAAGCATGGTGCTTAGATTAAAATAGCCTTCTTTAATCAAATTTTGACTCGATGTTGAAATTTGATTAATGAACTTGAAGTTGTTATCATAAGCAATATAAGTAACTCATGTTGGAGACAAAACAAGGCATGCCTTGTTTGAGTTTGAATAAAAGTTGGTGAACATTCTTTCAAAAAAAAAACTTTGGCTATTTTGTTCACTGTGCAACACCTCATCTCTATTGGATGAATCTTATCTATATCTTTTCATGCCTCCAATTCCTATGTTGTATGTTTTGGTTTGGAAGTGTTGGTTATGCATCTTTTAAATTAAGCATGGTGCTTAGTTTGAAGTTCAGATGTAAGATCATGCTTCCATAGGCTCTTTAATTTAAGCTTTATGCTAAGATTAACATGCCTACCTAGATCACATTAGACATGGTGTCTAGTTTGATCTTTGAACCAAAGCTGTCAGTATAGATTTTTGGTGGATCATATGGACTAACCCCTGCAGGGATTTATCAATTTCATGGGGCAGTCTTGGAGATGACAACAGAAATGAGCATTTGTTTGGTGAACCAAAAAAAAAATAATAATTTAATAAACCTTTCAAACCTCAAGTATGTTGTCCTGTTATCTCGATGTCACCACAAGACAAGCTTGGTGGAGGGGATCTTCCTAGCATGCTCAAAGGAGGCCATGAACCGAGAATCGGGCCATAGCATGCACCGGCTAGCGGCATTCCGGTGCTAATGGTAAGTAAAGAGCTAGCTTGGGGAGGACCCCCACATGAGGTACCTGCATTGCATATTTAAATTCCCGTAATCTTATTTTCTTTTTAGCATGTTTAAATTCAAGTTTCTTATCTTGCATTGAAAATCAAAAAAAAAAATAATTCCACTCTATATATGTGCCATGAAATGTTTAGTTCTACCCATGTTGATATGATGAATAGTTGCTCTATTTTATGTCTCTCTTGTACTTGATTTAAAATAGAGTTTTCTTTAATATTTGGGTTTATCGGCTTTACATTATCATGCTCTAGAAACTTGATTTAGTGGGTTGCATACAATTGCTCTAGTCTAGGTTATTGCGCGATATGATATAGTGACATAGACCACAGCAATGACTTTGTCCCCTTGAGAAAACCTGACGTCCGGAGTTTTGTTTCAAAAATTTTTAAAACAATAGTTCCTCAATGATCATGAAATACCCACCAAGGCCAAATACGACATGCTTCTCTACAACTTTACAAAACCTTTTGTCGTATGCTTCTTACCAATTGTTGGGCCTTGTCACGGTTTGAACCTAACCTAGATTCAGGTCTTACACATATGGTTGAGATTCACTTGCACCCACCAAATAATTGCCGACTCTCACACTGAGAGTTGCGCACAACATGCACCCCTCTCACCCAGAATGCCAATTCTTACACCGAGAATTGAGCACCATTCCACCAAATAAAAGTGTTGACCCTTACCCTGAGGATCGCGCACCCCTCTTTTAGATTGATACAAATTCTCCATGCATTCCATCATGACATCTCTCTCAATAAGTTATGGGCTATGTTTTTAGTTGAAAAAAAGAGAGAGAAAGAAAAAAAAAAAGAAGAGAAAAAAGAGAGAGAAAGAAAAGAAAAAAAAAGAGAGGGAGAAATAAGTTTTAGATATTCCAATCTTGTAGACAAACGGGAAATCTTAGATCCCCGTTCAAAAAAAACAAAAAGAAAAAAAAGAAGAAAAAAGAGAAAAAAAAGAGAGCAGCTATGCCAAGGGGCATTCCTTTTTTAGATAACGGGAAAATCTTAGATCCCCGTTCAAAAGAAAGAGAGAAAAGAAAAAAAAGAAAAATAGTTTTTAGTTACCATTTGATAGCCCATATTTCCTTCATCTCTTCTTCCCCCAAATAAAAGAGAGGTTGTCATGATGCATGGAGACCCAAAAATACCACAAAAATTAGGAATCATTCTTCATCCATCCCACACACTTGCACATCTCAACCTAGTGTATGGCCTTTACCTTAACATGGTTTGGAGTTTGACTCGCTATCCACAAGCGGTAAGTAAGCCATTCCTTGTATGCCTACCCAGAACTCCACTCAAAAATACTAAAGGTAGGACACAAAGGCAAACATCAAAAGCCTTCGGTGAGGTTACCATACACTTTGAGCGATTGAGTGGGTCATTTGAGGAACTTGGTTTATTTTATAAAATCTTACAAAACCTCCGGACTGAAAGTTGATCTTAGGACGAATGAAAAGCACCGGTCTTTGAAACTGTTCTATCTTGCAATCGCCCAAGACCTGAAAAAATTAAAAGCCCCACTTTATTCAGGAATCACAGAGTAGATACAATTGCCGATTTATTCAAATTGCAGCAGAAAGCTCTCTTTTATTTTGTACACTTGAGATGTAATCGGCATTGCAAAGAACTCCCCGATCAACAACCCAACAGCAAAACCTTGCTCGGGACGAGCAAGGGGTAAGCTTGGGGGATCTTGTTGGCGGTCCTTAACTCCGATTTTTACCCGCCAATTATAGATCATTTTGGGAGAAATAAATATTTTGTTGCACATATATCTTTATTATTGACCTAGTTCCACTTGTACTTGGAGAAAATATTATCTTGCAGAAAGTACACCAAGTGCAGGAAATTCCAGAGTAAAAAGGCGCTTTTCGGAAAGCGTAAATGGAGCTAGAGAACAAGGCAGCCCACTTCAGGTCGACATGGGCCAAAAGCACCATCACAGGCGTGACCCAGGAGGCGGCCCAGGCCCACTGGCCAAAGGCGGTCAGGGGGCGGCGCCAACCAGGCGCGGGCGCGCCTGGGGCGCTCGCGCCCATCCTGCCGCCAGGTGGGCCCGGCCAAGGCGGCAGGAAATCCTTCCATCTGGGGCATGACGGTTTCGCTGGTGTTTTTACCTGGATGCCCCCGAACCGCCTTCCACCTATTATAAAAGAGGAGTAGAGCCTCCCCCCTTAACACACACCACACAAGAGCCTCTCTCCCTCCACACTTGTATTCTCTTTAGTAGTTTTAGGATGTAGTAGTAGGAGTTTGGCAAAGAGCTTTGTAAGAGAGAGGCAAGGATCTCTAGAAGGAGAAGCTTGGTATGAATACTTTGGAGAATCCTTCTATGTTCTTGCTCTCGTTTTATCAATATAGCTATGTTCTTGATTTAGAGCAAAGTTCTTATGATATATTGTTTACATATGAACTAGCATATAGTTCCTATGTTACATTCTTGTCTTATAGAACTTTATGCTTAACCTATCATACATGCATGTTTAGTTCGAGGGCTAAGTTGAGGTGATGAGCTCTTTCTTAACTTAGTCTTGGTCAATGTTGGTTTGCGGGTTCGTCGTCCGTCCTCGTGGCGGATACTCTAGTAGAAGGACCCCGGGGACGGGTAAGCCTTGAATTCACGCTAGAGTAGTAGTTATAGCATAGACGTGGTGTCTAGGCTAGATACCACCTTCGTTTGCCTCGTGCCCCACGGTTGAGGTGGTAGGGCGGCAGTGGTGACAGCCCCGGGCCGTCCCTTGTAATCCCCCACGTTCGGGTTCGACGTAGAGCCGTAGGCCGGCATCACTTGGCAGACCAAGTGTTAACCGGTGCCCGATGTAGATCAACAACGACCAGTCTATTTTAACTTAGAACCTCTGACCCTATTTAACAAATGTGCTTGGATGATTATCTGCTGTCTTGACATAGCTATGTAGGAATGCCTGCTCCAGAGTCTAGGTTATTCTTTATCCTTTCTTTTCTCTTTATCCTTGAGATTGGCTTGAGTGTGTGTGTCATGTATCCAAATATAAATCCCTTTTACCCTTTGTTATGAACATTGGTCTATTATGCAATCATGTTATCTTGTCCATGTCCAAACTAGACTCTTTTATACCATGCCTTCCTTTGGGAAAATATAAATAACGATACCCTGAATACTTCCGGGTGAAATGCTACAACGGTATTTCCGTGCGCTTGCGGACTTGTTCTGTGAATGCTACAGAATACCTAGTGGTGTTTCTAGTGACATTGCCAAGGACTTTGCAATCCTGGTGATGACGCTAAGAAACGCCAACAAGCATTTCTGGCGCCGTTGCCGGGGATAGACTTTTTATCTATCTTTGGTGATTGCGCTAAGAAATGTCAACATACATCCTTCATGGTCTTCTCAGTTCGGGTCTTGATCCGGAGCTTCCGTCAATAGGAGATGTTCCTTCTTCTTCTGCTTGGCCGCCAGTCTTGTCGCGATGGCTAACATTGCATTCACACCTTCTATGATGGTCTCCTTGTCATCATCAAGAAAAAGCCTTGCCCAGTAACCCATAAGTGAACAGGCAAAACAAACAATACTTGCAGGGTTTATCACAACTTTCCCTTCAAAACAGATTGCATTACACGTTTTCCATAATGCCCAAGAAATGGTTGCTATGCCAAGGGTATGAAATTTCAATCCTGATGGGAGCCAATGCTCACACCATCTCCAGCTTTGTTGAATGCTTCTTGGCAAATTGTTAGCGCCAATAGCATGAGCAACTATTGCCCAAACAGCCTTAGCTGTACTGCATTCAAAAAACAAATGGTTGATGTTCATATTAGATTATCCTTAGTAAGCAAAGCATTATTCATTACTATTTCCATATCTTTTTATGAAAGGGGCCAACTTCATTTTAGTCATGGTCTTATAAACTGATTTCATAGAAACTTGCCATTATTGCTAAATTTCCACATTATAAAGTCATCACCACTGCAAAGATGCAGATCAGATAAGCTTTTCAGTATTTGATCCCAGGAATTCTCAAGATCATCAATCAACCATCTTGTAAAGATTATGCTAGTAGGAGCCATCTTGGCATGATATACATAAATATTGTTGTTCACATAACTTATAAAAATTAGGAAACAACACACACATCATACAACCAAGGATCTTTCCAAAGTAAAGTATTTTTTCCATTTTGAACTTTCATATTTCTTCCTTGAAGATAAACACTTTTTACCTTCAGGAGATCACACCATATAGCAGAACCGGACTGTCTATGATCTACATTGCTTACTGACTTACCATTAAGATATTTATAATTAATAATAGTTTGCCATAAACCTTTTTCAGAAATAGCTTCCACCACCATTTACATAAGAGACTAATATTCATTTTTTGAAGATAATTTAAATACAACTCATTTTATATTAACTTATTACACTTGAAAACATACCTAAAGTATATGACCTCTAGTGCAGACGATAGGCACGAAATTGGGAAACCACTCCAAGGCCATTTCACATGTGTATACATAAAAAGAAGTGCAGTTTTAGTTTAGTAGACGAAAGGATCAGATACCCAAGAGGTTGTTGAATGGGGCTAACTTTTTTTTTTTTTTTGCAAAATCAAATCAATTGCCACAAATTCACCTATTTGTGCTAAAAACAAATGTTCTATGCCTATGGCAGAAAGTTTTGCACCATAAGTTCCAACCCTACACTAATATGCCAATTTAGGAGTGTAAATTGCTGATAGTAATGCAAAATGAGGGTGCTCTTCCTAGGCAGGAAGAAGCGCGCACTCGGGGCCATTAATGTTGCCTAATCCATGGTTGGTTTGTCGCTCCGCAAGTTCGGGGTCAAGGTTTCCTAGTCGCAAAACATGTTTATGTAATGTGAACTCAACTAAGGATCCAATAGTGTAGGTTTCTTTGTTGGAGCTAACATGTGTGTGGTTGCTTACCACCTCATTGCCTCCTTGTAAGGTTTTAACAAACTCTTCACCTCTTAATGAAATACGGGTATAATTCCCGCTCGGAAAAATAGTAATGCAAAATGTAAATAAGGCTAGGAACATGGTTTTTTTTTGATGTATCGGGAGCAAACGCCCAAGGGTCTAGCTATCGCTTGATCTATGCATTCTTATGCTTCATCTAAGTTACCTAGTGCTAACTTTCACGATTGTGGACCATATCCACTCAGTATACTCAACTAGGTTAAGCTAGCTGTTCATATCCCTCTTCATAGTATAACCAAAGGAGAAAATATGAATCAAAACTACTCTAGGTGTCTCTCAACGCCAAATTACAATTAAAACTCGAACTACCGGAAACAAGAATTAGAGCTATCACTACTTAAAACCAGAATTTCTCGATGGCCGACTCGCAAGAAACCAATTTTCTTGATGGTATAGATAGAGTGATAGGAAAACTAAAATTGTCTGATGGCCCCTGCGGAACCTATTTCCTTGTCACTATATAGCTTGAAAATATAAAGTCGACAATTCTAGAAATCTAACTTTGTCATTGGAAACCAAGAAAAAAAAGAAAACCATCATAGGAAAAGGCATTTACCTGACTCTTGGAAACCGTCAAGACAAATTAAGGAGTATCTTGAAAGTATTTATACCATCAAAACAAATTATATTTTCTTTGCCGATGCGTCTTCTTTCTACTTTGATTCTGGCACCATAAAAGAATCTTATCTGTATTAGTTCATCATGGCATCCTTTATTTAGCACCTTCACCACAAGCTCCTCCTGCCGTGGCCCCTCCGTCATGTGGTCCTTTGTATCCTATCTCGTGCAACCCTAGATCTGTGGGATGTCGCCAGAAAATATGGACTTAGGGGCGATGAAAGGCAACATGAACCTATAATCGGCAGCCTCGGAGTAGGCCAAGGTTGCAGGGACTTTTAATTTGCAACAATGGAGGCACATCTTCAGAATGAGCTAGTGGTGGAGGGGGCGGCAGTGATGGGAGCACGTGCAATGCTATGCACGGAAGAGGGAAGGGGATTATTGTGTGCAGTTTCTGTTTGATTGTGTGCTGTTTCTTGTTTGGTAGAGGTGACCAGAGTGAGGCGGTGCGGTGTTGCGTGTACAGGAATGGGAGGGGTGAGGCGGTGGAGAGGACGACAGAATGTGTTGGCAGGATACGGGAGGGGCGCGGTATGGCAGCGGTGACGTTGTTGGAGATGTGGTGACGGGAGATGAGAAGAGAGGAGGGTACGCGAGGCACAGCCGCACAGGTGTGGTTGCACGTGGTGTTCTGTGTGTGGTTTGTTTGGCTGAACTTTGCCAATTCGTTCCTACGAGTTTTGCGTAGACTGGGGTTTTTGGACAGCAAATTTGTCTGGGGTTTCGGGCCACCAAATTTGGCTTCATATCTGCGCGCGCGCATGTGAAGTTTCGGTCCAGATTATCGTCATGAAAATGATAGAAAAAAATAAAAAACTGACAAGATAATTCAAGCACATGCATATATAAAACACTCCTCGATCTTACTGTGGAACCAAACTAAATTGATTAAACCAATCTTCGTGGAATCCATCGATATATATGAATATTGTAATTGAAATTGTCAACATATATATACTTTCTCTCCGATTGCACTCAAACAATAATTAATCACCAGCAAACGAATAATGAATGAAGTGTGGCCATCAAAAGAAACTTCCATGCATAAGCATGTCATGTCGTGGCTCGATCTGGCCGGTATATTTAATTTTCATTCAAGCCAAGTTGCCGCGGCGCTCCACCGGGACGGGTCCGTGACTTCCCCCGTGGATCGCAAGCACGTAGAAGAACTGCGTCACTGTTAGGATGATGGTGAAGGTCTCCATGGTGCCCTGACCACATGACACAACACATTAGTACGTTTTAAGATGACGATCAAGAGATGCTTGTATGTGTACTGCTGTGTTGTACATGCAGCGTAAAGTGTGTGTATCCGATAGATACAGTAGATTCTATCTACTACATACCAGCTTGGCGTTTCTCCGATCGAAAGAGATTTCCTGACAAGCTAGCCTGCAATTAAAACACATATACACATGCATGATGATATCGATGATAAAAAAAATAACACGCAGACGATCGATCGAGAATTCGAGATGGAGAGACGATCGATCGATCGACACATCACATACCCCATGGCTAGGACTGTGAGTGCCCACGCAACGAGTCCCAACGCCGCCGCGGGCTGCAGGCTGTGGTAGTTCCAGAAGCGGAGGTGGTTGAAGCCCACCATGGCGGAGGCGATCCCGACGACGCCGGCAACGAGGGAGAAGAGGACGAAGAAGCCAGTGGCGAAGTTGCCGATGGGGAAGAAGATGGGGTGCAAATGCGCGGGAAGCCGCAGCTCGGGGCCGATGATGAAGCCGTGGTCGATGGCCACGTTCAGCGCCCACCCGCCGATGATGGCCAGGATGACGTACATGCACAGGTTCAGCAGCAGCAGCAGCAACGCCACGGGCTTGAGGTTCTCGGCCATGTCGTCGTCGCGATCGCTAGCTGCTCACCGCCTGTCGGATCGACGATCGGCCGGCCTCTCTCTCCTGTGTGCTGGCTGGCTACTAGCTCGTCGATCGATATGATCGTCGCAGCTTATTAGCTATGCTGTGTTCTGGACACGATAGATCTTGGTTCCTACAAGCAAGCAGGCGGTACTACTGGCCGGCTGGCATGTATACGAGGCTACGAGCAAGGATGGATCGATGATATATGGAGGAACGGGCAGGGCAGGCGAGGTTAGTCGTTCCTAGGCTAGCTGCTAGATGCTTGCATGTCGTCTCCGATCGACGATGCTTAGTTTGTTCTTTGCATTGCTTGTTCTGGCCACATACTATACGTACCTCTCCATATCACGAAAGGAATAACTGAACAAGAAAAATATAAGGAATATACGTACATTATATATGTATATGTAATAATAACTCGATCGGGACGACGGGCAAGACATATGGATTAATGGCCGGCCTCTTGGCCGGCTACATCTCGACCTGGATGTAAAGCGAGGCCAGGAAGACGTGTGTTTAGAACTTTAGATACTCGACAGATCGATCCCATGCGTCTAGCTGCTCCATTGCATTGTTTGCTTTGGTTTGCTTGGGGTCGGGGCGTTGGGTTGGATCGACGTGCCGGTCAAGCAAAGGAAAATCCGCGAATCGGAGTCCATGCATGGATGATAAATATTATCACCTTTTAATTCCTCTTTTCGTCAGGCTTGACGTAAATTATACACTAATGTATACTACGTAGTATGTACTACTAGTAGTAGTACCTATAGGTAGACGTACGTAGCTGGATCCATCGCGTTATTAACTCCGATCCGTGGTTGATTTTGATTGACGTTTGATCCATCGCGATCCCCTCGTTTAAATCCCGAATTACAAGTTTAATTAGCATCATGCTGCCCTGTTCCTTAAATTTATCAGCCCGACTTATCAATCATGGTAGAACGGATGTTTTTCTTTCATAATAAAACAATATTAACCAGCTTATTATCAACAGAAATCATCGGTTTTGCTTTTCTCATCTTGCTTGTTTTTTCCTACTACGTATACTCCTACTACACTACTACTAGGAGCAGTTTGCATGCATGCATGTAACACTTGCTACTACTTAGGGCAGGTACATTGCTCCACATAAGCAGTCTCATACGCCGTCTCATGCATTGCCATGTAGGATTTTTTGTGACATGGAGGAAAGAGAGAGGTGAGAGGGAATGAGGTCGTTGCTTCGCGAAACAACCACCTCATGCTAAAATTTAGGACTATGAGACAACTTAAAAGGACAAGCATTGTGTAGATGTAATCTATTAAATCGTCTTAAATTATATGACACTCTATGAGACTAGTTATCAGACAACACCAATGTACCCACCCTTATATGTATTGAATATTGATTGCTGGCCATGGCTAGTCGTCGTCATTGGCATGCATGGCATGCAGCCGCAAGCATGTTCTGAGCTGCACCTACACGCCATGGCATGCCTGGCCTGAGAGAATCGAAGCACCTTGCCCTTGCTGTATACCTACTCCAGAAGGCAGAAGAATGAAGCCATGTGTACCCCGACCGATCGATGCACGCATACATGCTGTATCGTTGCTTGTCCACGCACACTTGTAGCTAGGTTACTGCGCAAGCTAACTAGCTAGCTGCGGCTCCAATAGAAAATGCGTGCATGCATTCAAATTACTCCTAGTCCTAGGTGATTACCAATTAACCCTGAATAAGCTAAGAGTAATTTGCTCTGTTCGTTTAGTCGTTTCTGGCTGGTTGATTCTCGTTGTTTCTGATTTGTTGTGACAGAAAAACACTGCTGAATCGTTGGGTGGTAAGTGCTGATAGATCAAACGAACAGCGTTAAAGGGCGTGGGTGTGGCCGAGGAAAAGAAATCAATTCCAAACATTCCAAATTGTAAGGCGTGCATTTACATTTTTTTCTAGCTTTTACTATCTATCTAGATTATAATATGTTTTTAGGCCGTGTATTATTTTCTGAAAAAGTCAGAACGTCTTACAATTTACAATGTTGAACGGAGAGAAGTATAAGTTCAACTTGATTTGATTTATGAGGCCTTTACCACTATATTGCAAACAATGTACAAGTATATACGTTCCTATCGACCTTTTGCATTTGGTGTCTACTTAATATAAACACGCTCTTTACTACAGTGTAGACAGATCTAGGAATCTCTCCTCTTTATTCAATTCTATGGCGCCTTCAATCCGTTGACTTGACTGCAATGGCCGGACACGTCATATCTACCAATGCAAAGAATAATGTATGCCACATGCAAATGAATTGACTAATAAGTTGACCTTTTAGGCATCTATACGCTAAAGCTGCTTTCGAGTTTCTAAGCGTCCTATGCATGCATTCACCCGCACTCCAACATCAGAAAATATATGTGCCGCAGAGACGTAAACGGTAAACCGAAGGTTATTACAAGTCAAATGCCGGTCTATCTGCATTTATTGCTACATACAGTTGCGCAATGCATCAAAATTTGTAATCCATATATATTCCTCAAAAAGAAGGAAGGAAATGACGACCGACATAGTAGCTACATATGTATATATAGTAATGATATTCAACACGTCAATTATATATTTATAGTTTGTGATCAGTGAGAGTAATATATACTCCGTACATATAATACTCCCTGAGTGTCTCATATTTCAGACAGGGAAATATAATATATAAACTAGATTCTGACATTAATTTCTTTTACAATATGTTGTCATTTGTTAAAGAACCAATATCATTTCAGAAAAAGAACAGTATATATGAATATAAATGAATCTTATATCCTAAACTAGTATATAATTTGACTATCTACTGTTGACAAAAATTTTCTAAAAAACTTCAATGTTTTCTATATAAAATACATTTATTATTTATTCTGGTACGGAAGGAGAACATACTATCAGATTTGTTTTTCAGATCAGAGAAAATGGTACGTAAAATAAAAAGAATCAAAGCAGAAAAAGTACGTAGAACTAGATAGTCTGTATGTAATATATATATCTAGCTCTGCAATAATATGGTTAATCGATCTCTAAAAATAATGTTATGGTTAATAATTAGTTAGGTACACAGCGTGGACCCAAAAAAAATTAAACGAAACATATACAGAAACACATCATATATAACACAACACATATAATCAATTTTATTCATATACCGTCAATAATTATGACCATTTGTAGTAACAACAACAACAACAACAAGGACCCGAACACAAGGAGTATAAGTTTGGATAATTTTGTCCCAACCCTTTTTTCTTCTATAATAACAATAACATATATGTATACATGCGCGCGCGGCCAGCATATTTATACTAATATATAGCAGGAGCTCAACAATATATATAACAATCGAAATGTTTTTTTGAACAACAACAACGTACAATGGGAATTTAAACGTACTGCCATGTTTATTTCTGTCGTTGGATTGGATGGCGCAGAATGGAACTGCGCGTCGTGCAGTCTCACACTGCGTAGTCGCAGTAGCCGTTGGTGCACTTGGTTCTGCACTTGACGCCGCAGCCGCCGCAGTTCTTCTTGTCGGCGAGGGTGTTGACGCAGTTGCGCTTGCAGCAGGTCTGCCCGAACTGGCACGGATTGTCGCAGGTGCCGCAGTGCAGGAGGCTGCTCTCGGTGTCGACGCATCTGCCGTGGCAGCACATCGCGCCGGGGCCCCCGGGGCACGCCTGCTTCTGCTTGCTGCAGTCGTAGAGCGACGGCGCCGGCGAGACGAGGAAGCGACTTCTCCTGAGGGGAAGATCAGGCGTCGCCACCACCGTTTGCTCAAGGGGGAGGATGAGGGCGAGGGCGAGCGCCATGAGAAAGATGGTGGATTTTCTCATGGCGGCCGGCCGGGCGGAGGAGGGCCGGCGGTAGGTTGGCGAGCGAGGCTGCACCGTAGCTGCAATGCGTCTATGACCTGGGTGTGCCTCGGCAGGTGCCTATGGTTCTATGAGGAATAGAAGGGGCCGGCCGGAATGGGGGTTTGTTGACGACGGATATGATGGAGGGGAGGTGCGACTGCTGCTTATACTAAAAGGCAATGCATGCAGTGCGTTGTAGTGTAGTGTGTGATAGGGGGCCGGTGCCCGGGGCCGCGGCGAGAGTCAGAGCATGCAATGGTAATGGTTGATTTGCACGGCAAAAGCCTGGAGTGCAGGGCGGGAGTGTGCGGAGCAAGGCTGTGGTGGGCTACTGCTGCAAGCTAATTAGCTAAGGCGGCGAGCTCCAGGCCACCCAAACACACACGGTTGCTTGAGTCCATTGTTAGCTAGCTAATCGATCTCAGCTGGCCTACGTATATTTGCTAGCTGGAACCGAATAATAAATTAACCTTCGTTTCCTTAATTGATATATATACTTTGCAACTAACGGTAACTCCTAGCTAGGATACTCTTCCGAGTTCGATCAAATAAAGGGAATATTATATTAAGAGAACTTTTACTGTGTTTGGGAGTTACCGGCACTACTACAGATTTTTATATCACAGCCGGTTCGTAACCCTCATCACAACCGGAAAGTGAACCGGCAGTGCACAAGCAGCAGTGTTGTGGGTGGTGCATCACAGCCGATTTTTTCGCCCCGGCGGTGATGAGTTTACAACACTGCCGTTTCGTAGCAAACACCGGCAGTGTTGTCCGAGCCCAACGCTGCCGGTTTATTCCAACAACCGACAGTGTTGTTATATCTAACACTGCCGGTTCGTTCCTAACACCAACAGTGTTGTCAGGACGAACACTGCCGGCTCATTACAGGAGCCGACAGTGTTGTCAGGGAGAACACTGTCGGCTCGTGGAACAAGCCGGCCGTGTTATCTTTGACAACACTACCGGCTCGAGTGTTTAGCCGACAGTGTAGTCGGAGCCAACACTGCCGGTTTAGGGCTGGATCCGGCAGTGATTTTGTTTTTCCATTCTTTTTATTTGTAATTATAATAATTATATAATTACAACAATAATATTGGACCGTAATTATATAACAAATAATTATTAATAATAAATATAGAACTATAATTATATAAAATATATTATGCTACTAGTTTCCATCCAACATTCACTGTATATTCATTACACAAATGTTTTTTTGAGAATAATAAAATAAGAAATTATGCATAATAATCTAGCAGACGGGCGATGTCCTCTTTTGTATAATGATCCTTATACTTCTTTGCAGTTGCAATTGTATATAAGCCACCTGCTGAAAACACATCCGCCAGCATGAATTTTGCCAGCTCGCACTGACGTGTCTCTATCTCATAATCTAGCAGCATTTAGTGATTAAATTTCTCACGCTGTTTCAAAAAGAGGCAAGTATAAAAATCAGTACAGTATATATATGTTTTTGCATTAAAAGAAATAAATGAAAAGGGGGGATATACTCATAAATTCATCTGGCATCTTTGTAGACTGTCCAATATAAAGGTACATCGCCCACATGACATAGAAGCCACACTCATTGTTGGCATACGATTGTTTGAGGTACGAAATCTTGGTCATTTCAACAACATTGAAATCTGTTTGCGTCCCACCTCTATGCTTCTTCCGCACACTATGCAAAATTAGGAAGAATATTTAAAAGGAATAAATAGAAAAAGGCATATTGTGATCATAGGACTATGGTGTTGCTAGCATCGCTTACGCATTCAGCACATCGAACAATGGCTGCACATCCTCCTGTGGCTTTTCCTTGGAGTGCCACACCTCGATCTCATTTTTTATAAGATTAACACAAACGAGGGCGTAATGTTCGCTGCAATCGAAATACTGTAAGTAACGAATAGTCCGGAAAAAATTAGTGTAAACACCCCTGGTCAAGAACACATACTTGAAGTTGTAGGATAGAAGTATGTGGGTTTTCTTTTTGTCAAAAAACGCTTCAAAAATCGGCACCAATATCTCTATCATGTTATCCATGCTGGAGGAATGACCAAGTTGGCCGAGGCAGGCTTTTTGATTGACCTCGACAGGGTCTAATAAGCCTATGTGGCCGAGTTGACGCGGCTTTAAGAAGCAATATTTTGCAACTAGCCTGCATAAAAGATCATGTAAAATGCACAAAATTAAACAATTTGTGTCTAGAAAGACCATTCTGTAGCATTTCATGTGTGCAGGGTACTTACATGGTCCACAAGCACAAAATCTGTACATCGAGGCTGCGTCTCTGGTACAGATGGAACAGACACTCCCAATGGACGTCGTATTTCACTTCTTCTTGATGGAAGAAAACAGCCGGAGGATTGATAATGAAAGCAAACCATCCAGTTTCAACCACCAGTAAATGATACAAGTAATAATCATGCAAGCGCTTAAGCGGATAGGGCAATCCCTCGTATTCTTCCGTGGAAACCAAATCCATTTTAAGCTGAAACTTCTTTGCCAAAGGTGCGGTCCCCATTGAGGCCCAATAGACTTCCTCCACTTCTTCTCTGGTCCGTGCAGGGTCTTTTGCGAGCAATTCATTTATTCTAAGTTCATGGATATGGAAATCGTCCTCGTCGGTCATTTCATTAATGTACTTGTTCGATCTATGCTTTTTATATTCGATATTCTAACCGTCAGAGGTCATGGTGCCAAGTTGCTTAAGGAATGTAACATAAGTTTCCTTAGGTATAGTGGGACTGACTTTTTTGCTGCATAATGTTTGTAATGCTGCCACTGAATGGCCTCTTGTTTTTCTCTTTCTGCCCTTGCTCAACTACCCCCGAGGATCTTTTGCGCGATTGCGACGATGCATTAGTTGTTGCTTTAGGCGCAGGAGGACGTTTCTGCTGTCCTTTAGATCCTAATGTAGAGCTGGTAGGAAACTTTCCTTTTCCAGCCAGAGGATTTTGTGTGGACCCTCTTGATGTAGAGCGACCAGAAGCAGGAACAACAATAGGTTGAGGAGGAGGAGGTGGAGGTGGAGGTGGACATGGCAGTGTCTTCTGCTGAGTAGGAGGTGGAGGTGGAGGTGTATGTGAACCTGGAAGAGGAGAGTGCTGGCGAGGAGGAGAGGTCGTCCCCGTGGTTCTTTGCATCCCAGGGGCTTGTCCTCCACTCGAAGATGGTAAGGGCGTGGAGCCGCATTGGCCCTCCTCCTCATCCTCTTCATCTGAGGACAACTCGTGCTCAAGCTTAATGAGGCGCTTACGCCAGGCCACTTGACATCCCTTGTTCTGGCCAAGTTTCGGCATGGACTGCGATGCGGGGTGCTCGATCAGTATCCTGTTGTACTTCTTCTCAAGTATCATGTCGATGGTCACATGGGCATACCCCGGTGGAATCGGGGTGCCATTAATGGTGCCATCTCCCGTAGGCCAGGCTTGGCCGATCGCTACCTTGTCCTTTGTCCATGACTGTTGAATGTACAGCCTGACATTGACGTTTTCACTGATGTTGTCCAACGGATGAGGCGCATTCGAGTCTTCCCTTACAATAGGTGTCGAGCCATAGCTTGACCTTTGGCTTTACTGCAGCGTAAGGTCCGGTGCTAGACCCTCCGTTTGACGGGAGGCCAGGACTTGGCTGACTTTCACCTCAACGATAGCTGCAACCCTGGATTCCCATTTTTCATCCAGCTCCCGAATCATCCTCCTTGTCTCTTCCACTCGTTCTCATTTTCCCCGGTCGCGGCTCCGGTAAGTATTGGCCTCGGCCGGGAATCCTTCGAACCAATTAACCACACCGGTTCCCCTGGTGCGACCAGGGTGCTCCTTGTTCCCAAGTGCTTGGGTGAGCACGTCGTTCTCTCTGTGAGAGTTGCGAGTGCCTTGCCTCACCTCGTCTTGGACCTGGGAGATCCTCCTGACGATGGCACTGACGACTGGATCGTCTATACGCTTTGTATTCTTTGGATGATTAAAGACATTGAAGCTCCCATCATCACCGTGACGGCACTTCCTTCCGATACAGTACATTATCGCCCTATCCTCCCAATCTGCAGTCTCAACTGCAATGTTTTGTTCCATAAGTCTAGCCTACTTCTCAAATTTCGCCTCAATAACGGTCACCAACTTGGCATATCCACAGGAGCCACAATGATGTGGATGGTCTGACTTCTGTGAGTTCTCCTGATTCTTCACGCTAAGTGCTTGGAAATCCTCGGAGGCGCAGTGCTCCTTGAATTCCTGCCAGAATGGCGCGTGCTTGGCCAACTCTCCATGCACAAAGTCTGGATCTCGATTTTAAGTATATATTTCTTGTAATTTTGACTCCTAAAATACTTGAACATTGTCCCCATTTTTTCGTAGGTTCTATTTCGGGCCTGCTCTCTGTTAAATAAAGGGCCTTCTGGAGGGAAAGTTCAATACTTTGGGATCTGTGACTCCCATATATCTCTCTTGATACTAGCAGGGACCACAGCCGGGTCCACCTCTTCCGGATTTTCTGGATCTTTCGGATCTTCTGGATCTTCCAGATTTTCTGGATTTTCTAGATTTTCAGGTTCTTTGCCCCTCCACTTCCAGTACTTCAAGGGGACAAAGTCCCTAACAAGGATATGCCGAGGGTTGAGGAGTATTTGCTCACAGGAATTTCCGGTGAGACCGGCATTCCGAATTCATCAAATCTTGTGACCCGATAATGCTTGTCTTGATGAAGCTTTGTCGGGCCACGCTTGGTTCTGACTCTGGTGCGACCCAAGCCCTATGGCGCTTGGGCCGGTGCATTGGCCAGCACATTGGCCTCCACATTGGCCTCCGCATTGGCCGGCGTAGGTTCCTCCTAAAAATAGGAGTAAGTTAATACTCTCTATCAATTGATTAACGAACGTGGCAACATCATAAAATCACACCTAATTTACCTGGTTAGGTTGGTTGGCCCCATCACATAAAAATGTAAAAATGGTTCCTACTCCCACTAGTTGGGAAATTACGTCCATGGAAATTTACCATGGTTTGTCTACATGGAAAAATTACTATGGTTTGGCTATGCAAAGCTCCGACAAGCTCAAAACGACGTTTTATGCGGAAAATATGGCAAGTGTGGATCACACGGGGAGGTGAGGGGGCGGCCCTATGTATGGTCACGTCCAATGTTCACTTACGATTGCAAACGTCCATTGGTCGTGGCCCACACCTATCAGGGCGACGAGCGCTAGGCCGAGAGTACGGCTCGGTCGAGCTGATATCTATTCGTCATGACCGAAGGAATCAGATGATAGGAAAATCGAGGGCCCCACCACATAAAAATGTAAAAATGGTTCCTGCTCCCACTATTTGGGAAATTGCATCCATGGAAATTTACCATGGTTTGTCTACATGGAAAAATTACTATGGTTTGGCTATGCAAAGCTCCGACAAGCTCAAAACGATGTTTTATGCGGAAAATATGGCAAGTGTGGACCACACGGGGAGGTGAGGGGGCGACGCTATGTATGGTCACATCCGATGTTCACTTACGATTGCAAACTTCCATTGGTCGTGGCCCACACCTATCAGGGCGACGAGCGCTAGGCCGTAGAGTACGGCCCGGTCGAGCTGATATCTATTCGTCGTGACCGAAGGAATCAGATGACAGGAAAATCGAGGGCCCCACAACATAAAAATGTAAAAATGGTTCCTACTCCCACTAGTTGGGAAATTGCGTCCATGGAAATTTACCATGGTTTGTCTACATGGAAAAATTACTATGGTTTGGCTATGCAAAGCTCCGACAAGCTCAAAACGACATTTTATGCGGAAAATATGGCAAGTGTGGACCACACGGGGAGGTGAGGGGGCGGCGCTATGTATGGTCACGTTCGATGTTCACTTACGATTGCAAACGTCCATTGGTCGCGGCCCACACCTATCAGGGCGACAAGCGCTAGGACGTAGAGTACGGCTCGGTCGAGCTGATATCTATTCATCGTGACCGAAGGAATCAGATGACAGGAAAATCGTGGGCCCCACCACATAAAAATGTAAAAATGGTTCCTACTCCCACTAGTTGGGAAATTGCGTCCATGGAAATGTACCATGGTTTGTTTACATAGAAAAATTACTATGGTTTGGCTATGCAAAGCTCCGACAAGCTCAAAACGAAGTTTTGTGCGGAAAATATGGCAAGTGTGGACCACACGGGGAGGTGAGGGGGCGGCGCTATGTATGGTCACGTCCGATGTTCACTTATGATTGCAAACGTCCATTGGTCGCGGCCCACACCTATCGAAGGCGACGAGCGCTAGGCCGTGTCTACAGAGTACGGCTTGGCCGAGCGATATCTATTCGTCGTGACCGAAGGAATCGGATGACGATATCTATTCGGGAAAATCGAGGGCCCCACAACATAAAAATGTAAAAATGGTTCCTACTCCCACTAGTTGGGAAATTGCATCCATGGAAATTTACCATGGTTTGTCTACATGGAAAAATTACTATGGTTTGGCTATGCAAAGCTCCAACAAGCTCAAAATGACGTTTTATGCGGAAAATATGGCAAGTGTGGACCACACGGGGAGGTGAGGGGGCGGCGCTATGTATGGTCACGTCCGATGTTCATTTACGATTGCAAACGTCCATTGGTCGCGTCCCACACCTATCAGGGCGACGAGCAATAGGCCGGGAGTACGGCTCGGTCGAGCTGATATCTATTCGTCATGACCGAAGGAATCAGATGACAGGAAAATCAAGGGCCCCACCACATAAAAATGTAAAAATGGTTCCTACTCCCACTAGTTGGGAAATTGTGTCCATGGAAATTTACCATGGTTTGTCTACATGGAAAAATTACCATGGTTTGGCTATGCAAAGCTCCGACAAGCTCAAAACGATGTTTTATGCGGAAAATATGGCAAGTGTGGACCACACGGGGAGGTGACGGGGCGGCGCTATGTATGGTCACGTCCGATGTTCACTTACGATTGCAAACGTCCATTGGTCGCGGCCCACACCTATCAGGGCGACGAGCGCTAGGCCGTAGAGTACGGCCCGGTCGAGCTGATATCTATTCGTCGTGACCGAAGGAATCAGATGACAGGAAAATCGAGGGCCCCACCACATAAAAATGTAAAAATGGTTCCTACTCCCACTAGTTGGGAAATTGCATCCATGGAAATTTACCATGGTTTGAATACATGGAAAAATTACTATGGTTTGGCTAGGCAAAGCTCCGACAAGTTCAAAACGACGTTTTATGCGGAAAATATGGCAAGTGTGGACAACACGGGGAGGTGAGGGGGCGGCGCTATGTATGGTCACGTCCGATGTTCACTTAAAATTGCAAACGTCCATTGGTCGTGGCCCACACCTATCAGGGCGACGAGCACTAGGCCGAGAGTACGGCTCGGTCGAGCTGATATCTATTCGTCATGACCGAAGGAATCAGATGACAGGAAAATCAAGGGCCCCACCACATAAAAAATGTAAAAATGGTTCCTACTCCCACTAGTTGGGAAATTGCGTCCATGGAAATTTACCATGGTTTGTCTACATGGAAAAATTACTATGGTTTGGCTATGCAAAGCTCCGACAAGCTCAAAACGACGTTTTATGCGGAAAATATGTCAAGTGTGGACCACACGGGGAGGTGAGGGGGCGGCGCTATGTATGGTCACGTCCGATGTTCACTTATGATTGCAAACGTCCATTGGTCGCAGCCCACACCTATCAGGGCGACGAGCACTAGGCCGAGAGTACGGCTCGGTCGAGCTGATATCTATTCGTCATGACCGAAGGAATCAGATGACAGGAAAATCAAGGGCCCCACCACATAAAAATGTAAAAATGGTTCCTACTCCCACTAGTTGGGAAATTGCGTCCATGGAAATTTACCATGGTTTGTCTACATGGAAAAATTACCATGGTTTGGCTATGCAAAGCTCCGACAAGCTCAAAACGATGTTTTATGCGGAAAATATGGCAAGTGTGGACCACACGGGGAGGTGAGGGGGCGGCACTATGTATGGTCACATCCGATGTTCACTTACGATTGCAAACGTCCATTGGTCGCGGCCCACACCTATCAGGGCGACGAGCGCTAGGCCGTAGAGTACGGCCCGGTCGAGCGGATATCTATTCGTCGTGACCGAAGGAATCAGATGACAGGAAAATCGAGGGGCCCACCACATAAAAATGTAAAAATGGTTCCTACTCCCACTAGTTGGGAAATTGCGTCCATGGAAATTTACCATGGTTTGAATACATGGAAAAATTACTATGGTTTGGCTATGCAAAGCTCCGACAAGCTCAAAACGACGTTTTATGCGGAAAATATGGCAAGTGTGGACCACACGGGGAGGTGAGGGGGCGGCGCTATGTATGGTCACGTCCGATGTTCACTTACGATTGCAAACATCCATTGGTCGCAGCCCACACCTATCAGGGCGACGAGCACTAGGCCGAGAGTACGGCTCGGTCGAGCTGATATCTATTCGTCATGACCGAAGGAATCAGATGACAGGAAAATCAAGGGCCCCACCACATAAAAATGTAAAAATGGTTCCTACTCCCACTAGTTGGGAAATTGCGTCCATGGAAATTTACCATGGTTTGTCTACATGGAAAAATTACCATGGTTTGGCTATGCAAAGCTCCGACAAGCTCAAAACGATGTTTTATGTGGAAAATATGGCAAGTGTGGACCACACGGGGAGGTGAGGGGGCGACGCTATGTATGGTCACGTCTGATGTTCACTTACGATTGCAAATGTCCATTGGTCACGGCCCACACCTATCAGGGCGACGAGCGCTAGGCCGTAGAGTATGGCCCGGTCGAGCTGATATCTATTCCTCGTGACCGAAGGAATCAGATGACAGGAAAATTGAGGGCCCCACCACATAAAAATGTAAAAATGGTTCCTACTTCCACTAGTTGGGAAATTGTATCCATGGAAATTTACCATGGTTTGTCTACATGGAAAAATTACTATGGTTTGGCTATGCAAAGCTCCGACAAGCTCAAAACGACGTTTTATGCGGAAAATATGGCAAGTGTGGACCACACGGGGAGGTGAGGGGCGGCACTATGTATGGTCACGTCTGATGTTCACTTACGATTGCAAACGTCCATTGGTCGCGGCCCACACCTATCAGGGCGACGAGCGCTAGGCCGTAGAGTATGGCCGGCCGAGCCGATATCTATTCGTCGTGACCGAAGGAATCGGATGACGGAAAATCGAGGGCCCCACCACATAAAAATGTAAAAATGGTTCCTACTCCTACTAGTTGGGAAATTGCGTCCATGAATGTTTACCGTGGTTTGTCTACATGGAAAAATTACTATGGTTTGGCTATGCAAAGCTCCGATAAGCTCAAAACGACGTTTTATGCGGAAAATATGGCAAGTGTGGACCACACGGGGAGGTGAGGGGGCGGCACTATATATGATCACGTTCGATGTTCACTTACGATTGCAAACGTCCATTGGTCGTGGCCCACACCTATCAGGGCGACGAGCGCTAGGCCGTAGAGTACGGCTCGGTCGAGCTGATATCTATTCGTCGTGACCGAAGGAATCAGATGATAGGAAAATCGAGGGCCCCACCACATAAAAATGTAAAAATGGTTCCTACTCCCACTAGTTGGGAAATTGCGTCCATGGAATGTTTACCATGGTTTGTCTACATAGAAAAATTACTATGGTTTGGCTATGCAAAGCTCCGACAAGCTCAAAACGAAGTTTTATGCGGAAAATATGGCAAGTGTGAACCACACGGGGAGGTGAGGGGGTGGCGCTATGTATGGTCACGTCCGATGTTCACTTATGATTGCAAACGTCCATTGGTCGTGGCCCACACCTATCAGGGCGACGAGCGCTAGGCCGTAGAGTACGGCTCGGTCGAGCTGATATCTATTCGTCGTGACCGAAGGAATCAGATGATAGGAAAATCGAGGGCCCCACCACATAAAAATGTAAAAATGGTTCCTACTCCCACTAGTTGGGAAATTGCATCCATGGAAATGTACCATGGTTTGTCTACATAGAAAAATTACTATGGTTTGGCTATGCAAGGCTCTGACAAGCTCAAAACGACGTTTTATGCGGAAAATATGGCAAGTGTGGACCACACGGGGAGGTGACGGGTGGCGCTATGTATGGTCACATGCGATGTTCACTTACGATTGCAAATGTCCATTGGTCGCGGCCCACACCTATCAGGGCGACGAGCGCTAGGCCGTAGAGTACGGCCCGGTCGAGCTGATATCTATTCGTCGTGACCAAAGGAATCAGATGACAAGAAAATCGAGGGCCCCACCACATAAAAATGTAAAAATGGTAACTACTCCCACTAGTTGGGAAATTGTGTCCATGGAAATTTACCATGGTTTGTCTACATGGAAAAATTACCATGGTTTGGCTATGCAAAGCTCCGACAAGCTCAAAACGATGTTTTATGCGGAAAATATGGCAAGTGTGGACCACACGGGGAGGTGAGGGGGCGACGCTATGTATGGCCACGTCTGATGTTCACTTATGATTGCAAACGTCCATTGGTCGCGGCCCACACCTATCGGGGAGATGAGCGCTAGGCCGTAGAGTATGGCCGGTCGAGCCGATATCTATTCCTCGTGACCGAAGGAATCAGATGACAGGAAAATTGAGGGCCCCACCACATAAAAATGTAAAAATGGTTCCTACTCCCACTAGTTGGGAAATTGCGTCCATGGAAATTTACCATGGTTTGTCTACATGGAAAAATTACTATGGTTTGGCTATGCAAAGCTCCGACAAGCTCAAAACGACGTTTTATGCGGAAAATATGGCAAGTGTGGACCACACGGGGAGGTGAGGGGGGCGGCGCTATGTATGGTCATGTTCGATGTTCACTTACGATTGCAAACGTCCATTGGTCGCGGCCCACACCTATCAGGGCGACGAGCGCTAGGACGTAGAGTACGGCTCGGTCGAGCTGATATCTATTCGTCGTGACCGAAGGAATCAGATGACAGGAAAATCGTGGGCCCCACCACATAAAAATGTAAAAATGGTTCCTACTCCCACTAGTTGGGAAATTGCGTCCATGGAAACGTACCATGGTTTGTCTACATAGAAAAATTACTATGGTTTGGCTATGCAAAGCTCCGACAAGCTCAAAACGAAGTTTTATGCGGAAAATATGGCAAGTGTGGACCACACGGGGAGGTGAGGGGGTGGCGCTATGTATGGTCACGTCCGATGTTCACTTATGATTGCAAACGTCCATTGGTCGTGGCCCACACCAATCAGGGCGACGAGCGCTAGGCCGTAGAGTACTGCCCGGTCGAGCTGATATCTATTCGTCATGACCAAAGGAATCAGATGACAGGAAAATCGAGGGCCCCACAACATAAAAATGTAAAAATGGTTCCTACTCCCACTAGTTGGGAAATTGCGTCCATGGAAATTTACCATGGTTTGTCTACATGGAAAAATTACTATGGTTTGGCTATGCAAAGCTCCGACAAGCTCAAAACGACATTTTATGCGGAAAATATGGCAAGTGTGGACCACACGGGGAGGTGAGGGGGCGGCGCTATGTATGGTCATGTCCGATGTTCACTTACGATTGCAAACGTCCATTGGTCGTGGCCCACACCTATCAGGGCGACGAGCACTAGGCCGAGAGTACGGCTCGGTTGAGCTGATATCTATTCGTCATGACCGAAGGAATCAGATGACAGGAAAATCAAGGGCCCCACCACATAAAAATGTAAAAATGGTAACTACTCCCACTAGTTGGGAAATTGTGTCCATGGAAATTTACCATGGTTTGTCTACATGGAAAAATTACCATGGTTTGGCTATGCAAAGCTCCGACAAGCTCAAAACGATGTTTTATGCGGAAAATATGGCAAGTGTGGACCACACGGGGAGGTGAGGGGGCGACGCTATGTATGGCCACGTCTGATGTTCACTTATGATTGCAAACGTCCATTGGTCGCGGCCCACACCTATCAGGGCGACGAGCGCTAGGCCGTAGAGTATGGCCCGGTCGAGCTGATATCTATTCCTCATGACCGAAGGAATCAGATGACAGGAAAATTGAGGGCCCCACCACATAACAATGTAAAAATGGTTCCTACTCCCACTAGTTGGGAAATTGTATCCATGGAAATTTACCATGGTTTGTCTACATGGAAAAATTACTATGGTTTTTGTCTACGTTTTATGGAAAAATTACTATGGTTTGGTCACTCTCGATGTTCACTTACAATTGCAAATGTCCATTGGTCCGCCCACAGCTCAAAACGATCGTTTTATGATGACAGAAAATCGAGGGCCCACCACATAAAAATTTAAAAATGGTTCCTACTCCCACTAGTTGGGAAATTGTCCATGAAAGTTTACTATGGTTTGTCTACATGAAAAAATTACTATGGTTTGGCTATGGAAAGCTCCGACAAGCTCAAAACGACATTTTATGCGGAAAATATGGCAAGTGTGGAGCACACGGGGAGGTGAGGGGGCGGCACTATATATGGTCACATTCGATGTTCACTTACGATTGCAAACTTCCATTGGTCGTGGCCCGCACCTATCAGGGCGACGAGTGCTAGGCCGTAGAGTACGGCTCGGTCGAGCTGATATCTATTCGTCGTGACCGAAGGAATCAGATGATAGGAAAATCGAGGGCCTGTTGGTTAATTTTACGCTGTACCGGATTTGGGTAAGGAATCTAGTTCCCCGGCAACGGCTTAAGAAATGCTCGTTAGCAGATCTTAGCTCAATCACTAGAATTAAGTAAATGTGACTAGCGAATGGTAGCTAAGCCTACTGCAAACCCGAACTACTACCAGAGAGAGGGTGTCACAATTCCTCTTCTGGCAACAGCCTAAGAATGCTAAGCCAAGCTAAACTCTAGTGACAACATAGGACTAACCAAAGGGTAACTCTGCAAGTGCACAGGTACCGATGTAGCACTTCAACCGGGTGAGTACTCCGGTGTCGAATTTGTAGTTCGCTCACGGGAAGCGGATTAAGACTCTCTAGCAAATGTGTGATGGAAATCCGTGGTGGTTCTACTCAATCTAAGCTATTGATATTGATAAAGGGTATGAGTGTTGTTATGAGTGATAACTAAGGGTAACTAGTAGGTAGCTAGCTAGGTGGGAGGACAACGAGTGAGTAAGGACTCCTATGTATCTAACTATACTTCTGTGCTCTAATCTAACTAGTGTAACGACTTAACTAAACTAATGCCTAGTCCATCGATGTGATAGGGGAGATCGGCTGACAAATAGGAGGGTAGCGTCTCCCAAGGGACTAACTCCTATTCCAGCGGACCTATGACTTTAATGGGCGCCCTACACCCTACCCCTAACGTAAACAGATATAACCGAAAGGCTGCGTTCGTCACAACCGCCCCGCCGTAATACGTTGGACAAAGTGAATGGACTTACCACTCAAGAGTGAATGGAATTACCAATCAACGATAGGGTGCATCCACTATTAAGCACTAGCCTAAGCACCTCGCCTAATCTAGTCTTAAGACTCCGGCTACCACGTAAGTAACCTCGCCCCAGTTGGTAGTGAAACACACACAAAGGATCTAGACACTAACTAGTTTAGACTCTACACTAACGAGACTAAGACACAACACTACTACACTAGTATAGCAGTGCACTAAGTAAATACTGAAAGTAAAGTACTCAAAGTAAAGACTTAATAAAGTAAAGCAAGACTATATTAATATAAAGAAAGTACTTCGAAAGTAAAGGTACAAGAGCTATACCGATTCTCCGAAGACAACTCGGAGACCCGAGCTTCGCTCGACTCGACTCTAACTCCCACTCTAGACTAGACTACACTACTCTTGATCTCCCAAGAGAGCTTGAGCTTGAGAACACTAATGTGAACTACTTGGGGACACCTTACAATGAGAGACTAGGGGGTATTTATAGTGGAGGTGGAGTAGGGGTTACTCCGCCGCCACGTCGCCGCAATCCGTGTGCTCTCCGTCATGCGCCGTTGGATCAAACCGACCTTCCACCGACTTGAATGGACGGCTCTTGGTGCGGGACACGTGGGAGTCATGCGGGAAGGCGGTGGAAGCGAATCGACCCCAAGTGGGGCCCACCCGCAGGTCGGCCGACCCGGGTCCGGGCCGACTGTGGGTCCCACCGGCCTTCTAGAAGGTCCGGGTGGCGGTGGGACCGGTGCCAAGGTGTCCCGCCACCAAAGGTGGGTCGGCCGACCCGGCCCCGGGACCCCGGTCCACGTGGCGGCTTCTGGTGCTTTGTCCCGGCTTGTCACGTGTAGTCTTGTCCGAAGTTGGGTTCACTTGATATCTTGCTTGCTTCTATGTGGATCCTTGGTCCATTGTACCAATCGAGATGGAATGTTGATGTGTGGTACATTTGGATCCGGGATCGGGTTCTCTGTAGAGTTCGGGGACCCGCTTGGTGGTCAGATCCTGGTGAGACCGAGAATCGGGTCGAAGACGGGTTTTGGTCTCACGGGGCCTCTGTTTCCGGCTTTCCCGCATTTCACAAGCTAAGAATACAAGTGGAACTTTTATTAGTGATAAATATGCTCATGTGATGCTTATCTTCCTTCTATCGAGGACCGTTGATGGGTTTCTGAGTGTACCAAAACTGGTCTTTATTCCCGTCAACAAGATCCCCCAAGCTTAACCTTTGCTCGTCCCGAGCAAACGATTAAAACTTGGTTCGATTGGATTAGGTATTATTACTAAGTCAACATCTCAATAGTACTAAGTGCACAACAAAGAACTTCTCCTTGAATGGAAAATTTAGCAATGTTAACACACCCATATTACTCTAGCACCCATGGGGCTTATGGCATTAACTCAGTCTTGGGATGTTGGAAGACGAGCGGTTTTGACTAGAGCATCTACCTTTCTCATTCTTTTAGCAAGTTTCATGCCGAGGTTTTTGATAAGTTTTTCCAAAGAAGTCTTAATGTTCCTCAAATGGTTTCTCTCGAGTCACTCAAATGGTGTATAAATCCTCACTAAGGCACATAATGTGTTTGCCTTTCAAAGACATCCTATCTCTAATAAGGCTTTATATGGAGCTTAAGTAGGTATGTCAAGGAATAGCGTACTTGCAAGGCATATGTTGTCTTAGTTAAGAAGAATGAAGTCTTGGACCACAGCAGAGTCTTATCATACCCTTAGATCAAGATGTAAGATGGAATGGATGAATGTGATGGATGATAAAGTAATGAGGGGGAGTGGATGTATGGTGGATGAGGTTGCTCTTTTATTTTATGCTATCTCTCTTTCTACTTCTATTGAGACAAGGCTAGCTCTTCTCTCTCTTTCTCTCTCTCTTTTTTTTCATCTCTCCTTTTTTTTTTCAAAAGATGCCTAGCCTTTATGAGATGTGTCTCACCTACAAATGATAACTGAGAGAGAATCTCTAACTGTGGAGCATGGAGCAACTCATGGGATAAAATGGTGAAGGTGCGTACTTTCAGTGTAGAAGCAGCACAAGAATGGTGGTATGGATGATAATGCGTGCTCCCAGTGTAGGAGTAGCATAATTATGATAGTGAGATGCGTACCCCCAGGGTAGGAGTAGCATAAATAATGGATGGTGAGATGCGTACTCCCAGGGTAGGAGCAGCATAAATGATGGTAGTAAGATGCGTACTCCCAGGGTAGGAGCAGCATGGTTGCGTACTTCCGGATTAGAAGCAGCATATTTGGTGATGTGTGGATCTTGATCTTAGTGACACGACAAACCTCCAACAAAGGTTCTACAAGTCTTAACCAAACTCAATGCAAGCAAGTAGCTTATGTAGAAGGCTTATGATATATCAAGGTATATGTATGGCCGTGGTAGGTATTTCAACACCATTGAGGAACAATTAAGTTTTTCATTCATTTTAAAAAGAAATCTCTCGGCAATCATGCGTGCTTAGAACAATAGAGTAGAACTCCTATCTTAACTATCTCATATCTCACAACAACTTAGACTTTGTATTAGCACTTGCAACCCACTAAGTGATCAAGTTCAAGGTGGTTAAAGGTGCCAAATAATCTAGACTTAGAGAAGTGCTAAGTTGTAAACAAGCACTAGAGAAACATTAACTAGTAATTTCATCATCATTTCCATAGAAAGACCGGCACACATGAAGCATATATACAAAAAGGGAAATAAAGCAAATAAATATTTTTGGATTTTTAAATTTTTAGATTTTTTTTTAAATGCAAGAAAACAATAACTAAAATGCAATAAGACAAGAATTAAATAAGAAGGATTAGAAACATACCTTAGATGAACTTACCTTAGTGGGGGAGAGGATCTCCCCCAAGCTTATCTCTTGCTCACTTGTTGTGAGAACCATGCGTTCCACCGGTCCCGGCGGTACTCGTCCTCCGTGATGACACCTTGGGCCATCTCCAAGTTCCGTTGCATGAGCTGCAACGTGGCTTGATTCTCGATGTGGAGGTTCTCTACTTCCGGGTGAGTGCTTCGATCTCGGTCGGTGGCCGACGCCTCCCCGCCGGGGTGAGGGGTATGTGCCCGGGGAAGGTGTCTGGAATGAGGAGGTGCTTCCATGTGGGAAGAGCTCACCTCCTCTTCTTCATCGGGTGCAGCATGAGAGGGACCAGCTTGCTCTGAGCAAAGCACGGGCTTGTGCTCTCGTCATTCGTCCGTCCCTGCGGCGGGACAAGGTCTTCCTCTTTTGTCCGGGGTTAGTGTTGAGACATTATACAGCCAAAGTCCCTCATTAGGAAGAGGAATCTCGACGCATTAGTCCCATATGTCATCTTAAGCGTACCTCTTGGACCTCTTTTAATTAGACCAGCACGTATAAACGTTTCTTCACGAATAATTGGTCTCTCCTTAGGCATAAACTCATAAACATTCCCCTCAAGCACACCCAAAGATTCAGCAATTCTAGTCATGAATGAAGTAAAACCTATGGGTGTTTCTTGAACCACGAGTTCTCCCGAAGTGTACTAGCATTTTAACGGGGCAAACTTGATTCTATTAACCATGATATACATGAGTTGCATCTCTTTAAGACCTATCTCGTGATAAATCAACCCTAGGAAACAGAGTGATTGCGATCCAATAGAACATAAACCTCAAAGTTGGATTATGAATTTGCTTAGGTTTAGGATTGGACCGATCCTTTGGACGCCGCAAAGCAATTGATTTCCAAAAGACACAAAGTTAAAATTTGCTAACGCAACCTCTTCATCTAGTATGCAATCATGATCAAAGCCTAGACCAACACTCAAGTCATTCCAAGACAGGTCATAATCATTATTAAACATGCGAAAGCTAACACCCAAAGCATTTGACTTAAGTGAGCAAAGGAATTCTTGGGTGAGTAACTCTATGCCACGTTCAGGAATTTGCCAAAATGAGGACCAACCAATAGTATTGAAAACTATAGCAAAGTCGGTGCTCATACTGTTTTGTCGAGGAGTTCTTGGCCGAGGATGGCGGAGTGCTGGAAACCGCAAGTGCGAAGAGTATAGAGCTTTCCTAACTCCTCATGGGTGACCATGAGGTTGCTAATAGGCTCCATCATCCTGCCAGGCATGATGGAAGGAACAAGTTGGTGCACTTGTTCTTCCTCCTCCCTCTCATGACTCCTACCTTCGGATTGGCGAGAGCTCGAGGACGAGCCTTCGCCTTTCTTCTTGCTAGACTTTCGGAAGGGGTTCTTCATCCTAACTAAGCTAGTGGGCAAACAAGACCAAGCTTTTCTACTACACTACTAAGAGAGAAAAGGGAAATGTTTTTTTTTGGGTTTTTTTGGGTTTATGACTACTACTACACTAAACTTGAGAAGGCTTGAAACACTAAGAGAGAAGAGAAGGCCAAGTGAGCTCGAGATGATTCTGCTGGTTGTGGTGTGGGATTGAGCTCACCTTGGGGTGGTATTTATAGGGTTGAAAGGGCAAGGCCAACCCAGCCAAAGGGCAGGTCGGCCGACCACCCCCTAGGGCCTTGTGCACTTGTGTCTCACTTTGGACAAGGAATCTTGCGTCGTGTTTGCAAAAAGTCAGGAATTTGGGACCAAACCTTGGTCGGCCGACCAAGGATTTTGCCCCCCACTACTTTGGACATGTTTTGTCTGGTTGTCTGATAAAGGTAGTGGTGGTCCTGGTCCTAGATTCCTTCTGGTTGATTCGGATTCCTATGTCTAGTGTTTGGTGAAAGAGAAAAGGAAAAGGGCAAAAGTGGAGACAAGGATAAAAGTTGTCCCCTAACATGCATTGCTGTTCCCTATGCTTGCTTTAGTGTTGGGATGTTCCCCAAAGCATTCTCATGCTTAAAGTAGCATCCTAAGCTAAAGTCATGAGCATTGGACCATCTCTCTTCGAATTCGGCTAGTGGGATGGGCATAGGATCCAAGTGTGTCGGCGGTGGGTGGCGGTGGATGCCTAGTGGGACCGAGTCCGGGTCGGTCGACTGGGCTTGTGAGCCCTAGGGCACCCAGTGCACTTCCTTGGATCCCTGCTTCTAGCCAGAGTGAAGGGAGAGGTGGTGGACCCCAAAGGACAGGTCGGTCGACCATGCCTTGGTGGCCCCACCAGCTCAACTTTTCTCTAAACAATCTTCTCAAGTTTTATTACCTATATCTAACTTCATTTTATTGAAAATAAAAAGTGCAATTGTGAAAGTAAACATGCAATTGGAAAGGGAAAATGTAGAATTGCATGAAAATAAACATGAGATAACTACCGACATACCGGTCGGCGGAGGGCTCCGTGTTTTAGGTCCATAGAGCAGGACCTCTCTGTCGGGTTCATTCGGTGGACACCTCGGTCGGTCCGGAGATGGGGACCATGAGGGTGTCTCCTTCTTCCGCCATTCTTGGACTTCGGCTTTTGGTTCGGCGGGTTCTTCTTTCGCTTCGGCCTTCTTGGTCGACTTAGCGGTCTTAGTGTTCTTCCGTCGGCGGTGTTGGCGACGCGGCTTCGGGGTGCTTGTGCTGCATGTTAGCTTTAAAACCATTGAAAGGCACTTTCACATACCGTCCTTGGACTGACATGTACATTTCGCCATGTTGCACGTAGATAGTGGCGTCCACCGTGCTCAGGAACGGTCGTCCCAGGATGAGCGGTACTTCGACGTTGGCTCCCATATCCAGTACTAGGAAATCGACAGGGATATACTCATCTTGAACTTTGAGTAAGATATCCCGTGCCAACCCCTCGGGAAACCGGATGGTTTGGTTCGCCATCTGCAAACGCACATATGTAGGGTGCAACGGGCTCCCTAACAGATTATCATAGGTTACCTTGGACATGATGTTGACACCGGATCCAAGGTGCGAAAGCGTTGTCGAAGATCTCGCGGTCCGTCGGCAAGTGATAGTCGGCGAGGCCGGGGTCTCCCTTCTTCGGGACAAACGGTGAATCCACCGTTACCCGAACGAACGAGAATGAGGCTTACCGAACTTCGTAGTTACCAACCCGACGCCCTCAATAGGGTCCTCGGGCTTTGCCGAAATCTTACCTTGCTCATAAGTGGGGACTTTGCTAATTGAGCTAACTGGTTTTCTAACATTTTATTAAAGCTCAACTGATTTTTCATAGCGAGTTAAAGCTATCCATTTTCTCACTAAGACTTTCTAAGATCTTGTCATTAGCCATCATTCTTTTATTAAGACCATCATTAATTTTAATTTGACCAAAGACAAGTTCTTTCAAGGAAGGTTGGTTATTGAAAGAGTTACCAAAATTATTATGGTAAGAATTACCAGAATTATTATTGTAACCCATACCTTGGCCTTGGTAGAAGGGGCGTGAACTCCATTGCTGTTGTTGGGGCCGATTCCCATTGTTGAAGTGGTTGTTGTTGTTGTTGTTGTTGCTGACGAAGTTCACCTCCTCCTGAGTCATGGGGCGGTTGTTGCCCGAATGGTCCTCCTCTCCGCAGACCTCGCACCATGGGTCGGTACCCACAGCACAGATAGCAGCAGGAGTCTGGATGGCCTCCACTTTCTTGTTAGAGGACGATCCCTCTATCTTCTTCATCAGGAGGTCCATCTTGGCAGAGAGCATGTCCACCTCGCTAAGGGCGTGGACACCTCTCTTCTTGGGCTGAAGGCGCTCTTCGTTCCATCCTTGGTTGACCACCATCTTCTCGATGAGCTCCTTGGCATCCCTGACATTGTGTTGCAGGAATGCCCCTCCAGCGGAAGCATCAAGGTGACTCCGGGCTACGCCAGTCAGCCCATGGTAGAAACCTTGAATAATGAGCCATTCGTCTATCCCGTGATGGGGACAGGCTTGAATGTACTCATTGAGACATTCCCATGCTTCGGGAAACGTCTCGTCGGACTTTTGTTGGAAGCTTGAAATCTTCCCGCGCAAGACACTGGTCTTGCCCGCGGGAAAGAACTTCTTGAGGAATGTGTTGGCACATCTGTCCCAAGTTGTCACCTCGGCCTTGTTACTGTAGAACCATTGCTTCACCTTTCCCAACAATGAGAATGGGAAAAGACGAAGGAGAACGGCATCTGCAGTGACGTTCTTGACCGTGAAGGTGTTGCACACCTCCAGAAAGTGTTGGAGGTGGGCATTGGCATCCTCATGTGGCTTTCCACAGTAACCGATTTGCTTGCACCATGTTGATTAGTGCAGGCTTGAGTTCAAAAGTCGCATCGCCCAAGTTCACGTTCGGACCCGTAGCGACAAAGTCGGGCCGATGGCGATGAAAACTCAGCGATGGTCTTTTGAGCCATGATCGCCTCAACAAGCGGTGCGGGACTTCCTTCCACGAACGGTTCGGGCTCGACGGTTCGGGCTCGAGATGATTTCTCGAGGAGGGACTAGGCTGCGTCTAGCTCTCTTCAAAGGCAACTTATCGGGGTCTTCGACGTAGTTTGATGAAACCGCTCATGCACTTGTCTAGAAAAGGATAATAACAAAAACAAGACAAGTGAAGGGTAAGCCCCTAACACTACCGAATACTTAAATTAAGAGTAGACCACGGATTCCAATTTGCTAGAAATTATTAATACGATGCTTCCCCGGCAACGGCGCCAGAAATGCTTGTTGGTTAATTTTACGCTGTACCGGATTTGGGTAAGGAATCTAGTTCCCCGGCAACGGCGCCAGAAATGCTTGTTGGTTAATTTTTTTGCATCGGATTTGGGTAAGGAATCTAGTTCCCCGGCAATGGCTCAAGAAATGCTCGTTAGCGAGATCTTAGCTCAATCACTAGAATTAAGTAAATGTGACTAGCGAATGGTAGCTAAGCCTCGCAAACCCGAACTACTACCGAGAGAGAGGGTGTCACAATTCCTCTTCCGGCAATGACCTAAGAATGCTAAGCCAAGCTAAACTCTAGTGACAACGTAGGACTAACCAAAGGGTAACTCGCAAGCGCACAGTACCGATGTAGCACTTCAACCGGGTGAGTACTCCGGTGTCGAATTTGTAGTTCGCTCACGGGGAAGCGGATTAAGACTATCTAGCAAATGTGTGATGGAAATCCGTGGTGGTTCTACTCAATCTAAGCTATTGATATTGATAAAGGGTATGTAAGTGTTGTTATGAGTGATAACTAAGGGTAACTAGTAGGTAGCTAGCTAGGTGGGAGGACAACGAGTGAGTAAGGACTCCTATGTATCTAACTATACTTCTGTGCTCTAATCTAACTAGTGTAACGACTTAACTAAACTAATGCCTAGACCATCGATGTGATAGGGGAGATCGGCTGACAAATAGGAGGGTAGCGTCTCCCAAGGGACTAACTCCTATTCCAGCGGACCTATGACTTTAATGGGCACCCTACACCCTACCCCTAATGTAAACGAGATATAACCGAAAGGCTGCGTTCGTCACAACCGCCCCGCTGTAATACGTTGGACAGTGAATGGACTTACCACTCAAGAGTGAATGGAATTACCAATCAACGATAGGGTGCATCCACTATTAAGCACTAGCCTAAGCACCTCGCCTAATCTAGTCTTAAGACTCCGGCTACCACGTAAGTAACCTCGGCCCCAGTTGGTAGTGAAACACACACAAAGGATCTAGACACTAACTAGTTTAGAATCTACACTAACGAGACTAAGACACAACATTACTACACTAGTATAGCGAGTGCACTAAGTAAATGCGAAAGTAAAGTACTCAAAGTAAAGACTTAATAAAGTAAAGCAAGACTATATTAATATAAGGAAAGTACTTGAAAGTAAAGGTACAAGAGCTATACCGAGATTCTCCGGAAGACGACTCGGAGACCGAGCTTCGCTCGACTCGACTCTAACTCCCACTCTAGACTAGACTACACTACTCTTGATCTCCCAAGAGAGCTTGAGCTTGAGAACACTAATGTGAACTACTTGGGGACACCTTACAATGAGAGACTAGGGGGGTATTTATAGTGGAGGTGGAGTAGGGGTAACTCCAGCGCCACGTCAGCGATCCGTGTGCTCTCCGTCATGCGCCGTTGGATCAAACCGACCTTCCACCGACTTGAATGGACGGCTCTTGGTGCAGGACATGTGGGAGTCATGCAGGAAGGCGGTGGAAGTGAACCGACCCCAAGTGGGGCCCCACTCGCGGGTCGGCCGACCTGGGTCCGGCGACCTATGGGTCCCACCGGCCTTCTAGAAGGTCCGGGTGGCGGTGGGACCGGTGCCAAGGTGTCCCGCCACCAAAGGTGGGTCGGCCGACCTGGCCCTGGACCCCTGGTCCACGTGGCAGCTTCCTGGTGCTGTCCTGGCTTGTCACGTGTAGTCTTGTCCGAAGTTGGGTTCACTTGATATCTTGCTTGCTTCTATGTGGATCCTTGGTCCATTGTACCAATCAAATGGAATGTTGATGTGTGGTACATTTGGATCCAGGATCAGGTTCTCCTGTAGAGTTCAGGGACCCTACTTGGTGGTCAGATCCTGGTGAGACCAGAATCAGGTCAGAAGACCTGGGTTTTGGTCTCACAGGGCCTGTTTCCAGCTTTCCTGCATTTCACAAGCTAAGAATACAAGTGGAACTTTATTAGTGATAAATATGCTCTTGTGATGCTTATCTTCCTTCTATCGAGGACTGTTGACGGGTTTCTGAGTGTACCAAAACTGGTCTTTATTCTCGTCAATAGGGCCCCACCACATAAAAATGTAAAAATGGTTCCTACTCCCACTAGTTGGGAAATTGCATCCATGGAAATGTACCATGGTTTGTCTACATAGAAAAATTACTATGGCTTGGCTATGCAAGGCTCAGACAAGCTCAAAACGACATTTTATGCGGAAAATATGGCAAGTGTGGACCACACGGGGAGGTGAGGGGTGGCGCTATGTATGGTCACATCTGATGTTCACTTACGATTGCAAACGTCCATTGGTCGCGGCCCACACCTATCAGGGCGACGAGCGCTAGGCCGTAGAGTGCGGCCCGGTCGAGCTGATATCTATTCGTCGTGACCGAAGGAATCAGATGACAGGAAAATCAAGGGCCCCACCACATAAAAATGTAAAAATGGTTCCTACTCCCACTAGTTGGGAAATTGCATCCATGGAAGTTTACCATGGTTTGTCTACATGGAAAAATTACTATGGTTTGGCTATGCAAAGCTCCGACAAGCTCAAAACGACGTTTTTTGCGGAAAATATGGCAAGTGTGGACCACACGGGGAGGTGAGGGGGCGGCGCTATATATGGTCACGTTCGATGTTCACTTACGATTGCAAACGTCCACCTATCAGGGCGACGAGCGCTAGGCCGTAGAGTACGGCTCGGTCGAGCTGATATCTATTCGTCGTGAGCGAAGGAATCAGATGATAGGAAAATCGAGGCCCCACCACATAAAAATGTAAAAATGGTTCCTACTCCCACTAGTTGGGAAATTGCATCCATGGAAATGTACCATGGTTTGTCTACATAGAAAAATTACTATGGTTTGGCTATGCAAAGCTCGACAAGCTCAAAACGACGTTTTACTCGCGGAAAATATGGCATGTGTGGACCACACGGGGAGGTGAGGGGGCGGGGCTATGTATGGTCATGTCCGATGTTCACTTATGATTGCAAATGTCCATTGGTCGTGGCCCACACCTATCAGGGCGACGAGCGCTAGGTCGTAGAGTACGGCTCGGTCGAGCTGATATCTATTCGTCGTGACCGAAGGAATCAGATGACAGGAAAATCGAGGGCCCCACCACATAAAAAATGTAAAAATGGTTCCTACTCCCACTAGTTGGGAAATTGCGTCCATGGAAATTTACCATGGTTTGTCTACATGGAAAAATTACTATGGTTTGGCTATGCAAAGCTCCGACAAGCTCAAAATGACGTTTTATGCGGAAAATATGGCAAGTGTGGACCACACGGGGAGGTGAGGGGGCGGCGCTATGTATGGTCACGTTCGATGTTCAGTTACGATTGCAAATGTCCATTGGTCGCGGCCGACACCTATCAGGGCGACGAGCGCTAGGCCATAGAGTACGGCTCGGTCGAGCTGATATCTATTCGTCGTGACCGAAGGAATCAGATGACAGGAAAATCGAGGGCCCCACCACATAAAAAATGTAAAAATGGTTCCTACTCCCACTAGTTGGGAAATTGCGTCCATTTAAATGTACCATGTTTGTCTACATGGAAAAATTACTATGGTTTGGCTATGCAAAGCTCCGACAAGCTCAAAACGACGTTTTATGCGGAAAATATGGCAAGTGTGGACCACACGGGGAGGTGAGGGGGCGGCGCTATGTATGGTCACGTTCGATGTTCAGTTACGATTGCAAATGTCCATTGGTCGCGGCCGACACCTATCAGGGCGACGAGCGCTAGGCCATAGAGTACGGCTCGGTCGAGCTGATATCTATTCGTCGTGACCGAAGGAATCAGATGATCGGAAAATCAAGGGCCCCACCACATAAAAATGTAAAAAAGGTTCCTACTCCCACTAGTTGGGAAATTGCGTCCATGGAAATCTACCATGGTTTGTCTACATAGAAAAATTACTATGGTTTGGCTATGCAAAGCTCCGACAAGCTCAAAACGACGTTTTATGCGGAAAATATGGCAAGTGTGGACCACACGGGGAGGTGAGGGGGCGGCGCTATGTATGGTCATGTCCGATGTTCACTTACGATTGCAAACGTCCATTGGTCGCGGCCCACACCTATCAGGGCAACGAGCGCTAGACCGTAGAGTACGGCCCGGTCGAGCTGATATCTTTTCGTCGTGACCGAAGGAATCAGATGACAGGAAAATCGAGGGGCCCACCACATAAAAATGTAAAAATGGTTCTTACTCCCACTAGTTGGGAAATTGCATCCATGGAAATTTACCATGGTTTGTCTACTTGGAAAAATTGCTATGTTTTGGCTATGCAAAGCTCCGACAAGCTCAAAACGACGTTTTATGCGGAAACTATGGCAAGTTTGGACCACACGGGGAGGTGAGGGGGCGGCGCTATGTATGGTCATGTTCGATGTTCACTTATGATTGCAAACATCCATTGGTCGCGGCCCACACCTATCAGGGCGACGAGCGCTAGGCCGGAGAGTACGGCTCGGTCGAGCTGATATCTATTCGTCGTGACCGAAGGAATCAGATGACAGGAGAATCGAGGGCCCCACCACATAAAAATGTAAAAATGGTTCCTACTCCCACTAGTTGGGAAATTGCATCCATGGAAATGTACCATGGTTTGTCTACATAGAAAAATTACTATGGTTTGGCTATGCAAAGCTCCGACAAGCTCAAAACGACGTTTTATGCGGAAAATATGGCAAGTGTGGACCACACGAGGAGGTGAGGGGGCGGCGCTATGTATGGTCACATCCGATGTTCACTAACGATTGCAAACGTCCATTGGTCGCGGCCCACACCTATCAGGGCGACAAGCGCTAGGCCGTAGAGTACGGCCCGGTCGAGCGATATCTATTCGTCGTGACCGAAGGAATCAGATGACGGGAAAATTGAGGGCCCCACCACATAAAAATGTAAAAATGGTTCCTACTCCCACTAGTTGGGAAATTGCGTCCATGGAAATTTACCATGGTTTGTCTACATGGAAAAATTACTATGGTTTGGCTATGCAAAGCTCCGACAAGCTCAAAATGACGTTTTATGCGGAAAATATGGCAAGTGTGGACCACACGGGGAGGTGAGGGGGCGGCGCTATGTATGGTCATGTCCGATGTTCACTTACGATTGCAAATGTCCATTGGTCGCGGCCCACACCTATCAGGGCGACGAGCGCTAGGCCGTAGAGTACGGCCCGGTCGAGCTGATATCTATTCGTCATGACCGAAGGAATCAGATGACAGGAAAATCGAGGGCCCCACCACATAAAAATGTAAAAATGGTTCCTACTCCCACTAGTTGGGAAATTGCGTCCATGGAAATGTACCATGATTTGTCTACATGGAAAAATTACTATGGTTTGGCTATGCAAAGCTCCGACAAGCTCAAAACGACGTTTTATGCGGAAAATATGGCAAGTGTGGACCACACGAGGAGGTGAGGGGGCGGCGCTATGTATGGTCACATCCGATGTTCACTTACGATTGCAAACGTCCATTGGTCGCGGCCCACACCTATCAGGGCGACAAGCGCTAGGCCGTAGAGTACGGCCCGGTCGAGCTGATATCTATTCGTCGTGACCGAAGGAATCAGATGACAGGAAAATTGAGGGCCCCACCACATAAAAATGTAAAAATGGTTCCTACTCCCACTAGTTCGGAAATTGCGTCCATGGAAATTTACCATGGTTTGTCTACATGGAAAAATTACTATGGTTTGGCTATGCAAAGCTCCGACAAGCTCAAAATGACGTTTTATGCGGAAAATGTGGCAAGTGTGGACCACACGGGGAGGTGAGGGGGCGGCGCTATGTATGGTCACATCCGATGTTCACTTACGATTGCAAACGTCCATTGGTCGCGGCCCACACCTATCAGGGCGACGAGCGCTAGGCCGTAGAGTACGGCCCGGTCGAGCTGATATCTATTCGTCGTGACCGAAGGAATCAGATGACAGAAAAATCGAGGGCCCCACCACATAAAAATGTAAAAATGGTTCCTAGTCCCACTAGTTGGGAAATTGCGTCCATGGAAGTTTACCATGGTTTGTGTACATGGAAAAATTACTATGGTTTGGCTATGCAAAGCTCCGACAAGCTCAAAACGACGTTTTATGCGGAAAATATGGCAAGTGTGGACCACACGGGGAGGTGAGGGGGCGGCGCTATGTATGGTTGTTGACACTTCTAACACCACTCACACTAAGTTGTCATCCCTAGCATGGCGCCAGAAGTGTTGGTATAGAAACTGCTCCTCTAATCAAGAAAAATATGGGATCCGCAAGCGAACAGATAATACACCATCGTAGCATTTTACCAGGAAGTATTCCAGGTATCATTATTTATATTTAGCTCAAAGAAAAGAACTAAGGACTTAAACAATGAGATAAACTTGCTAAACACGACTACTTATGAGTGATTGATTGCACTATCACATACTTTGGCTGAGGGGTAAACCATGATAAATAAGGGAATATAAAGTAATAAGCTCGGGGTATAGATCACAGAGATTAGATATAGACTACTCACAAAAGGTAGGTTGACATCGATTAGCACAAGAAATAGAAATCCTATGTAGGTTCTAATCTACTAAGTCATTCATCTACTCCAACTCTACACTATCATATACAGCACAAAAGACTCTTCATCTATGTATAAGGATCATTGCTATAACAAGCCAAGACATAGCGGGACTTACTACGCAACTTTGGTTTACGCTAGACCTACCAATGGGGGATGGAATACGAGAGGACTCAATGGAACTGTCACTTCCACGATCTACCACACGACCCGGCCAATAGGGTGCATTTGCGGGTAAACGGCATCTAAGCACCATGCTCACATGAAATCTACCACCTAACCCTCCCGCGAAGAGAGCTAAGCGCTTTGCAAACATATACATAAACTTATTATCAATCATAACCATATCAAATGTAGAACTAGAATAAACTAGGAACATAATAAATAGAAACATAATGATATTAGAATAAAGTCACGAGAATAGATACAAGATAATACCAAATTCGATGATGAAGATCCGGAATTCCGAGCACAGCGCCCGATTCTTCCTCTATCTAGTCTAAACCTATGTAGAACTTGAAGATCTAGAGTAGCTATTCTAATTCTCGGGTGGAGATCTCTCTCTAAACCCCGGCTTTGCCGATGGCTACCTCGAATAATGAATTCTAGAATGAATTAGGGTTTCGGCCCGGGGGCCGGGGGCTCGAATATATAGCCCCCTAGGATGCACCACAGCCATCGGATCAAACCGACCTAAATGGACGATAATTATTGCTCCTCAAGGTCGGTGGAGGCAGGATCCGTGAGCCTCCACCTGATTGGTGGAGGTGGGCAGTCGGCCGCCCCAAGGGGGGGAGTCGGCCGACCCACCCCTCTGCCAGGTGGGCCCCCGCTTTCAGGTGTCGCCTTCTGGAGTCTTCTAGAGTATACAATTTTACCCGTTCGGCCTTTCTCTCTATGTAATCATGACATGTGGGCCTCCTTGGATGTTTTCCTGATAAATCCCCTGCGAAAACACATATTCACCAAAAATTGTGGAATCGTCGGTTTAAACCCTAAGTCTATGGTGGTGAACAGATTATACCCCTCTTTCTCTCTCTGGTTGACATATAAAATTGATCATTAACAACCGTCAACAAACTCCCCCAAGCTTACCCTTTGCTCGTCCCTGAGCAAACAGCTACTGAAGATGGATCAGGAGTTGCTGCAATGCTTTCATACTTAACAAACACACATGCTCTAAACAAGAATTCATCCCCAGACTAGAGTGGACTATCATAACTCCCAAACTTACTCATGCTTCTTCATCCATGGGGCTTTTACCTGCACTTGGGTTTTGAGTAGTTGAAAGACAGAACAATTAAGTCAAGCACTGTTGTCTCATGCTCTATTGTTCCACCTACGTTGCGAGTTTTTACAAGATTTTCAATAAAACTCAGAGTTCCTTAATACGACCCTTTCAAGTCTCTCAATATGTGGTATTTTTGGATCCTCTCTAAGGCATTGAAAGAAGGTATGCCTTCTCTCTTACTTTCAGAATATGTGGTATTTGTGGTTCAAGGCATTTATAGATGAGCCTTCACTCTTTCTCTCTCACCCTACTCTAATAAAGGCTTATGTGGAGCTCATAGGTGTGGAGAACTAATGCATTGGCATGATCGAACCATGGATCCGAAGGAACTCAACATACAACCAATCGGTGTGTGCATGTGTGGTTTTATATGTGGATGATATAATAGAGAGAAATATTTGTGGGAGGAGAAGGGGTGCACAAAGGAATTATCAATGCTCCTTTATTTGGATGAAACTTGGAAACACTTGAATCTTCTTGGAAATTGAACTTGAAAACTTGAACTTTGGGAACTTGACAAAAGACTGGGCTCATAGATCTTTCCTTTCTCTCTTTTTTTTAAATAATTCTTGCAGCCCAAAAAGGAATGAAATACTCTTTGAATGGAATACTTCTCAATCTTGACAACTTCACATCGGGGATAACAAATGATACTTGGAGCATTGATCTTGGATAAATGGCTAGCAAATGAACAGGGGGATACTTTTGGGTGTTCACTCTCAGTGTAAGAGTAGAATAATTTCAATGGATGATAATAGGCTTTATGTGGTGCGTACTTCCAGGGTAGAAGTAGCAAGGGTGAAAGTGAGTGTGAAATCAAGATTTAGCTGTATGATGAGTTCATAAGGATACGACACAGCCGACAGCACGAGCCCTATACAAATGAGGAGGCTTCCTATTCTAATAATCAAGTTTTGGCTGTGGTAGGAAATTTAACTCTCTGTCATATAAGGAACTCATCATGAATCATTTATAATTTTCACAAACAAATCTCCAGAATTTAGTGGCACTTTGGAACACAATGAACAGCAGCTCAGACTATCATCATATCATGCCCGTCAACTACCTAGACTTAGTTTAAGCATATGCTCCCACAGGTTTCAGGTGTAGAGTAAATCCAGTTGTTAAACAGTGTATCCAAATATTGGGAGAACTCAAATTTAAAGCTAGGTACTTGCAAAGAATTAGGCAGAGCAACTATTCATCATTTCCATCATGCAGTCCTCAAGTCTACATAATTTTATTTATAGCAAACTGAATTGAAAACAAACTTACACATTCTTTTTATTTGGTTTTCATCTTAAGGCAAACTTGAATGTAAACAAGCACACTTAAAGAAAACAAACTAAACAAACTTCTTGAAACAGCAAGCAAATTTTTATTGGGTTTTTTCTAGTTTTTCTGATTTTTTTTTTCAATGCATAAAACAAACTGAAAAACAAACAAACTGAAAACAAAAGGAAAGAAATACTTATCGTGATAATGGGGGTCCTCCCCCAAGCTAGTCTTGCGGCGGCGGTGGTGGATAATGGATGTACAACAGGTCCACCAAGCCGTGCAACATGGAGGCGGCTTCTTCCTGGTTCTCTTGAATGGTGCCTAATGTCTGGGTGGTGTTCTGGTTCCACTGGAGTTGGTCATTCCATCTCTGATCATGGCGATTCAGAGTGGCAGTGGTGTTGTGCTGGAAGGCTACTTGTTCATCATAGTGCTGCTGGGTGAAAACGAAACCGGTGGCATCAGAGTGGCGACGTGGCTCAAAGTCTTGGTGGGGTTCTTCTTCTTCATCGGTGGTACCAAAGGGGTCATAAGAGCATCTTGGTGGCTGTGAAGGTCCTGGCTCTGATGTTCCTGGCTCTGTGTATGGTGGGTAGTAACCATAGAATGGTTGATGTGGTTGGCTCTGTGGTGGATACACCCATGAGTTTAGTGAGTTGTCTTGAGGTACATTCCACTCATTGAAACCGGCATGTCTTGGTTCTTCTCGGGCGGTTTCGGCACCACGCCAAACGGGTTCACGATTTCTGTCACCCTCTCCGAGCGAACTCTTCGAGGTGCTCTCTCATTTCGGTTTCGTTCTTCGCAACTCAACATGATAGTTTTGCACATAATACAAAGCCGGTTCCGGGTTAGGTAACCGGATCGCAGCTTCACCATATTTTGCATAAAAAACATCATTCACTTTCTTGATAAGTGACCTTGGCCAAAAGTGTAGAGGTCATAAAATTCTCTATGATGTTCAATGTACTCAAAAGTAGCTCCCTCTAATAACTTCAAGCTTGTGGCAATGCGAGTGATAAGCGAGCAGATGGCCACACTTCCTACTTTGTAACCGGGGACACTCATCCAATGGTTTACTAGGAGATGGATAGGAGACACTTTTTGTTTCTTGACAGCCGCATAAAGCAACTGCAAGTTAGCTATTCTGATCTTGCTTTCATCATATCGTGGGAAAAAGGTGGCTCCTATCCAACGATGCAAAAATCTAAGCGTAGGATGCTCTATGTCTGCGGTGCGGTGTGCTATGTGGTAAGGTGCTCTAGAAATGCTGCTCCAAAACCTATGTGCATCAAAATCACCTAGTGCTGCATTTAAGTCTATGTGGGCATCTTGAGGGAAACCTAGGAGGTCACTATGGTTTCTCCAAGAGACAGAATATTCCAAAGCAAACATTCTAAAATAAACTCCATTGTCTGTGTATCGAAGGGTGCTAAGGAATTCTATGGTCAAGAGCCTAATCCCTTTCTCAGTGAGGTTTGCAAAGGAAGTCCAACCAACTAGTGGAAAAATTGTATCGAATTCTTGAGCCATACACATCCTGTAGCGAAGTGTCGGATCGATGGCTGGCGTGTGGATGAAACGCTTGTTCTTGAGCTTCTTGTATATCTCCTTCTCCGGGGTAGTTCTCAGGGCGAGGTCGGATGTTCTCATGAGGACTCTCTGAGATGCTGGTGGTGGTGTAGGTGCTGCTGCAGGTGATGCTGGTGGTGGGTCGACACTCATGTCGGAACCAGCCACCGAGTTCTGGCGGGATGCACTTCTTGTCCTGATTTTCCTGAAGGTTCCCGAGATCCCCTGGAAGACGCCCTTCATCCTGCAAGTTTCTCAAAACAAACAAAAACAAACACTGGTAGAGAGAAGGATTAGCACAAGGTCAGTGGTTAGCCGTCCACAGTCAGCGGTCCAGAGGTTAGTCGTTCTTCATGACAAAAAGTTCTAAACTTCAGGTCTTGATTTGGACAGAACCTCCCCTAGATTTTAAATTTTCTTTATCCTATTTGGACAGCATCTCCACTAATTTTTCGTGATGATCTACTCAGCACTATCCCTTCCCTTCACTTGCTACTAAACTCTTGCTCACCCTCTCACTTCTTCTCTCTTCCTACTCTTCTCCTCTTCTCTCTAACTCTCTCCAGGAAACACGAAGTCGAGAGCAGAAGGTTTGGCTAAAATTCTGGAGTGTGGGTGGTGCAAGGAAGCCATGGGAGGAGGCCTATTTATAGAGGAGGAGGGGGAGAGTCGGCCGACCCAAAGGTGGGGGCGGCCACCCACCCAGGGTGGCCAACGTGGCTGCCATTTCACATGCTATTGCGTGATCTTTCCTCCATCCAGAAATTTTGGTCGGTTGAGTGGAATTGTAGGTGGAAAAGAGAGGATAGTGGAGGTGAGTGGAAGTGGATGAAATAATGTGATTTGATGTATGTGAGGTGTAGTCTATGACATGTGGGACCCATAGTAAGGGACCCACCAAGCACTAAATGCCATGATAAAAATTATAACTAATGCAGAAATTTAAATGAAGGTAAACTAATTTAAATGCATGAAATGATAAGTTTTTGTGCCACCATAATAAAATAATTTTGACGGGTTGTCACACACCGTAAAATTATTTATATGGGGCGTAGAATTTTTATAATGCAATGCTAGAAATAAATATGTCTAAGAAAATTATAAGAGATGCAATTTTAAAATGTGGATAAATACCGAGTTACCTTTCGGCGAGGATTAGGATTTTTAAAGTCCTCCGAATTGGACCTTCAAAAATATTATTCCGCTGATGTTCCTAGAGATGCATCCTCTGTCTCTGGTGGTTGTATTGTCTGATCTTCTTCTACCATCTTCGCGGATTTATTGAGCTCTTGTTTTGACTTGAATGCGAATTGCTCTTCTTGCCCATTTATAATGAACTTGATTTCTCCTTTCCCAACATCAATGTGTGCATTGGCGGTGCTCAAGAAGGGTCTTCCAAGTATGAGTGACACCTTTGAGTCTCGGATGCATATCCAAGTACTACTACAAAGTCTACCGGCACGAAGAACTCTCTTATCTTGACTGGAATGTTTTTCAGCAATGCCCAACGGATAACGAACTCGATTGGTCGGCTAGTTGTAGACACATTGATGTTGGCTCAAGTGCGTGTGGTTGAGCTTGTAGTAGACTCGCTGCGGGCATCACACCGACACTTGCTCTAAGATCACGAGTGCATTATTGAAATATTGATCTCCAATTGTGCAATCGATAGTGGGACATCCTGGATCTTTCTTCTTTTCGGTAGTTGATTGAGGATGGCCGCACTACATTCTTCGGTTAGCTTGATCACTTCATTGGATGGCGGTGGTCTCTTCTTGTTAAGAATATCTCTTATGTACTTGGCATAAGTAGGGACTGTATGGCATCCGGTAGAGGTATATTGACATATAACTTTTGAATTACCTCCACGAACTTACCAAACCGCTCATCATGCATTTGTGGTCCTCTCTTCCTCCTAGGGAACGGTAGGTAGTTTGTATCTCAAAATTGTTGTCTTGCTTCCGATCTTGTACTGCCTTTGTGGTAGTTCTACTAACCCAGGTTGGAAGTTCTCTTCTTCTTCTGCCACTGGTGGTAGCACAGTTGGCCTTTTTGCTCCTTTTGGGTAGGGAGGATCTCGGTGGAACTCCCTCTTCTTGTAGTAATAGATCTCACCTGCTCGGGGTTAGTGGCAACAGGCAAAGCAATGGCCAATTTTGCTAACCTTTCATCTATCTTTTTATTGAACTCTAGTTGATCATTAATGGCGAGAGGAGAAACTATCCATTTTAATACTTAAATTTTTCAAGATTTTGTCATTAGCGGCAAGCCTATCCTCCATAGATGAGTTGATCTTGGACTGTTGTAGGACCAACTCTCTTAAAGTAGGTTGCTTTGCATAATTACCCGATTGTGTACCTTGATTGATTGATGATTGCACCCAATGTGGAACCTTTCTCACGGGAGGACTTAAATTCCGCTTATATGTTGCTTCAATTGCCCTTTGATCTTCCTTGTACTTGGCTCTCGGTCGAGCCGGTGGAGTAAGGTATCCATCTTGGTTGATAATGCATTTACTTCTTCAATTGCTTCTTCACTCTGATGGCAATCTTGAATGTTGTCTTGGGACCAGCTTTGATTATCTGCTATCTTCTCCATGAGTCTTTTAGCTCTCCCAAGAGTGAGTGATAAAAATGATCCTTCAGCAGTTGCATCTAGGTGCTCACGCGTCTTTGGAGTTAATCCATGATAGAAACCTTGCATGAGTAACCATTCTTCCATTCCATGATGGGGACAATCTTGGATATATCCTTGCAAACGCTCCCATGCTTCGACATGGTCTCCGTCTTTCTTTTGTTGGAAGTTGGTAATCTTTCTTCTTAAGGCATTGGTTTTGCCTATTGGAAAAAATTTTGCTAAAAAGGCCTTGGAACACTTCGCCCATGTATTGATATCTTCTTTATTGGCATAGAACCACTGCTTCGCTCTTCCCACTAGTGAGAATGGAAAGAGGCGAAGAAGTATGAGGTCTTCTTTAACTCCTTCTATGGCGATGGTGTTTCCAATTTCCATGAAGTCTTGTAAATGTGCACTTGCATCTTCATGTACCTTTCCACTGAATTGGATAGCTTGCACCATGTTGATGAGACTTGGCTTGATCTCAAACTCCATATTAGTGTGTATTCTTTGGACCAAAGTGCGGATGTTCTCTATTGTTGGAGAAGAGAACTCCAAGAAGGTCTTCTCACCATCTGGATTGGTGACGAGCTTCCTTCTTGATTGAACCGACTCGATGATCGAGAGTTTTTGAATGAATCGATTCAATCCGCTAATACCCCGTATAAAATATAGACAAAGAAAAACAACGGGGGTGAACCCGCCAAAGTAGAGGTGACTAGTGACAATCACTCATTTTCTAAGTATCTCGCTTAAGCAATTTTTCTCTAAAAGTTTATTCCTTCCCCGGCAACGGCGCCAAAAATGCTTGTTGACACTTCTAACACCACTCACGCTAAGTTGTCATCCCTAGCATGGCGCCGAAGTGTTGGTATAGAAACTGCTCCTCTAATCAAGAAAAATATGGGATCCAAGCGAACAGATAATACACCATCGTAGCATTTTACCAGGAAGTATTCCGGTATCATTATTTATATTTAGCTCAAAGGAAAGAACTAAGGAGTTAAACAATGAGATAAACTTGCTAAACACGACTACTTATGAGTGATTGATTGCACTATCACATACTTTGTTTGAGAGGGGTAAACCATGATAAATAAGGGAATATAAAGTAATAAGCTCGTGGTATAAATCACACAGAGATTAGATATAGACTACTCACAAAAGGTAGGTTGACATCGATTAGCACAAGAAATAGAAATCCTATGTAGGTTCTAATCTACTAAGTCATTCATCTACTCCAACTCTACACTATCATATACAAGCACAAAAGACTCTTCATCTATGTATAAGGATCATTGCTATAACAAGCCAAGACATAGCAGGACTTACTACGCAACTTTGGTTCGCTAGACCTACCAACGGGGATGGAATACGAGAGGACTCAATGGAACTGTCACTTCCATGATCTACCACACGACCCGGCCAATAGGGTGCATTTGCAGTAAACGGCATCTAAGCACCATGCTCACATGAAATCTACCACCTAACCCTCCCGCGAAGAGAGCTAAGCGCTTTGCAAACATATACATAAACTTATTATCAATCATAACCATATCAAATGTAGAACTAGAATAAACTAGGAACATAATAAATAGAAACATAATGATATTAGAATAAAGTCACGAGAATAGATACAAGATAATACCAAATTCTGATGATGAAGATCCGGAATTCCGAGCACAGGCGCCCGATTCTTCCTCTATCTAGTCTAAACCTATGTAGAACTTGAAGATCTAGAGTAGCTATTCTAATTCTCTAGTGGAGATCTCTCTCTAAACCCTGGCTTTGTTGATGGCTACCTCTGAATAATGAATTCTTGAATGAATTAGGGTTTCAACCGGGGGCCGGGGCTCGAATATATAGCCCCCTAGGATGCACCACAGCCATCGGATCAAACCGACCTAAATGGACGATAATTATTGCTCCTCAAGGTCGGTGGAGGCAGGATCCGCGAGCCTCCACCTGATTGGTGGAGGTGGGCAGTCGGCCGCCCCAAGGGGGGAGTCGGCCGACCCACCCCTCTACCAGGTGGGCCCCCGCTTTCAGGTGTCGCCTTCCGGAGTCTTCTAGAGTATACAATTTTACCCGTTCGGCCTTTCTCTCTATGTAATCATGACATGTGGGCCTCCTTGGATGTTTTCCTGATAATCCCCTGCGAAAACACATATTCACCAAAACTTGTGGAATCTGTCAGTTTAAACCCTAAGTCTATGGTGGTGAACAGATTATACCCCTCTTTCTCTCTCTGGTTGACATATAAAATTGATCATTAACAACCGTCAACAATGGTCACGTTCGATGTTCAGTTACGATTGCAAATGTCCATTGGTCGCGGCCGACACCTATCAGGGCGATGAGCGCTAGGCCATAGAGTACGGCTCGGTCGAGCTGATATCTATTCGTCGTGATCGAAGGAATCAGATGATAGGAAAATCAAGGGCCCCACCACATAAAAATGTAAAAAAGGTTCCTACTCCCACTAGTTGGGAAACTGCGTCCATGGAAATGTACCATGGTTTGTCTACATAGAAAAATTACTATGGTTTGGCTATGCAAAGCTCCGACAAGCTCAAAACGACATTTTATGCGGAAAATATGGCAAGTGTGGACCACACGGGGAGGTGAGGGGGCGGCGCTATGTATGGTCACGTCCGATGTTCACTTACGATTGCAAACGTCCATTGGTCATGGCCCACACCTATCAGGGCGACGAGCGCTAGACCATAGAGTACGGCCCGGTCGAGCTGATATCTATTCGTCGTGACCGAAGGAATCAGATGACAGGAAAATCAAGGGCCCCACCACATAAAAATGTAAAAATGGTTCCTACTCCCACTAGTTGGGAAATTGCATCCATGGAAATTTACCATGGTTCGTCTACATGGAAAAATTGCTATGTTTTGGCTATGCAAAGCTCCGACAAGCTCAAAACGACGTTTTATGCGGAAAATATGGCAAGTGTGGACCACACGAGGAGGTGAGGGGGCGGCGCTATGTATGGTCATGTCCGATGTTCACTTACGATTGCAAACGTCCATTGGTCGCGGCCCACACCTATCAGGGCGACGAGCGCTAGGCCGTAGAGTACGGCCCGGTCGAGCTGATATCTATTCGTCGTGACCGAAGGAATCAGATGACAGGAAAATCGAGGGCCCTATTGATGGGAATAAAGACCAGTTTTGGTACACTTAGAAACCCGTCAACAGTCCTCGATAGAAGGAAGATAAGCATCACATGAACATATTTACCACTAATAAAGTTCCACTTGTATTCTTAGCTTGTGAAATGCAGGAAAGCTGGAAATAGGCCCTGTGAGACCAAAACCTAGGTCTACCGACCTGATCCTGGTCTCACCAGGATCTGACCACCAAGCAGGATCCCTGAACTCTACAGGAGAACCTGATCCAGGGTCCAAATGTACCACACATCAACATTCCACCTGATTGGTACAATGGACCAAGGATCCACATAGAAGCAAACAAGATATCAAGTGAACCCAACTTCGGACAAGACTACACGTGACAAGCCAGGACAGCACCAAGAAGTTGCCACATGGACCAGGGGCCCAATGCCAGGTCGGCCGACCTGCCTTTGGTGGCAGGACACCTTGGCATTGCTCCCACCGCCACCGGACCTTCTAGAAGGCCGTGGGACCCACCCGTTAGCCAACCATAGGTCGGCCGACCCGCAGTGGGACCCACTTGAGGTCGGTTTGCTTCCACCGCCTTCCCCGCATGACTCCCACGTGTCCCGCACCAAGAGCCGTCCATTCAAGTCGGTGGAAGGTCGGTTTGATCCAACGGCGCATGACGGAGAGCACACGGATCGGCCGACGTGGCGCCGGAGTAACCCCTACTCCACCTCCACTATAAATACCCCCCTAGTCTCTCATTGTAATGTGTCCCCAAGTAGTTCACATTAGTGTTCTCAAGCTCAAGCTTTCTTGGGAGATCAAGAGTAGTGTAGTCTAGTCTAGAGTGGGAGTTAGAGTCGAGTCGAGCGGCTCGGGTCTCCGGAGTCGTCTTCGGAGAATCTCGGTATAGCTCTTGTACCTTTACTTTCGAAGTACTTTTCTTATATTAATATAGTCTTGCTTTACTTTATTAAGTCTTTACTTTGAGTACTTTACTTTCAGTATTTACTTAGTGCACTGCTATACTAGTGTAGTAGTGTTGTGTCTTAGTGTCGTTAGTGTAGAGTCTGAACTAGTTTAGTATCTAGATCCTTGGTGTGTGTTTCACTACCAACTGGGGCCAAGGTTACTTACGTGGTAGCCAGAGTCTTAAGACTAGATTAGGCGAGGTGCTTAGGCTAGTGCTTAATAGTGGATGCACCCTATCGTTGATTGGTATATCCATTCACTTTCCAACGTATATTAGCGGGGGCGGTTGTGATAGAACGCTGTCTTCCAGTTATATCTATTTGCGTCAGGGATAGGCTGTAGGGTGCCCATTAAAGACGAGGTCCGCTGGAATAGGAGTTAGTCCCACTGGGAACGCAACCCTCCTATTTGTCAGCCGACTTCCCCTATCACATCGATGGTCTAGGCATTAGTTTAGTTAAGTCGTTACATTAGTTATATTAGAACACAGAAGTATAGTTAGATACATAGGAGTCCTTACTCGCTCGTTGTCCTCCCACCTAGCTAGCTACCTACTAGTTACCCTTAGTTTATCACTCATATCAACACTCACCCCTTTTATCAATATCAGTAGCTTAGATTGAGTAGAACCACCACGGGTTTCCATCACACATTTGCTAGAGAGTCTTAATCCACTTCCCATGAGTGAACTACAATTTCGACACCGGAATACTCACCCGGTTGAAGTGCTACAGCGGTACCTGTGCGCTTGCAGAGTTACCCTTGGTTAGTCTTACGTCGTCACTAGAATTTAGCTTAGCTTAGCATTCTTAGGCTGTTGCCAGAAGAGGAATTGTGACACCCTCTCTCTGGTGGTAGTTCGGGTTTGCATTAGGCTTAGCTATCAGACGCCAGTCGCATTTACCTCACGCTAGTCGGTGTGTGCTAAGAAGTGTCGTTAGGCATTTCTGACGCCATTGACGGGAACTAGTATCATTATCGAGTTCTAGTGATTGCGCTAAGATCTGCCAACAAGCATTTCTGGCGCCGTTGCCGGGGAAGCACCGTATTAAGAATCTCCAGTAAATTGGAATCCGTGGTCTACTCTTAATCTAAGTATCCGGTAGTGTTAGGGGGCTTGCCCTTCACTTGTCTTGTTTTTCTTGTTATCATCTTTTAGACAGTGTGGAAGGAAGTCCCGCACCAGTTGTTAAGGCAGTCATGGCTCAAAAGACCATCGCTGAGTTCTCGTCGCCGTCAGCCGACTTTGTCGCCACGGGTCCGAACGTGAACTTGGGCGATGCGACTTTTGAACTCAAACCTGCACTAATCAATATGGTGCAAGCAAATCAGTTCTGTGGGAAGCCACATGAGGATGCCAATGCCCACCTCCAACACTTTCTGGAGGTGTGCAACACCTTCACGGTCAAGAACGTCACTGCAGATGTCGTTCGCCTTCATCTTTTCCTATTCTCATTGTTGGGAAAAGCGAAGCAATGGTTCTACAATAACAAGGCCGAGGTGACAACTTGGGACAGATGTGCCAATGCATTCCTCAAGAAGTTCTTTCCCGCGGGCAAGACCAGTGTCCTGCGCGGGAAGATCTCAAGCTTCCAACAAAAGTCCAACGAGACGTTTCCCGAAGCATGGGAACGTCTCAATGAGTACATTCAAGCCTGTCCCCACCACGGGATAGACGAATGGCTCATTATTCAAGGTTTCTACCATGGGCTAACTGGCGTAGCCCGGAGTCACCTTGATGCTTCCGCTGGAGGGGCATTCCTGCAACACAATGTCAGGGATGCCAAGGAGCTCATCGAGAAGATGGTCGTCAACCAAGGATGGAACGAAGAGCGCCTTCAGCCCAAGAAGAGAGGCGTCCACGCCCTTAGCGAGGTGGACATGCTCTCTGCAAAGATGGACCTCCTGATGAAGAAGATAGAGGGATCATCCTCTAACAAGGAAGTGGAGGCCATCCAGACTCCTGCCGCTATCTGTGCTGTGGGTACTGACCCATGGTGCGAGGTTTGCGGAGAGGAGGACCATTCGGGCAACAACAGCCCCATGACTCAGGAGGAGGTGAACTTCGTCAGCAACAACAACAACAACAACAACAACAACAACAACAACAACAACAACAACAACCACTTCAACAACAGGATTCGGCCCCAACAACAGCAATGGAGTTTGCGCCCCTTCTATCAAGGCCAAGGTATGGGTTACAATAATAATTCAGGTAATTCTTACCATAATAATTTCGTAATTCTTTCAATAACCAACCTTCCTTGAAAGAACTTGTCTTTGGTCAAATTAAAATTAATGATGGTCTTAATAAAAGAATGATGGCTAATGACAAGATATTAGAAAGTCTTAGTGAGAAAATGAATAGCTTTAACTCTGCTATGAAAAATCAGTTGAGCTTTAATAAAATGTTAGAGAACCAGTTAGCTCAATTAGTGGCAGCTGTCCCCACTTATGAGCAAGGTAAGATTCTGGCAAAGCCTGAGGACCCTATTGAGGGCGTCAGGTTGGTAACTACGAGGTTCGGTGAGCCTCATTCTCGTTCTGTTCGGGTAACGGTGGATTCATCGTTTGTCCCGAAGAAGGGAGACCCTGGCTTTCCGACGATCACTTGCCAGATCGGACCGCAGATCTTCGACAACGCTTTCTGCGACCTTGGATCCGGTGTCAACATCATGTCCAAGGTAACTTATGATAACTTGTTAGGGAGCCCGTTGCACCCTACATATGTACGTTTGCAGATGGCGGACCAAACCATCCGGTTTCCCGAGGGGTTGGCACAGGATATCTTGCTCAGAATTAAAGATGAGTATATCCCTGTCGACTTCCTGGTACTGGACATGGGAGCCAATGTCGAAGTACCGCTCATCTTGGGATGACCATTCCTAAACACGGTGGACGCCACCATCTACATGGGGGCTGCACAAATCCATATGCAGTTCAATGGATGGAGGGTAAGAGTGCCTTTCAATGGTTTTAAAGCTAACATGCAGGCACAAGCACCCCAGAAGCCGCGTCGCCAACACCGCCGACGGAGGAACACTAAGACCGCTAAGTCGGCCAAGAAGGCCGAAGCAAAAGAAGAACCCGCCAAACCAAAAGCCGAAGTCCAGCAAGAATGGCGAAAGAAGGAGACACCCTCAAGGTCCCCATCTCCGGGACCGACTGAGGTGTCCACTGAATGAACCCGATAGGAGAGGTCCTGCTCTATGGACCTAAAACACGGAGCCCTTCGCTGACCAGGTATGTCAGTAGTTATCCCATATTTATTTTTATGCATTTCAATTCTGTATTTCCCTTTCCAATTGCATGTTTACTTTCACAACTGCATAGTTTAGTTTAATAAAATAAAGCTAGATATAGGTAATAAAACTTGAGAAGAGTATTTAGAGAAAAGTTGAGCTAGTGGGGCCACCAAGGCCTGGTCGACCGACCTGCCTTTGGGGTCCACCACCTCTCTCTTCACTCTGACTAGAAGCAGGGATCCAAGGGAGTGCACTGGGTGCCCTGGGGCTCACAAGCCCAGGTCGGCCGACCTGGACTTGGTCCTACCAGGCACCCAGCTACCACCCACTGCTGACACATTTGGATCCTATGCTCATCCCACTAGCCAGAATTCGAAGAGAGATGGTGCAATGCTCATGACTTTAGCTTAGGATGTTACTTTAAGCATGAGAATGCTTTAGGGAACATGCCAATAGCTAAAAGCAAGCATAGGGAACAATGCATGCTAGGAGACAACCTTTATCCTTGTCTCCACTTTTGCCCTTCTCTTTCACCAAACACTAGACATAGGAATCTGAGTCAACCAGAGGGAATCTAGGACCAGGACCACCACCACCTTTACCAGACAACCAGACAAAACATGTCCAAAGTGGTGGGAGGGCAGAAACCCTGGTCAGCCGACCAAGGTTTGGTCCCATCTTTCAGACTTTTTGCAAGCACGAGGTAAGATTCCTTGTCTAAAGTGAGACACAAGTGCATATGGCCCTAGGGGGTGGTCGGCTGACCTGCCCTTTGGCTTGGTTGGCCTTGCCCTTTCAACCCTATAAATACCACCCCAATGTGAGCTCAATTCCACTCCACAACCAACATAATCACCTCGAGCTCACTTGGCCTTCTCTTCTCTCTTAGTGTTTCAAGCCTTCTCAAGTTTAGTGTAGTAGTAGTCATAAACCCCAAAAACTGAAAAACATTTCCCTTTTCTCTCTTAGTAGTGTAGTAGAAAAGCTTGGTCTTGTTTGCCCACTAGTTTAGTTAGGATGAAGAATCTCTTCCGAAGGTCTAGCAAAAAGAAGGGCGAAGGCTCGTCCTCGAGCTCTCGCCAATCCGAAAGTAGGGGTCACGAGAGGGAGGAGGAAGAACAAGTGCACCAACTTGTTCCTGCCATCATGCCTGGGAGGATGATGGAGCCTATTAGCAACCTCATGGTCACCCATGAGGAGTTAGGAAAGCTCTATACTCTTCGCACTTGCGGTTTCCAGCACTCCGCCCTCTTCGACCAAGAACTCCTCGACAAAACAGGTATGAGCACCGACTTTGCCATAGTTTTCAATACTATTGGTTGGTCCTCATTTTGGCAAATTCCTGAACGTGGCATAGAGTTACTCACCCAAGAATTCCTTTGCTCACTTAAGTCAAATGCTTTGGGTGTTAGCTTTCGCATGTTTAATAATGACTATGACTGTCTTGGAATGAGTTGAGTGTTGGTCTAGGCTTTGATCATGATTGCATACTAGATGAAGAGGCTGCTTTAGCAAACTTTAACTTTGCTGTCTTTTGGAAATCAATTGCTGTGTCCAATGACTGGTCCAATCCTAAACCTATGCAAATTCAAAATCCAACTTTGAGGTTTATGTTCTATTGGATCGCAATCACTCTGTTTCCTAGGGCCGATTTATCAAGGATAGGTCTTAAAAAGATGCAACTCATGTATGTCATGGTTAACAAAATCAAGTTTGCCCCTGTCAAAATGCTAGTACACTTCTGGGAGAACTCTGTTGTTCAAGAAACACCCATAGGTTTTGCTTCATTCATGACTAGAATTGCTGAATCTTTGGGTTTGCTTCAGGGGAATGTTTATGAGTTTATACCTAAGGAGAGACCAATTATTCTTGAAGAAACATTTATACATACTGGTCTAATTAAAAGAGGTCCAAGAGGTACGCTTAAGATGACATATGGGACTGATACAGTCGAGATTCCTCTCCCTAATGAGGGACTTTGGCTGTATAATGTCTCATCACTAACCCGGACGACGAAGGGGAAGACCTTGTCCTGCTGCAGGGACGGACAGAATGACGAGAGCACAAGCCCGTGCTGCTCAGGAGCAAGCTGGTCCCTCTCATGCTGCACCCGATGAAGAAGAGGAGGTGAGCTCTTCCCACATGGAAGCACCTCCTCATTCCAGGACACCTTCCTGGGCACATACCCCTCGCCCCCGCAGAGGGAGGCGTCAGCCACCGACCGAGATCGAAGCACTCACCCAGGAGGTGGAGAACCTCCACATCGGGAATCAGGCCACGTTGTAGCTCATGCAACAGAACATGGAAATGGTCCAAGGCGTCATCACGGAGGACGAGCACCGCTAGGACCAATGGAACGCGTGGTTCTCACAATAGTGAGCAAGAGACAAGCTTGGGGGAGATCCTCTCCCCCACTAAGGTAAGTTCATCTAAGGTATGTTTCCAATCCTTCTCATGTAATTCTTGTCTTATTGCATTTTAGTTATTGTTTTCTTGCAAATTAAAAAAAAATTAAAAAAATCCAAAAAAATATTTATTTGCTTTATTTCCCTTTTGTTTATATGCTTCATGTGTGCTAGTCTTTCTATGGATATGATGATGAAATTGCTAGTTAATGTTTCTCTAGTGCTTGTTTACAACTTAGCATTTCTCTAAGTCTAGATTATTTGGCACCTTTAACCATCATGAACTTGATCACTTAGTGGGTTGCAAGTGCTAATACAAAGTCTAAGTTGTTGTGAGATATGAGATAGTTAAGATAGGAGCCCTACTCTATTGTTCTAAGCACGCATGATTGCCAGAGATTTCCTTTTAAAATGAATGAAAAACTTAATTGTTCCTCAATGGTGTTGAAATTCCTACCACGGCCATACATATACCTTGATATATCCATAAGCCTTCTACATAAGCTACTTGCTTGCATTGAGTTTGGTTAAGACTTGTAGAACCTTTGTTAGAAGTTTGTCGTGGCCCTAAGATCAAGATCCACACATCACCAAATATCGCTTCGATCCGAAGTACGCAACCATGCTTTGCTCCTACCCGGGAGTACGCATCTTACCGCCATCATTTATGCTACTCCTACCCTGGGAGTACGCATCTCACCATCCATCATTTATGCTACTCCTACCCTGGGAGTACGCATCTCACCATCCATCATTTATGCTACTCCTATCCTGGGGGTACGCATCTCACCATCGTAATTATGCTACTCCTACACTGGGAGCACGCATTATCGTCCATACCACCATTCTTGTGCTGCTTCTACACTGGAAGTACGCACCTTCACCATTTTATCCTATGAGTTGCTCCATGCTCCACAGTTAGAGATTCCCTCTCAGTTATCATTTGTTAGGTGAGACACATCTCTTAAAGGCTAGGCATCTGTTGAAAAAAAGAAAGAGTGAAAAAAAGAGAAGAAAGAGCTAGCCTTGTCTCAATAGAAGTAGAAAGAGGGATAGCATGAAATAAAGGAGCAACCTCATCCACCATACATCCACCTTTCCCTTATTACCTTATCATCCATCACATTCATCCACTCTATTTTTACATCTTGATCTAAGGGTATGATGAGTCTCTTCTGTGGTCCAAGACTTCAATTTTTCTTAACTAAGACAACATATGCCTTGCAAGTACACTATTCCTTGACATACCTATTTAAGCTCCACATAAAGCCTTATTAGAGATAGGATGTCTTTGAAAGGCAAACACATAATGTGCCTTAGTGAGGATTCATACACCACTTGAGTGACTTGAGAGAAACCATTTGAGGACATTAAGACTTCTTTTGAAAAAAAAAAACTATCAAAAACCTCTGGCATGAAACTTGCTAAAAGAATGAGAAAAGTAGATGCTCTAGTCAAAACTGTTCTGTCTTCCAACATCCCAAGACTGAGTTAATGCCATAAGCCCCATGGGTGCTAGAGTAATATGGGTGTGTTAACATTGCTAAATTTTCCATTCAAGGAGAAGTTCTTTGTTGTGCACTTAGTACTATTGAGATGTTAACTTAGTAATGATACCTGATCCAATCGAACCAAGATTTGATCGTTTGCTCGGGACGAGCAAAGGTTAAGCTTGGGGGATCTTGTTGACGGGAATAAAGACCAGTTTTGGTACACTTAGAAACCCGTCAACAGTCCTCGATAGAAGGAAGATAAGCATCACATGAACATATTTACCACTAATAAAGTTCCACTTGTATTCTTAGCTTGTGAAATGCAGGAAAGCTGGAAACAGGCCCTGTGAGACCAAAACCTAGGTCTACCGACCTGATCCTGGTCTCACTAGGATCTGACCACCAAGCAGGATCCCTGAACTCTGAGAGAACCCGATCCGGGTCCCAATGTACCACACATCAACATTCCACCCGATTGGTACAATGGACCAAGGATCCACATAGAAGCCTTGACAAGATATCAAGTGAACCCAACTTCGGACAAGACTACATGTGACAAGTCGGGACGGCAGACCGGGGAAGCGCCACGTGGACCGGGGCCCAATGCCGGGTCGGCCGACCCGCCTTTGGTGGCAGGACACCTTGGCATTGCTCCCACCGCCACCGGACCTTCTAGAAGGCCGAGTGGGACCCACCCGTCGCCCAACCATAGGTCGGCCGACCTGTAGGTGGGACCCACTTGAGGTCGGTTTGCTTCCACCGCCTTCCTGCATGACTCCCACGTGTCCTGCACCAAGAGCCGTCCATTCAAGTCGGTGGAAGGTCGGTTTGATCCAACGGCGCATGACGGAGAGCACACGGATCGGCGACGTGGCGCTCGGAGTAACCCCTACTCCACCTCCACTATAAATACCCCCTAGTCTCTCATTATAAAGTGTCCCCAAGTAGTTCACATTAGTGTTCTCAAGCTCAAGCTCTCTTGGGAGATCAAGAGTAGTGTAGTCCAGTCTAGAGTGGGAGTTAGAGTTGAGTCGAGCGAAGCTCGGGTCTCCGGAGTCGTCTTCTGGAGAATCTGGTATAGCTCTTGTACCTTTAATTTCGAAGTACTTTTCTTATATTAATATAGTCTTGTTTTATTTTATTAAGTCTTTACTTTGAGGACTTTACTTTTAGTATTTACTTAGTGCACTGCTATACTAGTGTAGTAGTGTTGTGTCTTAGTCTCGTTAGTGTAGAGTCTGAACTAGTTTAGTGTCTAGATCCTTTGTGTGTGTTTCACTACCAACTGGGGCCGAGGTTACTTACGTGGTAGCCAGAGTCTTAAGACTAGATTAGGCGAGGTGCTTAGGCTAGTGCTTAATAGTGGATGCACCCTATCGTTGATTGGTATATCCATTCACTTTCCGACGTATATTAGCGGGGCGGTTGTGTAACGTGAGTCTTCCGGTTATATCTATTTGCGTCGGGGATAGGCTGTAGGGCACCCATTAAAGATGAGGTCCGCTGGAATAGGAGTTAGTCCCACTGGGAACGCAACCCTCCTATTTGTCAGCCGACTTCCCCTATCACATCGATGGTCTAGGCATTAGTTTAGTTAAGTCGTTACATTAGTTAGATTAGAACACAGAAGTATAGTTAGATACATAGGAGTCCTTACTCGCTCGTTGTCCTCCCACCTAGCTAGCTACCTACTAGTTACCCTTAGTTTATCACTCATATCAACACTCACCCCTTTTATCAATATCAGTAGCTTAGATTGAGTAGAACCACCACGGGTTTCCATCACACATTTGCTAGAGAGTCTTAATCCACTTCCCATGAGCGAACTACAAATTCGACACCGGAATACTCACCCGGTTGAAGTGCTACAGCGGTACCTGTGCGCTTGCAGAGTTACCCTTGGTTAGTCTTATGTCGTCACTAGAATTTAGCTTAGCTTAGCATTCTTAGGCTGTTGCCTGAAGAGGAATTATGGCACCCTCTCTCTGGTGGTAGTTCAGGTTTGCATTAGGCTTAGCTATCAGACGCCAGTCGCATTTACCTCACGCTAGTCGGTGTGTGCTAAGAAGTGTCGTTAGGCATTTCTGACGCCATTGACGGGAACTAGTATCATTATCGAGTTCTAGTGATTGCGCTAAGATCTGCCAACAAGTCCCACCACATAAAAATGTAAAAATGGTTCCTACTCCCACTAGTTGGGAAATTGCATCCATGGAAATTTACCATGGTTTGTCTACATGGAAAAATTACTATGGTTTGGCTATGCAAAGCTCCGACAAGCTCAAAATGACGTTTTATGCGGAAAATATGGCGAGTGTGGACCACACGGGGAGGTGAGGGGGCGGCGCTATGTATGGTCACATTCAATGTTCACTTACGATTACAAACGTCCATTGGTCATGGCCCACACCTATCAGGGCGACGAGCGCTAGGCCGTAGAGTACGGCCCGGTCGAGCTGATATCTATTCGTCGTGACCGAAGGAATCAGATGACAGGAAAATCGAGGGACCCACCACATAAAAATGTAAAAATGGTTCCTACTCCCACTAGTTGGGAAATTGTGTCCATGGAAGTTTACCATGGTTTGTCTACATGGAAATATTACTATGGTTTGGCTATGCAAAGCTCCGACAAGCTCAAAACGACGTTTTATGTGGAAAATATGGCAAGTGTGGACCACACGGGGAGGTGAGGGGGCGGCGCTATGTATGGTCACATTCGATGTTCACTTATGATTGTAAATGTCCATTGGTCGCGGCCCACACCTATCAGGGCGACGAGCGCTAGGCCGTAGAGTACGGCTTGGTCGAGCTGATATCTATTCGTCGTGACTGAAGGAATCAGATGACAGGAAAATCGAGGGCTCCACCACATAAAAATGTAAAAATGGTTCCTACTCCCACTAGTTGGGAAATTGCGTCCATGGAAATGTACCATGGTTTGTCTACATAGAAAAATTACTATGGTTTGGCTATGCAAAGCTCCGACAAGCTCAAAACGACGTTTTATGCGAAAAATATGGCAAGTGTGGACCACACGGGGAGGTGAGGGGGCGGCGCTATGTATGGTCACGTTCGATGTTCACTTACGATTGCAAATGTCTATTGGTCCCAGCCGACACCTATCAGGGCGACGAGTGCTAGGCCGTAGAGTACGGCTCGGTCGAGCTGATATCTATTCGTCGTGACCGAAGGAATCAGATGACAGGAAAATTGAGGGCCCCACCACATAAAAATGTAAAAATGGTTCCTACTCCCGCTAGTTGGGAAATTGCATCCATGGAAGTTTACCATGGTTTGTCTACATGGAAATTTACTATGGTTTGGCTATGCAAAGCTCCAACAAGCTCAAAACGATGTTTTATGCGGAAAATATGGCAAGTGTGGACCACACGGGGAGGTGAGGGGGCGGCGCTATGTATGGTCAAATTCGATGTTCACTTACGATTGCAAATGTCCATTGGTCGCGGCCCACACCTATCAGGGCGACGAGCGCTAGGCCGTAGAGTACGGCTCGATCGAGCTGATATCTATTCGTCGTGACTAAAGGAATCAGATGACAGGAAAATCGAGGGCCCCACCACATAAAAATGAAAAAATGGTTCCTACTCCCACTAGTTGGGAAATTGCATCCATGGAAATGTACCATGGTTTGTCTACATGGAAAAATTACTATGGTTTGGCTATGCAAAGCTCCAACAAGCTCAAAACGACGTTTTATGCGGAAAATATGGCAAGTGTGGACCGCACGGGGAGGTGAGGGGGCAGCGCTATGTATGGTCATGTTTGATGTTCACTTACAACTGCAAACGTCCATCGGTCGCGGCCCACACCTATCAGGGCGACGAGCACTAGGCCGTAGAGTACGGCCCGGTCGAGCTGAAATCTATTCGTCGTGACCGAAGGAATCAGATGACAGGAAAATCGAGGGCCCACCACATAAAAAAATAAAAATGGTTCCTACTCCCACTAGTTGGGAAATTGCGTCCATGGAAATTTACCATGGTTTGTCTACATGGAAAAATTACTATGGTTTGGCTATGCAAAGCTCCGACAAGCTCAAAATGATGTTTTATGCGGAAAATATGGCAAGTGTGGACCACACGGGGAGGTGAGGGGGCGGCGCTATGTATGGTCACGTCCAATGTTCACTTATGATTGCAAACGTCCATTGGTCACGGCCCACACCTATCAGGGTGACGAGCGCTAGGCCGTAGAGTACGGCTCGGTCGAGCTGATATCTATTCGTCGTGACCGAAGGAATCAGATCACAGGAAAATCAAGGGCCCCACCACATAAAAATTTAAAAATGGTTCCTACTCCCACTAGTTGGGAAATTGTGTCCATGGAAGTTTACCATGGTTTGTCTACATGGAAAAATTACTATGGTTTGGCTATGCAAAGCTCCGACAAGCTCAAAACGACGTTTTATGCGGAAAATATGGCAAGTGTGGACCACACGGGGAGGTGAGGGGGCGGCGCTATGTATGGTCACATTCGATGTTCACTTACGATTGCAAACCTCCATTGGTCGTGGCCCACACATATCAGGGCGACGAGCGCTAGGCCGTAGAGTACGGCTTGGTCGAGCTGATATCTATTCGTCGTGACCGAAGGAATCAGATGACAGGAAAATCGAGGGCCCCACCACATAAAAATGTAAAAATGGTTCCTACTCCCACTAGTTGGGAAATTGCGTCCATGGAAATGTACCATGGTTTGTCTACATAGAAAAATTACTATGGTTTGGCTATGCAAAGCTCCGACAAGCTCAAAACGACGTTTTATGCGAAAAATATGGCAAGTGTGGACCACACGGGGAGGTGAGGGGGCGGCGCTATGTATGGTCACGTTTGATGTTCACTTACGATTGCAAATGTCCATTGGTCATGGCCCACACCTATCAGGGCGACGAGTGCTAGGCCGTAGAGTACGGCTCGGTCGAGCTGATATGTATTCGTCGTGACCGAAGGAATCAGATGACAGGAAAATCGAGGGCCCCACCACATAAAAATGTAAAAATGGTTCCTACTCCCACTAGTTGGGAAATTTCATTAATGGAAATGTACCATGGTTTGTCTACATGGAAAAATTACTATGGTTTGGCTATGCAAAGCTCCGACAAGCTCAAAACGACGTTTTATGCGGAAAATATGGCAAGTGTGGGCCACACGGGGAGGTGAGGGGGCGGCGCTATGTATGATCATGTCCGATGTTCACTTACAATTGCAAACGTCCATTGGTCATGGCCCACACCTATCAGGTTATCAGGGTGACGAGCGCTAGGCCATAGAGTACGGCCCGGTCGAGCTGATATCTATTCGTCGTGACCGAAGGAATCAGATGACAGGAAAATCGAGGGCCCCAACACATAAAAATGTAAAAATGGTTCCTACTCCCACTAGTTGGGAAATTGAGTCCATGGAAGTTTACCATGGTTTGTCTACATGGAAAAATTACTATGGTTTGGCTATGCAAAGCTCCGACAAGCTCAAAACGACGTTTTATGCGAAAAATATGGCAAGTGTGGACCACACGGGGAGGTGAGGGGGCGGCGCTATGTATGGTCACGTTCGATGTTCACTTACAATTTCAAACGTCCATTGGTCGCGGCCTACACCTATCAGGGCGACGAGCGCAAGGCCGTAGAGTACGGCCCGGTCGAGCTGATATCTATTCGTCGTGACCGAAGGAATCAGATGACAGGAAAATCGAGGGCCCACCACATAAAAATTTAAAAATGGTTCCTACTCCCACTAGTTGGGAAATTGCGTCCATGAAAGTTTACTATGGTTTGTCTACATGAAAAAATTACTATGGTTTGGCTATGCAAAGCTCGACAAGCTCAAAACGACGTTTTATGCGGAAAATATGGAAGTGTGGACCACACGGGGAGGTGAGGGCGGCGCGATGTATGGTCACGTCCAATGTTCACTTACGATTGCAAACATCCATTGGTCGTGGCCTACACCTATCAGGGCGACGAGCGCTAGGCCGTAGAGTACGGCCCGGTCGAGCTGATATCTATTCGTCGTGACCGGAGGAATCAGATGATAGGAAAATCGAGGGCTCCACCACATAAAAATGTAAAAATGGTTCGAACTCCCACTAGTTGGGAAATTGCGTCCATGGAAGTTTACCATGGTTTGTCTACATGGAAAAATTACTATGGTTTGGCTATGCAAAGCTCCGACAAGCTCAAAACAACGTTTTATGCGGAAAATATGGCAAGTGTGGACCACATGGGGAGGTGAGGGGGCGGCGCTATGTATGGTCACATTCGATGTTCACTTATGATTGCAAACATCCATTGGTCGCGGCCCACACCTATCAGGGTGACGAGCACTAGGCCGTAGAGTACGGCTCGGTCGAGCTGATATCTATTCGTCGTGACCGAAGGAATGAGATGACAGGAAAATCGAGGGCCCCACCACATAAAAATGAAAAAATGGTTCCTGCTCCCACTAGTTCGGAAATTGCATCCATGGAAATGTACCATGGTTTGTCTACATGGAAAAATTACTATGGTTTGGCTATGCAAAGCTCCGACAAGCTCAAAACGACGTTTTATGCGGAAAATATGGCAAGTGTGGACCACACGGGGAGGTGAGGGGGTAGCGCTATGTATGGTCATGTTTGATGTTCACTTACAATTGCAAACGTCCATCGGTCGTGGCCCACACCTATCAGGGCGACGAGCGCTAGGCTGTAGAGTACGGCCCGGTCGAGCTGATATCTATTCGTCGTGACCGAAGGAATCAGATGACAGGAAAATCGAGGGCCCCACCACATAAAAATGTAAAAATGGTTCCTACTCCCACTAGTTGGGAAATTGCATCCATGGAAATGTACCATGGTTTGTCTACATGGAAAAATTACTATGGTTTGGCTATGCAAAGCTCCGACAAGCTCAAAACGTCGTTTTATGCGGAAAATATGGCAAGTGTGGACCACACGGGGAGGTGAGGGGGCAGCGCTATGTATGGTCACGTTCAATGTTCACTTACAACTGCAAACGTCCAACGGTCGCGGCCCACACCTATCAGGGCGACGAGCGCTAGGCCGTAGAGTACGGCCCGGTCGAGCTGAAATCTATTCGTCGTGACCGAAGGAATCAGATGACAGGAAAATCGAGGGCCCACCACATAAAAAAATAAAAATGGTTCCTACTCCCACTAGTTGGGAAATTGCGTCCATGGAAATTTACCATGGTTTGTCTACATGGAAAAATTACTATGGTTTGGCTATGCAAAGCTCCGACAAGCTCAAAACGACGTTTTATGCGGAAATTATGGCAAGTGTGGACCAAACGGGGAGGTGAGGGGGCATCGCTATGTATGGTCACGTTCGATGTTCACTTACAACTGCAAACGTCCATCGTTCGCGGCCCACACCTATCAGGGCGACGAGCGCTAGGCCGTAGAGTACGACCCGGTCGAGCTGATATCTATTCGTCGTGACCGAAGGAATCAGATGACAGGAAAATCGAGGGCTCCACCACATAAAAATGTAAAAATGGTTCCTACTCCCACTAGTTGGGAAATTGCGTCCATGGAAGTTTACCATGGTTTGTCTACATGGAAAAATTACTATGGTTTGGCTATGCAAAGCTCCGACAAGGTCAAAACGACGTTTTATGCGGAAAATATGGCAAGTGTGGACCACACGGGGAGGCGAGGGGGCGGCGCTATGTATGGTCATGTCCGATGTTCACTTACGATTGCAAACGTCCATTGGTCGCGGCCCACACCTATCAGGGCGACGAGCGCTAGGCCGTAGAGTACGGCCCGGTCGAGCTGATATCTATTCGTCGTGACCGAAGGAATCAGATGACAGGAAAATCGAGGGCCCCACCACATAAAAATGTAAAAATGGTTCCTACTCCCACTAGTTGGGAAATTGCGTCCATGGAAATTTACCATGGTTTGTCTACATGGAAAAATTACTATGGTTTGGCTATGCAAAGCTCCGACAAGCTCAAAACGACGTTTTATGCGGAAAATATGGCAAGTGTGGACCACACGGGGAGGTGAGGGGGCGGCGCTATGTATGGTCATGTCCAATGTTCACTTACGATTGCAAACGTCCATTGGTCGCGGCCCACACCTATCAGGGTGACGAGCGCTAGGCCGTAGAGTACGGCTCGGTCGAGCTGATATCTATTCGTCGTGACCGAAGGAATCAGATGACAGGAAAATCGAGGGGCCCACCACATAAAAATATTAAAATGGTTCCTACTCCCACTAGTTGGGAAATTGCGTCCATGGAAGTTTACCATGGTTTGTTTACATGGAAAAATTACTATGGTTTGGCTATGCAAAGCTCCGACAAGCTCAAAACGACGTTTTATGCGGAAAATATGGCAAGTGTGGACCACACGGGGAGGTGAACGGGCGGCGCTATGTATGGTTACATTCGATGTTCACTTACGATTGCAAACGTCCATTGGTCGCGGCCCACACCTATCAGGGGGACGAGCGCTAGGCCGTAGAGTACGGCTCGGTCGAGCTGATATCTATTCGTCGTGACCGAAGGAATCAGATGACAGGAAAATCGAGGGCTCCACCACATAAAAATGTAAAAATGGTTCCTACTCCAACTAGTTGGGAAATTGCATCCATGGAAATGTACCATGGTTTGTCTACATGGAAAAATTACTATGGTTTGGCTATGCAAAGCTCCGACAAGCTCAAAACGACGTTTTATGCGGAAAATATGGCAAGTGTGGACCGCACGGGGAGGTGAGGGGCGGTGCTATGTATGGTCACATCTGGTGTTCACTTACGATTGCAAACGTCCATTGGTCGTGGCCTACACCTATCAGGGCGACGAGCGCTAGGCCGTAGAGTACGGCCCGGTCGAGCTGATATCTATTCGTCGTGACCGAAGGAATCAGATGACAGGAAAATCGAGGGCCCCACCACATAAAAATGTAAAAATGGTTCCTACTCCCACTAGTTGGGAAATTGCGTCCATGGAAATTTACCATGGTTTGTCTACATGGAAAAATTACTATGGTTTGGCTATGCAAAGCTCCGACAAGCTCAAAACGACGTTTTATGCGGAAAATATGGCAAGTGTGGACCACACGGGGAGGTGAGGGGCGGTGCTATGTATGGTCACATCTGGTGTTCACTTACAATTGCAAACGTCCATTGGTCGCGGCCTACACCTATCAGGGCGACGAGCGCTAGGCCGTAGAGTACGGCCCGGTCGAGCTGATATCTATTCGTCGTGACCGAAGGAATCAGATGACAGGAAAATCGAGGGCCCCACCACATAAAAATGTAAAAATGGTTCCTACTCCCACTAGTTGGGAAATTGCGTCCATGGAAGTTCACCATGGTTTGTCTACATGGAAAAATTACTATGGTTTGGCTATGCAAAGCTCTGACAAGCTCAAAACGACGTTTTATGCGGAAAATATGGCAAGTGTGGACCACACGGGGAGGTGAGGGGCGGTGCTATGTATGGTCACGTCCGATGTTCACTTACGATTGCAAACGTCCATTGGTCGCGGCCCACACCTATCAGGGCGACGAGCGCTAGGCCGTAGAGTATGGCCCGGTCGAGCTGATATCTATTCGTCGTGACCGAAGGAATCAGATGACAGGAAAATCGAGGGCCCCACCACATAAAAATGTAAAAATGGTTCCTACTCCCACTAGTTGGGAAATTGCGTCCATGGAAATTTACCATGGTTTGTCTACATGGAAAATTACTATGGTTTGGCTATGCAAAGCTCCGACAAGCTCAAAACGATGTTTTATGCGGAAAATATGGCAAGTGTGGACCACACGGGGAGGTGAGGGGGCGGCGCTATGTATGGTCATGTCAATGTTCACTTACAATTGCAAACGTCCATTGGTCGCGGCCCACACCTATCAGGGTGACGAGCACTAGGCCGTAGAGTACGGCTCGGTCGAGCTGATATCTATTCGTCGTGACCGAAGGAATCAGATGACAGGAAAATCGAGGGCCCCACCACATAAAAATGTAAAAATGGTTCCTACTCCCACTAGTTGGGAAATTGCATCCATGGAAGTTTACCATGGTTTATCTACATGGAAAAATTACTATGGTTTGGCTATGCAAAGCTCCGACAAGTTCAAAACGACGTTTTATGCGGAAAATATGGCAAGTGTGGACCACACGGGGAGGTGAGGGGGCGGCGCTATGTATGGTCACGTTCGATGTTCACTTACGACTGCAAACGTCCATCGGTCATGGCCCACACCTATCAGGGCGACGAGCGCTAGGCCATAGAGTACGGCCCGGTCGAGCTGATATCTATTCGTCGTGACCGAAGGAATCAGATGACAGGAAAATCGAGGGCCCACCACATAAAAAAATAAAAATGGTTCCTACTCCCACTAGTTGGGAAATTGCATCCATGGAAATTTGCCATGGTTTGTCTACATGGAAAAATTACTATGGTTTGGCTATGCAAAGCTCCGACAAGCTCAAAACGACGTTTTATGTGGAAAATATGGCAAGTGTGGGCCACACGGGGAGGTGAGGGGGCGGTGCTATGTATGATCATGTCCGATGTTCACTTACGATTGCAAACGTCCATTGGTCTCGGCCCACACCTATCGGGGCGACGAGCGCTAGGCCGTAGAGTACGGCCCGGTCGAGCTGATATCTATTCGTCGTGACCGAAGGAATCAGATGACAGGAAAATCGAGGGCCCACCACATAAAAATGTAAAAATGGTTCCTACTCCCACTAGTTGGGAAATTGCGTCCATGGAAATGTACCATGGTTTGTCTACATGGAAAAATTACTATGGTTTGGCTATGCAAAGCTCTGACAAGCTCAAAACGATGTTTTATGCGGAAAATATGGCAAGTGTGGACCACACGGGGAGGTGAGGGGGCGGCGCTATGTATGGTCACGTCCGATGTTCACTTACGAGTGCAAATGTCCATTGGTCGCGGCCTACACCTATCAGGGCGACGAGCGCTAGGCCGTAGAGTACGGCCCGTTCGAGCTGATATCTATTCGTCGTGACCGAAGGAATCAGATGACAGGAAAATCGAGTTCCCCACCACATAAAAATGTAAAAATGGTTCCTACTCCCACTAGTTGGGAAATTGCGTCCATGGAAGTTTACCATGGTTTGTCTACATGGAAAAATTAGTATGGTTTGGCTATGCAAAGCTCCGACAAGCTCAAAATGACGTTTTATGCGGAAAATATGGCAAGTGTGGACCACACGGGGAGGTGAGGGGGCGGCGCTATGTATGGTCACGTCCGATGTTCACTTACGATTGCAAACGTCCATCGGTCGCAGCCCACACCTATCAGGGCGATGAGCGCTAGGCCATAGAGTACGGCCCGGTCGAGCTGATATCTATTCGTCGTGACCGAAGGAAGCAGATGACAGGAAAATCGAGGGCCCACCGCATAAAATGTAAAAATGGTTCCTACTCCCACTAGTTGGGAAATTGCGTCCATGGAAATGTACCATGGTTTGTCTACATGGAAAAATTACTATGGTTTGGCTATGCAAAGCTCCGACAAGCTCAAAACGACGTTTTATGCGGAAAATATGGCAAGTGTGGACCACACGGGGAGGTGAGGGGGCGGCGCTATGTATGGTCACGTCCGATGTTCACTTATGATTGCAAACGTCCATCGGTCGCGGCCCATACCTATCAGGGCGACGAACGCTAGGCCGTAGAGTACGGCCCGGTCGAGCTGATATCTATTCATCGTGACCGAAGAAATCAGATGACAGGAAAATCGAGGGCCCCACCACATAAAAATGTAAAAATGGTTCCTACTCCCACTAGTTGGGAAATTGCGTCCATGGAAGTTTACCATGGTTTGTCTACATGGAAAAATTACTATGGTTTGGCTATGCAAAGCTCCGACAAGCTCAAAACGACGTTTTATGCGGAAAATATGTCAAGTGTGGACCACACGGGGAGGTGAGTCCGATGTTCACTTACGATTGCAAACGTCCATCGGTCGCGGCCAACACCTATCAGGGCGACGAGCGCTAGGCCGTAGAGTACGGCCCGGTCGAGCTGATATCTATTCGTCGTGACCGAAGGAATCAGATGACAGGAAAATCGAGCTGTTGTTAAGGGCCGTTCAGCCTCTCAGGTGATGACTAACATTGTGGTGGTGAGGCCAGAGGCGTTAAAATGCCTTAACCGTGGCATACGGTCATGCTTGACCTAGTGCCGAGAGTTGTAGGACACGCAAGAACCGACTGTACGGTAGCATAGTTGTGTGTGCAAATATGGCAGTTCTAGAGCTGTGGAGCCATGGTTAAGGGCCATTCGGGTTATCGGGCGGTAACAAATGCTGTGCTGGAGAGGCCAGAGGTGTCAAAACACCTTAACCATGGTGCATGGGCGTGCTTGACTTGGTGCGAGGAGCCGTAGGACGCGGAGGAACCAACCGTGCGGCAGCAAAGTCGTGTGTGCAAATATGGCAGTTCTGGAGCCGTGGAGCCGAGGTTAAGGGGCGTTCAGGCTCTCGAGCTATGGAAAACGCTATGGTAGAGAGGCTAGAGGTGTCAAAATGCCTTAACCATGGCGTACGGGCATGCTTGACTCAGTGTCGGGAGCCATAGGACGCGTTGGAACCGACCGTGCGGTAGCATGGTTGTGTGTGCAAATATGGCAGTTTTGGAGCCGTGGAGCCGTGGTTAAGGGACCTTCAGGCTCTTGGGTGATGGAAAACTCTATGGTGGAGAGGTGAGAGGCATCAAAATGGCTTAACCATGGGGTACGAGCATGCTTGACCCGGTGCCGAGAGCCGTAGGATGCACAGGATCCGGCCGTGTGGCATCACAGTCGTGTGTGCAAATATGGAAGTTCTGGAGCCGTGGAGCTGTTGTTAAGGGCCGTTCGGGCTCTCGGGTGATGACAAACATTGTGGTGGTGAGGCCAGAGGCGTCAAAATGCCTTAACCAAGGCATATGGTCGTGCTTGACCTAGTGCCGAGAGCTGTAGGAGACGCAAGAACCGGCTGTGCGGTAGCATAGTCGTGTGTGCAAATATGGCAGTTCTAGAGCTGTGGAGCCATGGTTAAGGGCCATTCGGGTTCTCTGGCGGCAACAAACGCTGTGCTGGAGAGGCTAGAGGTGTCAAAACACCTTAACCATGGCGCATGGGCGTGCTTGATTTGGTGCCAGGAGCCGTAGGACGCGCAGGAACCAGCCGTGCGGCAGCAAAGTCGTGTGTGCAAATATGGCAGTTCTAGTGCTGTGGTGCCGAGGTTAAGGGCCGTTCAGGCTCTCGAGCTATGGAAAACGCTATGGTAGAGAGGCCAGAGATGTCAAAATGCCTTAACCATGGCGTACTGGCATGCCTGACTCAGTGCCGGGAGCCATAGGACGCGTTGGAACCGACCATGCGGCAACATGGTTGTTTGTGCAAATATGGCAGTTTTGGAGCCATAGAGCCGTGGTTAAGGGTCCTTCAGGCTCTCGGGTGATGGAAAACTCTATGGTGGAGAGGTGAGAGGCATCAAAATGCCTTAACCATGGGGTACGAGCGTGCTTGACCCGGTGCCGAGAGCCATACGATGCACAGGATCCGGCCGTGCGGCAGCACAGTCGTGTGTGCAAATATGGAAGTTCTGGAGTCATAGAGCTATTGTTAAGGGCCGTTCGAGCTCTCGGGTGATGACAAACATTGTGGTGGTGAGGCCAGAGGCATCAAAATGCCTTAACCATGGCATACGGTCGTGCTTGACTGTTGACGGGCATTAAACCCTGTTTTGACCCATCAACTCTTGCATGAAATAATAAGAAATGGATCACAGAGCATAGTTGTAGGGTTTAATACTTACAAGTTCCACGAGTTTTGGTGTCTCTTGTTGTTTTGCAGGTTTCCTAGAATTTCACTATATAAAAGTACCTTAAATGACGAATTGGAGTATACCATTGCGAACGTCTCGTCGCGCTGATCGAAACGGATATATTATTCGCTATATTTGGACGCCGTATGGAAAAGATACCAGGGAGAGAAGATAGCACATAAAATGAAGATGACAAATTCCGACCACGACTGACACACGGACCCACGCGACAGCATCTGTCGGCCGGCGTCAGCGACAGCCGAGGCCCAGCAGGCCAGGCACTGTCCCCCCGCAGGGAGCGGGCGACCTGGCGCACCAACCCACCGGCGACACGTGGCCCTGTGTCGGCCACGCGCGCGCGTGGGCACGCTGCAGAGCACGGGAGCACTGAGGCGCGGTCCGCCCGGCCCGCCTGGACAGGTGGCGTCCATCCACTGGCCGCGCAGAGGCGGTGGCGCGGTTCAGCGCCCCGGAGCGGTTGGGCCGGGCCAAACCGGCCGGTTCAGCAGGCTGGGGGCCGAGATTTCCGCCCAGTAAGGCAAACCAGCGACCCAGCTACCGGTTCAGGTCCGGTTCGGGCACTTAGGATCCGGTTTTGCTCCGGTTCTCAACGCCAGCACGTGGTGGACATCGGTTTCATGGATTTGGAGCATCCTAACCATCGGTGCTAAGGCGGTTTTGATCCAACGGAGTACATTCGGAGCACGCGGATCGCTGAGGTGGCATTGGAGTAGCCCCTACTCCACCTCCCACCTATAAATACAGCCCCTAGGCCTCACTTGTAACACACACCTACACACCTACATTCTACATAGAGCTACACTCTCTCATTTTAGTAGTAGTAGTGTCCCTCTGGCGGTTTCTCTCCTCTGGCTCTTTTGAGTAGGGTGGTCCCAGGCGCTCGAAGTAGAGACTTTAGTTATCGCTCTTTGCTCAGTTATCTATAGTACCCTAGCCCCACTATCCAAGAAACTGCCTACCCTTTCTTCACCACTCCTTGACTTGGCTTTAGATTAGAACACTTCGCGTTCCCTGTGGATAAATACGATACCTTGGAATACTCCCGGGTGAAAGCTACATCGGCATCCGTACGCTTGCGGATTATATCTGTTAGGCATAGGATTTGCCAACAAGCTTTCTGGCGCCGTTGCCGGGGACGGTAGCTGTTCTTAATCTAGAACCTAGTGGTCAAATAGTCCATCAATCCACCAATTCATACACATCATGGACCAAAAACCCCTCTTTGAATATGGTGCTCCAAAGGGCGATAGTTTGGAGCCACCTAAATCAAACAAAGCCATTTTGGCTGCCCGCTATGAGCTCCACCCTGGTTTCATAGCGATGGTTCAGGCAAACCCATTTTCTGGGGGCGAAGACGAGAGTCCATACTCTCATCTACATGAATTTGAGCACTTGTGCGCGTGCCTTCACATCTAAGGCATGACACGAGATACCTTGAAATGGAAGCTATTCCCATTCTCTTTGATGGGGGTAGCTAGACATTGGTATGATCGTCACATAAAGAGTGTACATGGAGAGTGGGAAACCCTTCAAACCAAATTTTGCCTAGCTTTCTTTCCTATATCTCGAGTTGTCCACTTTCGATTGGAGGTTCTAGCCTTTAAGCAAAAGGAGAAGGAGTGTCTTGGTGCATCATGGAACCAATTTAGAGACCTCATAGTATCTGGCCCTAACCTTGCTATCCCAGACCCAATGCTTTTACAACATTTTTACATGGGTCTTAGCCAGGATTCTGCCCAATTCCTTGACACATCATCTAGAGGAGCTTTCCTTTGTCTATCTGAGGGTGAAGGGAGGACCATTCTTGATAAGATCCTCGAGAACACCCCTTACACTAGGATTCATGACGAGTTTCCCGATGAAGTACCCGAAGAGCAAATAAAGGATGAGCCAATAAAGGAAGAGCCACAGCATGTAGAGGCTAAATCCATAGACCCTCCTTCTGAGCCCGCCTTCGAATCATTGCTCGAACCTATTCTTCAACCCAACCTAGACCTTGATGATCACCCTAGTGACTTCTCCTATGAGTGTTATGACGAGTTATTTGAAGACTATGGTAATGCGTCAAAACACCCATTGGAGGAGAAACACACAAGGCAAGGGTCCAAAGAGGTCTACGGACCCGACCGAGAAGAACGACAACAGCAGAAGCTCTCTCTGGAGAATCTATCAGCTGTCATGAGTCGGGAATGGATAGATGAGGCCGAAGCCTCAAGAGAAGTCGTCAAATTGCCCATGCAAGTATGACAGATATTTTGTCAAGTTATGGGCATAGACGACGGGTTTGGTTATGATCCTAGCCTTGGGATCAATATCATCTCTCATTTCCTTAGCCTTTGCCCAATGTCTAGCCGATCTAGGTCAGAAAAACGTCTCAAACTCCCATCGGGTCAAATCCTCAAGTGCACTAGAGTTCTTCACTCTGTGCCGGTTAGGATCGATGACCGCAAAATTCTCCTAGACTTTCATGTCTTTGACCTTCCAATAGATTCCTCCCATCGTATCATCATCGGAAGGCCAGTTATGAAAATCCTGGAGACCATGTTAGGAAAGGAGACTTTGAAGCTTAAGGTTGGCAAGGAATATCTACCCGTGTCGTTCTCACGATCACTCAATACGCGGGTAGAACCTGAGCCTGTACCAGACACGATAGAAGAAGTGATGTCGGCCACCTTAGGAGACATGGCCCAACCAGATCTCGAGGAGGACTCTAAGTACTTTAGTAAGGAAGAAAGCAATGAGCCTCCCATTAAGCTCAACACCTCCGAAATTCCTAAACCATCTCCTGTTGAGCTTAAGCCACTTCCTCCTGGTCTTAAGTACGCCTTTCTACACGGTAATCAGGAGACTCCAGTTATCATAAGTGACAAGCTTTCTAATGTAAAAACCCAACAGCTTCTCACTGTCCTGGAGTCACATCGATTGGTCTTGGGGTATTCGCTCCAAGATTTAAAAGGGATTATCCCTGCTCTTTGCACTCATCGAATCCCGATCGATCCCGAAGCCACACCATCAAGGGAACCGCAAAGGCGGTTAAACAATGCCATGAGAGAGGTAGTGAAGAAGGAAGTTCTCAAACTGCTTCACACTGGGATCATCTACCCAGTACCTCACAGTGATTGGGTTAGTCCAGTTCATGTTGTCCCGAAGAAAGGAGGAATGACGATAGTTCGCAATGAGAGGAATGAACTCATCCTCGCCAACCGTTGGGTGGCGTATGTGCATTGACTATGTAAGCTCAACAAAGCCACCAAAAAGGATCATTTCCCTCTTCCTTTCATCGATGAGATCTTTGGAACGACTAGCAAAACACTCTTTCTTTTGTTTCCTTGATGGTTACTCTGGTTACCACCAAATCCCAATCCATCCTGATGACCAGAGTAAGACAACTTTTACATACCCCTATGGGACATACGCTTATCGGCGAATGTCTTTTGGGTTATGCAATGCCCCCGCATCCTTCCAACGCTGCATGATGTCCATATTTACGGACATGATAGAAAACATCATGGAAGTGTTCATGGATGACTTCTCCGTTTATGGAAAAACCTTTGCTGAGTGCCTAAGGAATCTGGATAAGGTTCTTCAAAGGTGCGAGGAGAAGCATCTAATCCTGAATTGGGAAAAATGCCAATTCATGGTGAGAGAAGGGATAGTTCTCGGACATAGAATATCCGAGCGCGGGATAGAGGTGGATAGAGCAAAAATCGAAGTAATCGAACAACTTCCACCTCCCACAAATGTCAAGGGGATTCGAAGTTTCCTAGGCCACGCCGGATTCTATCGGCGTTTCATCAAAAACTTTTCACAAATAGCTTGCCCTCTCACGAACCTTCTTGCCAAGGATACCCCCTTTGTTTTTGATGAAGAGTGCTATGCAGCCTTCTATACCCTCAAGCAAGCACTCATTTCTGCGCCCATCATACAACCACCAGACTGGGGTCTCCCTTTTGAGATCATGTGTGATGCGAGCGACTTTGCCGTAGGAGCTGTTTTGGATCAATCTAAGGATCGTAGGCATCATGCTATAGCCTACGCAAGCAAAACTCTGTCTGGCCCTCAGATAAACTACACGACCACCGAGAAGGAACTTTTGGCAGTGGTTTTTGCCATTGACAAGTTTCGATCCTATCTGGTGGGGGCAAAGGTGATTATCTACACAGACCATGCCGCTCTCAAGTACCTCCTCACCAAGAAGGATGCAAAGCCTAGACTCATTCGGTGGATTCTTCTACTCCAAGAGTTTGATATAGACATTCGACTATAAGAAAGGAGTAGAAAATTCAGTGGCCGATCACTTGTCACGGCTGCAACCGCAAGTAGATTCCTCTCTTCCCATCAATGATTATCTTAGAGATGATACTATCCTTAAGGTCACAGCATCAGACCCTTGGTATGCTAACATCGTCAACTTCATGGTTTCTGGGTACGTCCCGCCTGGAGTAGACAAAAAGAAACTCATACAGGAAAGTCGGGTTCACATGTGGGATGACCCGTACCTGTATCGAGTTTGTGCCGATGGTTTGGAAAGGCGTTGTGTGCCTGTCTATGAAACAACCAAGATTCTTGAGAGATGTCATGCATCACCATATGGTGGACACTATGGTGAATTTCAGACTCATGCCAAAGTATGACAAAGCGGATTCTTTTGGCCCACTATGTATAAGGATGCCATGGAATTTGTTCGAAGATGCCCAAGATGTCAAAAGCATGGAAACATCAACTCAAGAGACGCCATGCCCCTCCACTATAATCTTCAGGTTGAACTCTTTGACGTTTGGGGAATAGACTACATGGGTCCGTTCCCTAAGTCAGGAGATTCAGAATACATACTAGTGGTGGTAGATTATGTCTCTAAGTGGGTAGAAGCCATGCCTTGCCGAGCAGCCAATTCGAAGAATGCCAAGCGACTGTTCCATGAAGTCATCTTCCCTCGTTTTGGCACTCCAAGGGTAGTCATTAGTGACGGAGGAACTCATTTCATTGACCATACCTTTCGAAAGTATCTCCTTGATCAAGGGATAGACCATAGAGTTGCCACTCCTTATCATCCACAAACGAGTGGGCAGGCAGAAACTTCCAACAAGCAAATCAAGAATATCCTTCAAAAGACGGTCAATGAAATGGGAAAAGGATGGAAGGACAAATTACCTGATGCACTATGGGCTTACCGAACAGCGTACAAAACTCCAATAGGCATGACACCATATCAACTGGTCTATGGAAAGACATGTCATTTGCCTGTGGAGTTAGAATTCAAGGCCTATTGGGCAATCAAGAAATGGAACATGGACCTTCTAGCCGCCGGAATTAAACGACAAATGCAACTTGCTGAGCTAGACGAGTGGAGAGAAAATGCTTATCACAACTCCAAACTCTACAAGGAGTGAACCAAGCGGTGGCATGACAAACGAATCAAAATCAAAGAATTTAATCCAGGGGACAAGGTACTTCTCTTTAACTCTCGCGTAAAGCTTTTTGGTAGAGGGAAGCTTAGGAGTAAGTGGGATGGGCCATATAGCGTTCTTGCCTCATCCCCTCATGGTGCCATCACCCTTCAAGATGAGGCAGGTAATGTATTTAAGGCTAATGGGCAACGTTTGAAAATTTTTCTTGAACCTGAGATGCCCCAACTTGAGGAAGTAGATGTCTTTGAGCTCATAGAAGTAACTTAGTCGTCTCCCTATTTCCTGCTTTGATCTTGTGTGTCCCATGCCTCTTTAATTTTTGTTCCTTCCTTAGTATGCTTTAATTAATAAAATAATAATAATAATAAATATATGTTTGTTTTTAATAATCTATGTTCACCTTAATTAATTTGTTGTTAGTTTGCTTTGAATAAATTACTCTGACTGGTGCTTTGAGCCAGTCAAAGCATGCTCAATTAACAAAAGTTGCAAGAATGAACTTGAGCACAGGAGAAGGTCAAATGATGCAAAGATCCTAGTGTGGGGGAAGTGTGCCACTTCCCCCAATCGAGGCTTCATCACGTCAAATGCCAGGTGCATTCTTACCAAAACCCACTTTACTTCTTTGTTCTTTTCAAAGCTTGTGAATTGAAATCTTGATCACATAAATCAAACTTAAAACTTGCCTTGAGGAAGTTAAGATTAATCTTGATGTGTGATTTCCTCAAAGTTGGCTGGTATAAACCTTATTCCATGATCATAAACTTGATGCTAGTGGGAAAACCCTTATAGGACCACATGTCAACTAAGTTGTTGTGAAATGTGATATGGTAAAGATAGTGTTACATCCTGTCTATACTTGAACTTGGAGAAAATTTGTTTTGATAAAACTTTGAAAACCTCATAGCATAGTGACTCCTCAAATGGTGATAAATTCCTACCACGGCCAAATACACTTTACAATGTTGCAAACCTCCCACTTATGCTATTTGCTTTGTGTTGAGTGGGGTCGAGTCTTGCGAACCTTGTTTAGAGATTTTTGTCATACCCCTAAGATCAAGACCACATACCACCAAATATGCTGCTTCTAATCCGGAAGTACGCGACCATTCTTATGCTACTCCTACCCTGGGAGTACGCATCCTCATACCACCATTATTGTGTTACTCCTACCCTGGGAGTACGCATCTTACCACCACTATTATGCTACTCCTACCCTGGGTGCACGCATCATCATCCATACTACCATTCTTGTGCTGCTTCTACACTGTAAGTACGCACCTTCACCATTTCCATCATATAGGTTGCTCCATGCTCCAAAGTTAGAAATTCTCTCTCAGTTATCATTTGTTAGGTGAGACACATCCCAAAAAGGCTAGTTCTTATTAGATCCATTATAGTTCAAAAAAATAGAAGAAAAAAGAGAAAAAAAAAAAAAAGAGAAAAAAAAGAAGAAGAAAAAAAAGAAAGAGAAAGAAAAAAAAGAAAGAAATAAAAAAGGGAAAATGCTAGCCTTGTCTCAGTAGAGAATAGAAATTAGAAGAGAGAGATCCTGTCGAATAGAGGAGCAACCTAGTCCACCACCATACATTCCATACCACACACTTACACATCTTGATCTGGGAGTATGACACTTCTCTACAAGGATCCGGGCTTTTGACCGCGCAACATACGCAAAGTAAGTATGCCATCCTTTTTTTCATCCCTACCTTGAGCTCCACATAAGCCTGTTCAGAAGTAGGATGATTTATAGAAGGCAACTTTTATCATATGCCTTAATGAGGAATCAATACACCTTTGAGTGATTTGAGAGTACCACTTGAGGAGTTTACCAAAGCCATGTTGTTTTAATTTTGTGCGTAAAAGAAAAATCTCCAAGTTGCTTGTTATAGAAGTTTGTGATGTCTTCATGTCTGCATCATTCCATTTCTCAACCGCCTAAGACAACATGTTAGACACTTCAACAAACCCACTAGTACTTGCAAATAACTTGGAATAATTTTTATACTAGCATCATACTTAGAGAAGTTATGCTTCTTGGTTAATCTGAGCTTTGCTCGGGACGAGCAAAGGTTTAGTGTGGGGGATCTTGTTGACGGGCATTAAACCCTGTTTTGACCCATCAACTCTTGCATGAAATAATAAGAAATGGATCACAGAGCATAGTTGTAGGGTTTAATACTAACAAGTTCCACGAGTTTTGGTGTCTCTTGTTGTTTTGCAGGTATCCCAGAATTTCACTATATAAAAGTACCTTAAATGACGAATTGGAGTATACCATTGCGAACGTCTCGTCGCGCTGATCTAAACGGATATATTATTCGCTATATTTGGACGTCGTATGGAAAAGATATTAGGGAGAGAAGATAGCACATAAAATGAAGATGACAAATTCCGACCACGACTGACACACGGACCCACGCGACAGCATCTGTCGGCCGGCGTCAGCGACAGCCGGGGCCCAGCGGGCCAGGCACTGTCCCCCCGCAGGGAGCGGGCGACCTGGCGCACCAACCCACCGGCGACACGTGGCCCTGTGTCGGCCACGCGCGCGCGTGGGCACGCTGCAGAGCGCGGGAGCACTGAGGCGCGGTCCGCCCGGCCCGCCTGGACAGGTGGCGTCCATCCACTGGCCGCGCAGAGGCGGTGGCGCGGTTCAGCGCCCCGGAGCGGTTGGGCAGGGCCGAACCGGCCGGTTCAGCTGGCTGGGGGCCGAGATTTCCACCCAGTAAGGCAAACCAGCTACCCAGCTACCGGTTCAGGTCCGGTTCGGGCACTTAGGATCTGGTTTTGCTCCGGTTCTCGACGCCAGCACGTGGTGGACATCTCCACCGACCTATGGAGGTCGGTTTCATGGATTTGGAGCATCCTAACCATCGGTGCTAAGGCGGTTTTGATCCAACGGAGTACATTCAGAGCACGCGGATCACTGAGGTGGCATTGGAGTAGCCCCTACTCCTCCTCCCACCTATAAATACAGCCCCTAGGCCTCACTTGTAACACACACCTACACACCTACATTCTACATAGAGCTACACTCTCTCATTTTAGTAGTAGTAGTGTCCCTCTGGCGGTTTCTTTCCTCCAGTTGTAGAGAGGCGAGTTAGGGAGAAGCTCCGGGCCTGTCGGAGTCTCTTCTGCCTTCTTCCTCTCCAGGTTCTGTAAGTTTGGCTAAGGTGCGAATATTTATTTGAGTATTCAGTTATTATTAAAGTATTTACTGGTTCCTTGCTTGCTACTTAGTATTTACTATTCAGTATTTATTTATTGCCTAGTATATATTGTGTGAGTGCCTTGCTTATCTATAGTAAGCAAGGTAGTAATTATTAGTGTGGACGTGGGGTCTAGGCTAGTAATTACCCTGGTCTGCATTCAGTTCAACGGATCGCAGTGGTAGTCGGCAGGTGGTGACAGCCCTGTCCGATCTACCACGTTAGTTCTGCTCTGTAGGACCTAGGAGTGGGCTGGCCTGCTCTTTTGAGTAGGGTGGTCCCAGGCGCTCGAAGTAGAGACTTTAGTTATCGCTCTTTGCTCAGTTATCCATAGTACCTTAGCCCCACTATCCAAGAAACTGCCTACCCTTTCTTCACCACTCCTTGACTACCTGGCTTTAGATTAGAACACTTCGCGTTCCCTGTGGATAAATACGATACCTTGGAATACTCCCGGGTGAAAGCTACATCGGCATCCGTACGCTTGTGGATTATATCTGTTAGGCATAGGATTTGCCAACATTGACCTAGTGCCAAGAGCTGTAGGAGCCATGGTTAAGGGCCATTCGGGTTTAGTGCGGTAGCATAGTCGTGTGTGCAAATATGGCAGTTCTAGAGCTGTGGAGCCATGGTTAAGGGCCATTCGGGTTCTCGGGCGGCAACAAACGCTGTGCTGGAGAGGCCAGAGGTGTCAAAATGCCTTAACCATGGCGCATGGGCGTGCTTGACTTGGTGCCAGGAGCCGTAGGACGCGCAGGAACCGGCCCGTGCGACAAAGAAAGTCCCGTGTGCAAATATGGCGTTCGGGAGCCGTGGAGCCGAGGTTAGGGCCGTTCGTGCTCTCGAGCTATGGCAAACGCTATGGTAGAGAGGCCAGAGATGTCAAAATGCCTTAACCATGGCGTACGGGCATGCTTGACTCAGTGCTGGGAGCCATAGGACGCGTTGGAACCGACCGTGTGGTAGCATGGTTGTGTGTGCAAATATGGCAGTTTTGGAGCCGTGGAGCCGTGGTTAAGGGACCTTCAGGCTCTTGGGTGATGGAAAACTCTATGGTGGAGAGGTGAGAGGCATCAAAATGGCTTAACCGTGGGGTACGAGCGTGCTTGACCCGGTGCCGAGAGCCGTAGGATGCACAGGATCCGGCCGTGTTGCATCACAGTCGTGTGTGCAAATATGGAAGTTCTGGAGTCGTGGAGCTGTTGTTAAGGGCCGTTCGGGCTCTCGGGTGATGAACAAACATTGTGGTGGTGAGGCCAGAGGCGTCAAAATGCCTTAACCATGGCATATGGTCGTGCTTGACCTAGTGCCGAGAGTTGTAGGACACGCAAGAACCGGCTGTGCGGTAGCATAGTCGTGTGTGCAAATATGGCAGTTCTAGAGCTGTGGAGCCATGGTTAAGGGCCATTCGGGTTCTCTGGCGGCAACAAACGCAGTGCTGAAGAGGCTAGAGGTGTCAAAACGCCTTAACCATGGTGCATGGGCGTGCTTGATTTGGTGCCAGGAGCCGTAGGACGCGCAGGAACCAGCCGTGTGGCAGCAAAGTCGTGTGTGCAAATATGGCAGTTCTGGAGCCGTGGTGCCGAGGTTAAGGGCCGTTCAGGCTCTCGAGCTATGGAAAACGCTATGGTAGAGAGGCCAGAGATGACAAAATGCCTTAACCATGGCGTACTGGCATGCCTGACTCAGTGCCAGGAGCCATAGGATGCGTTGGAACCGACCATGCGGCAACATGGTTGTGTGTGCAAATATGGCAGTTTTGGAGCCATAGAGCCATGGTTAAGGGTCCTTCAGGCTCTCGGGTGATGGAAAACTCTATGGTGGAGAGGTGAGAGGCATCAAAATGCCTTAACCATGGGGTACGAGCGTGCTTGACCCGGTGCCGAGAGCCATAGGATGCACAGGATCCGGCCGTGCGGCAGCACAGTCGTGTGTGCAAATATGGAAGTTCTAGAGTCATAGAGCTATTGTTAAGGGCCGTTCGAGCTCTCGGGTGATGACAAACATTATGGTGGTGAGGCCAGAGGCATCAAAATGCCTTAACCATGGCATACGGTCATGCTTGACCTAGTGCCGAGAGCTGTAGGACACGCAAGAACCGGCTGTGCGGTAGCATAGTCGTGTGTGCAAATATGGCAGTTCTAGAGCTGTGGAGCCATGGTTAAGGGCCATTCGGCTTCTCGGGCGGCAACAAATGCTATGCTGGAGAGGCCAGAGGTGTCAAAACGCCTTAACCATGGCGCATGGGCGTGCTTGACTATAATGCCCTAAATTTTTAGTTTTCAAAAGTAGAGTTAAGTGCTTTAATTTCTGTTTAGAGGTCTTTGATTTATAGGAGGGTAATTAATTTTTTCCTAGAAAGAATTAAAATCAACTTTAAGGTAGAAACCTTGTATTGTTGCATTCATGCTGCTGCACGGTTTTTGATTGACTTGTTTGAGCTAATTGACTAATTGTAGTTTTGGGTTCTTAACCTTTAACTAGCTCTAACTTGTCCCCTCTAATTTCCTAAACTAAACCTAGTCTAACTACCCCTAGGACCTCACTACCTACTCTAGGTGGACCCTAGTGGGTCCAGGCCAAGCCTGGCCACCCCTAGCCTCAGCTGGCCACCCCTGGCCAGCCATAGCCAACCATAGCAGGCCATGGCCAACCCTGGCCAGCCATGGCCAGCCAGCAGCTAGCAGCAGCCGGCCAAAGGTGGCCATGGGCCACCAGCAGCAAGCCAGCCCAGCTCCTAGCCGGCCCGGCCCGACCCGGCTCGCGCCCGCGCAAGCCAAGCCCGGCCGGCTCGCCCGGCCCGGAAGCAGCGGCCCGGCCCGGCCTAGCCAAGCTAGGCCGCCGCCAGCTTAGCGCAAAACCGGCCCGCTCCGGCTCCTCCTTTCCTTCCGCGTTGGGCGCGGCCAGCAAGCCCGCCCAACCGAGCCGCGGCCGCGCTGGGGCGCCGACGGGTGGGGCCAACGGCGGGGCCCGCCGCCGCCCCCTAACCCCGAGTCGGAGGGGGCAACCGCGCCGCGCCGCACCGCGACGGGCGCACGAACCTAGGTTCGCGCACCCGGGCCCCCACCTCCCTATAAGAGGGGAGCCGCCACCTCCCCGCCCTTCCGCAACCCTAGCGCGCCGCCACCCGGATTCCGCGAGCCCGCGAACCCTAACTCACCGAGCGCCCGCCGCCACCGTTCCGCCGTTTCGCCGCCATCCGCCAAGGTGAGCTGCACCCCAAGCTTCGCCTTGTCACGGGCGACGCGATGGTGTCCATCGCGGCCACCGGCCGCTTCGTGCGCCGCAACACGCCGCCGAAGTCGCGCCGCCGGCGTGCACTCGCGCCGCCGCGTCGACCCGCCGCTCCGGCCGCTCCGCGTCCCTGCCGATGCGCGCATCGGGTGCGCCATCGCGCGTGCGTCGCGCACGTGCTCTCGGCCCGCGCTCTCGTGGCCTGTAGCGCCACCGTGCCGAGATCGCCGCCGGCGACCATGGCCGAGGTCGCCGGGGTCAACCCGTCCGCCGGCCGGTCCACGGTGGACCAGTGGACTCGGTCCACGGGCGTGGTCCATGGCCGGTCCACCAGCCCCGGCCCGTCCCGCGCCGACACGTGGCCGCTAGCGTGGTCAACCGCCGCCGCCGCTGGCACTTTTGCAGAAAAGCCCTCGGCTTTTCCACTAATTGTAGATCGATCTATCTCAGTTCAAATCTAATTACGTATTAGTCCTGTTTTCTGTAGATTTAACCCTGATCTTGTTTAGGCCGTAGTTTACTCATTTTAACTCCGTTTTCAGTGATTTAATACTTGTTGGAATCGTCTCGACGAGTAGAACCTTTCTGTACAATTGTTTACTGCAGATTACTTGTTTTGGTGTACTGTTCTGATTAGAATATGTTTGCTTGCATGTATTGCTCGTGTGCTTGTTTGCGTCGAATAGAGAACGCGCCGTGGGTGAAGGAGGAACCGCAGGACCAGGAGGATCCCACGCACTTCGACCTCAATCAAGGCAAGTACAGGACCCTTTGATCATATTGATCCCATGAACATTAATAATTGCATGCATGTGTGTAATACATCAAACCTAAGGACATCCTAGCTACCACTATCCAGATATCACCCATGGGGGTTTGTAGCTAGGATTTAAGTCTGTTAGTGCTCCGCTCATCTACTCACTAAATACTATACTTGTTAATCTTGCTTCTTAAATAATGTAAAGCTGTTGGTTAATGGCTGCGGCCATGGAGGCGTTGGCGGTGCTGTGATGCATCGCCGTGGTGAGAAGCAAGGGGGACGCGGGTGTTGGCGGTTGCCCGTGTAGACGGGGTCGCCCGCGTCTGCTCTTTAAGGACCCACTCATGGAGCGGCAACCTGGGACATTCCGTACAACTCTGTGCTAATGGGCTCTTGCTTGGCCAATTACTGGACCACCGCTAGTAGGGCGGGTAGCTTACCTGGATCTGGTACCTGGATTGGCGAAAAGTGTGATTCAAGTTCTAGTAGTGGTGTGTCGGGAGAGGCCGCCCTACGCTTGCGTCATGACTAGCGGGTTACCGCTACTAGTGGCCCTGGGAACAGCCTTGTTGTGACCCCTGCCAGCCTATCTCGGTAATGGGCTAAGAGGTCGACGGGCCTCGGGCGAGAAGGGTAATCACAAACTGGAGGTAAAGAGTACACCTCTGCGCAGAGTCAACAATCGATATATCGTCCGAGCTCACGGTCACGAGCGGCCCGGATCCTCACATGTCAAAGCCAATTGGACTTCTTACCTTAAATCATGGTGATGCTGTTCTTGGCGAGGGGGATTCCTCGAGCTATCACGGGATGGATATCCTGTGCTTTTATGAGATGGAGTTCTCATGTGTATATGATATATGCGTATATCAAAGTTACTTAAATGACTCTTAATTGAACTTGAACCATAATTAAGGGTTGGGTTTTACTACCAAGATGATTAGTAATCAGGTTGCTAATTAAAATATGCCTCAACTAAAATGCTACTGCAGTCTACCTTTCAGCTTTACCATTGATCAGCCTTGCATTATCATTATTATTCCTGCCTGTACTTGCGGAGTTCGACATGGACTCATTCTTGCTATAGTTGCTAGTTCCAGCGATGATTCGGTTTGCGAGTTCCCGGAGGATCTCCCTGGATGTTAGGCTCGTGGTGCTGCCGTTGACCTTTCATGTGGCGAAGGGTTCATTGCTTCGGTCGTCGTGTCGTCGTCATGTCGTCGATGTCTTAGTGTGTCGTTATGTTAAACACTTTAGTTATGTTTCCGTTTAAGCTGAGTCAGACAAATATTGTAATAAAGTTACTATTATACATTGTTTCCCTTTATTGTAATAGTTACATGTGATGATGGTATTATTAATGATGTCACGGCATTGTGTGAATTGATCTTGGGCACACATGCGTTTGTAACCGGTTTTGCTACCTTGTAAACCGGGGTGTGACAGAAATGGTACCAGCTCCATGGTTGACCGTAGGATCACGAAGCCTAGTTAGAAACGGCCGTTTTAGGTTGGCTCTAGAAGACCTTTGCATATCATATCATTTTTAGCATGTTTTAATTTTTATCTTATTTATTACCTTGATATGCAGTCACTTCTACTAGTCATCCTTATTTTATAATTATTATCTTGTTCATCATTATTACATTATCTTATATTTATTATCTTGATCATTATACATGTCATTATGTTATCTTATTTCTACTACAAATACTACAGAATGCATGCTGTTACTATCGCCATTTATCATCAATTTATGTACCACTTCCATGCTGTTGCTACGCATGCACATATTCATCTATTTTTTTTCAAATATTATTTTCTTCTATCTTGCTAGCTATGCATGCTTCCAGTACACTACTCCATTTATTTATTCATTTATTATCCTTGATCATAGACATGTTTATTTAATTCCATCATGGTCTATTAACTGTGCGTTGCATGTCTTTGATCTTTTGCATATAATTAGATGGTGCGCCAGCTTCTGACCTGCCGTAAGAGCTCGACCGGTTACCATGGTGACTTCCGCCCGATCGAGTACCCGCTGACAGGACGTGTTGACCAGTTCCGCTTTCGTGCTAGCCAGCACCCTGATGATGGGGTGAACCTCGTCAACTCGCCTCCATGGGCACCCGCTCAGCCTGTAGTTGCACACCAGGAGTCTTCAGAGGAGGAAGACTCAGACGAGGAGGAGGTGCCCAACCATGGGGCGCCAGGAGGTGGAGCTGGAGGACCAGGCGCAGGAGGACCTGGTGCGCCTGGCGCTGGAGGACCTGGAGGGCCAGGAGGACCTGGTGGACCAGGTGGTCCTGGCGGCCCTGCAGGACAGGTGCAGGGGCAGTTCGCCGCTCAGGGCGGATGGATCATCACCCTCACTACTCGTGATGGTGGTGATGACGTGTTTCACGTGCAGCTCATCAACCTTCTCCGTGCATAGTATGGCTGGGGAATGGTTGGAGTGGAGTACCGCAGTGAGCGGTGGAGCCATCCCGTCTACCCGGAGTACTGGAGGGTAGTGTGCTATGTTGGTCGTCCTAACGATCAGCTGCGTGCACTGCGTGTGGTGACCTTCCATGAAGCTCCAGCAGCCAGAGCTACTCAGATGGCAGGGATCAGTGATGCTGCTCGCTCAGCACTCTACGCTTACAGGCACCACTTCTTCGAGCAGATCAGTGAGGACTCCCGTCGCTACTGGCCTCGCAGGATGCGCGGTCAGATCTCTGCCACCATAGCACCTACTACAGACGAGGACGACAGGCTACACTCTACAGTCTTCCTGGTGGCTGCGCTCAACACCGAGCTTAGCTACTCTCTCTTGGAGATTCACCAGCTTCGTCTACAGGCTGTGGAGGACAGACGTAGGATTGAGCAGCTGCAGACTCAGCTGACAGGAGTGGCGCCTCCAGCACCACGCTGGCCAGCGATGTCTCCACCGCGCGACTACGACATCCCCTACGGAGGAGCAGGAGGCCGCACTAGGATTGACCCCTAGGACGCCCCTCTTATGTGTAATAAATAGTGCCACGTTAGCACGATCGATCGAGTCTGTGGTGAGTCTAGTGCGAGCTTGCTTAGTGAGTGATTTGATTATTTGAGTGAGAGATTTGATTATTATTATGAACTATGAATGATTCGTTTTTTGTAATGATTGCGATAAGATGTGGGGTGATGTCCACACTTATCAAATATTTATATTATATTAAGGATTTGTTTAGTTAAATACGGGATATGGGTCTCATATATTTGTGCTTTATCAGTTCGTCTCCTCCTTTGCCAAATCGCTCGTATCACCTTGTCATGGTTACGTACATGATCTCATTTGTCAGCATGGACACGTACATTAAATAAAAAACAGAGAGAGAAGCATGTACGGTTACATATATATACTGGATAACTGCCATTGGATTAGAGATCGAGTGATGGTCCGTTGGTTCTACTAATATAAGAAAGGAATATATTGTTGCAGTTAAATTCACAGCTTATAATTCAGATCAGCTATTTATTTGAGACTGCATATTCTTATACCATGCTATTTTTTGAACATCAGATGGTGAACACTAGGAGAGGTGCTGGTGGTTCTGGTGCAAACAATAACAACCAGAACAATGCCCAGAACAATGCTCAGAACAACGCACCACCACCTCCTCCCCCGACAGTGGAGCAGATGATGGCGATGCAGACTCAGTTCATGCAGGGCATGAACACTATGATGGCCATGATGCAGCAGAACATGGCAATGAACCAGAACCAGAACCAAAACCAGAATGCTCCCCCACCACCACCTAGAGACAGGCGCAGTGAGTTCATGAAGGGGCGCCCTCCATTTTTCTCTCACTCCCCTGATCCTCTTGTTGCTATGGACTGGGTGAAGGACGTTGAGCGTCAGCTGGACATCGCTCAGTGTACTGACAGGGAGAAAGTCCTCTATGGCTCTAGTCAACTGCAGGGAGCTGCAGCGCTGTGGTGGGAATCCTACCGTTTTGCTCATGCTGATGTCAACGCTATCACCTGGAATGAATTCTCCAAGGCTTTTCTGGAGTATCATGTGCCAGCTGGTGTGGTGAAGCTGAAGAAGAAGGAGTTCGCTGATCTTAAGCAAGGCTCCTTGACTGTCTGCCAGTTCCGTGACAAGTTTACGGAGTTGTCCCGCTATTCCCCTAATGAAGTTGTGAGGGACCAGGACAAGCAAGACAAGTTTCTGGATGGGCTTAATGATGGTCTCTCCTACATGATGTCCAATGTCAAGTATGCCAACTTCCAGGAGATGGTCGACAGGGCTATTGTGCTTGAGAGCAAGCGCAATAAGATGGAGGACAAGAAGAAGAAGAGAAAGGCTGAGAAACATCAGAATCAGGGTGACAGCAGCCGTCCTCGCTACAACAACCAGCAGCGTTTCTATCAGCAGGGTAGAAACCAAGGTCAGCAGGGAGGTCAGCGCTACAACAACAACACCACCAATCAGATGCAGCGCCAGACAAGCCAAGCCCCACGCCAGAATAATCAGCAGGTTCCACGCCTGACTGCTCCCAACAATGTTCCAGTGAGGACCAATGCCAATGGAGCTCCTGCCAGCAATGCTTGCTACAAGTGTGGCCTAGTGGGACACTTTGCCGGTGGTTGCCCTCAGAAGCTGAAGAATCAGACCTATGGGAAGGTGAACCATGTCAAAGTGGAGACGGCTGAGGAAGCTACCGACGTGGTGCTTGGTACGTTTTCAGTCGACTCTCATCCAGCTTCAGTTCTTTTTGATACGGGTGCCTCACATTCTTTCATGGGTAGCCATTTTGTTCGCAAACATAATATTCCCAGTCAACTCATGCCTAGTTCAATGAATGTTAAAACCGGGGGAAACATGGCTTCTAATGTCCGGTGTCCTCAAGTAAAGATTAATTTAAGGGGGGTAGAATTTCCTGCTAGACCCATTGTTCTTGAGTCAGAAGGTCTTGATGTCATCCTGGGAATGAATTGGTTGAATAAATGGAAGGCCAATATCAAGTGTGCGGAAAGAGTAGTGACTCTAACTGCTCGATGGGAAGAATGTCGATGTGATTGTGCGCACCGAGAAAGAGACAAGGGACAGTGAATCATGTTGCTAGTGAGGGAGTTGAGAACATCGAGTTGTCCGGGAGTTTCCGGATGTCTTTCCGAGGATTTGCCGGGTATGCCACCCGAACGAGAGATTGAGTTTCTAATTGACTTAATACACTGGTACGCACCTATAGCTAAAAGACCATATAGAATGGGTGTTCTGAATTAGAAGAACTTAAGCCACAACTTAGGGAGTTGCAATCTAAGGGTTATATTCGTCCTAGTTCTTCACCTTGGGGAGCTCCAGTTATCTTTGTAGAAAAGAAAGATGGGACACAGAGGATGTGTGTTGATTATAGAGCTTTGAATGAAGTAACAGTTAAGAATAAGTACCCATTGCCTAGAATTGAGGACTTATTTGATCAGTTGAAAGGAGCTTGTGTCTTCTCTAAGATAGATTTGAGATCAGGTTATCATCAACTTAGAATCAGACCTAGTGACATTCCAAAGACTGCTTTCACCACTAGATATGGGCTCTGTGAGTATACAGTGATGTCCTTTGGGTTGACTAATGCTCCAGCTTACTTTATGTACTTAATGAACAAGGTATTTATGGAGTATCTAGATAAGTTTGTTGTGGTCTTTATTGATGACATTCTGATATATTCCAAGAATGAGGAAGAACATGAAGAGCATCTGAGATTAGTGTTGCAGAAGTTGAGGGAACACCAACTCTATGCCAAGTTTAGTAAATGTGAGTTCTGGCTGGATGAAGTTTCTTTCCTTGGACATGTTATAACCAAGGGAGGAGTTATGGTTAGTCCGAAGAATTTAGCGGATGTGTTGAAGTGGAGTCCACCCCAAACTGTCAAGGATATCAGGAGTTTTCTAGGAATGGCAGGGTATTACCGGAGGTTCATTGAGGGATTCTCTACTATAGCCAAACCTATGACAGCCTTGTTAGAAAAGGAGAAACCTTTCAAGTGGACTGATAAATGCCAAGCCAGCTTTGAGGAATTGAAGAAGAGGTTGACAACGGCACCTGTTCTTGCTTTGCCTGATATGACTAAAGGGTTTTTCTATCTATTGTGATGCTTCCGGACATGGTTTGGGTTGTGTTTTGATGCGGGAGGGTAAGGTCATTGCTTATGCCTCTAGACAACCGAAGAAACATGAAGTGAATTATCCAACTCATGACCTGGAGTTAGCAAGAAGTGGTACACTCATTGAAAACTGGAGACACTACATCCTTGGTCATAAGTGTGACATTTACACTGACCATAAGAGTCTGAAGTACATATTCACTCAGAATGATCTCAACCTGAGACAGAGAAGATGGCTAGAATTGATTAAGGATTATGAATTGGAAATTCATTACCATCCTGGAAAAGCAAATGTAGTAGCTGATGCTTTGAGCAGGAAGAGTCAGGTGAACATGTTAGAAGCTACAGAGTTACCTCAAGAGTTGTTAGCCGAGTTTGAGTATCTCAATCTGGGATTTGTTGCAAACACTCAGGGGACTTCTATGGATGTTGAGCCAACACTTGAGCAAGATATCAGAAAGGCACAGAAGACTGATGAGAAGTTTCAGGAGATTATTAAGTTGGCCAATGAGGATAGAGCACCTGGGTTCAGTGTTGATGAAGATGGAACTCTATGGTATAAGCATAAGCTATGTGTGCCTGATGATCAGAAGATCAAGAATGCTATATTGAAGGAGTGCCATGAGTCATCTTACTCGATTCATCCTGGAGGCACTAAGATGTACCAAGGCCTGAAGGAACACTATTGGTGGGTTGGTATGAAGAGAGACATTGGAGAGTATGTAGCCTTGTGTGACACATGTCAGAGAGTGAAGGCAGAACATCAAAGGCCAGCTGGATTGCTACAACCATTGAAGGTGCCAGAATGGAAGTGGGATGAGATTAGTATGGATTTTATAGTGGGCTTACCTCGCACACGACGAGGGTTTGACTCTATATGGGTGATAGTGGATCGCCTGACTAAGGTTGCACATTTTATACCTGTCAAGACCACTTATGATGGAGCACAACTAGCCGAAAGATACATGGCTCGGATAGTGTGTGCACATGGGGTTCCAAAGAGAATAGTGTCGATAGAGGAACTCAATTCACCTCTAGATTCCGGGAGAAGTTGCATGATGCTTTGGGAGAATTGAGATTCGGTTCACCTATCATCCACGGTCGGATGGCCGATCGAAAGGGTTAATCGATTCTAGAAGACATGTTGAGGGCGTGTGCTTTACGGTCTAGTAACAGTTGGAGGATAACTTGCCATACGCCGAGTTCTCATACAACAATAGTTACCAGGCTAGTCTCAAGATGTCTCCATTTGAAGCTTTGTATGGCAGAAAGTGTAGAACACCCTTGTTCTAGAATCGATCAAGTGAGAGCGGGTGTTTGGTCCGAGGCAATCGAGTAGCAAATGAACAAGTACGAGATCATCCGAAGACGAAGGTAGCTCAGTCTAGGCAGAAGAGCTATGCAGACGTTCGGCGGAGAGAACTAAAGTTTGAGGTTGGTGATCATGTTTACCTAAAGGTGTCACCAATGAGGGGCTTGAAACGATTCAAGATCAAGGGAAAATTGGCCCCAAGGTATATTGGTCCTTTGAAGATATTGGAAAGGAGAGGAGAGGTTGCTTATCGGCTTGAGTTACCACCTCACTTGTCCAACGTTCATGATGTGTTCCATGTCTCGGTTCGGGAAGTGTCTAAGGGTGGACATAGAACAATTACTGTTGAGGAAGTGGATTTGCGAAGGACTTGACCTATGATGAGAGCCCGTGAAGATCTTAGAAACAATTGAGAGAATCACCAGGAGTAAGATTATCAGATGGTGCAAAGTGCAATGGAAGCACCATACAGAACAGGAATCAACTTGGGAAAAGGAAGAGGATTTAAAGGCAGATTATCCGAAATTTTCTCGAGTCTCCTAATCTCGAGGACGAGATTTCTTTAAGGGGGTAGGTCTATAATGCCCTAAATTTTCAGTTTTCAAAAGTAGAGTTAAGTGCTTTAATTTGTTTAGAGGTCTTTGATTTATAGGAGGGTAATTAATTTTTTCCTAGAAAGAATTAAAATCAACTTTAAGGTAGAAACCTTGTATTGTTGCATTCATCTTTCGCACGGTTTTTGATTGACTTGTTTGAGCTAATTGACTAATTGTAGTTTTGGGTTCTTAACCTTTAACTAGCTCTAACTTGTCCCCTCTAATTTCCTAAACTAAACCTAGTCTAACTACCCCTAGGACCTCACTACCTACTCTAGGTGGACCCTAGTGGGTCCAGGCCAACCCTGGCCACCCCTAGCCTCGGTACCGGCCACCCCGGCCGCCATAGCCAACCGAGGAGCGAGGCCATGGCCAACCCCCGGCCGGCCATGGCCGGCCCCAGCCTAGCGGCCGGCCGGCCAAAGGTGGCCATGGGCCACCAGCAGCAAGCCAGCCCAGCTCCTAGCCAGGCCAGCCAGCCCAGCTCGCGCCAGGCCGCAAGCCAAGCCAGCCCAGCTCGCCCGCCAGCCGCAGCAGCCCAGCCCGGCCTAGCCAGGCCAGGCCGCTAGCAGCTTAGCCAGCAAACCGGCCCGCTCCGGCTCCTCCTTTCCCTTCCCGCGTTGGGCCGCGCAGCCAGCAAGCCGGCCCAACCGAGCCGCGGCCCGCGCCAGCGCCTGACGGGTGGGGCCAATGGCGGGGCCCGCCTGTCAGCCCCGACCCCGAGTCGGACGGGGGCAACTGCGCCGCGCCGCACCGCGCACGGGCGCGCGAACCTAGGTTCGCTGCACCCGGGCCCACATCACCGCGCGCGCCTATAAGAGGGGCGCCGCCACCTCCCCAGCGCCCCCTTCCGCAACCCTAGCGCGCCGCCACCCGGATTCACGAGCCCGCGAACCCTAACTCACCGAGCTCGCGCCGCCGCCACCGTTCCGCCGTTTTCGCCGCCATCCGCCAAGGTGAGCTGCACCCCAAGCTTCGCCTTGTCACGGGCGACGCGATGGTGTCCATCGCGGCCGCCGAAGCCGCTTCTGTGCGCCGCAACACGCCGCCGAAGTCGCGCCGCCGGGGTGCACTCGCGCCGCCGCGTCGACCCGCCGCTCCGGCCGCTCCGCGTCCCTGCCGATGCGCGCATCGGGTGCGCCATCGCGCGTGCGTCGCGCACGTGCTCTCGGCCCGCGCTCTCGTGGCCTGTAGCGCCGCCGCGCCAAGATCGCCGCCGGCGACCATGGCCGAGGTCGCCGGGGTCAACCCATCCGCCGGCCGGTCCACGGTGGACCAGTGGACTCGGTCCACGGGCGTGGTCCACGGCCGGTCCACCAGCCCCGGCCCGTCCCGCGCCGACACGTGGCCGCCAGCGTGGTCAACCGCCGCCGCCGCGGGCACTTTTGCAGAAAAGCCCTCGGCTTTTCCACTAATTGCAGATCGATCTATCTCAGTTCAAATCTAATTACGTATTAGTCCTGTTTTCTGCAGATTTAACCCTGATCTTGTTTAGGCCGTAGTTTACTCATTTTAACTCCGTTTTCAGTGATTTAATACTTGTTGGAATCGACTCGACGAGTAGAACCTTTCTGTACAATTGTTTACTGCAGATTACTTGTTTTGGTGTACTGTTCTGATTAGAATATGTTTGCTTGCATGTATTGCTCGTGTGCTTGTTTGCGTCGAATAGAGAACGCGCCGTGGGTGAAGGAGGAACCGCAGGACGGGAGGATCCCACGCACTTCGACCTCAATCAAGGCAAGTACAGGACCCTTTGATCATATTGATCCCATGAACATTAATAATTGCATGCATGTGTGTAATACATCAAACCTAAGGACATCCTAGCCACCACTATCCAGATATCACCCATGGGGGTTTGTAGCTAGGATTTAAGTCTATTAGTGCTCCGCTCATCTACTCACTAAATACTATACTTGTTAATCTTGCTTCTTAAATAATGTAAAGCTGTTGGTTAATGGCTGCGGCCATGGAGGCGTTGGCGGTGCTGTGATGCATCACCGTGGTGAGAAGCAAGGGGGACGCGGGTGTTGGCGGTTGCCCGTGTAGATGGGGTCGCCCGCGTCTGCTCTTTAAGGACCCACTCATGGAGTGGCAACCTGGGACATTCCGTACAACTCCAGGCTAATGGGCTCTTGCTTGGCCAATTACCAGGACCACCGCTAGTAGGGCGGGTAGCTTACCTGGATCTGGTACCTGGATTGGCGAAAAGTGTGATTCAAGTTCTAGTAGTGGTGTGTCGGGAGAGGCCGCCCTATGCTTGCATCATAACTAGCGGGTTACCGCTACTAGTGGCCCTGGGAACAGCCTTGTTGTGACCCCTGCCAGCCTATCGTGGTAATGGGCTAAGAGGTCGACGGGCCTCGGGCGAGAAGGGTAATCACAAACTGGAGGTAAAGAGTACACCTCTCGCGCGAGTCAACAATCGATATATCGTCCGAGCTCACGGTCACGAGCGGCCCGGATCCTCACATGTCAAAGCCAATTGGACTTCTTACCTTAAATCATGGTGATCTTTGTTCTTAGCGAGGGGGATTCCTCGAGCTATCACGGGATGGATATCCTGTGCTTTTATGAGATGGAGTTCTCATGTGTATATGATATATGCGTATATCAAAGTTACTTAAATGACTCTTAATTGAACTTGAACCATAATTAAGGGTTGGGTTTTACTACCAAGATGATTAGTAATCGGGTTGCTAATTACAATATGCCTCAACTAAAATGCTACCTAGTCTACCTTTCAGCTTTACCATTGATCGCCTTGCATTATCATTATTATTCCACTGTACTTGCGGAGTTCGACATGGACTCATTCTTGCTATAGTTGCTAGTTCCAGCGATGATTCGGTTTGCGAGTTCCGGAGGATCTCCCCTGGATGTTAGGCTCGTGGTGCCGCGTTGACCTTTCCGTGGCGAAGGGTTCATTGCTTCGGTCGTCGTGTCGTCGTCATGTCGTCGATGTCTTAGTGTGTCGTTATGTTAAACACTTTAGTTATGTTTCCGCTTAAGCTGAGTCAGACAAATATTGTAATAAAGTTACTATTATACATTGTTTCCCTTTATTGTAATCGTTACATGTGATGATGGTATTATTAATGATGTCACGGCATTGTGTGAATTGATCTTGGGCACACATGCGTTTGTAACCGGTTTTGCTACCTTGTAAACCGGGGTGTGACATCGACTTGGTGCCAGGAGCCGTAGGACGCGCAGGAACCAGCCGTGCGGCAGCAAAGTCCTGTGTGCAAATATGGCAGTTCTGGAGCCATGGAGCCGAGGTTAAGGGCCGTTCAGGCTCTCGAGCTATGGCAAACGCTATGGTAGAGAGGCCAGAGATGTCAAAATGCCTTAACCATGGCGTACGGGCATGCTTGACTCAGTGCTGGGAGCCATAGGACGCGTTGGAACCAACCATGCGGCAACATGGTTGTGTGTGCAAATATGGCAGTTTTGGAGCCATGGAGCCGTGGTTAAGGGCCCTTCAGGCTCTCGGGTGATGGAAAACTCTATGGTGGAGAGGTGAGAGGCATCAAAATGGCTTAACCATGGTGTACGGGCATGCTTGACCCGGTGACGAGAGCCATAGGATGCACAGGATTCGGCCGTGCGGCAGCACAGTCGTGTGTGCAAATATGGAAGTTCTGGAGTCATGGAGCCGTGGTTAAGGGCCGTTCGGGCTCTCGAGTGATGACAAACATTGTGGTGGTGAGGCTAGAGGCGTCAAAATGCCTTAACTATGGCATACGGTCGTGCTTGACCTAGTGCCGAGAGCGGTAGGACACGCTGAAAGCTCCGGTTTGGTTTTGGTAATTAATGACACTCAACGTTGCTAATGCTTTGCTCTAAGTGTGGTTAGACACATAGCAACGTGACGATGGATGATGGAGCATGGTGATCACGGTAACAAACATGGTGGACATGTGAAGTGATCAAGCTCCGTGATGAATGGAAATGCCCATGAAGATCAAGGCGAAGGTATACTTGATAGGGCTTTCCGGTTTAGTGGTCGAGACACTTAGCGAGTGTGACCACATTTAGGATCGATAACCGACTATCAAGAGGGGTTTCCTCGGTTCATTCGTGGTCCTAAGTGCCTCTAGTTGTGACTTTGCATGATGCATGAGAGGCTAACTAGAGAGCTAACACTTGTCGACGTAATCTTGAGAAGATACGCTAACTCCGGTGCTTGAGAAGTGATCTACTCTGTGAAGTTAGCACCTTGGACAAGTGGTTTGGAGATTGGATCGACGACGGTGCGACATCGAAGATCAAACAAAGAGGTGGCAGGTTTCTGAGCGTCGGACGCGGAGCCGGGCCGCTGGGCCGGGGCGGGCGGACGCGTCCGACGCGTCTGCCGGAGTCGCGCTTAGGTGGGGCCGGGCGCAGACCGACGGACGCGCGGTGGCGCGTCCGGCGGTCCTCAGACGCGCACCAGAAAGTTTCTGGCTCCGCGTGCTCGTGCGTGGCTCGCCCGTCGGACGCGCGCCGGACGCACGCGTCGGACTCGGGCGGTTCACTGTTCATCGTCTGGTGCTCGGTGGATTCGAACGGAGAAGTTCCAACGGTCGGGTGACGTGGCGCGCTGAAGAGCGCCGGACGCGTCCGGCGGGCAGCGGCGGACGCGTCCGGCGCGTTCTGGAGCTCCAGCCCGAGGGGGCAATGGCTACCTTCGTGGAGGGGTCTATATATAGACCATTGGCCGGCTTGGGGAGCTGCTCTTGGCCATTTTCACATACTTGTGCATCCTTTGAGCTAGAGAGACACTCCCCCACTCATCTCTTTCATTCTTGAGCATCTCTTGTGAGATTTGAGTGGCAAGACAAGTGATTTGCATTGAGAGTTGCATCTAGAGGCACTTGTTCTTCGAGTGGGCTGTGGATTCTTGTTACTCTTCGGTGATTCCCGTCACCGTAGACGGTTTGGAGCAGCGGGTGGTGGTTGAGCTCGACTTGGTGATTGTTCGAGGCCACACCGGGTTCTTGTGAGGGTTCTTGATCCTTCGCGGGAGTTCACGAAAGGATACTCTAGTGGATTGCTCGTGGCTTGTGGATCCTTGTCTTGTGTGGAGATTGCGGCTCCCCATTGGGGTCTTTGGCACCGAGCCAATTGAGCGGGCAACTCACCAAGCAAGTGCATCGCCACAACGAGGACTAGCTTGCCGGGAAGCAAGTGAACCTCGGTAAAAATCATTGTGTTGATTTGTGATTGCCGAGGCTTCGACCTCCATTGTGATTGTGCTTGAGCATCTCTAGGTGATTGGCTTCTACACCGGTGATTGGCTATCTTCTACTCTTCGCGGCGGTATAACATTCGATCATCTCTTTACTTTCCGCAAGGTAGAATTGCTTGTTGTGGTCGGTCGGGAACCACTCATTGTGTAGCTTAAATCCCGTGGGTAGAATTGCTTGGTTGGTTTCGGTGAACCGACATTGTGTAGCTTGATCACCGTTGTTGTGCGTGCAATTAAATTGAGTAGCCTTGCATGGTAGGACGGCTTGCATAGAGTAGTCAAAGCACTTGCTTTGCACATTTGCCGCCTTGCTATCTAATTGGGTTGTCTAGTTTTATTGCCAGATTTTTATTAGGCTATTCACCCCCCCCCTCTAGCCATTGTGACCTTTCACGTGGTATCGGAGCCGGGCACCGTTTGTTTGTGTTGGATTAACATCCTACGGTGAAGCAATGGCGTTGGTTATGCATATCAACAACACCAAGAAGGCACCATCATTTCGAGGTGATGACTATGCCAAGTGGAAGCTCAAGATGAAGAGTCATCTCAAGTCAATCAACCTTGAGGTGTGGAAAGTTGTGGAAACAAAGTTTGAGCTTGTTGAGGGTGCGGTGCCAACACCGGCCGAAGAGAAGAAGCAACAAGCAAATGACATTGCCGTGAGTGCTTTCCATGAGGCACTTGATGATAAAGCTTTTGAGCTCATCAAGAACCTTGAGGTGGCTCATGACATTTGGAAGAAGCTAGAAGAAGCTTACGAGGGCACCGAAAGTGTCAAGACCGCAAGAGCCTACATGTTGCAAGAGAAGTTTGCAAGCTTCTCAATGAAGGAGGATGAGAGTGTGCCGGAGATGTTTCATAGGCTCCAAGTCATTGTCAATGAGCTCAAGGGACTTGGGGAAGAGATCAAGGACTCTCAATTCTCCACCAAGTTCATGAGGTGTCTTCCCAAGAGATTTGATATGTTGAAGACCGTCATGGTGAAGACAACAATGAAGGAGAAGCCAACTCCCAACCAAGTTCTTCAAGAGATAATGGCCGATGATGAGTTTAGAGAAGATCATGAGAAGGAAGAGTTGGTGAAGAAGAAGAAGAAGGAAAATGAGAAGAAGGATGATGACAAGAAGAATGTGGCATTCAAGGCCACATCATCCAAGAGCAAGGGCAAGAAGAAGAAGGAAGAGTCTTCAAGTGAAGATGAACCATGCTCTAGCTCAAGTGGGCAAGAAGAAGAAGTGAGTGAACAAATGGCACTCCTTGTGAAGAGAATGGGGAAGCTCATGAAGAAGGGGTACCGGTCCAAGGGCAAGAGAAGCTCATCCAAGTCTAGTGACCGTCCCATGAAGTGCTTTAGGTGCAATAGCAAGGATCATCTCATTGCCAAGTGCCCATATGCAAGTGATGATGAAGATGCCATGAGGAAGGAGAGGAAGAAGCAAGAGAAGAAGAAGGAGGAGAAAGACTCCTCCCATCACAAGAAGAAGGGTGAATCTCATGTGGCAACTTGGGAGAGTGATTCATCTTCCTCAAGTGATGATGATGATGATGATTCCAAGAAGAAGAAGAAGAAGAAGGGGCACGCAAGCATTGCCATTCAAGAGAAGCTTTCTCTATTTGGTGCTCCATCGTCTTGCTTCATGGCCAAGGCCACTAAGGTAAAACCTCCACCCGATAGTGATGATGAGAGTGATGATGATGATGACACCACAAAAGAAGAACTATGGGTCATGCTTGAGGATTGCAAAGGTGCTTTCAATGACTCTAGGAAAGAATGTAGGGGCTTGCGCAAGGATAAACAAAACCTTGAGCAAGAACTTATGGAGTTGAGGGCTTCTTATGAGAGTCTAAAGGTAGACCATGAGAAGCTAGAGATTGCTCACTTTAAGCTTAAAAAAGCTCATTCTTCTCTAGTTGAGAAGCAAGAGAAAGTGCAACCACAAGTGGTGAACATCGAAAAGAAGAATGTGTCCACATCATGTGATTCACTTGATGACTCATTTGTTGTTGCATCACTTGGCCCTTCATGCTCTTATGCCTCTACATCATCTAGTAGTGGTGGTCATGCATGTGATTCTACACTAGTAGTTGAGAATGAGTGTCTTAAGAAGGAAGTCAAGGAGCTCAATCACACCTTGGCTAAGGCTTATGGTGGTGAGGACCGCTTGCTTATGTGCTTGGGTAGCCAAAGAGCTTCTCTCTACAAAGAGGGATTGGGCTATACCCCAAGAAAGGCAAGGCCGCTTTTGCTCCTCACAAGACTAGTTTTGTGAGGAACAATGGTAGCTATTGCAAGAGTTGCAAGCAAGTTGGTCATCTAGAGCATGCATGCAAGAACAAGAACACTAGTGCCACTTCTTACAAGTTGAGTGCTTCTTACATGCTTGTTAAGAGTGAGAGTGGTGTGAGTGCTAGATTCATTGGCACACCATGGATGAGCTCAAAGAAGAAAGCTATTTGGGTGCCAAAGACTCTAGTGACTAACCTTCAAGGACCCAAGCAAAAATGGGTACCTAAAGCTTGATGTCTTCTTGTAGGTTAATTACAAAGCCGGAGGGAGGCATTGGGTGCTTGATAGTGGTGCATCAAATCATATGACCGGTGAAGATAGTATGTTCAAGTCACTTAATAAGAATGACAATGGTGGATTCAACTCCATCACATTTGGTGACAATAGCAAGGGTGATGTCATGGGGCTTGGAAAGGTTGCAATTTCAAATGAGAAGGATCTCTCCAATGTGTTGCTAGTTGATACTTTGAACTTCAATCTTTTGTCGGTGGCACAATTGTGTGATCTTGGCTACAAGTGCATATTTGATGACAAGCATGTAGAGGTGGTGAGCAAGGATCAAGCAAATATCATCTTCAAAGGATTTAGGCATGGAAGCTTGTACTTGGTTGATTTCAATGCTAGTGAAGCTCAACTTTCATCATGTTTGATTGGCAAGTCAAGCAAGGGATGGCTATGGCATAGGCGCCTTGGACATGTTGGCATGAAGCAATTGAACAAGTTAGTGAAGCATGATCTAGTGAGAGGCTTGAATGATGTCACATTTGAGAAGGATAGACCTTGTAGTGCATGTCAAGCCGGGAAGCAACATGGGAACTCACATCCCAAGAAGAATGAGATGTCAACTTCAAGAGCATTTGAGTTGTTGCACATGGACTTGTTTGGCCCAACTCACTACACATCAATTGGGGGCAACAAGTATGGTTTTGTGATTGTGGATGATTACACAAGATACACTTGGGTGTTCTTCCTCTATGACAAAAGTGAAGTCTATGATCTATTCAAGTCATTTGTCAAGAGGGTGCAAAATGAGTTTGACACTACCATCAAGAAGATAAGAAGTGACAATGGGAGTGAATTCAAGAACACAAGAGTTGAAGAGTTGTGTGATGAGCTTGGAATTGTGCATCAATTCTCACCAACCTACACTCCCCAATCCAATGGTGTAGTTGAGAGGAAAAATAGGACCTTGATTGAGATGGCAAGAACTATGCTACTTGAGTACAATGTGAGTGAAAAGTTTTGGAGTGATGCTATCAACACGGCTTGCTACTATAGCAACCGCCTCTATTGCCATGGGAAGTTAGAGAAGACTCCATATGAAATCTTGAATGGAAGAAAGCCCAATATTGCTTACTTCCGGGTCTTTGGTTTCAAGTGCTACATTCTCAAGAAGGGGCAAAGACTTGGAAAGTTTGACAAGAAGTGTGATGAGGGATTTCTTCTTGGCTACTCTAATTCTAGCAAGGCTTATAGAGTGTGGAACTTGGCTAGTGGGCAAGTTGAAGAGGTTCATGATGTTGAATTTGATGAGACCCAAGGCTCTCAAGTTGGAGATCAAAATCAAGAAGAGGTGGGTGGAGATCAATTGAGCAATGCAATGAGACACATGGACATTGGTGACATTAGGCCGAGGCAAGTGGATGATGGTGATGAGGTGCAAGTGCCAACTCAAGTTGTGATAGAAGATTCCAATGAGGCAAGCACAAGTGGTACTCAACATGAAGATCAAGATCAAGGTCAAGCAAGCAATGCAAATGAGCTAGTTCTTCAACCTTCAAACATTGCAAGAGATCATCCTCTAGATCATATCATTGGTGACATTCAAAGAGGTGTACAAACAAGATCAAGATTGGCTAGCATATGTGAGCATTATTCCTTTGTGTCATTCATTGAGCCAACTAAGATTGATGAAGCATTGAACGATCCGGATTGGATAAATGCCATGCATGAGGAATTGAACAACTTCACTAGGAATGAAGTGTGGGAGCTCGTTGAGAGGCCGAAGAAACACAATGTGATTGGCACCAAGTGGGTCTTCAAGAACAAGCAAGATCAAGATGGCTTAGTGGTGAGGAACAAAGCAAGACTAGTGGCTCAAGGTTACACACAAGTTGAGGGTCTTGACTTTGGAGAAACTTATGCACCGGTGGCAAGATTGGAGGCAATTAGAATCTTATTAGCCTATGCTTGTGCTCACAACATCAAGCTCTATCAAATGGATGTGAAGAGTGCTTTTCTAAATGGCTTCATCAATGAGAAAGTGTATGTTGCACAACCTCCCGGTTTTAAAGATGACAAGAAGCCCAACCATGTCTACAAGCTCAAGAAGGCTTTGTATGGATTGAAGCAAGCTCCAAGGGCATGGTATGAAAGATTGAGGGACTTTCTCATATCCAAAGGTTTCAAGATGGGCAAAGTTGACACCACTCTCTTCACCAAGAAGATAGAAGATGACTTGTTTGTGTTGCAAATCTATGTGGATGATATCATCTTCGGATCAACAAACCAATTCTTTTGTGAAGAGTTTGCTAAAATGATGGCTAGTGAGTTTGAAATGTCAATGCTTGGAGAATTGAGCTACTTCCTTGGTCTTCAAATCAAGCAAATGAAGAATGGCACCTTTGTGAGTCAAGGCAAGTACATCAAGGACATGATCAAGAAGTTTGGGATGCAAGATGCTAAGGCCATTAGTACACCTATGGGAACCAATGGTGGCTTGGACATTGATGATAGTGGCAAGATGATTGAGCAAAAGCTATATAGATCAATGATTGGAAGCTTACTATATATGACCGCTTCAAGGCCGGATGTCATGTTTAGTGTATGCATGTGTGCAAGATTTCAAGCTTCTCCAAGAGAGAGTCACTTGACGGCAACCAAGAGGGTGTTGAGATACTTGAAGGGTACTCTAGATGTTGGTCTATGGTATCCCAAGGGGTCAAGCTTTGAGTTGATTGGATACTCCGACTCCGACTATGCCGGTTGCAAGATTGATAGGAAGAGCACAAGTGGAACATGTCAAGTGCTAGGAAGATCTCTTGTGTCATGGTCTTCAAAGAAGCAAAATAGTGTGGCACTTTCCACCGAAGCCGAATATATTAGTGCGGGGAATTGTTGTGCACAATTGCTATGGATGAAAGCCACCTTGAAGGACTATGGGATCAAGTTCAAGCATGTGCCTTTGTTTTGTGACAATGAAAGTGCAATCAAGATGACAAACAATCCGGTTCAACATTCTAGAACCAAGCACATTGATGTGAGGCACCACTTCATTAGAGATCATCAACAAAAGGGTGATATTAGCATTGAAAGCATTGGCACCGAAGATCAACTAGCCGACATATTCACCAAGCCTCTTGATGAGAAAAGATATTGCAAGTTGAGGAATGAGTTGAACATACTTAGCTTCTCCAACATGGATTGATGCACCCCATATATGACATGCCTCTCCTCCAACATAGCAAGGTAAAATTGGTTGTTGCATCTCATGCATCCTTTGCTAGTTGTGTAGACATGTATACATGTGCATCTTGCTAGGCTCATTCATTGCAAATCAAATGAATTTGAAGGATGTATGGCACCACTATTGTTTCTATGCTTGATTTGATCTAGTGGTGGCATATGACTTGTTTGTGAGCTTGTGAACCTAGTGTTGAATCTTTAGCACTTGCTCATGAGGTGTATCTCAACATGGTCAAGATAACCCTTGTTCTTATGAGGTGTGAAGAAGCTTGCCCTTGGTTCAAACCGAGATACATTTTCAAGGCATGTGATTTAGATTTGGCCATAGTTGATTGACTTGTTTCTCTCATCTTGTGCACCCTTCTTGGTCATTGTTGACAAAGGGGGAGACAATAAGTCACAAAGAGCAATGGAAGGGGATCAATTTTTATGATATGACCCAACCATGAGCACACAAATAGGGGAGCAAGCTCATAGACTATTTGTTGCATATTGTGTGTGCATTCATGATGATATGAAGCATTGCAAGCTAAATTCAATATTCTTGCTTGTTTGGTGTTTTGCTAGTATAGAACTTGATTGATGAAATGAAGTACTAGCATGCTTAGGTGGTTTCTAGACATAGAGTTTCTCTTGTTCAAGTACCTTGCTTTTAATATGATCTCATGAGGTATCTTGAGTTTTTGATGATGTCTAGATTCCCATGGTGCTAAGGAAGGTTTATTATCGCACTCCGATTGGTATCACGCTTCAAAGGTCAATTCTATAAACCTTAGTACCATTTTGGTTGTGGTAACTCTCACAAAAGTTTAATCTATGCATGTGTGCTTGTAAATCGACCAAACATTTGATGCACACATGTAGGGGGAGCTACCACTACCAAAACCGGAATTGAAATGCTTGTCCAATCCAAGATTCATGATCAAAATGTCTTGGGCAAGCAATTCAATTTCATATTGAATTCAATTTCCATATCTTTGTGAGTTTGTCGAGGGGTTGTCATCAATTACCAAAAAGGGGAGATTGAAAGCTCCGGTTTGGTTTTGGTAATTAATGACACTCAAACGTTGCTAATGCTTTGCTCTAAGTGTGGTTAGACACATAGCAACGTGATGGTGGATGATGGAGCATGGTGATCACGGTAACAAACATGGTGGACATGTGAAGTGATCAAGCTCCGGTGATGAATGGAAATGCCCATGAAGATCAAGGCGAAGGTATACTTGATAGGGCTTTCCGGTTTAGTGGTCGAGACACTTAGCGAGTGTGACCACATTTAGGATCGATAACCGACTATCAAGAGGGGTTTCCTCGGTTCATTCGCGGTCCTAAGTGCCTCTAGTTGTGACTTTGCATGATGCATGAGAGGCTAACTAGAGAGCTAACACTTGTCAACTTAATCTTGAGAAGATACGCTAACTCCGGTGCTTGAGAAGTGATCTACTCGTGGAGTTAGCACCTTGGACAAGTGGTTTGGAGATTGGATCGACGACGGCGCGACATCGAAGATCAAACAAAAGGTGACAGTTTCGAGCGTCGGGCGCGGCGGGCGCGGACCAGGGCGAGCGGGCCGGACGCGTCCGCGCGTCCGGATCCCGCGGTGGCCGGGCCGGGCGCGAGACCGACGGACGCGCGGCGGACGCGTCCGCGGCGATCCCGACGCGCACCGACTGAAAGTTTCGGGCTCCCGCGTGCTCGTGCGTGGCTCGCCGTCGGACGCCGGACACGGGCGGACGCGGCGTCGGACTCGGGCGGTTCAACTGTTCATCGTCCGCGCTCGGTGGATTGAACGGAGAAGTTCCAACCTTCGGGTCACGTGGCGCGAAGAGCGCCGGACGCGTCCGGCGCAGCGCGGACGCGTCCGGCGCATGTTGCGGCCAGCTCCGGAGGGGGCAACGGCTACCTTCGTGGAGGGGTCTATAAATAGACCATTGGCCGGCATGGGAGGTTCTCTTGGCCATTTTCACATACTTGAGCATACTTTGAGCAGGAGAGACACTCCCCCACTCATCTCTTTCATTCTTGAGCATCTCTTGTGAGATTTGAGTGGCAAGACAAGTGATTTGCATTGAGAGTTGCATCTAGAGGCACTTGTTCTTCGAGTGGGTTGTGGATTCTTGTTACTCTTCGGTGATTCCCGTCACCGTAGACGGTTTGGAGCAGCGGGTGGTGGTTGAGCTCGACTTGGTGATTGTTCGAGGCCACACCGGGTTCTTGTGAGGGTTCTTGATCCTTCCCCGCGGGAGTTCGCGAAAGGATACTCTAGTGGATTGCTCGTGGCTTGTGGATCCTTGTCTTGTGTGGAGATTGCGGCTCCCCATTGGGGTCTTTGGCACCGAGCCAATTGAGCGGGCAACTCACCAAGCAAGTGCATCGCCACAACGAGGACTAGCTTGCCGGGAAGCAAGTGAACCTCGGTAAAAAATCATTGTGTTGATTTGTGATTGCCGAGGCTTCGACCTCCATTGTGATTGTGCTTGAGCATCTCTAGGTGATTGGCTATCTTCTACTCTTCGTGGCGGTATAACATTCGATCATCTCTTTACTTACCGCTTAGTAGAATTGCTTGTTGTGGTCGGTCGGGAACCACTCATTGTGTAGCTTAAATCCCGTGGGTAGAATTGCTTGGTTGGTTTCGGTGAACCGACATTGTGTAGCTTGATCACCGTTGTTGTGCGTGCAATTAATTTGAGTAGCCTTGCATGGTAGGACGGCTTGCATAGAGTAGTCAAAGCACTTGCTTTGCACATTTGCCGCCTTGCTATCTAATTGGGTTGTCTAGTTTTATTGCTAGAATTTTTATTAGGCTATTCACCCCCCTCTAGCCATTGTGACCTTTCACGTGGTATCGGAGCCGGGCACCGTTTGTTTGTGTTGGATTAACATCCTACGGTGAAGCAATGGCATTGGTTATGCATATCAACAACACCAAGAAGGCACCATCATTTCGAGGTGATGACTATGCCAAATGGAAGCTCAAGATGAAGAGTCATCTCAAGTCAATCAACCTTGAGGTGTGGAAAGTGGTGGAGACAAAGTTTGAGCTTGTTGAGGGTGCGGTGCCAACACCGGCCGAAGAGAAGAAGCAACAAGCAAATGACATTGCCGTGAGTGCTTTCCATGAGGCACTTGATGATAAAGCTTTTGAGCTCATCAAGAACCTTGAGGTGGCTCATGACATTTGGAAGAAGCTAGAAGAAGCTTACGAGGGCACCGAAAGTGTCAAGACCGCAAGAGCCTACATGTTGCAAGAGAAGTTTGCAAGCTTCTCAATGAAGGAGGATGAGAGTGTGCCGGAGATGTTTCATAGGCTCCAAGTCATTGTCAATGAGCTCAAGGGACTTGGGGAAGAGATCAAGGACTCTCAATTCTCCACCAAGTTCATGAGGTGTCTTCCCAAGAGATTTGATATGTTGAAGACCGTCATGGTGAAGACAACAATGAAGGAGAAGCCAACTCCCAACCAAGTTCTTCAAGAGATAATGGCCGATGATGAGTTTAGAGAAGATCATGAGAAGGAAGAGTTGGTGAAGAAGAAGAAGAAGGAAAATGAGAAGAAGGATGATGACAAGAAGAGTGTGGCATTCAAGGCCACATCATCCAAGAGCAAGGGCAAGAAGAAGAAGGAAGAGTCTTCAAGTGAAGATGAACCATGCTCTAGCTCAAGTGGGCAAGAAGAAGAAGTGAGTGAACAAATGGCACTCCTTGTGAAGAGAATGGGGAAGCTCATGAAGAAGGGGTACCGGTCCAAGAGCAAGAGAAGCTCATCCAAGTCAAGTGACCGTCCCATGAAGTGCTTCCGGTGCAATAGCAAGGATCATCTCATTGCAAAGTGTCCCATATGCAAGTGATGATGAAGATGCCATGAGGAAGGAGAGGAAGAAGCAAGAGAAGAAGAAGGAGGAGAAAGACTCCTCCCATCACAAGAAGAAGGGTGAATCCCATGTGGCAACTTGGGAGAGTGATTCATCTTTCTCAAGTGATGATGATGATGATGATTCCAAGAAGAAGAAGAAGAAGGGGCACGCAAGCATTGCCATTCAAGAGAAGCTTTCTCTATTTGGTGCTCCATCGTCTTGCTTCATGGCCAAGGCCACTAAGGTAAAACCTCCACCCGATAGTGATGATGAGAGTGATGATGATGATGACACCACAAAAGAAGAACTATGGGTCATGCTTGAGGATTGCAAAGGTGCTTTCAATGACTCTAGGAAAGAATGTAGGGGCTTGCGCAAGGATAAACAAAACCTTGAGCAAGAACTTATGGAGTTGAGGGCTTCTTATGAGAGTCTAAAGGTAGACCATAAGAAGCTAGAGATTGCTCACTTTAAGCTTAAAAAAGCTCATTCTTCTCTAGTTGAGAAGCAAGAGAAAGTGCAACCACAAGTGGTGAACATAGAAAAGAAAATGTGTCCACATCATGTGATTCACTTGATGACTCATTTGTTGTTGCATCACTTGGCCCTTCATGCTCTTATGCCTCTACATCATCTAGTAGTGTTGGTCATGCATGTGATTCTACACTAGTAGTTGAGAATGAGTGTCTTAAGAAGGAAGTCAAGGAGCTCAATCACACCTTGGCTAAGGCTTATGGTGGTGAGGACCGCTTGCTTATGTGCTTGGGTAGCCAAAGAGCTTCTCTCTACAAAGAGGGATTGGGCTATACCCCCAAGAAAGGCAAGGCCGCTTTTGCTCCTCACAAGACTAGTTTTGTGAAGAACAATGGTAGCTATTGCAAGAATTGCAAGCAAGTTGGTCATCTAGAGCATGCATGCAAGAACAAGAACACTAGTGCCTCCTCTTACAAGTTGAGTGCTTCTTACATGCTTGTTAAGAGTGAGAGTGGTGTGAGTGCTAGATTCATTGGTACACCATGGATGAGCTCAAAGAAGAAAGCTATTTGGGTGCCAAAGACTCTAGTGACTAACCTTCAAGGACCCAAGCAAAAATGGGTACCTAAAGCTTGATGTCTTCTTGTAGGTTAATTACAAAGCCGGAGGGAGGCATTGGGTGCTTGATAGTGGTGCATCAAATCATATGACCGGTGAAGATAGTATGTTCAAATCACTTGACAAGAATGACAATGGTGGATTCAACTCCATCACATTTGGTGACAATAGCAAGGGTGATGTCATGGGGCTTGGAAAGGTTGCAATTTCCAATGACAAGGATCTCTCCAATGTGTTGCTAGTTGATACTTTGAACTTCAATCTTTTGTCGGTGGCACAATTGTGTGATCTTGGCTACAAATGCATATTTGATGACAAGCATGTAGAGGTGGTGAGCAAGAATCAAGCAAATATCATCTTCAAGGGATTTAGGCATGGAAGCTTGTACTTGGTGGATTTCAATGCTAGTGAAGCTCAACTTTCATCATGTTTGATTGGCAAGTCAAGCAAGGGATGGCTATGGCATAGGCGCCTTGGACATGTTGGCATGAAGCAATTGAACAAGTTAGTGAAGCATGATCTAGTGAAAGGCTTGAATGATGTCACATTTGAGAAGGATAGACCTTGTAGTGCATGTCAAGCCGGCAAGCAACATGGGAACTCACATCCCAAGAAGAATGAGATGTCAACTTCAAGAGCATTTGAGTTGTTGCATATGGACTTGTTTGGCCCAACTCACTACACATCAATTGGGGGCAACAAGTATGGTTTTGTGATTGTGGATGATTACACAAGATACACATGGGTGTTCTTCCTCTATGACAAGAGTGAAGTCTATGATCTATTCAAGTCATTTGTCAAGAGGGTGCAAAATGAGTTTGACACTACCATCAAGAAGATAAGAAGTGACAATGGGAGTGAATTCAAGAACACAAGAGTTGAAGAGTTGTGTGATGAGCTTGGAATTGTGCATCAATTCTCACCAACCTACACTCCTCAATCCAATGGTGTAGTTGAGAGGAAGAATAGGACCTTGATTGAGATGGCAAGAACTATGCTACTTGAGTACAATGTGAGTGAGAAGTTTTGGAGTGATGCTATCAACACGGCTTGCTACTATAGCAACCGCCTCTATTGCCATGGGAAGTTAGAGAAGACTCCATATGAAATCTTGAATGGAAGAAAGCCCAACATTGCTTACTTAGGGTCTTTGGTTGCAAGTGCTACATACTCAAGAAGGGGCAAAGACTTGGCAAGTTTGACAAGAGATGTGATGAGGGATTTCTTCTTGGCTACTCTAATTCTAGCAAGGCTTATAGAGTGTGGAACTTGGCTAGTGGGCTAGTTGAAGAGGTTCATGATGTTGAATTTGATGAAACCCAAGGCTCTCAAGTTGGAGATCAAAATCAAGAAGATGTGGGTGAAGATCAATTGAGCAATGAAATGAGACACATGGACATAGGTGACATTAGGCCGAGGCAAGTGGATGATGGTGATGAAGTGCAAGTGCCAACTCAAGTGGTGATAGAAGATTCCAATGAAGCAAGCTCAAGTGGTACTCAACATCAAGATCAAGATCAAGGTCAAGCAAGCAATGCAAATGAGCTAGTTCTTCAACCTTCAAACATTGCAAGAGATCATCCTCTAGATCATATCATTGGTGATATTCAAAGAGGTGTGCAAACAAGATCAAGATTGGCTAGCATATGTGAGCACTACTCCTTTGTATCATTCATTGAGCCAACTAAGATTGATGAAGCATTGAAGGATCCGGATTGGATAAATGCCATGCATGAGGAATTGAACAACTTCACTAGGAATGAAGTTTGGGAACTTGTTGAGAGGCCAAAGAAACACAATGTGATTGGAACCAAGTGGGTCTTTAAGAACAAGCAAGATCAAGATGGCTTAGTGGTGAGGAACAAAGCAAGACTAGTGGCACAAGGTTACACACAAGTTGAGGGTCTTGACTTTGGAGAAACATATGCACCGGTGGCAAGATTGGAGGCAATTAGAATCTTATTAGCCTATGCTTGTGCTCACAACATCAAGCTCTATCAAATGGATGTGAAGAGTGCTTTTCTAAATGGCTTCATCAATGAGGAAGTGTATGTTGCACAACCTCCCGGTTTTAAAGATGACAAGAAGCCCAACCATGTCTACAAGCTCAAGAAGGCATTGTATGGATTGAAGCAAGCTCCAAGGGCATGGTATGAAAGATTAAGGGACTTTCTCATATCCAAAGGCTTCAAGATGGGAAAAGTTGACACTACTCTCTTCACCAAGAAGATAGAAGATGATTTGTTTGTGTTGCAAATCTATGTGGATGATATCATCTTTGGATCAACAAATCAATTCTTTTGTGAAGAGTTTGCTAAGATGATGGCTAGTGAGTTTGAGATGTCAATGCTTGGAGAGTTGAGCTACTTCCTTGGTCTTCAAATCAAGCAAATGAAGAATGGCACCTTTGTGAGTCAAGGCAAGTACATCAAGGACATGATCAAGAAGTTTGGATTGCAAGATGCTAAGGCCATTAGCACACCAATGGGAACCAATGGTGGCTTGGATATTGATGATAGTGGCAAGATGATTGAGCAAAAGCTATATAGATCAATGATTGGAAGCTTGCTATATGTGACCGCTTCAAGGCCGGATGTCATGTTTAGTGTGTGCATGTGTGCAAGATTTCAAGCTTCTCCAAGAGAGAGTCACTTGACGGCAACCAAGAGGATATTGAGATACTTGAAGGGTACCCAAGATGTTGGTCTTTGGTATCCCAAGGGGTCAAGCTTTGAGTTGATTGGATACTCCGACTCCGACTATGCCGGTTGCAAGATTGATAGAAAGAGCACAAGTGGAACATGCCAAGTGCTAGGAAGATCTCTTGTATCATGGTCTTCAAAGAAGCAAAATAGTGTGGCACTTTCCACCGCCGAAGCCGAATATATTAGTGCGGGAATTGTTGTGCACAATTACTATGGATGAAAGCCACCTTAAAGGACTATGGGATCAAGTTCAAGCATGTGCCTTTGTTTTGTGACAATGAAAGTGCAATCAAGATGACAAACAATCCGGTTCAACATTCTAGAACCAAGCACATTGATGTGAGGCACCACTTCATTAGAGATCATCAACAAAAGGGAGATATTAGCATTGAAAGCATTGGCACCGAAGATCAACTAGCCGACATATTCACCAAGCCTCTTGATGAGAAGAGATATTGCAAGTTGAGGAATGAGTTGAACATACTTAGCTTCTCCAACATGGATTGATGCACCCCATTTATGACATGCCTCTCCTCCAACATAGCAAGGTAAAGTTGATTGTTGCATTCCATGCATCCCTTGCTAGTTGTGTAGACATGTACTCATGTGCATCTTTTAGGTTCATTCATTGCAAATCAAATAAATTTGATGGATATATGGCACCACTATTGTTCACCTTGCTTGGTTTGATCTAGTGGTGGCATATGACTTGTTTGTGAGCTTGTGAGCCTAGTGTCGAATCTTTGTCATTTGCTCATGTTGTGTGTTTCAACATGGTCAAGATAACCCTTATATTTCATGAGGTGTGAAGAAGCTTGTCCTTGGTTCAAACCGAGACACATTTTCTAGGCATGTGATTTAGATTTGGCCATAGTTGATTGACTTGTTTTCTCATCTTATGCACCCTTGTTGGTGATTGTTGACAAAGGGGAGAAATAAGTCACAAAGAGCAATGGAAGGGGATCAATTTTTATGATATGACCCAACCATGAGCACACAAATAGGGGGAGCAAGCTCATAGACTATTTGTTGCATATTGTGTGTGCATACATAATGATATGGAGCATTGCAAGCTAAATTCAATATTCATGCTTGTTTGGTGTATTGCTAGTATAGAACTTGATTGATGAATTGGAGTACTAGCATGCTTAGGTGGTTTCTAGACATAGAGTTTCTCTTGTTCAAGTACCTTGCTTTTAATGTGATCTCATGAGGTATCTTGAGTTTTGATGATGTCTAGATTCTCATGGTACTAAGGAAGGTTTATTATCGCACTCCAATTGGTATCACGCTTCAAAGGTCAATTCTATAAACCTTAGTACCATTTTGGTCGTGGTAACTCTCACAAAAGTTTAATCTATGCATGTGTGCTTGTAAATCGACCAAACATTTGATGCACACATGTAGGGGGAGCTATCACTACCAAAACCGGAATTGAAATGTTTGTCCAATCCAAGATTCATGATCAAAATGTCTTGGGCAAGCAATTCAATTTCATATTGAAGTCAATTTCCATATCTTTGTGAGTTTGTCGAGGGGTTGTCATCAATTACCAAAAAGGGGGAGATTGAAAGCTCCGGTTTGGTTTTGGTAATTAATGACACTCAAACGTTGCTAATGCTTTGCTCTAAGTGTGGTTAGACACATAGCAACGTGATGGTGGATGATGGAGCATGGTGATCACCGTGATGAACATGAAGGATGTAAAGTGATCGAGCTCCGACGGAGGCCCAAGGAGATCAAGGCGAAGGTATACTTGATAGGGCTTTCCGGTTTAGTGGTCGACACACTTAGCGAGTGTGACCACATTTAGGATCGATAACCGACTATCAAGAGGGGTTTCCTCGGTTCATTCACGGTCCTAAGTGCCTCTAGTTGTGACTTTGCATGATGCATGAGAGGCTAACTAGAGAGCTAACACTTGTCGACGTGATCTTGAGAAGATACGCTAACTCCGGTGCTTGAGAAGTGATCTACTCGTGGAGTTAGCACCTTGGACAAGTGGTTTGGAGATTGGATCGACGACGGCGCGACATCGAAGATCAAACGAGAAGGTGACAAGTCACGGGCGTCGGACGCAGCGCGGACGCGGGAGCGGGCGGGCCGGACGCGTCCGGCGCGTGCCGGATCGCGCAGGGTGGCCGGCCGGGCGCAGAGACCGACGGACGCGGCGGCGGACGCGTCCGGCGGTCCTCGGACGCCGACCGAAACTTTCGGCGGTCCGCGTGCTCGTGCGTCGGCTCGCCGGACACGCGGCGGACGCGGGCGTCGGACTCGGGCGGAACACCGTTCGGCGTCCGACGAGTGGTGACGTGGCACGGTTCAAACCAACGGTCAAGTGGCGTGGCGCGAAGAGCGGGCGGACGCGTCCGCCGGGCGAGCGCCGGACGCGTCCGACGCATGTTGCGAGCTCCGGCCCGAGGGGCAACGGCTATTTTCGGAGGAGGCTCTATAAATAGACGTTTGGCCGGCCATGGGAGGTTCTCTTGGCCATTTTCACATACTTGTGCATCCTTTGAGCTAGAGAGACACTCCCCCACTCATCTCTTTCATTCTTGAGCATCTCTTGTGAGATTTGAGTGGCAAGACAAGTGATTTGCATTGAGAGTTGCATCTAGAGGCACTTGTTCTTCGAGTGGGTTGCGGATTCTTGTAACTCTTCGGTAATTCCCGTCACCGTAGACGGTTTGGAGCACGGGTGGTGGTTGAGCTCGACTTGGTGATTGTTCGAGGCCACACCGGGTTCTTGTGAGGGGTTCTTGATCCTTCCCCCGTGGGAGTTCGCGAAAGGATACTCTAGTGGATTGCTCGTGGCTTGTGGATCCTTGTCTTGTGTGGAGATTGCGGCTCCCCATTGGGGTCTTTGGCACCGAGCCAATTGAGCGGGCAACTCACCAAGCAAGTGCATCGCCACAACGAGGACTAGCTTGCCGGGAAGCAAGTGAACCTCGGTAAAAATCATTGTGTTGATTTGTGATTGCCGAGGCTTCGACCTCCATTTTGATTGTGCTTGAGCATCTCTAGGTGATTGGCTATCTTCTACTCTTCGTGGCGGTATAACCCTCCATCCTCTCTTTACTTACCGCTTAGTAGAATTGCTTGTTGTGGTCGGTCGGGAACCACTCTTTGTGTAGCTTAAATCCCGTGGGTAGAATTGCTTGGTTGGTTTCGGTGAACCGACATTGTGTAGCTTGATCACCGTTGTTGTGCGTGCAATTAATTTGAGTAGCCTTGCATGGTAGGACGGCTTGCATAGAGTAGTCGAAGCACTTGCTTTGCACATTTGCCGCCTTGCTATCTAATTGGGTTGTCTAGTTTTATTGCTAGAATTTTATTAGGCTATTCACCCCCCTCTGCTATTGTGACCTTTCAACCGTGTCGCTGACTGTGGAGTTCCACAGGCGCCCGTCCACCGTGGACCGAGGCCGTGCGCTGAGCCCAACCCAGATCCAGTTGCGCCACGTGGCGAGCTTCTGTGCCGCCACGTGGCGGGCCCGGCCCGGCCCGGTCCGGCCCACTGGCCCATTTCCGGCCCATTTTCGGCCGTTGACTTGGTCAACCATGACGTCAGCGGTGACGTCATCAGTGCTGACGTCATCCGCCACGTCATCCGCCACGTCATCAGCCATGTCGCGGAACCCGTCCGCCCGCCCGCCCCTCCGTGACACGTGGCGGGTCCCGTGATGCCACGTGTCCCTATTTAATTAACCCCCGTTTAATATTTTCTTAAATATGTTTCGGCTTCGTAAATTCATAACTAATTCACCGTAGCTCCGAAAAATACAATCAAGGTACCGAAATTTTCCTTAAATCGAGCACAATAATCTGAAATTATATTTGAGTGCATTTGGTTCTTCCATATTTTATTTGCTTCTTTGTGAACTCTATAGGAGTCGGCCGCCGACGCGACTATTAAATAACCGTTTCGAGCCGGGACGAGGAGCAGGAGTTTGACCAGACGACTACGAGTACCGGGAGGACTTAGGCGACGACGACGGAGGTGCCACATCCCATCCACTTTCTTAGATCCCATTACGCATTGCAATACACTTTACTTTCTCGCAATACATTTATATTCCCGTGATAGGTTGCATGGTAGTATTTATACTTGTTCGGCCCCCGCCTTGATTCGACTATCACCCCGCTACTGTTAGGCTAGACTTGCACTTACTACCTTTTGCTCTCGTGTTACTTCTACTACGCTTTATATCGTGATGTGAGGCGTGGTGGACACGGAGGTTATTTGGGGGATATTATGGTTGGATCATGGAGAGCGTCCGTGAGTCTTGGGTGAGTGGTGAGGGTTGAGTCGGCCGAACAGGGATCACGACGAGCTTTGAGCGAGTCTTGCCGAGGGGATACGGCCCGGGTATCCCCGCTTTGTGAGTACCCGTGGCGGGTAACCGGTTTGGATTGAGGTGTCCTTGGTGTGAGCTCCTTGGAGTGGAGCCTTGGAAAGGGGGTGCCGCGGCAAAGACGGTAAAGATTAGCCCATACAGGGGAGATATCGCTGTTTGGCCAATACCTAAGGACTTGAGGGCTAGTAACCGGATCATTGGACGCCTTACTTTCCACTCGCTCTCCAATGGGAGGGGAGACGGTCTAACCATTTGGTAGGACGAATGCCATTACCTTGTTGGGAGTAAAGCGAGAATGTGTCGGGAGGTACGGGCCGAGAGTGCTCACACCCTCCTTAACCAACATAGTGACCCCTTTGGCCCGGTACTATGTCTCACGGTCTCGGCGGCCGTGGCCGAGTGGCAGGATGGTATTCGTTCTAGGCTTATGGCGATCGGCAGATTCGCCTAGATGATGATCAAGCATCGATGATGGCTATCTTGTGGACTAGTGAAACCTCTGCCCGCAGAGTGTATGGTTGATCGATCGATACATATGCCGACTTGTCGGCTATGGACCAAGTCCCGTGTGATGCTTGGCTGGACTAGGAGAGGAGTCTTCTATCTTTCTCGGATGAGTGCGTGTGGTTGGGACCGATTCCGCCGTGAACCTTGGGAGGTTGTGGGCCGCCGAGGCATGACGAGAGGAGTCGTCCATGTCGACCACGCGTGGCGTGGAAGGGGTGTGTGGTGTGAGGTGTGTGGTATGGCTGGGTTGGAGGATGGATTTGGGAATGGATAAAAATTTGACCAACTATATATATTAAACTTGGATACTATGCATAGGAAACCCCGGCTTTATAGGTTCCCTTGTTATACCATGTATTTACTTTTATTGCATCCAATTCCACAAATAAGCATAGGGTGGGAATGTGGCCGTACAATTCATCGATACTTTGGATAAACAGTGATGAGGACGAGTACGACTATGATGATGATAGCTATGAGGATTAGTGGGTGTCGTTCCTACGCTCAAGTGTTCGGAGATCGTGTTGATGCTTCCGCTTCTACCTTCAAACTGTGTTCCGATGTTTACTTTTCGTTAATTCCGCCGTTGTGGCGATGTAATAAACTATTGTAACCCCGTACTATTTTACTATTCCCGAGACGATGTATGGAATGATATCGCCTGAACTATTGTAATGTGATGGATTTAATGGCGTCGTGTTACCCTCGAACCCGTGAAATTCCCATCGCGGAATTTGAGGATGTTTCGGTTGGTATCGGCTCCCATGCTTGACCCTAGGACGAGACCCTTAGGATTGGACGACTAGTATAAGAGCCGACCTTCTTTCGGTTATATCACCGACCATTGCATCTCTTTTATGCATGGCTTATCTTTATATCTCGACTTGCTGACCAAACTTCCCTTGAAACCCGCAGATGACAAGCCTAGAAAACCCTCCGGGCCGGGCCTTTACCACCCTATCCCACCCTCAAGCCGACCTACATGGGGAAGATGCCCGGTGGTTTCTCCCTAACCTCTACCGAGTCTTTGAAGACCGTAGACGTCCTTGTTGATGAGATCAAGTACGTCCGCCGCCGGGACGCCGAGGGAAGATGGAGGAATTAAGGGCCACGTCGTCACCGCGTGTGGAAGTACCGCAAGTCCGATCCCGCCTCGGATCGCCTTCACCGAGATGTCGGTGGACGAGACTTGTGAGGAGGGGATTCAAGCGTTGCCCACAAAGCTCTCCGCCGCGCGCCGCGAGACCACTACCTCTACCCCGCAGCGACGAGTTTCGCCTACTCCTCAGCCCTCCGCCTTGAGCTTGCCCCCGAAGCGCAAGTTGTCGAGGCCTTCACCAGAGCGCTATGAGGTTGACCCCCGTCTTCGTGCCTCGGTTACCACTCCGGTGAACCAGGATCAGTACATTGAGGGACTGGAGAAGAGGAACCGTAGCTACCATGGTCTCTTGCGGGATCACAAGGAGTGGCTAGCCAAGGGAATCGAGGAAAATGCCAAGCTACGAGAGACAGTGGCTAGACTGCAAGACCGCCTCGCCTGCCAAGCTAGCAAACACCAGGATGAAATAGCTGACCTCCAGAACAAGACCGCCGACATCGGCAATGGGAACGTGTACCTGGACTGCAAGATCTTAGAGCTACAGAGAGACCTCGAGGATAGGAGTGCAGCCTTAGCCAGTGCACGAGAGCAGTCAAGGAGCTATGGAGTGCAAATGCACACCCTCGGCAAGAAAAGAATCCCGACCCGAAGAGAGAGCTCAAGGAGCGAAGGTCAAGGCCGTGAGGAACAGGGTGGTCACCTCATCAACACTATGAGGATGAACGAGTTTCTCCGCGAGAAGCTCAAGTTGACCGAAGAAGCTTGGGCCATGTCGGACAAGAAGCAACTCGGGGAGCTCGAAGAAGTTCGGCGCTTGCCCCCACACAAGCGCGTGCAGCCTCACAAGGAGACGTTCAAGCTCGGCGAGTCGACTCGAACTTCAAGGACGCCCGCAACCGCCGGGGTGAAGCCCACTGATGAGCACGCCGAGGCTCTCGCCTACTTCAGGCGCCTGCGCAAGACCAGGACAGAGATAAGAGTTTCTGGTGAGCGCGTTCCGTTAGCAGTTCACCACCAGGAGTAGGTGTGAGTGTGTCGGACCCTGCGTGGCCAAGTATCATGTTCTATCTTAGCTGAGTAGTCATCAGTCATGAGTCGTGTGAGATGTGAGTTGTCATGATGTACCCCAGAGTAGTATGAGTTAAGATGTACCCCCATGAGTTACCATGCGTAGAACGAACCCCGTCAAGACCTTGTTATTACTATGTCATAATATTTTTATTCCACCCATGTAATGAGTGATCTCGATTTTATCGCTTCTTATGGTTTTTATTGCTTCTTTGCATGAGTGTTGGATAGAATAAATGTTTTTCCTTTAAATTGTTGAAATCATTTAATTCTATTGAACTATATAATAATGTACTATGGGGACTAAACTCTTATGGCCGTGTCACAGATGTCAACCCGTCGTTCAGCCGCCTTGAGCGCGCTCACCGTCCCCCGGGCCAGCTTTGGGACGTGGTGCCCGTGGACGTGGGCGTGGCCGTGGACGTGGCCATGGTCGTGGCCGTGGACGTGGTTGCGGCCGCAATCTCAACCTGGGCGGTGATGACCGACGTGAAGTGACCCCGCCACCAGTCAACAACGATGGTGGAGAAGTTCCAGCTGAGAATGCACCAGGAGGAGGTGAAGAGGAAGTGCCAGCTGGAGGAGGTGGGCAGGAGGTTCCCCCTGGAGGTGGAGGCGGCAATGCTCCACCACCACCACCGCCGAACCTAGCTGAGGTCATGGCGCAGCAGACTCAGCTTCTTGCCGCTCTGGTCAATGGTGCCAACCGCCGCCATGGTGGTCCGCCCGAGGACTTTCGGCGGAAGCCGGAGGGATTTCGAAGCCGCGTCCCCCCACCTTTGATGGTCTCGAATGCGGACCCAATGGTTGCCGATGATTGGCTGAAGAAAATCGAGAAGAAGCTTGATCTCACTACCGCACCGATGAGGAGTGCGTCGGGATTGCTACCCACCGGCTTGTAGGCGGAGGTCGCCGTGGTGGACAGCGCACGCGAATCCCACGAGGACCCCGCCAACATCTCGTGGGATGAGTTTGTGGAGGAGTTCCGCGATTTCTTCATCCCTAAGGGCGCCATGAAGGCCAAGGAGAAGGAGTTCCGCAACGTCACTATGATCCGCAATGAGAGGGTTCATGAGTACACCAACCGCTTTACCAACCAGCTGCGCTATGCCCCACCCGCGTGTGCTGCTGATGAGGATGAGAAGATGTACTACTACCGTGAAGGTCTCGAGTACCCGCATCAAGCCGGCCCTCTCGGGTACAGAGCCGTACACTGAGAGAGCTCATTGACCGTTGCATGGACATTGAGAAGGATCGCATGGAAGCAGACGCTCTGCGTGACAAGAAAGAGAGGAAGCGTCGTCCTGAAGGATCCTCTCACGCTCCCCCTCAAAAGCGCCGCAAAGAGGCCCCTGTGCAAGGCCGCTACCGCAACACTCAGAACTTTGCGCCTGCAGCTGGTCGAGGTGGGGGTAACTACACCAACAACTACCCTCGCCAGAGCAACCCGATGGTGAACCGCCCCGCGGGGAACCGCTCCGCGCCTGGTCGTCCCGCGCCGAACAACAGCAATTGGAGGGCTCCCGCGACAACCCCAACAGGCGGTATGGGCCCTACTTGCTATGGTTGCGGACAGCCGGGTCACAAGGTCATAGACTGTCCTCAGAAGACTGCTACCCCTGGAGCTCGAACACTCGACCGTGCTTCGCCCGCGAGGTCGTCTCACTCACCCGACCGCGAAGATGCTCAGCTGCCCGCACGTGGTGTACGGTATGTTTTTAGTACATGGTGCAAAAGCTTCCGTACTTTTTGATTCTGGAGCTACTTGTTCTTACATATCTGCTAAGTACGCTAGAGAGCATAACATACCAGTTACTCCCCGTAGAGAACCTATCATTACCAGCTCGCCCCTAGGAGAACTCAAGAGTACCCACCTATGCAAGGGAGTGAAACTCACCATTGAGGGTCTTACCTTTCTAGCCAACCTCACCCTACTACCCTCCACCAGTCTAGATGTTATCCTAGGGATGGATTGGTTAACCAAACACCGAGGAGTCATATCTTGCTCACCCAGATACGTACAGATAACCCATCCTAGTGGCCAAGCTGTTAGATGCCTACCCCAGACAGAACAGGTAACCAACCTCCTATGTGCCCTAGCAACCAAACCGGAAGCCAAAACAGAACCCAAGACAGTAGATGATGTGCCCGTGGTGAGGGACTATGCTGATGTTTTCCCTGAGGAATTACCAGGAATGCCCCCTGATCGTGATGTGGAATTCGTCATCGACCTCATGCCTGGCACGGGTCCCATTGCTAAGCGACCCTACCGCATGTCAAGATGAGCTAGAAGAGCTCAAGAAGCGCTTGAAGGAGCTCTCCTCGATAAAGGCTACATCCGACCAAGTGCTTCTCCCCGGGGATCTCCCCGTCTTGTTCGTGAAGAAGAAAGATGGCTCAATGAGGATGTGCATCGATTATCGTAATCCGAATGCCGTCACCATCAAGAACAAGTATCCCCGCCAAGGATAGATGATTTGCTTGGATCAGTTGAGAGTTGCCAAGTACTTCTCCAAGATTGATCTCGATCGCTATCACGAGATGAAGATCCGGGAGGAAGACATTCCTAAGACTCGCCTTTGTCACCCGATATGGCCGCATGAGTGCATAAAGTGGTGTCCTTCGGACTCACAAATGCTCCCGCCTACTTCATGAACATGATGAATAAGGTATTCATGGATGTGCTCGACAAGTTCGTCGTGGTATTCATTGATGACATCCTTACTCGCCACCGCCGAAGAGCATGAAGAACATCTCGAGAACAAAGTGCTCGAGAGATTGAGTCTACATCGCCTATATGCCAAGTTTAGCAAGTGTGAATTCTCGGCTCGAGGAAGTTGCCTTCTTGGGTCATGTGCTTTCACCGATGGTGTTGTCAGTAGACCCCGCCAAGATTGAAGCCGTGAAAGAATGGGAAAAACCCCGTTCGTGACCGAAGTCGAGTTTCTTGGGATTGGCCGGATATTATCGCCGATTCATCGAGAACTTCTCCAAGATAGCTCGCCCTATGACCAACCTCTTGAAGAAGACTAAGGAGTTTGAGTGGACGCCGAGTGCGAACAAAGCTTCCAAACTCGAAAGAAAGGTTGACCACCACCCCCGTGCTAGCATTACCGATATCGCAAGGACTTTGTAGTCTATTGTGACGCCTCCCGTCAAGGACTCGGTTGCGTGCCGATGCGTAACGGTAAGGTCATTGCTTATGCCTCTCGCCACCGAAAGACCATGAACAACGTTATCCTACCCATGACCTCGAGCTAGCCGTCGTTCATGCTCAAGATCCGGAGGCATTACTTGATTGGCAACAAGTGTGATATCTATACCGATCACAAGAGCTTGAAGTACTTCTTTACTCAAGAAGACTTGAACATGAGGCAGCCGATGGCTAGAGCTCATCAAAGACTATGACCTCGAAATACACTACCATCCGGGGAAAGCCAATGTAGTTACCGACGCTCTCAGTCGCAAGAGCTACTGTCACACCCTGATCTCAGAATCCATGCCACCTGAGCTTAGACAGGAGCTTGAGGACTTTCGGCTTGAAATAGTACCTCATGGCTCGCTAAACGAAGCCAGATCCAAGATAATCTCACCGATCGCATCCGTGAAGCCCAAAAAGAATGTAAGGACCGCAGCGCATCCGTGGTCTCGATGGAGCGTGGGTATAACCCCGAATTCGAGAAGACGAACAAGGAGCCCTCTCGGTGCAATGACAGAATTTGTGTGCCCTCCGATCCAGCTTTGCGGGAGGAGATTCTATCGGAAGCACATGATTCCAAATACCGCATTCACCCCGGTTGCGTGAAGATGTATCGTGACCTCGTGAAGCACTCTCGGTGGAAGAGCATGAAAGCGCACATCGCGGGACATGTGGCCCGATGTGACATCTGCAACAGAGTCAAGGCCGAACACAAGAGACCCGCTGGTTTGCTAAAACCCCTTGATGTTCCCGAATGGAAGTGGGAAGACATATCCATGGATTTCATCGTGGGGTTGCCTCGCTCCGCGCATGGAAACAATGCCATATTGGTGATAGTTGATCGCTTGACTAAAGTCGCTCATTTCTTGCCTGTCAAAGAGACGATCCGAGCGGAACAGTTAGCTGATCTCTACATCAAGGAAATTCTCCGCTTACATGGTGCCCCCAAAAGCATCGTATCTGATCGCGGATCCTTGTTCATGTCCCGTTTCGGCAAACTTGAGATGCATAGATCCATTGGGACTAAGCTTGATTATAGTACAGCTTACCATCCTCGACCGATGGCCGACATTTTAAAGGGTGAACCAAATTCTGGAAGATATGCTTAGAGCCTGTGTCCTGCAACATGGGACTGATTGGGAGAAGAGCCTACCACATGCAGAATTCTCCTACAACAATAGCTACCAAGCCAGCATTAAGATGCCACCATTTGAAGCTTTGTATGGGAGACCTTGCAACACTCCGCTTATGTGGTCACAACCTCGGGTGAAAGAGTTTTTCATGGGGCCGACAAGATCAAACAAGCCGAAGAGGGTGTTGCTCAAGTTCAAGCCAACCGAAAGCCGCCCGAGCCGACGTAAGAGTTATGCCGACAAAAGGCGTAGAGACCTCGATTCGAAGTTGGAGACTCCGTCTACCTCAAAGTGTCTCCGCTCCGTGGTACTGTCCGGTTCCATGTGAAAGGGAAGCTTGCTCCGAGATACATAGGCCCCTACCCGATCATTGGGAGAATTGGGAAGCTTGCATACAGGCTTGAACTACCTCCAGAGTTGGCGGGAGTGCATCCCGTCTTCCATGTGTCACAACTACGCAAGTGTCCGAAGCCGCGAGCAACAACACGTGACCACCGACGTGCTAGATGTGCAAGACTCACTTGAGTACAAAGAACACCCGATCAAGATTCCGGGATGGGACACCAAAGAAACTAGAAGCAAGTCAATTCCTATGTGCAAGGTTCGTGGAGCAACCACACGAGAGAGAAGCCACATGGGAGAAGGAGTCGAACTTCGTGCCATATACCCCTACCTCTTCGACGGGTAAGTTACATTTTTAAATCTCGGGACGAGATTCTCGTAAGGGGGTAGGACCGTAACATCCCAAAATCCGAGTTACAAAATTTTTTGTCAAAAACCTATGAGTGGTGACGTGCCATGTAGTTGCAACCCAAAAACCCCACCTAGATTAACCCGAGTTTGCATTAGATTTTACTTTCATCATGCATCTTAATTCAAGTTTGATTTGGAGTTATTGGTTCTTTTGGTTGCTTAACTAAATCAACCCAAAAGCTTATAAATGAAATCACCTATATATGTTATGGGAATTAATACCCTAACTATCCTATGACCCTAAGGCCACCATGACACCTTGTACAAATTGTAAATGAAACATGTTTACACTTATACGTTTATGACTCGGCCAAAACAATAGAGAAAGAAAAAGAAAAAGGAAAACTAAAGTAGAGACCATTTCGGCCCATGACCAAGCAAATGTGCCCACTCGGCTTTTTCTTTTCCTTCTACCCTTCCACCGCCGCGCCCAATCCCGGCCCGCCGGGAAACCTCCTTTCCCACCCACCGAGCCGGCCCATTCCTCTTTTTCTTTTTCTCTCATTCTCTTCTCGCGGCCCTTTCCCGGCTAGCCGCGGCCCGCTCGCCCGCGTGGTAGGAAGGCGACGCCACCGCCGCACTCGCGACGCCTTGGCCCCGCGCCGGACCCACATGTCATATGTTCCGTACCACCCCCTTCCTCTGCTTTGCGCCCGAGCGGGAAGACATCGCCGCCGCCGCGCCAATCCGCTCCGCCTCGGATTCCTTGGACTCGAACGCTAGGCCGGGAGCGTCCACGTCGCCACGGAGTGCTCGGACCCGACAGCTCGTCAATGACGCACCGCGCCGCGGGCATTTTGATCTCCCGCGCGCAACGGCCGCCTGACACAGTACCCGGCTGTCCCCCACGATCTCCCCCTCGATTCCTTGGCCGCGAAGGCGAAGTGGAGCACGCGCCGCCGCTCTCACCGCGCCTGAGACCCCACGGGCGCTCGACGCCCTCGGCCGGCCCCGGATTGGCACGGACGCCGAGGATGGACGCCACCCACGAAGCCCTCGAGCCGCCGCCTATTTATACAACGCCCTCGGCCCCGTAGGGTTTCTCCAACCGCGCCGCCGCTTGCGGCTTCCACCAAAACCCCAGCCACTGCTCAATTGACAAGAAGGAGAAGGGGAAGAGGAGAGGTGTAAGGTCCTAGATGGCTAGAGGGGGGGTGAATAGCCTATAAAAATTTCTACAAACTCACTAAGCAAACTTCGTTAGATACACAAACGGCGGAAAGCAAGTTATGCTTAGCCTACTAGATGTTGCAAGCCTCCTATCCAAGCAATTCTAGTAGGTGATCACTAGTACACACAAAAGCTACCACTAGTGATCAAGAGTTCTACCCACGGATTTAGTCTACACAAGAAGTGGTTCCCGACCGACCACACAAACAATTCTACCCACGGGATTTAGTCTACACAAGATGTGGTTCCCGACCGACCACGCAAGCAATTCTACTTTGCAAGAATGTAATCAAAGTAATACAAGAGAGGATGAGACTTGTTATACCAACGCGTCGAGTCGAGGTTGCCAATCACCAAGAGAATGAGCAATCGATCACAATCGGCAACACACAATCGATGACAACCAATCACCGGGAGACAAGGATGAACACAATTGTTTTTGTTCACCCGGTGTTCACTTGGGCACCGCCAAGCTACGTCACCGGTTGTGTCGACCAACACCTAGATGGTTCCTCTGTGACCCTCAAGTCACTAGCCCCTCAAGGCTCGCCCCGCAAGGCACCGCAAGACACCACTCTCAAGCGAGGTACTCAACGACACGCGCAATCCACTAGGATGCTCTTCGTGATCCCCACGAGGTGAGCTCAAACCTCTCACAAGCAACCGGAGGTGGCCAAGAACAATCACCTTCTCTTGCCAACGCCTCCAACAATCTCCAAGCCGGCTAGGAGCGGTACTCTCCAAGAGTAACAAGAAATCCACCGGCGAAACCACCCACAAGTGCCACTAGATGCCCTCAAGCAATGCAATGCACTAGGTGATTCACTCAATCTCTCTTAGGATGAACAACCAAGCAAGGGAGAAGAGTGGGAGAGAGTCTCTTAGCTCAAAGAATGCACAAGGGATGAGGAATGGCCAAGAGACCTCCCCAAGGGCCGGCCACCTTCTATTTATAACCCCTCAAACAAATGTGACCGTTACCCCCTCGGGAGGCCGAGCAAGACGCGCCGGACGCGTCGCCGCAAATCGCCGGACGCGCCCCGCTTCTTCTTCCGCGAGCCAAGTCGACCGTTGGCTCCGCGTTCAATCTCGTCCCGCCACGTTTGCGTCCGGCGCGGCGTCCGGGCGCGCCATCGCGCGTCCGGCGGCTCAAGGCCCGGTTCCCGAGCCGCGCCCGGAACTTTCGTTCGGCGTCCGGCGCGCGCCGGACGCGACACCGGTCCGCGCTTTTTCGCCCGCCGCCAAGACCATGCCGAGGCTCGACTCGCGCGGACTCCGACAGTTGATTTGCCCGCGTCCGCCGCGTGCGTCCGCCGCGAGTCCGCCGCTTCGACCATGTCGCCATCGGCACATGTCAAGACACAATGCGCGGACGCGTCCGGCGCCTCCTACGTAAGCCGCTTTCGCCGTGTCGTCGATCCAAGTTCTCGACATGCTATCCAACAAGTATACCAACTTGATCATCGAGATAGCATGATTTCAACCAAATTTTGCATCCGGCGCAATAGAAAATATGCATCTATTTTTCTCGAAAGCGTTAATCCCGCCTCACAGCTCGGCGGGAGGAAGAGAGGGACCCAAACCCATCTCTACCCTGCAAACCACAGCGCGCCCAAACGCCACCTTTGTAAATGTGCCAACACCACCAAGTGTACATCTCCATGTGCTTGTGTGTTAGCTTTTCACAACCATTTCCCAAAGGTTAGGTTAGCTCACTAGGTCCTACATGCAATGCACTTCATGAATTCACCTAGTGGCACCCATGCGTCGAATAGCCGATAAGACTTCCCCTCTTAATAGTGCGGCTATCGATCCTAAACCACTCACACCCTCTATGGTGTCTTGAGTGCAAAACAAAATGGCCCTATCGGTTATACCTTTGCCTTGAGCCCATTTTGTTCCTCCAAATGATATGAACACTTCACACCATCATGTGACCGTCTCGATCCATCGACCTCGACTTCACTTGCCCTTCACCGTGCATCGGTCCATCGGCGCCTAGTCTTGCCCGAGCTTCACCATCGCATGGTCCTTCACTCCCAAGCCTTGACTAGCCCTTCACCTTCAACACCGGTCCATGGAGCCAAGCACCGTCTTGATCTTCATCTTTGATCACATGACACGTGTCATGCTTCATATTCAATATGCTCATCGTGTGGACAACCTTTCTCTAAATCAACCACTTAGATAAACAAGGTTAGTCCTAGGTTTCATCAATTAGCCAAAACCAAACTAGGGACTTTCAATCTCCCCCTTTTTGGTAATTGATGACAACCTCAACAAAGATGATTTTATAATAAAGATTTTGAACTTGTCATACTTGTCCAATCATTAAGCTCACAAGAGAAATTTGGACAACTATAGCAAGTTCGGTTTTGGTAGTATTGCTCCCCCTACATATGTGCATAGAGTTTGGATTTGAAGCTTTGCACATATGCATGGATAAGATTGTGGGGAGAGTAATTCTACCAAAATGATGCTAAGGTGTAAGAAATGGACCTTTGAAGCGTGATACCAATCGGAGTTGCAATTTACACCATCCTTAGCACCATGAAGTAACTAGACATCCATCAAAAACTCAAGAACCCCGTGAGATCAACATTATAAGCAAAGTTCTTGAACCACTTGTAAAGCAAGGGAGTCTAGTTACAACCTATGCGTGCTAGTAGATCATTTCATCAATCAAGTTCTATACTAGCATTGCACCACACAAGCAAGGAGACACTACTTGTATAAAACTTTAAAACTAGGTGCCATGAGCAAGTCATATGAGAATGCACAAACAAATGCAACAACTTTGTTCATGAGCTTGCTCCCCCTTCTTGTGTGCATCAAAATTTTATTTACCCATTTATCATGTTCAATCATCTTTTTCTCTCCCCCTTTGTCAACAATTGCCCAAAATGGGATCAAATTGTGGAGAGAAAAGGACTTTGATGGAGTAAACAAAACTTTAGTCAAAATTGGTTCAATCTAGACCACTTGCCAAAGACATTTAATTCGGTTTGAACCAAAGACAAGCTTCTTCACACCTCATGACAAGGGTTATCTTGCCTATGTTGAATTAAACACTTGTAGCAAATATTCTAGATTCAACACTAGGATTGCAAGCCCATAAACATGTCATATGTCACCACTAGATCAAGCAAAACATAGAAGCAATAGTGGTAAACATATATACATCAAACACATTTGATTTATCATGAATGCTCCAAATGCACCTTGTATGTCTACATGTGCTACCACAAGTATAATCATAAGAATGAATGACATGTCAACCAATGGTACCTTGCTTTGTCGAAGGAGAGGCATGTCAAGTAGTGGTGGGGTGCATTCAACACATGTTTGAGAAATCAAGAATGTTCAACTCATTCCTTAGCTTGCAAAACCTTCTTTCATCAAGTGGCTTGGTGAGGATGTCGGCAAGTTGATCATCGGTACCCACACTTTCAATGGAAATGTCACCCTTTTGTTGATGATCTCTAATGAAATGATGCCTTATGTCAATGTGCTTTGTTCTTCCATGTTGAACCGGGTTTTGTGTCATCTTGATTGCACTCTCATTATCACAAAATAATGGCACATTCTTGAAATTGATGCCATAATCCTTCAAAGTTGACTTCATCCAAAGCAATTGTGCACAACAACTCCCCGCACTAACATATTCGGCTTCGCGGTAGAGATTGCCACACTATTTTGTTTCTTTGAGGACCATGACACAAGTGATCTTCCAAGAAGTTGACATGTACCACTTGTGCTCTTTCTATTGATCTTGCAACCACCATAGTCGGAGTCCGAATATCCAATCAATTCAAACTTTGACCCCTTAGGATACCACAATCCAACATCTCTTGTTTGCTTCAAGTACCTCAATATTCTCTTTGCGGCCGTGAGATGACTCTCTCTAGGTGAGGCTTGATATCTAGCACACATGCAAACACTAAACATGACATCCGGTCTTGATGCGGTGACATAGAGTAGGCTTCCAATCAATGACCGATAATCCTTTTGATTCACCATATTGCCATCATGATCACTATCAAGATTCCCATTGGTGCCCATTGGAGTTGAGATTGGCTTTGCATCTTGCATTCCAAATTTCTTCAACATGTCCCTTATGTATTTCCCTTGACTCACAAATGTCCCATTCTTCAATTGCTTGACTTGAAGACCAAGGAAATAGCTAAGTTCACCAATCATGGACATCTCAAACTCATTTGCCATCATTTCACCAAATTCTTCACAATATGCTTGATTGGTTGATCCAAAGATGATATCATCAACATAGATTTGCACAATGAAGAGATCATTACCAATCTTCTTGGTGAATAGAGTAGTGTCAACCTTGCCCATAATGAACCCTTTGGAGTGAAGAAAAGTCTTCAATCTCTCATACCATGCTCTAGGTGCTTGCTTCAAGCCATACAAAGCTTTCTTCAATTTGTACACATGGTTGGGTCTCTTCTCATCTTCAAAACCGGAGGTTGCTCAACATATACTAGCTCATTGATGATCCCGTTGAGAAATGCACTCTTGACATCCATTTGATATAACTTGATATTGTGGGCACATGCATAAGCCAATAGTATCCTTATTGCCTCCAATCTTGCCACGGAGCATATGTTTCATCATAGTCAAGACCTTCAACTTGAGTATAGCCTTGTGCAACTAGTCTTGCTTTGTTTCTAATCACAACACCATCTTGATCTTGCTTGTTCTTGAAAACCCATTTGGTTCCAATGACATTGTGATCCTCCGGCCTCTCAACTAACTCCCACACATCATTTCTTGTGAAGTTATTGAGCTCTTCTTGCATTGCCATGATCCAATCGGCATCATCCAAAGCTTCCTCAATTTTCTTTGGCTCCTTGGTTGACACGAAAGATGCAAACTCACAAATCATAGCCACTCTTGATCTTGTTTGCACACCACTTCTAATATCACCAATAACACTATCAATTGGGTGATCCCTTGCAACATGTTGTGGTTGTAGCACTTGCACTTGATTGCTTGAGCTTGGTTGATCACTTGACTTGTCTTCATTGGATGAACTAGCACCATGATCTTGCACTTGAGCATTGCTAGCTTGCTTCAATGGAGAATTGAGCACTTCATCTTTATCATCTTGCACATCAACCACTTGCTTTGCTCTTATGTCACCAATGTCCATGTTCTTCATAGCTTCAACCAATTGAGTTCCACCAACATCTTCTAGATTCTCATCTTCATCTTGTGACCCATTGGTTTCATCAAATTGCACATCATGGACTTCCTCTAGAGTGCCACTTGAGTTGTTCCAAACTCTATAAGCCTTGCTTGTAGTTGAATAACCGAGTAGGAACCCTTCATCACATCTCTTTTCAAACTTCCCCAATCTAGTGCCCTTTCTCAAGATGTAGCATTTGCAACCAAACACTCTAAAATAGCCAATGTTGGGCTTTCTTCCATGAAGTAGCTCATATGGGGTCTTCTCAAGCAAAGTATGACAATAGAGCCTATTGATATAGTAGCATGCCGTGTTGATTGCTTCATCCCAAAATGATTGACTAACATTGTACTCATGAAGCATTGATCTAGCCATATCAAGCAATGTTCTATTTTTCCTCTCAACTAGGCCATTTGATTGTGGAGTGTACTTGGCCGAGAATTGATGACCAATGCCATAGTGATCACACAATTCTTCCATTCTTGTATTCTTGAATTCACTCCCATTGTCACTTCTCACTTTCTTGATCCTCATGTCAAACTCATTGTGAACTCTAGTGAGAAAGGTTTTGAAGGTGTCATACACTTCACTCTTGTCACTAAGAAAGAATACCCATGTGAATCTTGTGAAGTCATCCACTATGACGAACCCATACTTGTTGCCACCAATACTTGTGTATGTAGTTGGGCCAAATAGATCCATGTGCAACAACTCAAATGCCTTGCATGTGCTCATTATGCTCTTCTTTGGATGTGAGCTTCCAACTTGCTTCCCGGCTTGACATGCACTACACAACTTGTCCTTCTCAAATACAACATCTTTCAAGCCTTCAACAAGATTGTGTTGTGTGAGCTTCTTCAATTGTTTCATGCCAACATGTCCAAGCCTTCTATGCCAAAGCCAACCCAAACTTGATTTTGATATCAAACATGTTGTCAAAGAAGCTTCACTAGTGTTGAAATCAACAAGATAGAGATTCTCATATCTAAAGCCTTTGAACACCAAGTTGGAGCCATCAAGAGAAACTACCTCAACATCATTTGCTCCAAAGATGCACTTGTAGCCTAGATCACAAATTTGTGCCACCGAGAGAAGATTGAAATCCAAGCTTTCAACTAGCAACACATTGGAAACACTCATGTCATTTGATATTGCAATCTTGCCCAAACCAACAACCTTGCCTTTCTTGTTATTCCCAAAAGTGATTGCCTCAATGCCACTATCATTCTTCTCAATTGAATCAAACATTCTTGATGTGCCGGTCATGTGTTGAGAACACCCACTATCAATGATCCAATGCCTTCCTCCGGCTTTATAGTTCACCTACAAGCAAATCAATGAAGCTTAGGTACCCATTTTTGCTTGGGTCCTTGTAGGTTAGTGACTAAGCTCTTTGGTACCCAAATAGCCTTCTTCTTTGGGCCAACAATGGGTGTACCAACAAACTTAGCTTGCACACCTTTCACACCCTTGGTAAGCACATAACAAGAATCAAAAGATATAGCATTGTCAAGTTTCTTGTTTTGTTGCTTCTTGTTGCAGTTTTGCTCTAGGTGCCCAACTTGCTTGCATCTATAGCAAAACCGACCATTGCTCTTCACAAAGCTAGGCTTAGGAGTTGCAAAGGCCGACTTGCCCTTCTTGGGGGTATAGCCCAATCCCTCTTTGTTAAGAGAGAACCTTTGGCTACCCAAGCACTTTAGCAAGCGGGCCTCACCACCATAGGCTTTGCCTAAGGCATGAGTGAGCTCATCCACCTCCTTCTTGAGAGTCTCATTCTCAACCATAAGTGTAGCATCACAAGTGAAGCCATCACTAGTAGTAGAGATAGAGTCGGTGGTGGTGGTGGATGATGTGCTACAAGAAGGGTTAGCATTTGTCATGATGATAGGTTGATAAAAAGACTCATCAATGATGTCACAAGTAAGGCCTATATCACATGATGCAACCACCACTTTCTTTGCTTGTTGCTCAAGTAGAAGTGAGTGAGCCTTTTCAAGCTTAGAATGAGCATCACCAAGTTTCTCATGGTCTTCCACTAGACACTCATGAGTGGTCATAAGCTCACCTAGGGCTTTCTCAAGTATTTCTACTTTCATTGAAAGCTTCTTGCACTCCTTTTCCTTGGCAATAGCTATATCTCTAGTTTCTTGCATCAAGTCATATAATTGATCCTTAGAAGGTTCATCATCATCATCAACATTATCAACATCGTGAGCATATTCTATCTCACTATCATCATCACTATCATCATATTGTACCTTGGTTTCTTTGGCCATGAAGCACGATGGTGATGAAGAAAATAATGAAGGCTTCTTGTTGATGGCGATGGAAGCCATAGCCTTGTTGCTTGTATCTTCATCTTCATCATCATTGTCACTCTCCCAAGTGACCACAAATGCACCATTCTTGCCCTTCTTGAGTGTCATCTTGGCCTCATGCTTCTTCTTCTCAAACTTGCCCTTGTTGTAGTTCTTCTTCTTCTCATATGGGCATTCGGCTTGTAGATGCTCGGTGCTATCACAATTGAAGCATTTTCTTGGTTGCTCTTGCTTCTTGAAGTTGTTTCTCTTGAAGCCTCTTCTCTTGATGAACATGTGTCCCATCTTCTTCACCACAAGAGCAAGTGCCTCATCATCAATCTCAAAGTCACCATCTTCCTCATTGGTTTCTTCTTCTTCAAAGATTGGTGCTTTGCACTTGGAGGATGTGGCTTGGAATGCCACAGCTCTTCTTCTTCTTCTCTTCTTCCACCTTCTCATCATCTTGATCAAATTTGTCATATGTCAAGACTTCACCAAGCAAATCATTTGGTCTCTTATTTTCAAGCCCATCTCTTTGTAGCATTAGCTTCAACATCTTGAAGCTCTTCGGCAAGCAAATCAAGAACTTGTGACAAAAGTCTTCATCTTTTGTCTTGTGCCCCAAACTCTTGAGATCATTCACAATCACTTGCAAGCGATGAAACATTTCAATGATTGTTTCATCCTCTTTCTTCTTGAAGTTCTCAAACTCACTCTTGAGTCCATATAGCTTGGCACTCTTCACAACTTTGGTGCCTTCATAGGTCTCACCCAACCTTGTACACACTTCACTTGCACGCTCCAAGTTCTTGATCCCCTCAAACACCTTTGTATCAATGCCATTGTATAAGGTGTTGAGAGCCATTCTATTGCATGTTGTGTTGGCTCTATCTTCATCGGTGAGATGATCATTATCAAGAATAGCATAGTCATGCAAAGTAACTTGCAAAACTCTCTCTTGAATTGAACCGAGATACATGATCATCTTTCTCTTCCAATGGTCAAAAGAACTAACTCCATCAAACATAGGCGGTTTGCCCCCAACATGGTTGAACACAATTTGAGCCATCTTAACACCGTAGGATGTTAAGCCTTGCACTAAAACGGTGACCTCGGCTCCGATACCACTTGTAAGGTCCTAGATGGCTAGAGGGGGTGAATAGCCTATAAAAATTTCTACAAACTCACTAAGCAAACTTCGTTAGATACACAAACGGCGGAAAGCAAGTTATGCTTAGCCTACTAGATGTTGCAAGCCTCCTATCCAAGCAATTCTAGTAGGTGATCACTAGTACACACAAAAGCTACCACTAGTGATCAAGAGTTCTACCCACGGGATTTAGTCTACACAAGAAGTGGTTCCCGACCGACCACACAAACAATTCTACCCACGGGATTTAGTCTACACAAGATGTGGTTCCCGACCGACCACGCAAGCAATTCTACTTTGCAAGAATGTAATCAAAGTAATACAAGAGAGGATGAGACTTGTTATACCAACGCGTCGAGTCGAGGTTGCCAATCACCAAGAGAATGAGCAATCGATCACAATCGGCAACACACAATCGATGACAACCTATCACCGGGAGGCAAGGATGAACACAATTGTTTTTGTTCACCCGGTGTTCACTTGGGCACCGCCAAGCTACGTCACCGGTTGTGTCGACCAACACCTAGATGGTTCCTCTGTGACCCTCAAGTCACTAGCCCCTCAAGGCTCGCCCGCAAGGCACCGCAAGACACCACTCTCAAGCGAGGTACTCAACGACACGCGCAATCCACTAGGATGCTCTTCATGATCCCCACGAGGTGAGCTCAAACCTCTCACAAGCAACCGGAGGTGGCCAAGAACAATCACCTTCTCTTGCCAACGCCTCCAACAATCTCCAAGCCGGCTAGGAGCGGTACTCTCCAAGAGTAACAAGAAATCCACCGGCGAAACCACCCACAAGTGCCACTAGATGCCCTCAAGCAATGCAATGCACTAGGTGATTCACTCAATCTCTCTTAGGATGAACAACCAAGCAAGGGAGAAGAGTGGGAGAGAGTCTCTTAGCTCAAAGAATGCACAAGGGATGAGGAATGGCCAAGAGACCTCCCCAAGGGCCGGCCACCTTCTATTTATAACCCCTCAAACAAATGTGACCGTTACCCCTCGGGAGGCCGAGCAAGACGCGCCGGACGCTGTCTCGCCGCAAATCGCCGGACGCGTCCGGCGCTTCTTCCCCGCGCGAGCCAAGTCGACCGTTGGCTCCGCGTTCAATCTCGTCCCGCCACGTTTGCGTCCCGGCGGCCCGGGCGCGCCATCGCGCGCCCGGCGCTGGCCCGGTTCCGAGCCGCGCCCGGAACTTTCGTTCGGGCGTCCGGCGCGCCGGACGCGACACCCAAGGTCCGCGCTTTTCGCTCGCCCTGCCCAAGACCATGCCGAGGCTCGCACTCACGGACTCAAGATGTTGATTTGCCGCGTCCGCCGCGTGCGTCCGCCGCGAGTCCGCCGCTTCGACCATGTCGCCCATCGCACATGTCAAGACACAATGCGCCGGACGCGTCCGGCGCCTCCCTACGAGCCGCTTTCGCCGTGTCGTCGATCCAAGTTCTCGACATGCTATCCAACAAGTATACCAACTTGATCATCGAGATAGCATGATTTCAACCAAATTTTGCATCCGGCGCAATAGAAAATATGCATCTATTTTTCTCGAAAGCGTTAATCCCGCCTCACAAAGCTCGGCGGGAGGAAGAGAGGGACCCAAACCCATCTCTACCCCGCAAACCACGCCGCGCCCAAACGCCACCTTTGTAAATGTGCCAACACCACCAAGTGTACATCTCCATGTGCTTGTGTGTTAGCTTTTCACAACCATTTCCCAAAGGTTAGGTTAGCTCACTAGGTCCTACATGCAATGCACTTCATGAATTCACCTAGTGGCACCCATGCGTCGAATAGCCGATAAGACTTCCCCTCTTAATAGTGCGGCTATCGATCCTAAACCACTCACACCCTCTATGGTGTCTTGAGTGCAAAACAAAATGGCCCTATCGGTTATACCTTTGCCTTGAGCCCATTTTGTTCCTCCAAATGATATGAACACTTCACACCATCATGTGACCGTCTCGATCCATCGACCTCGACTTCACTTGCCCTTCACCGTGCATCGGTCCATCGGCGCCTAGTCTTGCCCGAGCTTCACCATCGCATGGTCCTTCACTCCCAAGCCTTGACTAGCCCTTCACCTTCAACACCGGTCCATGGAGCCAAGCACCGTCTTGATCTTCATCTTTGATCACATGACACGTGTCATGCTTCATATTCAATATGCTCATCGTGTGGACAACCTTTCTCTAAATCAACCACTTAGATAAACAAGGTTAGTTCTAGGTTTCATCAATTAGCCAAAACCAAACTAGGGACTTTCAAGAGGAGAAGAAGAAGGCGGGGAGGAGACGCCGCCGCCCGGGAAGAAGACGCGCCGGTGCCGCCGCCGTCGGAGGAGGACTTGCCGGGAGGAGGAGGCGTCGCCGGGGCGCTGCCGTCGCCGTACCGCGAGCCGTGCCACGAACCGCAAGCGCCGCCCGTACCCCGACGTCCACTACCGCGCCGGTGAGCTCGCCGATTCCCCGTTTCCAACCTCGCCTTGCTACATGGCCATGGCGCCCCGAGCGCGTAGGCCGAGCCTACACCCGCTCTTGGACACACGCACGCACGAGCATGGACCGACCAAGCCACCCGAGCGCGGCGCCACCACACGCCGCCGTCCCGCCCGCCATGTCCGCCGCGCCGTGGCTCGCGGGCCGCGGTGCGCGCCACCGTTCCGGCCATCACCGGCCGCCCGACACACGGGATCTCGAGGGCCATGTCCGGCCGCGACGAGGCGCATCCCATGCGCACGCCGCGGGCCCGAGACATGCCCCGAGAGCACCGCCTTGCTCGCCGTCGGAGGTTGAGGCCGCACGGACGCCCTCGGGACGCCACCGTGGCGCCCTTGCGCGGCCGGTTCCGCCGCTCGCTTGCCGAGGAAGCGTCGCTGCCGAGCCGCGCGCGGCCCGGGCCGCACGCCGCAGCACCGCCGGAGGTGGAGGAGCACGCCGCAGCCCGCCATGTCGCAGCCGTGCGCGTCGCGCGCCGCCGCCATGGGGAAACGCGCCGCCGTGCGTTCTGCCCACTTCGTCAAGTCAAGATGGCTCCTTGTGGAGCCAATCGCACTTGCGCACCGCGACCGAACTCAAGGCGGCTTCTTTGGTGTCGCCGAGCGCCGCGCCGTGGTCATGCCGCCATCGCCGCCGGCCATGTGGGGCACGCCGAGCCGCAAACCCCTAACCTACGGACTCGCCTAGGCGTTGCGGGAGCCGAGGCGCGCCACCGAAGCCCGAGGACCGCCCCGGCGCTCGCGTGCGCCGCCATGCCGCCGCCGGCCGCTCCGGCGCGCGCTCGGCATGACGGGGGATGGGGATGGGAAGAGTGGCGCTGGAGTGTGTGTGGACTCCGTCTTGGTGGACCAAGCCACTCCCCGGTAGGTCCCAGGAGCGAGTCCACCGTGCACCGGCTCTGGTGGACCAGCAGAACCAGGAGGACTTCCCGTGAACCCGGTTCAGGTGGACCGTGTCGCTGACTGTGGAGTTCCACAGGCGCCCGTCCACCGTGGACCGAGGCCGTGCGCTGAGCCCAACCCAGATCCAGTTGCGCCACGTGGCGAGCTTCTGTGCCGCCACGTGGCGGGCCCGGCCGGCCGGCCCGCCCACCGGCCCATTTCCGCCCATTTTCGGCCGTTGACTTGGTCAACCATGACGCGCACGGCGGACGTCATCCGTGCCGACGTCATCCGCCACGTCATCGCCCACGCGCAGAACCCGTCCTGGGCCGCCCCGCCCCCTCGTGACACGTGGCGGGTCCCCGTGATGCCACGTGTCCCTATTTAATTAACACGTTTAATATTTTCTTAAATATGTTTCGGCTTCGAAATTCATAACTAATTCACCGTAGCTCCGAAAAATACAATCAAGGTACCGAAATTTTCCTTAAATCGAGCACAATAATCTGAAATTATGTTTGAGTGCATTTGGTTCTTCCATATTTTATTTGCTTCTTTGTGAACTCTATAGGAGTCGCCGACGCGACTATTAAATAACCGTTTCGAGCGGACGAGGAGCAGGAGTTTGACCAGACGACTACGAGTACCGGGAGGACTTAGGCGACGACGACGGAGGTGCCACATCCCATCCACTTTCTTAGATCCCATTACGCATTGCAATACACTTTACTTTCTCGCAATACATTTATATTCCCGTGATAGGTTGCATGGTAGTATTTATACTTGTTCGGCCCTCGCCTTGATTCGACTATCACCCCGCTACCGTTAGGCTAGACTTGCGCTTACTACCTTTTGCTCTCGTGTTACTTCTACTACGCTTTATATCTGTGATGTGAGGCGTGGTGGACACGGAGGTTATTTGGGGGATATTATGGTTGGATCATGGAGAGCGTGCTGCGTGAGTCTTGGGTGAGTGGTGAGGGTTGAGTCGGCTGAACAGGGATCACGACGAGCTTTGAGCGAGTCTTGCCGAGGGGATACGGCCGGGTATCCCCGCTTTGTGAGTACCGTGCGTGGCGGGTAACCGGTTTGGATTGAGGTGTCCTTGGTGTGAGCTCCTTGGAGTGGAGCCTTGGAAAGGGTGCCGTGGAAGACGGTAAAGATTAGCCCATACGGGGAGATATCGTTGTTTGGCCAATACCTAAGGACTTGAGGGCTAGTAACCGGATCATTGGACGCCTTACTTTCCACTCGCTCTCCAATGGGAGGGGAGGCGGTCTAACCATTTGGTAGGACGAATGCCATTACTGTTGGGAGTAAAGCAGAATGTGTCGGGAGGTACGGGCCGAGAGTGCTCACACCCTCCTTAACCAACATAGTGACCCCTTTGGCCCGGTACTATGTCTCACAGTCTCGGCGGCCGGGCCGAGTGGCGGGGATGGTATTCGTTCTAGGCTTATGGCGATCGGTATCTGCCTAGATGATGATCAGCATCGATGATGGCTATCTTGTGGACTAGTGAAACCTCTGCAGAGTGTATGGTTGATCGATCGATACATATGCCGACTTGTCAGCTATGGACCAAGTCCCGTGTGATGCTTGCTGGACTAGGAGAGGAGTCTTCTATCTTTCTGGATGAGTGCGTGTGGTTGGGACTGATTCCGGCTGTGAACCTTGGGAGGTTGTGGGCCGCTGAGGCATGACGAGAGGGAGTCGTCCATGTCGACCACGCGTGGCGTGGAAGGGGTGTGTGGTGTGAGGTGTGTGGTATGGCTGGGTTGGAGGATGGATTTGGGAATGGATAAAAATTTGACCAACTATATATATTAAACTTGGATACTATGCATAGGAACCCCGGCTTTATAGGTTCCCTTGTTATACCATGTATTTACTTTTATTGCATCCAATTCCACAAATAAGCATAGGGTGGGAATGTGGCCAAGACAATTGCATCGATACTTTGGATAAACAGTGATGAGGACGAGTACGACTATGATGATGATAGCTATGAGGATTAGTGGGTGTCGTTCCTACGCTCAAGTGTTCGGAGATCGTGTTGATGCTTCCGCTTCTACCTTCAGCTGTTCCGGATGTTTACTTTTCAGTTAATTCCGCCGTTGTGGCGATGTAATAAACTATTGTAACCCCGTACTATTTTACTATTCCTGAGACGATGTATGGAATGATATCAGCTGAACTATTGTAATGTGATGGATTTAATCTGTCGTGTTACCCTCGAATCTGTGAAATTCCCATCGCGGAATTTGAGGATGTTTCACAAAGCTCATAACAAGCAAAAAGATAGAAGACCGAAGCTTAGCTTTGAAGAGCTTCTAGCTAAATATGAAAAAATAAGCAAAGCAAATACAGCCAATAGATCAAAGAAAATCCAGCCATCAAGATTGCCTCCAAAGCACAAATCTCAAGAAAGGAATTGGAAAAAGAAGAGAGCTCACATAGAAGAACATATCCTCCTTTTGAGCAGCCAATTCCTATGTCTTATAGATCACACTGGATATTTTTATCCTTATTCATCTTGGGGTGGTTTGATAAAGAGGCACGTGTTCCATCATATTTCAAGCCACAATATATAGAATATGTAGCTCCTAGATATTCAAAGAAACCATCTTCTTATAGTGACCGATTTGATCAAAATCGGTCCGGAGCTCAACCAAAGAAGAAAGCGGTGAAACAAGTTTACCATGTGAAATATGATGGACGAAAGAAGGAAAGTTCAGATTTGAGTGCAACAATTGAAAAGCCGATTACATTGCTAAAAAATCCGGCTATATATGGCAAAGAAGCAAGAAGATCATCTAATGATTTTGTAGGTGCCAAATCTGAGCAAAAGAAGATGAAAGTGCCAAAGAACAAGAAGGAGTTGCCGCTGTTCAAAACAGAAACAAAACCGATATGCTCAATCGGTTTACCAAAGTGGCAAGAAAAGAAGTTGCAAAAACTTAGTGCAGAGAAGCTAAAAGAAAAGGGCATAGCTTGGATTCCTAAAAGAAGTATTCAAGCTCAAAAGGATGATGCTCAAGCAAGTGGTGCAATGAAGGCAAAGGATAGAAGAAGAAGATTCAAAAAGCAATTGCTAAGTCAGAGTTTTGCACCAAATCATCAAGATCTTTGGTATTCGCATCATCCATCTTCTCTGCCTATGTTTATATGGAATTCGTCTCATGGTGTGTATAGTCAACCCTCAGTTCCTGGTTTTGATCCTTGGTGGTGTTCTTCATGTTATGGAGGGTTGCCGAATTATTATGCTTATCAATAATCAAAAGCTGAAATAGTTTATTTCGGCTATGCATACTCATGTGATGAATTCATATGGCCGATACTTTATTATCGTCCTTAGCATGCAACTAGCCGATGAATGCTTGCAACCATCGTGCTATTGAAAAGACCCCTATGTGATTTACTTTGCTGACTTTTAGACCCGGGGGGCATGATGATATGATTTGCTTGCCAAGGAGAAGCTTGCTGATTTTGGGTCACTACACTAGAAAAGCTCTCTAGAGCCGATTGATAATCGGCTACATATCATCATATAGTTTGAATAAGAGGTTGCATCGGCTAATTCATATGAGCAAATTGGCAATGGAGTTACATTTAACGTTGGCCGATGCATGCAAGATGAAAGAGTTGATCTCCAATCACATTATATATTATTGTCGAAGAGGGTGCATCGGTGTTGCTTTGATTCGAGAAGACAAAAGAGAAGGGTGTACCATAAATATTGATGAATGTCTTCTTGATCCCAAATGAGGTAAAACATGTTGAGGCCAAAGACATGAAAATTTAAAGGCCAACATGATAAGCTCAACGATCATCTGGCTATTGCATCGGTGATAAATTTCATATGTAAGAATAACCGATGCATATTTGTCTATGTGAATGCAAGTGAATTGGTTCAGCCGACTTGACAGTCGGATTAACCAATTCTTCTAGGACATACACCCTGATTTCTCAAATCGGTCTAGTTCAATTTAGTAAATCTAGTGCCGATTTAGAAAATTGGAGGACTCCTTTAAATAAAATATTTGTAGGATCCTAGCATCAAGTTGACAAGAGCATCCGAAGAGTTGCATTTGAATATACTTCGCAATATGATGAACTCTATCGGAAGGTTTGTGATGATTCACTTCTCAAGGATCTAGGATCTGGTCAAGCAAAAGTGGCTGGGGGAAAAATTCATGAAGTGATTGGCGAAATCATATAAGCTGGAGATGATGCAAAGTTGATAAATCTCCCAAGAGCAATCAACGGAAAATGCCTAGAAGTATTTTCCAAGTGTTTGGCAAGAAGCCTAGTGTTCTTCCAAACAATGGCCGATACATGTATCGCCCTTAGAACAAAAATGGCCGATGTAATACATCGCCCTTAGTCGCCGGCTAGCCGATGTGATGGGTATCGTTGCTAGTTGGTTGTAAGTGGAAGAGTATTTTCAAGTTCATTGACTAATTCACTTGAAAACAGGGGGGCATGTGTTGACACTCAAAATTGGCCAAGGGTAAAATGACTATTTTTGTGAATTGTCAAAGGTAAAAAAGGACTTCACCATTGCGTTCCTCTCGTCGAGACGATTGAAAAACATATATGGATCATCCAATTTGGAGTCCGGATGCGAGAGTTATGCTCCCGGGAAGACCGCGTGAAGTGCGTTGGTACTACCGGCCCGTGAGGTCGGTACTACCGGCGATTGGCGGAGGCCGACGCAGCTTGGCGCAAAAATGAACTACCGGTACTACCGGGATTACGCCGGTACTACCGGCGTGAGGCCGGTACTACCGACGGTTGGCGGAGATTTGGTGTGCATTGGCGCAAAATTGAACTACCGGTACCACCGGGCTTCCACCGGTACTACGGGGAAAGCCAAGACTACCGACAAAACCCGTCGGTACTACCGGGAGTGCCCGTTCCGAATCTAGCTTTCGGAATACCGAACCGATTCGTTCCTAAATCGGTTTGGGGTCGGTTTTGGACGTGGGAAACTTGGAGATTATGCCTTGGAGATGTTTCCTACGGGATAAGACCACCCTCTATAAATATAAGAGGATCATGGCCGATTGATCCCATCCACATCAATCGAACCCAAAACACAAACACGATCAACACGATCAATCTATATTCTACCTTTGCTCTATCCTCCGGCTCCGTCTTTGTCCCATGGCTTGATCCAGCGATCAAGGATGGCGTCCTAGGCTCGTCCGCCGACCTAGGGCAACCGGCGACCTCCTTGCCTCGATGAGATCCCTCTCGGGCTAGGGCTTCGACGGCTCATTTGCTAGTTTGCTCGGAAACTAGTCGGCTCTTCGTCCGTAAGCACGTTGTTTACCCTTTGCCGGTTTGCTCGTAAACCTCGCCGCTCTTCACCGCGTAAGGTGTTGGTTATCTCCGCCGTCGACGAGCTCTACATCGGCCTATCGGTCTCTAGATCGGTTTGCCGGTCACGCTGCGTCGTCGCTGCGCTGCAGGTCGCCTAGGGCTACCTCGAGGGCGTCTAAAGCCCACGTGTGGTGTGTTGACCTATTTTACCGTCAACAGCTGTTAAAAGGCATCATGACGATTCACGTACTAACTTTGGCACGTTGCTTGCACAGAGTAATTGGTTTGACGTGTTCACCGAATGCCCACAAGACATGCATGCATCTTTTTGCCGAGTCGGTCCTAGCACCATACTCATGCAGCCGGATGTCGATCGTCCGTCCACGGTGAAAACAACGAAAACCTGCAGTCTGCAGACCACCGACAGTTTTTATTTACGACCGGCGGACCGGGACGAATGCAGGAAACCAACCAACGGCAGGGACAACAAAGCCGGCTTGACTGTGTTTTTTGAATCAAGTGGAGGCCTCGAGATAATCTGGCCCAGTTGTTTGTTTCTTCCGTCCTAAATCAAACTGGGCCCATCGCAACATGGCCCATCAATACCCAAGCCCACCCCAAGAACTCCAGACGCTGCTGAGTGCTGAGTGCTGAGTGGCGTAGCTAGGATTTTAGGTCAGGGTGGTCCAACATAACATAATTTTTTTTTTGGGTAAACCACAGTAAATGTACTAAGTAGTATGCCATACATACATCTTAAAATGAACGAGTCTAGTTAATTTGCTTAATGAAGAGCTTTCTTCTGTAATGTATATATTTCTAAAAAGATGAATGCAAATATGCTACATCTCCACTCCGTATATGTTTCAACAAATTTACAAGAGAGTTGTGCATTGTTTCAATTTACTATTCCAACGATCCACTACAATCTTTAAATTAAAGTTAAATAGAACTAAAACGGTGATACCTCCTATTTATGGCTTTTAACTCTTTATCAGGAGAGTAGCAAAAAGGAAAAGACCATATAATTAAGGGAGGAACAGGTCACAGATTGATATGCACCCTACCATGCATCTACTGCGCCTACAGCCTCCGTGCTGCTCGGCCAACTAGCTGCTATTGCTAATTTGGGACCACCCTCTAGCTCCGCCCTGACTGTTGACGCAGCTCCTAAAAAAACATTTTTATATTTGTTACAATTTGTTTTTTAAATAATAATTACCCTAATGAACTTGTGCTCCACTGCCAATCCAAATGGCGAGATTTAAATTTTACCAATTTTATGGATGTAACTTCACTTTTTCGCAGTTTGAATCAGTAAATTTACATTTTCTTCGCAAAGTGTATATTATAAAGATATTGAGTTTTTCATATAAACTCCTGTACTGTAGAGATAAATTGTAGAGCTTGAAAATTTCTGCAACTTGCTAGCTCACAACAACATTTCTTTTCTCAAGGTGTCATGGTTTCGATATAATCTATACGATGTTCAGTACAAAAAATTGTTCAAACAAATGCACTATGAAATTATATCTCAAGTAAATTTACATGAAACTATTCCATGTCGGGAAAATATCCGGTGCAAACTGGGTTCCCGGTGCAAACATGCAAACTCCATTGTGTACCGTCCGATCTGAAATGTGTGGCACACGTCAATTGCTACAGCTCCAACTGTGTAACCCCTGCCTCCACATAGACCATTTTACATGGAACACCCTATTCAAAGGAACATTTGTACAACAGTCCTCCTTCTCCCATCTCCAGACCGCTCTCGCAGCAGCCTCCCATCTCCAGACCGCTCCCGCAGCAGACTCCGGTCTACCAGTCCTCCACCGTGCCTTCGCGCAGCAGCCCAGGTCCATCGTACTGCTAGCTAGGGTTCCCCCATCTCGAGACCGCCTTCAGCAGCTCAGTCCTCCAACTCCACCAATTCCAGTCCTCCATTGTGCTGCCCCCAAATTTCAAATCACCTCGAACTAGGGTTAAGCCAAGGTGACATCTCTTCATTAGTTCTGCTGCTTGTTGAAATCAATCCCCGTCCCTTGAGCCCCCTAGCATCCCTACACAAGATCTGCTCTTCTTGAAGATTAAGTGCAAGCGGCGGCGTGGAGGCAGTCCGAGCAGCGCTGCAGAGGCATCGACGATGACTTAGGTGGTGGTGTGCCACTGGTGGCGGCTCCATTGCTGGACCGCGATTGGCGTCGTCGCCAATGTGTTCGACTTGAGTTGCATTCTAATTTTATCCAGGACTCAATTCTGTAGGTACGGATCCATTCTTGCAATGACTTTTAAGTCCTCATGTTGTGCCTCAAAAATTGAAGGATAGTGTTCTTTTACTAAAAGATTTCTGTAGTGCTATCGTCAGGTCCTTTAGTCATTTACTCACGCCTCATGGTGTGCTCACAATAAGATTCCTTAAACTAATTACTTAACTTTTCAATTTGGTGAAAAGTGGTGTGGTAGAAGCCATTTGCCTATTTCAGTGATCTGGTAAATTTATGGTTAAAAGCGCCTACAGATGGATAACATAACATTTAAAAATCAAGTCAATGTACACACAGTTCATCCGGTAAATCATATCTGAAAAGTGAGGAAGCAAAGCAGATAGATTTAGGATTTCTGGAAACTGAATGTAAAGCCAAGCACTTTAGTTTCCCTCTCGGCCCTTAATATAAATACTACTAATAATCTTTCTTGTTGGATGCAGTCATTAAGTACCTAGTTTACATTAGCATGAGTATTTCATCTTAGTTTTAAAGCCCGTCATACTTACAACATTTGCTCTTTTATCTTTTTTATTTCCAGAATAGAAACATGACAAGTGCTTTGTGTTCTACTTAACTTAGTGAAATAAAAAAACCCTCAAAATATTGGATTGTTCGAGCATGCATCCATTACTAATATTGCATCATTTATTAGTGCTTTGTGTACTTGCTTGTTGTACTGGGCGTATGCAGTATACTGTATTGGTAGACGTATACAGTATGCACAACAAAAAGTGCTTGACCTTAATGTCTCCACCTTGCAGAAAGGATGGAACTCAACCTTGAAACAAGCATCGCTGTAGCAGATTTACCGGATGCACTGTCCGATGCAGAATCAGTAGTCCAAGTGAATACATCTTCGGGCGTTGGATGTGCAACACCACAAAAATTATTGGTACCGTTCAATGTAAGAAAGTTTACTGTATTTTAAAGAAACCATCAATCTGTACCTTATATTCATGTTTTATTATGCAGAGATCATCCTTCATACCAGAATATAAGGAGACCTCAACACCACAAAAGTCATGGACTGTACCATTTTGTGTAAGGAACTATCTGTTGTGGCTATAATATAGAGTAAAGTTGATTTATACCAAATAAATCATTTACCTATTTTCTGTACAGGGATCATCTTACACACCAGAATGTGATGGGTCGATGAAGCCAGTAGTTGGCTTGATGTTTGATGATATTGAATCAGCCAAAGAGTTCTACAGAGCCTATGCTGCACATGTTGGGTTTTCAATACGTGTGGGTCAACATAAGGTTCAGAATGGTTTAGTGATGAATAAGTATTTCTATTGCTCAAGAGAAGGGTTCCGTAAGGCTAAAGATGAGACACAATCTGAACCTGAATGCAGTGAAAGAAGGAAATGTGAAAGGAAAATCACTCGATGTGGATGTCAGGCAATGATTGGTATCAAACGGACAAATCAAAGTAAGTATAGTATAACCACTTTTATGGAAGACCATACGCATCCACTTGTTTCACCTAATAAGCAGCACCTCATAAGATCAAATAGAGAAGTTGGCATAAAGGTGAGGAATACATTGTTCAATTTCCATAGGGCCAGCATTGGCACATCAGATGCATACCATTTCCTTCGTGTTGGCCTTGGTGGGTTTGAGAATGTAGGGTGCACATTAAGGGACCTACAAAGTTACCATGGGAAGTTAAGGTGCCAAATAAGGTCATCAGATGCTCAAATGTTTGTTGATCAGCTAAGTAGAAAGGCGCTTGCAAATCCAGCATTTTATTTTGATTATGTTATTGATGAGAAGGGCAAGTTAGTCCATGCATTTTGGGCTGATGCAACTTGTAGGAAAAATTATTCTCATTTTGGGGATCTAGTGTCTTTCGACTCTACAGCTGATAGATTTCTACTGGCGTGATCCGAAGGCGTAGCACCCGATCGAGCCAACTGTGATGACGACGTCTCCATTGGTTCTTCCCTCCAGCCGATCTGAACTGGTAACTTGGATCGTTCCTCCAGGACACCTATCAGGTTTTGCAGCCGCACCCCAGCTTCCTGCTTGAACAGCGACAACTATCCCTTTAGCGTTCTCACGATCTTCATCAGCACCATCTTTGTTCCTGTCCACGCCACACCCTGAAAACAAAGTTCATTCCTCAGTCGCTAAATGGACCATAGTACTGCAGAAGAAAAAACATTAGCAGCCAGGTGCTTTTTTTGTTGAGGATGTAAAAACAAAGTTCATTAGTACCATTGCCATTATTATTATTATTATTATATATTATGCATACGAGGGAGCAAGAGAGCACACATCCATTTCAGAGAATAGTAACATCAATATCGTTCTTCTTTATTTTTACATGAAGCCCGAATTTACCCAATCTCCATGTGAGTACCAGCCACCATTTCTCCCCCTGTATATGGACCATCTTTCAGACTTGCATTTTTCGAAACAAAGCACTGAATCTAGCTAGTACTGAGATAAGAATAATGTGCCAGAAATTACACTAATGCATATATGTCAAAGATCTAGAACATTTCAGAAAAAAGTTCAGAGAAGTTCAGTTATTCAGTTAGCAGAACTAAATTATCTAGACTCTGAATTAGCAAGCTAACTGACATGCTGCAATAAAGTATTTTCTAGGCCGCTCACACTGATGTTCTTCCTGGAAATGATTCATGTTCAGAACAAATAGTCAAATACTAAGAGTTTGAAATCTAAAGGTATCTGGCATTCTGTAACAAAAGGAATGATGCTATGCTAAAACAAAGCACTTATGCTAAATCGGACTAAAACAGAAGTGATTTCCTCACTAGCCATCAATGTGGAAAATAATTCCCTCACTAGCTACCAACCAGGAAAATGACATGGCAGAGGTGGATAGCATGAATCATGTACTTTGGCAAGCTACCTGGCAGCATGTACTTTGACAAACAAAAAAGCCATATACGAACAAAATTGCTGTGCTTGGTGCGGACTGCAGACTTAATAATTGAAGGATTGCTGATCCGAAAAGGGGACATGACATTTTTGCTACCACTCGCAGCCAGGCAATGAGGCTAGGTGAGAGCAGGAAGCAAGCACATACCAAGAAGATCCTGCTCCATGGAGACCAACAGACAGATCGAGTCCCTCCAGCGCACCCTAGCGAGCGGCGAGCTGCTCCTGCTCCTCCTCCGTTCTCGGCGGTAGTGCTGGCGTCTGAGGCGATGGTGCCGTCGTTGGAGATTAGCGATGGACGACGGATGGGTAGAGGATGACAAATCTGGCGATGGAGGGAAGAAGCATCAGATCTCGAACACACTCCTTAATAAAAGTGACATCCAGTAAATGCACAGCCTGAGGCGATTAAACTGTGGATGTCTGGTGGAGAAGAGTGGAATGGTGAGGAACCGTCACCATGGCTTGAACCCTAGCTAGGCAGTACGGTGGACGCTGACATGGGGCCGAACATGGTGGACTGGAGGTCTCGAGGAGACGGGGCGGGGTCTGGAGATGGGAGATGGGAGATGGCAGGACTGTTGAACAAATGTCCCTTCGAACAAGGTGTTCTATGTAAAATGGTCTCTGTGAAGGCGGGGGGTTAAACAGAAAATCTGCTAGGAGCAGGAGCAATGAATGTGTGCCACACATTTCAGATCGGACGCTTCACGGCTGAGTTTGCAAGGTTGCACTGAAATCCCGGTTTGCACTCAATATTTTCCCATCTCTATGTTGTAGGTGCTAGTGTATTTTTCTATATACTATGATAAATTTATAATTTTTTAACCTATGAATAAGATAAAGTAACCTTTAGTATAAATGGTGTTAGTAAAAAAAACTACATCTTATCTTCACTGCAATTGCTATATAATCTTATGTCCATATGACATCATGCAAAGATAAATTTATATGAAAATTATATATAAATCTCACATACAATTGCTATATACACTAAATATCTATCTATACTATAATTGAATTCTTCTAAAAAGTGGGAAGCTCGAATCTCACCCCTACCCCACGAGTCGGCCTCAAACTCATCCGCCCCCACCAACAAACTCACGCCATTCTCTCTCACACCTAGGCCATGCAGCCACCAATGGAAATTACGAACGCCGAGTCATCTACTCTACTAATACACCATTATTTCATAGCTACGTCCACCCAATAAATCGTCCCCCGGCGAGAGGGTCCTCTAAATCCACCCCAAAAAATATACCTAGGAAATCAACACCTTTCAAACGAACCGTCCGAGATCTATCCTAAGCTTTGTCTCTCTTTACTCATGACACAATCAAGGGTGTGGATTCAGTGTATCAAATCTCCCCCATTCTTCCTCCCACCCACCTCAATTAACCTTACCGAGCAAATAAACGGGTAGGCGCCAAAAATCACGGAAGAGATTATACGTGGCCATCGTGCCTCCGTCCATCATCGTGGACCAATAATCACGGAGGATTCAAACAAACACACAGATTGTCATTGTCGTCTACGGCGATTCAAACCAACGCTGCCATCACGCGACGATATCCTCTCCACGGTCGGAGTCGGAGGAAGCCCTGCTCGCTAAGCGACGCCGAGGCCGAGATCCTCTCCGGAGGACGCGCGACGAGTTCCGTCGTGTTTCGTGCGGCGAGTTGGCGGCCGCCGATCAGGTGATCGAGACCGAGGCCGAGACGTGTTGGCGGAGAGGTTCATGGTACACGATCGTTGTCTTTGAGGTGGTCAACGAGGTGGCTGCGAGGCAGTATATCCCCGACGGCGGTGACAATTTACTTATGCCTCTTATTACTTGGAGCCCACCTCTGAGATTTGCCCCCATCAGGAATCAGGCTCATGGCGGGGTGCATGCGGCGGTGCTTGGCAACGCGGAGGCCCAAGGCGGATTCATGAGTTTCAACCACGACGCGCACGGCCACGGCCACTGCTGCACCGCGATTCGAACTCCGAGCTCCAGGTGCGACCGCGGGATTCCAAATTCATTCATCATTTGCTACGAATTTTATCTCTGAAATACTATTGGTGCATTGTCTGATAACAGGTCGCTGTGAAAACCCAGCATCGCAGGTTGGTGTCCGAGGCCTGGAGGTGCTAAACTGCTAACACAAGCGGTTCCCTGAAATCCTGAATTTGCATTGGGAGTCCTTTGCTCGGACAAGAGGTGACAGGTTCTCTTGCCATTTTTTATGACGAAATATGAGTAAACAATGCTCTTATGCCATATTTGTTGCAGACGAAGCTGTATCGGTATGGGTTGTCAATAAAAATCTGGGCTGGACATGGTATTCTTCATTTTCTTCTCACTTGAGAAAGCACATGTGCGATACTGGAGTTCTAGGAAGCTGTAGATCATGAAGTGAAATAATTCTTGGCCTATTATTCCTTAGCCTATTAGCTTAAGTCTTTAGATCATCTACCGTGTTCTATATATGTTAGTCTTTGAAACAATGGTAGGTACTATCGTACTGAGTACCCATCATTTTGACAGATTATTTCAATCTCAGCATTACACACTGTATTGGAGCTCCCCTAGCATCTTTTCGTCCTTCTTGCATTTATGTGACCATGGACATGTATAAAAACCCAGTGCAATTGGATCAGCGACAAATCTTATGCTCTGGTTCTGAATTTTTAACTCAAGGTTATGAGATGGATAAAAATTAAAAGCTTCTAAAAAGGAAGGCAACCACAACAGCCACTAAGAATCAAGTGGTCAGCAGGTGAGGGGTTACTTATACTCAGAAGTCTGTTGTTTTTCCCGGCTTTAAGTTTGATAACAAAAATAATCCCAAACTGCTACTTCTTTCTTTTTAGTTGCCTCAGTGTCTAGAATGGATTTTTTTGTCCAATGATTTATTACTTCATTGTTGTTTAAAATATTCTGTAGACATTTCCAGTCATAACATTCAGAAAGATTTTGAAGAGGCTGAAAAGCAACTTTGCTTTGATTTTAAGAAGAAAAAATACAAGGTATTGCCTACTGAACTTTTTTGTGTACAATATCCTCTTGTTGCTTTCTACTTATGTTGTAAAAATTTGGCATGAATCTAGAAAACAAAACTCTTACTACCATCTGCCACACTTCAGATCTGAATAGTTGTGCTTACCCTGTCCCATCCTTCAGATTTTTAGATGGTGAAATTTCTAGCCCGAGAAGTACTGTAGCATTTCGTTTGTATTTGTCAAATATTATCCAATCATGACGTAACTAGTCTCAAAAGATTCGTCTCGTGATTTACAACTAATCTGTGTAATTAGTTATTTATTTTACCAACATTTAATACTTCATGCATACGACACAATATTTGATGTGATGGAGAGAGAGTCATATTTCTAGCTTTTTTGGACCAACTAAACAAGGCCATATCAATTCCATTCCCCTGCCGTGGAGTTGGACAGTGGGAGCACAGTGAAAGATTGTCCTATCTGAATCGTATGTTGGTGGCTCAAAATAGTAATAGTGTTATGCTATATTATTTTCTAATGTCTAGAGATATTTAAATTTATTATTGTTGGTCATGATGCAAAAAGTTAAACTTCTTTTTTATTTTTAACTTCTAATTTACTGTATGCTGACTTAGCGACGCCTTTAATATCTGTAACATTTCTTCGGTGCAGCCATGCATATGGCCACTGATTTGTGGAAGCAAGGAAAAGTAAGTATTTCTAAGCTATCGTCTCATGATTTTATTGATATAGAGTTTGTTTCTTTCAGTGACCAATAATTTGCTTGAATACAAAAGTACTTTGTCGATAGTAGAGGAAGAGAAACAGAAAATGGACACATAGAGCCAAAATTAACAAATCATGCTTAATGATTTAGTGAGGCCCTTTAATAATTTTATGTCATCCCAAAAAATATCTATTGAATCCACTTGCTATGTGCGTGTGCAGTGTGCTAAATAACACTCTTGCCCTATACACTTCAAATGATTATTGTGATACATCTAACTGATGGTTGTGTGGCTGGAAGACGAGGGTGAGGAAGGCCACGGTGGTGGCCAGCTAACAGCCGGCTGGGCGAGGCCGTGGCACGCCAATGGCCGGCTGGCATGGCAACGTGAAGAACTTTGTGGCTCTAAGGAGGTTGAGCGGGGTGAAAGTGGAGGTTGCTGGTCTCCCATCCTATAGTTGTGGTGGTTGTCTTTGGGTGGAACATGTGTATGTTTGACTTATTAGACTTTATTATGCATGATTATATACATGGTCATTTTATAATTGTATGGAATTTACACTGTGGAGAAAAATATCGGCATTTGGTTGTTTTTTGTTTTTATGTAATCATTGAAATAAAATCGTAGCGTTAGCACGGGCACTGTACTAGTTACTATAGTTCCATATGCCTTTTCAACCCCTAGGATATTTTAAAAGTTATACCTTGTTTCGTATGACATCAGTAGAAGAAAATTTTATATGAGAAATTACATATCTATAACTTTTTAGTTTACATAAATCCATTTTAGTCCAAACTCCAAAGTAATTGAGCAATATTTAAACCAATATATGGAGGTATGATTATTGTATTGATAAAAAATTGACGCCAAGATGGTTTCAAATTAAAAAAAAAAAAGTGAACTAGAAATATTTTTAGCTTATCATATTTTTACAATTTTATATAGAAAACGATTTTCCCCATCCTAACTTCTATGGAAAAGTTTTGATGCATTATAGAAAAAGTTTGATTCTGCCTATTCTAACCATGGAAACAGAAAAATCGGCCTATTGAATTGGTGAAATTTTAAATTCTTCATTTCAATTGTCGACGAGACTATTTCTGCAATTTCTTTGTTTCGGATGATTACTTTACAAAAAACGATTAGAACCATTTAAAATAAACAAATTCCCTGGCGCAGCAGAGGAGAGAGAGCAAAGCGAGGAGCTTGCGTGCGGCGCTGGGGTCCACGAGGCGAACGGCGGCGGCCGCCAGCGCCGGCTTATGCCTTGTGGGGGCAGATCGGGCCGTCCCGCGGCGGCGGAGGCGGCGCCGGCGGCGAAGTGGAAAGTGGATTGGAGGTGCGATGCCGCTCGCCTCGAATGCGGGCTACGTCGCTCCGACCGCCGGCGGCCGGCGGTTGGCCGCGCTGGGCAGCGGCCCCGCCCCGCCCCTGCCCCCAAGCCTCCGCTTTGAATATCCACGACACGACGGTAACCGAACAAGCCTCAGGTATTCAATTCAACCTCCACTCTTGATCGCCGTCAAAAGTTGTGCTGCAAAAGAGCGAGATGCTGTAAAAGGATGAACTGACCCAGGCATTCTTCTTTTCCCTTTTGCCACTTTCTGGGTCCTGCTGCTTTCCGTGGGGCTTTAGGATAAGGGGAATAAAAAAGACCGCCGCAGATTTGCTACCGTTCTTTTGATAATTTCATAAGCTTTTGGTTTGTGTCAATTTGTCATTTTGACTTGACTATTCAATAGAAATCGCGCCTCCAAGGGTTCCAAACTTTTCAAATCAGCAACCATAATGTGCCTTTAGAGAAGACCACCGACATGCAGAATTTATGTTCCATATATATTGTTATGATATGAATACAGCAACTGGGCGCTGCATATGTGAGCTGAGCTCCCTCTCAGGGAACAGGTAGTCAGGGGACATTGTTCTCGCGACACCGGGAACAATACGTGCAAATAAAATTTATCTGGAATTAGAACCTTGGCATCTCTTTGCCTTTTTCCAGAAAGTAGAGCGCCATTTAGTTGCCAGTTGCGACGTGGGCTGAACTTCGCCTCCACCAGATCAAGTTGGGCTTCTAATCTGCCCTGCTGATCTCCATTCTATGAATCGTAAACCAACATGATCTAGTGGAAACAGTATTTGCAGCTGATAACAGAGAAGCGTGATCTCTTGCTTTCTGCGCTCCCGCGTCGAATTGATGCCTCCTCAAGTCAGCACCGCCAGAAGCGTCGGCATAGCCTTGCTCTAGCGTTTGTAGATGCTGGCTGAAGAATCCAAGTTACTGGGTGTGATAACGAAATGTGAGCGTGTTCTTTTTGGGGATTACCGTGGGAACACACTATTGATGTGTCTATGCGTGATTGGTGGGAAGGGAAGGTGGATACTCAGACATTAGACCTAATTTCCCTTGTTTTGTCGATATTTTCCTCCGTGATGCAATGGTATTCATTGACATGGAATACATCGACATCCATCGGCTGTAACGCGTAGGAATAATTGAAGTGGAAAGAAATATATACCAAAGCTGATTCAAGCATATTCATTCTGAATTAGACAATCCATGTGAACTTGCAGGTTTGATAACAAGACCCTTTTTAGGAAGTCCGTAAATGCTTTGTGGGAGCCATATCATTTGATGGCCGTCATGCATATTCCCCTCTTCGAGAATGCAATATTTTATGAAAGTAATTCAACTTCTATAGTATATTCCCCAACTGCTCTTATTTTGTTGCTAAGAAGCAGAGTTGTTCAGGTTATAAGACTTGTTTGGTTTTTGTCCTGAATAACAACAGCAGGAAATGAACAGAAGTACTAATCGAAATTCTGAATAGGATAATGAAAGGAGATGCTTTAGCAAATGACAGTACGGATGGCTGACTGGGGTTGAACATGGAACCTCTTGAATTATTGTGTAAAGTGTGATTTGGGAGAATATATGTATATCAGAATAGGTTTTGTGAATGACTAAAGATCATGCACGTATGTGGAGAATCGATTCTCAAAAGGCTATATATATATATTTAACCCCAATAATACCATCATTCTGTTGTTATGTCCATCTGCCCCCAGCATATAACTAAACATCTAGCCAACTTTAGTACTATCTTTTAGGGGCAGCTTAGCACCTAGAATAGAGAAGCAACACAAATCGTCGATTATATATTAGTCAAAGGGCAAAAGATTTATACTGAAGAAAAAGAAGATTCACCAGTCTAATCTTTTTTGTCTTTAAGTAATAACCTTACTATCAAACTGTTAATTCGATCATCAATTCACCAAATCTTGTTTATAGTTTTCAATAAGTAATTCATACTTAGCTACTTTGGCTCCATTAGTAAACAATTTATTTTATTTCGTTCTTCCACACTACAGGGCAAAGGTTGGGAAAGATTACATAATCAAAGCAGATTGCATGACTTGACAAAACTCGAAAAATGATACTCCCTCTGTCCTATAATAAAAGACGTTATAGAGTTCAAAAATTGTCCCAATTTATTTGACGTTATAGCCTCAACAGATGCGAGCTGACATTGCCAGGCCTATCAGCTTGTCCATCCGTCGCATCTTGCTTCCACAGGGCTCCCATCCAGTGAATAAAATACGGAGCAGCGGCCGGATGCTAGTGGTGCACTCGCTGTACTGCGCTGCTAGTTCTGTTCTTCGCTGACACAATAGTACAGCAGTAATGCAGCAGTAGTAGGGGTGTTTGCGTCTTTCGGCTTTAACCTTGGTAACCGCGACAGATGCTAGAATGTCCATTATATTGGGACGGAGGGAGTAGTTTAACAATGTAATTTTACTATCCAGAAATTTAACTAGACGATTTTATGTTGTTTTTCAGTGAGCCCCATTGTGTATAAAGCAAACCATCTTCAATTCATAATAAGAGATATACTAAAGGTTAATGTAACTAAAATTGCTAAAAAAGTTCTGGGAGCATGTTGTCTTGTTCAAAACTTATATTATTTAGATGAACGAATATAGATTCATCACAATCTTATTCATGTTTTATTAGCCTCTTTTCTTGATTTACTTCGTCTTTTGTTCTTATAATTCCTCAGATGATGTAGCACTTTGGTCACAACTGGGAACATCAGGATTTCTCTTAGCCACACGAAGTGTGCATCATTGCTAGATATGCACCTCCACCAGTATATATTTGGCGGAAGAATCAGAGTATAAAGAATATGTTCCTCGATCCTCGCACCTATGTCGCATGGAAATTATTAAAGATATTGTCCTGATAGCTTACATGATAGTTACTTCACCAAAATCTGAACAAAGGAGGGCAAGAATATATATAGGGAGAGAACAAAAAACATTTCTCTTGGATCAGATCATCTCATCAATGTGAATTTACTCTCATGTGTAGGAATATCCAGGAAGTCAACTTCTGTGTGTGCTTGTTTCAAGTGTTGAAGCGGCTTACATATTTGTATGAAAGATGATAGATTTGACAATATTCTTTTGGTTTAACTGGTTTGGTTGCACACTATTCTGCAATGTGTGTTAGGAACCATTGCATGCAAAAATCTTTTCCCTGTTGTTGCATGTTCATTTGGTGTTGCCCTGCCTGCTCAATCGCAAATTCACAACTGCGCTCAGCTGTAGGCGTAGCCCTGCCTCAAGATTTAAATCTAAGTTATGTTATAATAATGGGCTATACGTGCCAATACAAAATTTCTTTGACATCATCTAGTTATATGAACTACTTAACTGCTTTATGTTTTGTCTAACCACCTACAAAATGTTGTAACCATAAATAGTTCCTGAATATATCTCATATTGCTGAGGTGAATTACTCCCTCCATTTCAGAATTCTTGGGAACTTTTTCTGTACCAACTTTGAGTTTTTGATTGAGTATATGTTCAGTTAATTAAAGAGAGAACAATAGTGATAATAGATTTGTGATCATACCATGTATCAACTTGATGTATTGCTATTGAAATTCTGAAGAAATCTTCCTCTGTCAGAAAAAAATTTGTGATAAAAGGTGCTTTAAAGATATTACTCCCTCTGGCCATTAAAAGAAAGACTTATGACAGCTAAATTGCACTACATGCAGTCTATGAGGCCGTCTTAAACATCTTCTTTTAATGACTGGAGGGTGTATATGCTTTAATTTGCGTATGCATATGTTAAAATTTAGCTTTAAACAAAAAGTCAAAGTGGCCAAGTATATGGAAACAGAGTACTATTTGATTTATTTTGTGTAGTTTATATAGCTCTTCATATGTTTTCAGAAGTATATTAATATTCCATGGTGTAGATACAAGATGTAACACTGTGAAATCCTGCTTTCTTTAGCATCACTTTCCTCTTGCATATTTTCCTTTCTCATTTCTGCTTTCTTCTCATACTCTTGTTCGATTTGAATAGCTCAGTTAGAAAGGGTAAGATCAAAGCATCTCCGTGCCTCCACAGCAAACCCTGGATTCGCAATTATTGAGGTCCCTCCACTATAAAAGGGCAGCCAGCTACAAGGAATGAACACAGGCAGTCAGCAAGCAAGCAGACAACAAGGACAACACAGCAACTGAAACCCTAGTACCAAGAACAAACAACTACAAGACACTTTGCGAGTTCACAGAGTATGCATCACTTCTCGTTCCTCGTTCTTATGCCCATGCATTAGACTGTCACTGTGACATCTCTTTTGATTGTCCATTCTCCTTCAAAATAAATTATGTCCTTTATGGCTGTTAAATCTACATCTAGTTTGTCTAAAAAAAAGTCTACTTTCAATTTAAATAAGTTATGTGCAAGTGTGATGCTCCTTGTGGTGCATGATATATGCAATCTAATTGATTGCTTTACTAATTTTGATCAGATATAGGAATAATTAGTTTTCACTTATGGACTTTTGCTTCCCTTTCAGTTGGTACACTAACATGGAAACATAATCGATTTTAGTGTATGTCCAAATGTTTAATTAGGGTGCCTTTTGGCCAAGCTTGAGCCTATTTTAAGGCAGCTTTTGCTTTATCTCTTTCTCCATGCCTGTTGAAACATAATTGATTTAAGTGTATGTCCAAATGATTGATTAGGGTGCCCTTTTAGCCAAGCTTAAGCCTATTCTAAGGAAGCTTTTGCTTAATCTCTTTCTCCATGTCTGTTGTCTCCCCTTAAAATATTCTTTCTTTTTTAGTTTGTGATTGCATGTCGTACAAGCATCTAACAAAGGCCAAAGGGATCAAAGGGCCTCAAATGTTCGGTCTTCTAGCTCCCATCTAGCTAGACCATCATTGCGTAGGTGACTAGTATATTCCTGTGTATAATGATAATATTGGAATACACCAAGGTTGTTTCTGTAATGTCTGCTCATATATCATACAGATATATGAAGAAACGTGTAGTTGCCTTTAGGTTTGGTATACGTTTGTTTTGTTATGTATATTCTGAACTACACTCCACAACTTGTTGACACATGCATGCTGTGCAGGGCTGCTTTTGACTGCGAATGAACATCCAGAGGAAGCCTGGAGACTGGAACTGCAAGAACTGCCAGCACCTCAACTTCAGCCGCCGTGATTACTGCCAGCGTTGCCGTGACCCACGCTCTGACTTGCAGTCTGGTGACGGCTATACCACGGGTGGTGTGCTGACCTCCCTGGACATCCGCCCAGGTGACTGGTACTGCAGCTGCGGCTACCACAACTTTGCCAGCCGCAGCAGCTGCTTCAAGTGCGGCACCATTGTCAGGGACTTCCCAGCAGGACAAGGTGCAGCCGTTGCTGAGGGTGACTTTGCTCGCGGACGCGACAGCGCCGCAGTTCGTGCTGGGTGGAAAGCTGGCGACTGGATCTGCACAAGGTATGCATGGCAAGAAACAGTGGCATGCATGTGTGTTTTATGCTGAATGCTGATTAAACAGCATCAGTTCATAGAAGTTTTTATGGGTTTGCTTGGAAATTGTCTTGAGGCAGACATTAATATACCGTGTTTCTCTACTTTGTTCAGGCCTGGTTGCAACGTTCACAACTTTGCTAGTAGGATGGAGTGCTATAGGTGCAATGGACCAAGGGATGCAGGTATATGTCTTCGTCAGCATACAACTAAGATTTCAAATTTCGTGTCATTTTTATATGTGTATTCAGTTAAGTTTGCATGCAATGATCAGTCTATAAAACACATTAAAATCTTTATAACAATGATTAATCTATTAGATGCTAGCTATCTAATCAATCAATCCTGATGCCTGGTGAAGTTCCTTTTTGATCTTTCATTTCATTCTTTCAAAACGTTGATGCATCTTTTCACTTCGAAGAGACCTTTTAATCTGCTCTGTCGATGCTCTGCGTCCTCAAAAACGGAATTGTTCTGCTGTGTAGCAGGAACCGGGAAGTAAGAGGCGACCGAGGTGATACCAAGACCGTGAGATGTGACGGGCTGGCCGAGCAATGGAACCAACTGCTGTCACACACTCATCATCAGGCATCCAGGAAGGATGAGTTCATGAGTCTACTACGTACACGAGTGTATTGTTGACTGCCAAGCATAGTACCGCTGCTGTGGTTGCGCGGGTGGAGAAGTACCCAAGTGCAACAACAGTTACGTGTGTGTTTTACATTTTGCTCTTTTTTGAGGTTTTGTGGATTCAGTGCGACTGCTGAATTGTACGTCTTGGTGATGTACTTGCATTATGTATTGGTCTTAAACAGAATATATAATTATCTAATAAGTGGTTGCTTATCTATGATTTGCACGTGTCTCCTTGTATTTGTCAATGTTTTCCTGGTTTTGAAACCTTTGTGTTACGGAAACCATTTGAAGATATATAGTTTACTAGTGTGGATCATGGCATGGTCAGTTTGTTCATCTCAAGCTTAACGTATTTGTCAACCTTTAATAGTCAAGAATTCAAGATGACACTCGACTTAAACCAATCGTCCCGTGAATTAATATTTCTTGTCTGGGAAAAAGCAAGCAAGAGGAATGAATGATGATGATTGGAAAGTTGGGAGATTTTTAACGGCAATGCTCTAGGGAGGACGTTCGATACGTCGAACGGTTCCGGCCCGGCCCATCTCCTCGACGAGCGCTGCTGGTTCACACCGCGTAGCCTTATCCTCTCGGCGCTGCTGCTCCCTCATCGCATCGTCATTTCCTCCTTCCCCATCCTTGCTTTCTCCGCCGCGCGAGCGCGCTGCCGTCGCCGCTCTCCACCTCCGCCGCCGGCGCGCGCCTCTCTCCTCTCCACCTCCTCTCCTCTCCGGCGCGCACGCTGCCGGGGCATGTGTTTCCCGGGATGCGTGGCGGCGGCCATGGCGGGGCGCCTCGGCGGCGACGCCCATGGGGCCCCGGATCCGATGGGCGGAGGTGCGGGTCCGCCGGATCTGGCCATGGTGGCCATGGATCTTCGGGGGGAGCCGGGGTGTCGGTCTCCCGCGCGTGCTCGGCGTGCTTCCATGGCGGCGGCGGCCATGGCGGGTGGCGCTGCGGCAGCACTCACCCATGTGGGGTGGCCGTATCCGGCGGCTGCCGGTGCTTTTTTTTGGCCGGATCCGCGCACGGTGGCCTTGGATCCGCCACGCCCTCACCTTCAGCTCCGGCCGGATCGGCACAGGTATGCCTCCTGCTCCTCATTTTTTTGTGTTTCAACCTCAGTGTTCTTGTTGTTTCATACGATTTTGACATTTTGTTTCTTTTGTTTCAAAATGCTTTTCTGGCTTTTTTGGTGTTTCAAATCCATTTTTAACGTTGTTTCAATTTACGATTTTAAACTGTTTCAATTTTTATGTCTCGGTTTTTGTTTTTCAAATTGCTATTTTATTTTTTTACTTTTGTTTCATACCCAATTTCAATTTTGTTTCAATTCGGCGCACTTGCTTGTTTCAATAGCACCACCCTTTTTTATTTTGTTGTTTCAAACCCAATTCACCTTTTTTTGCTAGTTTGTTTCAATTTCATTTTGTTCTCTGTTTCAAATTTCATTTTTGTTTTGTGTTTCGAGGCACTGTGGCCATGTTATTGCATTATATTGTTTTATTTTTCATTTCCTCAGTTTGTTTCATTTTCATTTGTTCTCTGTTTCATTTTTGTTTTTGTTTGTGTTTCAGAGGATGATCTTGTGATGTTTCTAAAGGACTGCGGCGGCCATGGATGGGGGATGCAGGGGGCGTGCGTGTGTGTTCGTCGCGCGTGTGGCGGGGGATCTCGCGGCGTGTGCGGGAGGAGGGGGGTAGGCGTGTGTGTGTCCGCGCGCGCGTGCGTGTTGCGCCCGCACCCGTGCGCCCGCGTGTGTGTGTGCTGTGCCGCTGCGAGAGGATAGATGGGCCGGGCCCTGTAGCGATGAGCGTTCTTTCGTAGAACGTTCTATCGCTAGTACGACCCGATTTTTAAGGTTTGATGAGTTGGGTTGGCCGATGGATACTTTTGTCAGTCGGTCAAACGTGGTCATCAGTGGAAAAATTCAAATTTCACAGATCTCTTTGGCGTCATGGCTAATTTAACTCCGCTGAATTTATGGGAAGTGTGCTATATGACGGATCCAAGCCGCGAAGCAACGTGGGTCTATAATACGGCTGTAGATACAATAATGGACGTTGCCACTTTGGGGTCTATAATGCTGCCATGGATACAACAGGAGCACCCCATTTGAACATGGTATTTTTTTTATAAAAAAAACTTTGAGTGGACCCATTCATTTAGGGCATGTTCGGTTTGGTGGCCACACAGGTTTGTCTCCTGGCTCGTTCGCAACCAAAAAACTCCTAGGCAACGTTTCATATGAGATTATGGGGGTTAGCATAATCACCAACCACAATAGTCCGGGAAGAGACGTTCCAGACCTTGAACTGACCTTGGGACAAGAGTGATTACAATGAATGACCACAAGCTCAGTAAAGGATGAACACGGTCTATTTATATTGGAACGAGATTGTCGGGAAGATTTACATGTTCATTATTTAAGCAATCATAAGGAGACCAATATAAATAGGGTTGGGCATTAAGTCCTCTCGGGTTTTGGAAAATGAGAACCATTTTTTTCTTTTTAAAACAGAACCAAACTCGAGAAACTTAAATAACTAGGTTCGATCTATTCGGTCCACTGATTTGACCGAACAGTTCTTGTATATATTTTCTTTACATACTCTGCAAACATGCAAATAAGTGTTCTAGTCATTTCTTTCCAAATATTTTCTACTTTGACATCACTAAACATATGTAAAGATATAATTTTCGTGTAGTTTATTTAAAAGTTATGCCTTGGATCAAGCACAACAAATACAAAAAGGAACACATTGGTCTACTAGGGCTATTTGGGTTATGGAGGCCAAAGACCATCCTTAACCCATACCGTAAATTTGGGGTTATTTGTGTTACATGTGCCTCCATAACCCGAATAATTCATACTGTAATCTTGAAAACTGCTTTCTGCTCCACAATACTACTATTTTGAATGGCATATATCTTGATGTGATTTTTTGGGCGGTTGAGATAGCACATGCCTCAGCAATCAGCATGTATGCACAGGAAAAAAAACTTTGCGAAGGCCGTGAGTTGTTGGGCCACGCGGAAAGCCAACGGTTGGACCGGCTGGTTGACCTGGGTGGGCTACGCGGCCTACTAGTAGCAGCAGCACGTGAGTACGTGACTAGGCCATTGTTTACTACAAGGGCCCGGTTGGGTTCCAAGAACTTGATGATGATTTTCAACTGGGCTTGGCCTAATACAACTGCCAGGAGGTACTGGATCTGATACTTTTTCAGTCCAAAAATATGCCACCAGATGGATGTGGATCTCTCGGACAGCTAAAGAAGAGCCAATCTGCAACTCAGAATTTCAGACAGTTTTTTTTTTTTGCGAAATTTCAGATAGAGTTGACCCGGATTGAATGGGTCAGTGTCTTCCTACCGAGTCCTCTGTGCTCGGTACCGGGCCTTCCCCACCCCCACCTCGCCGTTGACCTTCAAGGAGAGTCGCCAATATGGCCGGGTCACTTCGTCGGAGTCTTGGAATTCTCGGTGGGTACCTCACCGAAGGCTGGCGGCTTCTTCCTCCTCCATCCTTCCGCCATGTACATCTTCTTCTTCTCTTGACACCAGCGGACAGCGTCGATGGCCAGCCACTGACGCCAGCGTCGCCACCGATGAGTCCCCACGTTTCGAGGAGCCCTCACGGTTTGCTTCCGAGCTTCATTCATTGTGTTACGGTTACCACGCCATCATCTTCCTCAACCTGTTTGGAGAATTGTAGTAGCTTAGTGCTGGTGAGAGATCCCGGCACCCAGCATGCAGGTAGGCATCGGTCACCGGTTCTGCTTCTTCTTCTTGTTCGACTTGTTGAATTGACAAGAGGGTTTGTACTTTATATATGTTGGCAGCTCGGTCACCATATCGACGAGCGTTGACTAAAGGAGCAGAGGGTGTCATCCACAACCCACAGGCTGACAGGCATCGCTGCAGCCGAGATTCCGCAGACAGATGTGTCCGTGTGAAGGCATCGCTGCAGCCGAGATTCCGCAGACAGATGTGTCCGTGTGAAGGCATCGCTGCAGCCGAGATTCCGCAGACAGGTGTGTTCCTTGTGTGAAACGAACCAAATATCACCGATTTTAATTTGACTTCTTTTGCAGCCAAACATTATTTTGAATTTGCCAGTTCTTTGGATTTTGTCACTATGTTTTCTTTGGAACCCAATCAGTAACTGGTACAGTGGTACCTGACAGTGGAGAGCAATGCAAATGCAATGCCCCCTTGGTTTTTACACTCGAGTCCGCTTCCTTTCATCCAAGGCAATTAAGGGTTTCCGACATCCACAAAGGGATACAAGGTGACCCATGGACCATGCTCAATTTCTATCCAGGCTTGACGTCCTGTTAAACCAATATGACTCCGATATCTACTTGTCACACCAGTTTTACAAAATAAAACCAGATACAGTATGATATATCCTAGATAGGAAGTCCTTTTTAAAACATTTATATACACGAATTGTAGATATATACCAGGAAACATATTCTACTACATAATGATTAAACAGAACATTAAGTCCACGTAGTCTTGTTTAAAGGCATAACACAACGAAAACGATTATTAAAGATGGACTTCACTCCAAGGACACCGCCTAGGGAACTCTCAGACTAGCAGTCAGTCCTGCCACTCAGAAAATCTCTTCATAGACTCTAGCATAATACCGGATTCTATTGAATTACGGCAAGTGCAAAAACATTACACTTAACAGGTATATCGTAAGATTATGCAATACTCAAAGTTTAACACAGGATACCGCGGCTGCATTCACTATATCACACACTGAGAACAGTTGCTATAACCCTTTACCGACTGATGGCATTAACCATATAATTTCAAGCATGTTCAACATTCATAACAATTCACATTACTCATCAACCACATAATAATCCATAGCAATTCACATTACTCATCAACCACATAGATAAACATATCTCAAGTTTTCATTGAAACCAACATTTGCACTTGTACATCTTTACAAACAGAAAAGTTAACATGCAACCTATCTAACAAGGTCAAATGGCAGCCACAAGTCTTATGTTCGCTTGCACAATCTAACTAAGTTAACTACAAAATGCATTATCTCAGAGTTTAAAAGCTCACAATTTACTAAAACAACAAAACTATAATTTTTGTTTGGTCGACTTGCTGTGATGAGAAGCTGTTGTTTTATCATCACCTGGAAGTTTCTGGAAAAAAGTGAAAGAGTGGTTAGTATATCTCAAGTGCAAGTTACAACTTACAACTTATAATGACCGAATGAGATGACATGGTTTCACAAATGTAATTCACAAATTCAGATTGCTTCGAAAAATGAAACTTGCAGTGCTTACTAGTTAGCTGCTTATCTTTTTGTTTTTTAGTGCCATAATTAGGAAACTGCCCACGATATTATCTAGAATGTTTAAACAGCTACATCGTCGTGTGCAGGGTGAATCAATTTTTTTTTTTTTTTTGGTGTGTGAATGGTGAATCGATAGACTGTGCATATAACATGGATGCCTTGACACTACTGTCTGACTTATTTAGCCAAAGTTACCATGCAATGAAACTTAAATCCTGAGATTGACGTAATTACAGAAAACTAGAACATTGTGCGACATTGCTGTGCAGAACATTCGATGATGTTATCAGTAAAATTTCTATAGCTGTGCCTGTTATAAACGCTACTTAAGGCATGTGGTTCATCATGATAGGCAGCTACATTTGTTACTTAAATTAGGCATATTCACCCATGTGTAATAGAATTTTAAAGAACTCACTCTACTATAACTTAAAGAGATGAAGTTGCTAGATTCACTGACACCTCTCGGTTAACTGGTTCACCTTGCTTGGGCATACCTCCCCCCTAAGCATAGACAGTCAATGACTTGACTTCAATTTGTAAGTGCTCAACATGACGAAACATAGAGTGAACGAAAAACTAGGCACAAGAAAACTTGCAAATATAAATTGTGCAGAAAGTAAACTAGTCCCTAGATAATTTTCGGTCCAAAGGGATTCGGTACTGTCCAGTCAAGTAGTCAAGTTCACACTAATACATTTCAGATTCTATTCTACAGCTGGACAGAGTATAATTATTTTCACAGATCAATATGGCCTACTCAAGCTTATTGATTGGGGATTCTGTAGTAATCTTATCAACATTAACTGATGTCTAGCTGATGTCCTCTTATCAACATTCACTTTTGTCTATTATAGGCAAACACTGTAAAAGAATTGGGATTGCATAGGATTTATGTAAGCATTTGATCCAAAGTTGAAGTCGTTGATAGAGGGGACGGAGGTGAATATGAGACATTATGCAGCTTCACACTAGTTCAAATGTCATCTGCAAGTTGGAAGCATGTTCATGTATCATCAACGGCAGTGAGAACACATTGTTAGGATGATCTCAATCCCGAGTTGGGCCCAATGGCCCAACTCGGGCCCCTTTGACCCTTGCGCCCTGATCGGGGGCGCCCAGCCCATCTATGGCTGGAGGGCCCCTGTCACACTGTGCTATATAAAGAGGTGGGGGCCGGCTCTCGTATGAGGTTCACCGTGAGCCGCCACACCCACCGACAACCCTAATCCGATCTCGGGGCGCAGCCAGTGACGGGAAGCTCCTCCGCCGCCGCCGTCACTGACCGCACCGTCGTCCACTCCTTCCGACCGTCGCCCCCCCTCTGCCTCGACGCGATGGCCGAGGGCAGCAGCGCCGCCGCCGGATCTTCTTCCACCGCTCCTGTCAAGGCCTCTGGTAAAGCCTTTCCCACTCGTCATCTCTCTTTCTACCTCACTGCCTACCCGATTCCCAAGGTTTATCCCCTCTAGATGTCACTGCTAGTGATCCTATGAACTAACAATGGTATCAGTGGCCTGTCTAGTATGTGGATCTAGAGTTTAGGGGTAGAAAGTTGTTGATCTCTTCGGATCAAGAAAGAAAAATCAAATGAAACCGATTTCGAATCGGCAAAGGAACCCTAACCCTAACCCTAGAATATAGATCGGGGAAAAGAAAGTCTCTAACCCTAAGAGAAAGGGGCGGTCAGAGGGCTCCTACCTGGGGCCTCGCCGCCGACTTGACCTCCTGCCTCGCAGGCGGGAGGGACAGCAGCGCGGCTGTGCCATGAGGAGCGCGCGCCGCAGGGCGCCGCCGGGCCTCGTCGCGACAGGGCACCGCCCGCGGAGCCGCTCGACGACGGCGCGCTCCGCCTAGGGCGAGCGCGCACGCCGGCGAGGGGGCCCACGGCGGCGCCGCCACCTCTGCCTTCGGCCGCTCGTCGTCGTCCCCGATGGGGCTTGGGGCACAATCGGCGATGGTGCAGAGCAGGGAGGAGAGAAGAAGGGACGCGCGCACGTGAGGGCGCCGGAGAGCGCGCTCTGCGGCGGCGCCGTCCGCGCCATGGCCGCCGCCGGTGGCCGCTGCTGCTGCGTGCGGCGCATGAGAGAGAAAGGGAGAAAGGAAATGGAAACTAGGGTTCAGGGAAGTGGCCGACTCGGCGTTTTGTTCGCGCGAAAACGACGGACGGCCGTCCGATCGCGTCGAATGGCTGAGATCGTCTGGGCTGGCTTTCGGCCCAAGCGGGATAAGAGAATCCCGGCCCAGGCCCACGTTAAGGCCTGGGTGCGGGGAGTGCTGGGCGTCAGCGCGGTCTCGGGCCGGTTTTGGTTGTGGGCCGGCCAACGCGCAGTGCATGTTGGGCCGCGAGACAGAAAATAAAAAAAATAGGAAAAGCGCTAGCTGGGCTGGGCCGCCTACTGGCAGGCAGAGCGCGCGCGCGCAAGGGGCCGAGAGGCCAGCGGGCCGCGCTAAAGTTTTGGGCCGAAATGGCTGCCTGCATAGTGTGTTGCAAGTTTTGGTTTTTCAATTTTCCAGAAACTGTTTTGAGCATATTTTGCTCAATTTGAGTTGATTTTTGATGCGAATCTCATGCAAAATTTGATCCAATGACTTTTTTGCACCGAGAGCGGTATAGTATTATGAAGTTTCTAGAAAAATTGATTATATGATTTTTAAAGTTTCCGCTGCGTATTTAAAGTTGTTATCGTTTTCATTGTTAAATTCGAACCAACGGGAGAGTTTAATGTCTGAAAATGGATAATTTTACTGTGATTATAATGTTGTTATTATTCGACCAACGTTGATTAATAGCAATATTATGATGTTGATTAATAGTTGTTGCCCTACATTAATTCTATTTACGCCCAACGGTGATTTAGAATTATTGCAAAGTAAATTTATTTTTTGTTCTCACCTCATATGAATTGTAATTTCAGGTAGTTCCTCCCCGATGTCCGCCTTAAGAGAGATTCCACCCGAAGGGAGACAACTATATTGAGTGGAAGAGAAAGATTGACTTCACTTTCACTATAGGCGATGTTGATTTGGGTGCTCATCAACCGTGTCCCACGGTGCACTGTGGAACCGGTGCGGGGACCAAAGTGAAAGTGATGAAGCATGGGACAAAAGAATTAAAGATTATGGCCCCATCGGGATGGCCTATGACATAAAGCATGCTCGATGGGTCGTGACAACAACAAATGTTGTCTTGTCATTGAGAATACAATTGAGCCCGCCCGTTAGGCTCAATTGAAAAGTGTGACACTTCTTTGTTGCTTACTTTGAGAGGATCAAGAACCGGTTCACCGGTTCCTCCAAAGTGTATGCTACCCATTTGTTCAAGCAATTGACAAATAAAAAGTTCAAAGGAGGTAGCATACGTGACCACATTCGAAAATGAGTCACTTGGCAAATAAGCTGAAAACAATGGAATTGGAGATACAACCACAGCTCCTTATCCATTTTGTTTTTGCTTCCTTGCCTAAAGAGTATGACAACCTTGTCATTAACTACAACATGCAGCCTGAGAAATGGGACTTAGACAAGCTCATTGCTCAGTGTGTTGATGAGGAGCTCAGGATCAATGGCCAACAGGGTAGTCAATTGAACATGGTCAAAGGGAAGGGCAAAAGGCCCTTCAATCCTGGCTCCCCAGCAAAGAGAGGTCCTATGCAACAGAAACCACAGGTTCAGCAACAAAGCAAGCCACAGGCTGGTGACAACTCGTGCTGGCACTGTGGTAAGGAAGGGCACAAAAAGACTGACTGCCCTGGATGGTTAAGAGATCTCATGAAGAAAAAGGGTGAGAATATTATTTCATTTGTAAATGAATCTCTGTATGCAAAGTTTTCAAAGTCAACATGGTTTATTGACTCTGGTGCAACTATTCATGTTGCAAATTCTTTATAGGGATTCACTTCGACGAGAACTATGCTAAAAGAGAAGAGGCCATTAGCGTTGCGAATGGCGTAGAGGAGGCAGTGGAGGCAATTGGAGATGTAGCATTAGATTTACCTAATGGCTATAGTCTTATTTTGAGAGATGTTTTTTATGTTCCTACACTACAACGAAATTTAATAAGTGTAATAAAGTTGGATGATTCAGGTTTTACCTGTAATTTTGGACATGGCAAATGTGTCATTTGGTTTAATGATATTTGTGTTGGTCTTGCCTTCAGACAAGACGAATTATATATGTTATCGCTATGTGAAAGTGTGAATTCCATATGTAATATAAATGATAGCGTTTCCTCGTCTACCAATGAGAAAAGAAAAAGAAAGCGAACTACAAACGCAACGACGAAATTATGGCACTGTCGTTTAGGCCATATTTCGAGGGGGAGAATAGAAAGACTAGTAAAGAATGAAATTCTTCCTCCTTTGGAGTTCATCGAATTAGAGCAATGCATCGATTGCATAAAAGAAAAATATGTAAAGCAAATTAAAAAGAATGCCAAACGAAGCACGGGAATATTAGAGATCATTCACACCGACATTTGTGGTCCTTTTCCTATAAAGAGTGTGGATGGCTATGATTCGTTCATTACATTCACGTACGATTACTCCGGTTTGGCTATATTTATCCAATTAAAGGAAGAGATGAAGCATTGGATAAATTTAAAATATTTAAGGTGAAGTGGAAAATCGGCATAGCTTAAAGATTAAGTTAGTCCGGTCCGACCAGGTGGGGGGAGTACTATGGTCGGCATACCCCATATGGTCAAGTTCCTGGACCATTCGCAAGGTTCCTACAGGAAAATGGTATAGTTGCTGTTGACGGTCGTTAAGTATTAATTTTATACCGTCAACGCAGTAAGAGAAAGGACTAATATGAGTTCACCTGTTAGATATAGGGGTTACACTGACAGAATTCCACGAGTTTTGGTGATTGTCTATTTTCGCGGGGGTTATCGAAAAGAGAACCAAAGGAGGCCCACATGTCATGATTACATAGAGATAAAGACCGAACGGGTAAAATTGTATAATCTAGAAGACTCCGAGAAGGCAAACCCCGGAAGCGGGACCCACTGGCGGGTTGGGGTCGGCCGACCCAGGGGGAGTCGGCCGACTCCCCACCTCCACCAATCGGGTGGAGTCTCGTGGATCCCGCCTCCACCGCCTTTGAGGATGAATAATTATCGTCCATTTAGGTCGGTTTGATCCGAGGGCTGTGGTTCGTCCTAGGGGGCTATATATTCGAGCCCCCGGCCCCGGGTGAAACCCTAATTCATTCAAGAGTTCATTCTCTCATCGAATTCGAGAAGCCGAGCCACCATCTCAATTAGAGCTCCATAGTTTAGTAGCATAGCTACATAGGAATAGATCTAGAGGGAATCAAGCCTAGCTTGGAGTCCGGATCTGTCGGAGTTCTTGGTAATTCCCTCTACATTCTTGTAATATTCATCATTGTTCATGATACTATGAGTAGTACTTTATTCTATTCTATTATATCGACTTGACTTTGCTCTATTTGATTATGTTCTCAATTATATCGTTCTTAGTTTACTTTGATTATATGTTTAGCATAGTTGGACTAGAATTATGTTTATGCATAGGATCGTATAGCGCTTGCTCATTAGGCCAATGGGTGAGTGATAGATATTGTGTGGGCATGGTGCCTATACCGTATTTATCTGCGATTGCACCCTATATTCCGGATCGTGAGGTAGATCGCGGAGTGATGATCTGTTGAGTCCTTTGTAGCCCTTCTCCCGAGTATAGGTCTAGCGAACAAACCTATTACATTGAAGTCATTGCTATGTCTCTTGTCTTCTCTCGCTAATATCACTATGCATAGATGTAACCTTTTCCCGCCATGATTGCTAGATGTTCTTGCACTAATCATTGTATGCTTTGACTTTATAGTTAGAATAACATAGGATTATACCCTAGATCGTCCTAGTCCATGCTAGTGTTATAAGCTTAGAGTGCTAAGTTGAGATGGCTTATTACTATTATTTTATGTGGCTAAATGCTCTCATTTATCTTATGTCATTTATCATTCATTCCTATATTTTATGTGACACTTACCCCGTATGAGATGATTGATACGACAAGGTTAAGCTCTCCATTATAGCATGTGCATTGCTCATCACTCATTATCCAGTGCCTTCCCTTCCCAAAGTGGTAAAATTATAAATAACGATACCGGATTACTCCCGGTTAAAATGCTACATCGGTATTATCTCGTGCGCTTGCGGATCCCATGTTTATTTCTAGTAGCGTTGCATTATTTAGTACAAAGCATTTTTGGCGCCATGTTGGGGATGACAACCTAACACCGAGTGGCGTTAGAAATGTCAACAAGCAATTTTGGCGCCGTTGCGGGGAAGGTTGAAAGCCAATGGATAATGAGCAGCATTGCACTACATAATGAGGTTGAGCACTTGTCACCATTCTCTACTCATACGGCCTTACCCTTGTCTTTCGTCTATTTTATATCTTATGCGGGGTAATGTATGAAAAAGACAATTCTTCCCGATAATTATATTGACGATCCGAAGCTTTATTCGGGGAAAGCCGAAGCAAGTTGAAGAAGACCACTCAATCATCATCATCAACTCAACTTGGAAGTTTGTCGAAGCGAGAAAGTCGACCTTTCGTTCGAGACTTGACACCGGCGTTTGAAGCCATGGCGAACAAGTCACTCCGCGAGTTCTCGGCTCCCACTACGGACAACATTCGTACCGACTTGGACCGTTTGCGGACATCGAAGGAGCTTTTGAGCTCAAGCCTGCGCTAATCAACATGGTGCAAGCAAGCCGGTTACGTGGGAAGGCCCATGAAGATGCTAGTGCTCATCTCCAACACTTTCGGAGATTTGTAGCACATTCACTATCAAGGATGTCCCCGAGAGATGCTATACTACTTCGCCTCTTCCCATTCTCACTCTTGGGGAGAGCGAAGCGTGGTTCTACGCCAATAAGGAAAAGAATACTACGTGGGCACTATGTTCCACCAATTTCTTGGCGAAGTTCTTCCCCATGGGCAAGACAAATGCTCTTCGTGGGAAGATATCAAGCTTTCGGCAACACCATGATGAGACTGTCCCGAAGCTTGGGAGCGCTTTCAAGATTACATCCTCGAGTGTCCTCATCATGGCATGGAGAATTGGTCGCTTATGCGGACATTCTACCATGGGCTTAGCAACAAGCACACGTGAGACGATGGATGGCCGCTGGAGGTGCATTCTTATCACTCACTATTCCTCAAGCCCAGCTCTTGTGGAGAAGATGGCATCCAACCAAGGTTGGAGTGAAGAAAGAACTCAGACCCGCAAGAGAGGTGGAGGAATGCACCGGTGAAAGAGGTAGACATACCGTCGCCAAAATGGATTTGCTAATGAAGAGGCTCGATGAGAGAGCCCCGAGAGAAGAAAGAAGTCATGCATATACATGATGCTCGCATGACATGTGAAGAGTGTGGAGATACCGGGCACACAGTGCTAACCGCCCGTAGCCGAAGGAGGACGTGAACTACCTCAACAACAACAACAATAATAATTACTACCGTCCTCGAGAATCAAGGTTGGAATCAGCCAGAGGCCTAACTACTCGGCAATTATTCGAGGCAACTATCAAGGTAACAACTCCTCCTACAATAATTACAACCACCGCCTTTGAGAGAGTTAGTCTTGAATCAAGGCAAGATGATGGACAATTGTCCAAAAAGCGACATCAAATGACAAGGTCCTAGAGACACTCGCCAACGGGATGGATGGCTTTTCCAATGCCATCAAGAGTCGGCTCGGCTTCAACAAGATACTCGAGTTGCGTGTACAACAGCTTGTTAACCTTGCTCCCTCCTTGGTCAAGGTAAACCGCGGGACAACCCGAAGAGCTCGAGACCGCAAATCTCGTTGATATATTCAATGTAGAAGATAGCCGGAGTGATCCATCGAAGGGGTCATGGATTGACTCAACTCGCCAATCAAGAAGGGCGATCCGGGAGACCAAGTCATTCCGATCTCCATTGGAAGTACCAACTTCAATGAGGCAATCGTGACTTCGGTGCAAGCATCAACATTATGCCGAGAGTGATATATGAGAAGCTATTCAGATGCCCCTTAGCATACACAACCATGTGCTTACAGCTTGCAGATCAGTCACTCCGTGTTCCTTTGGGAATACTTGAAGATATATGTATACGAGTAGGCAACTCGTATGTTCCTGCAGACTTCGTGGTAGTGGATACAGGCAGTAATGAGAGGTCCCCCATCATTCTGGGACGACCATTCTTGAACACCGCTTGGAGCCATCATGTATGCCAACACCGCCAAGATCATCTTCAACATCAAGGGCAAGCGAGAAACCTTCTTCTTCAAGAACGAGTGCTTTGCAGTTCCCAAAGACACCCTCATCGTAATGTGAGAAGAAGAAGAATCCGGCTAAGAAGAGCAAGAACAAAGATAAGAAGACCAAGAAGACGGAGACAAGTGAGGATGATCACCTGCAGTCCATAAGGAGCATGACCACTTACTCAGTCCCCACGTCGATCAAGAAGGATGACCCGGTGTCCCAACCATTCAATGCTCCATCAACGAAGCTCTTTCAATAAAGGCATGCGTGACACCGGATCGGGCGTCAACATCATGGCCAAGGTAACCTATGAGTATCTATATGGCACTATGCCTTTGGAGCCTACCTATGCACAAATTGCCGCAGATGGCGGACGGACATTCCGCTTCGTCGAAGGAGAAGTGAAGGATGTCCTCATCCAGATAGATGACCATTATGTCCCTACGAGACTTCCTAGTCATTGACATGGGAGATGTCTATGATCCTCCAATCATCCTAGGAAGACCATTCCGAACACCACCGAGCTATTATCTATATTGGGACGGGAGAGATCCATTTCCACTTTCCCACCGAGAAGGTACGCCGCTACTTCAATAATAATTATATAATCGAGGAGCCCAAGAAGAACAGAGCAAGGAGAAGGCAGCGTACCCGTCGCGTAACAAGAAGAACATCACTACGAGATGGATGGGCTGACTATGAGGGAGAAGTGTCTAGATATGAAGATCGATACCCGTAAGAGAAGAACATTGTAGAATAACCCGAAGAGGTGCTACCGTAAGAAAACCAAGTGCCCCAAGAAGCTTCCTCCTCAAGGTCATCTTCTCCAACAAAGAAGGTGTGGAAAGTAAAAGTAAAATCGAATCAATTCCTACACACGGGCGACATCATCCGAGGCGCCGCCCAATGCGCCCCTTGAAAAATGAGCGAACATGACAAGTCCTGTTCGGAGGACTTAAAACCACCGAACGCCGCGCCAAGAGGTAACTTGGTATTTATCAAGCATTATTTTTCAGCATTATATTTTTACCTTAGCATATTTATTTCCCTACTTGCATCTTATTTGCATCTTTACTCTTTTATCTCCTCATTTGAAAAGAAAATAAAGATGTTGTGCATTTGCATCCAGAAAATCATCAAACCCCATGTGAATAATCATTCACTTGTGGTGGCACAAAAATAATTTCTCGGCATATTTATTTCCCCGTCTCGCATTCCTTAAATAATAAAAAGATAAAAATATTTCTTGTGATCCTGTTAGAACAAGTCTAAGTTAAGAAAGTTCTAGACAACCAAGGCCTAGAAGTTTTATCACTAACGCTTAATTAGTTCCACAAGCTTTGTTGTCTATTTTAAGCTTCACGAACATCAAGGATCAAGAAGAGCTAACAAGCGAAGGACATCCAGTCCCCGTCGGAGTCTTTGCTCGCGACAATTGAATCTTTGTCTCCAACGGCAACTATCTACAACACTCGGAGGACTAGAACGTCTTCGGTGCTCGTCGGCAACATCGCGAGACTATGTCAACATCCGGCTTGGGGAGAGCATCCCCGTGTACCAAGCTAAGTGTCTCCAAACTTATCTATTTATGCTTTATTAAAGTGTTCTTTGTTAAAACAACTAAAAAAGATGCATAACCATAGAAACCCGAGAAAGATTTCCTTATTTATCTTTTCTACTTTTGGAGAGCTCTTGCAACTGTCTTTAAAAGTGATCCCTAGAATAAACTCTACATGGAGATGATGAATAGTTGCTCGCCGTAATTCCTTTCAAGTACCTAGTTTTCAACCTTGCACTCTCCCGAGTTTTGGACACAACTTGTTTAGATTTGAGATTTGCTCGAACCCGAAACTTGTGGGTAGCGAACACTTGATCTAGGTCTAGGTGGTTGACGGGTATGATATGGGAAGGTTTTGAGTCTTTGTCCATCTTGTTCCTAGAGATACTAGGGTTCGGAGAATTTATACGTGAAAATATTAAATTCCCGCATGATGAGTTCCTTTATGATGAGAGTTCAAATGCCTACCACGACCATATATTCATGCTTACTAGATTAGGAAAACACATCGTTTATATAGATCATATTGTAGGTTTGAGTGTAGACTTTATAGGCATTGAGTGTGGTTATTTTGTGGACCCATAAGGAATTAGTCACGCGAGATAAAGTCAATACTATGTGCTCTCCATCCATTGATCTATGCTACTTCTGTCCTCAGAAGCATGCACCCATTTTTATAAATGTTACATTCATTGTGTGCTACTTCTGTCCCTAGAAGTACCTCCCACATATAGATCCATATCCACCACATATTGTGCTATCTCTACCCTGGAGATACGCACTTATGCTACTCCTATCCTGGGAGTACGCATTCTCCACATATTGTGCTATCTCTACCTTAGAGATACGCACTTATCTTGCTCCTACACCGGGAGTACGCATCCATCCATTCATCCATCCACATATACATACGCCATTCATTTCACATCATCCGAAAAGGTTCTACTCCTATTCGGGAGTGAACATCTAGAAATAATCATTGCCGTTTCATTGCCTACATAAAAAGCTCCAGTCATTATCATTTCAAGTTATACACTCCCGTGCTAAAGTTTCATTTTCGAGGATTGGTTGCTCTTAAAAAAAAAAGAAAAAAAAAGAAAGAGAAGAGAAGAAAGAAAGAAAAAGAAAGAGTAGCCAAGTCCTTCTATTCAAGAAGTTTCAAGGTTTCCGAATAAAGGGAGTCATGTTATCCCCAAAGGAGCGAGTGTAGAAGTAGATGTTCACCAGTTGAGTACCCCTCATAATCATTTTTTTTATCACCATCATACTATCATCATCCTCTTATCATCTTCTCATCCATTTCACTTCCTCATTCACATGCACATATGACTTTATTATTATTTTAGTTCCTATTGGATCCATGTCTTAACTGTGCAATATATACAAGTGAGTTTGAGTGTCTCCCCACCTATGAGCTCCACATAAGCCTATTAGAAAGTAGGAAGAGAGAGAGAAGGCACTTTCCACTATGCCTTAGTTCCACAAATACCACATATTCGAGAGAGAGAGAAGGCATACACTACTCATGCCTTAGAGAGGATCCGAAATACCACAAATGAGAGACTTGAAAGGTTCATACAAGGAACTCTGAGTTTTATTTCAAACCTTGCAAAAACTCCAGGATAATAGTTGATCAAAGAGCGAGAAACATGGCGCTTGACTTGACTGTTCTATCTTTCAACTACTCAAGACCCAAGTGACGGTTACAAGCCTCATGGTGAAAGGTAATATGAGTGAGTTTTGAGTCAGGATAGTTCACTCTAATCCGGAGGAGAGTTCATGTGTACTTGTGAGGAGTGAAAGCATTGTAGCAACTCCTGATCCATCACTGAGTCTATCTTTGCTCAGGGACGAGCAAAAGGTAAGCTTGGGGGAGTTTGTTGACGGTCGTTAAGTATTAATTTTATACCGTCAACGCAGCAAGAGAAAGGACTAATATGAGTTCACCCGTTAGATATAGGGGTTTCACCGACGAATTCCACGAGTTTTGGTGATTGTCTATTTGCAGGGGGTTATCGAAAGAGAACCAAAGGAGGCCCACATGTCATGATTACATAGAGATAAAGACCGAACGGGTAAAATTGTATAATCTAGAAGACTCCGAGAAGGCAAACCCGGAAGCCGGGACCCCTGCGCGGTTGGCCGGTCGGCCGACCCAGGGGAGTCGGCCGACTCCCCACCTCCACCAATCGGGTGGAGTCTCGTGGATCCCGCTCCACCGCCTTTGAGGATGAATAATTATCGTCCATTTAGGTCGGTTTGATCCGAGGGCCGTGGTTCATCCTAGGGGGCTATATATTCGAGCCCCCGGCCCCCGGGGTGAAACCCTAATTCATTCAAGAGTTCATTCTCTCATCGAATTCGAGAAGCCGAGCCACCATCTCAATTAGAGCTCCATAGTTTAGTAGCATAGCTACATAGGAATAGATCTAGAGGGAATCAAGCCTAGCTTGGAGTCCGGATCTCGTCGGAGTTCTTGGTAATTCCCTCTACATTCTTGTAATATTCATCATTGTTCATGATACTATGAGTAGTACTTTATTCTATTCTATTATATCGACTTGACTTTGCTCTATTTGATTATGTTCTCAATTATATCGTTCTTAGTTTACTTTGATTATATGTTTAGCATAGTTGGACTAGAATTATGTTTATGCATAGGATCGTATAGCGCTTGCTCATTAGGCCAATGGGTGAGTGATAGATATTGTGTGGGCATGGTGCCTATACCGTATTTATCTCGCGATTGCACCCTATATTCCGGATCGTGAGGTAGATCGCGGGAGTGACAGTCTGTTGAGTCCTTTGTAGCCCTTCTCCCGAGTATAGGTCTAGCAGAACAAACCTATTACATTGAAGTCATTGCTATGTCTCTTGTCTTCTCTGCTAATATCACTATGCATAGATGTAACCTTTTCCCGCCATGATTGCTAGATGTTCTTGCACTAATCATTGTATGCTTTGACTTTATAGTTAGAATAACATAGGATTATACCCTAGATCGTCCTAGTCCATGCTAGTGTTATAAGCTTAGAGTGCTAAGTTGAGATGGCTTATTACTATTATTTTATATGGCTAAATGCTCTCATTTATCTTATGTCATTTATCATTCATTCCTATATTTTATGTGACACTTACCCCGTATGAGATGATTGATACGAGACAAGGTTAAGCTCTCCATTATAGCATGTGCATTGCTCATCACTCATTATCCAAGTGCCTTCCCTTCCAGTGGTAAAATTATAAATAACGATACCTGGATTACTCCCGGTTAAAATGCTACATCGATATTATCGTGCGCTGCGGATCCCATGTTTATTTCTAGTAGCAGTTGCATTATTTAGTACCAAAGCATTTTTGGCGCCATGTTGGGGATGACAACCTAACACCGAGTGGCGTTAGAAATGTCAACAAGTTGCCCGATATTCCATGCCGGGTGAACCTCGGCAAAATGGAGTAGCCGAAAGGCGTAACCGTACCACGATGGATATGATGCGCAAGTATGATGAGTTACTCTAATTTACCATTGAGCTTATGGATAGAGGCATTAAAAACCTCCATTCATATTCTCAATAGAGTGCCAAGTAAATCGGTGCCCAAAACACCATATGAATTATGGACGGGAAGGGTACCTTCACTAGATCACTTGCGTGTGTGGGGGTGTCCTGCGAGGCTAAAGTGTTTAACCCAAATATTGGGAAACTTGATCCCAAAACAGTGAGTTGCCATTTTATTGGCTATCCCGAAAGGTCAAAAGGTTATCGTTTCTACCGTCCCGATAGACTCACAAAGTTTGTGGAAACGAGACACGCTATTTTTCTAGAGGATGAAATGATGAGGGGAGTATGGCTGCTCGGAAAATTGATCTTGAAGAGAAGCGGGTGTGTGCACCCAATCCGTGATTCGGGAGCCATTTTTCGAGCTACCTATTGTTCCCGCACCAATAGTGCAAGACACCGTGGAGCAAGAACTGTCATTGTTCCTCGTGGTAACAACTTGAGAGGTAAATGAGGAACCTGTTCATCGGGAACCTATTGAAAATGTTGCCACAAATGAGGGGAGCAATCTCGGCCTCCAATAGTAGATGTGCCAAATGAAGAGGCCCCTACAAGGTCTCAAAGAGAAAGAAGGCCAGCTATCTCCAGTGATATATATGAGTTAAATAATATCATCGAAGAGTATCAAATGGAGGGTGATCCCACCTCATTTGAACAAGCCATGAGAAGCGATCATTCATCCAAGTGGTTTGAAGCCATGGAAGATGAAATGAGATCGATGAGTGCCAACGATGTTTGGGACTTGGAAGAAATTCCCAAAGGAGCCAAAATTGTAGGCTGTAAATGGGTCTATAAAATAAAATATGACTCCCAAGGGAACATAGAGAGATTTAAAGCGTGACTTGTGGCTAAAGGTTTCACACAAAGGGAGGGAATTGACTATACTGAGACCTTTTCTCCAGTCTCATGCAAAGATTCTCTCAGAATAATAATGGCATTGGTGGCACATTATGATTTAGAGTTGCATCAGATGGATGTGAAGACGGCATTCCTAAATGGGGATTTGGAGGAAAATGTCTACATGGCACAACCGAAATGTTTTGTCGTGGAAGGCAAAGAAAAGATGGGATGTCGCCTAAAGAAATCGATTTATGGGTTAAAGCAAGCTTCAAGGCTGTGGAACTTGAAGTTTGATAAAACTATAAAGAACTTTGGGTTTAAAGCAAATGTCGAGGACAATTGTGTCTATACAAAGTTTAAGAATGGGAAATACATTTTCTAGTCCCGTACGTAGACGATATTTTACTTGCAAGTAATGATATGAGTCTACTACAGAAACAAAAAGATTTTTGTCCTCAAAGTTTGAGATGAAAGATCTTGGTGAAGCTTCTTATGTTTTGGGCATAGAAATTCACCGAGATAGAAGAAAGGGGGTATTAGGATTATCTCAAAAGGCATACATTGAAAGAGTCTTGGAGAAATTTCAGATGCATAAATGTAGTCCTTCACCTGCACCTATAGTCAAGGGCGATAAGTATGGGGATTTTCGTGTCCCAAGAATGAATATGAGCTCAACCAAATGAAAAGTGTGCCATATACTTCAGCCTGTTGGACATTTACGGTATGCTCAAGTATGCACACGCCCTGACTTGGCTTATGTAACCGGGTTGCTTGGCAGATTTCAAAGTAATCCAGGTGTAGAACACTGGAAATTGGTAAAGAAAGTTTTGCGATATTTACAAGGTACAAAAGACCTCATGCTAACGTACAGAAGATCTGAGTCCCTAAAGATCTTAGGATACTCAGATTCTGATTATGCGGGAGATGACGGAAAGTCCACATCCGGATATGTGTTCACTCTCGCAAAAGGAGCTATATCATGGAAAAGCTCAAAACAAACGGTTACTACAAACTCCACTATGTATGCCGAGTTTGTAGCATGCTATGAGGCATCGGGGCAGGTGAATTGGCTAAAGAAATTCATACCCGGTCTAAAAGTGGTCGACGACATCAATGGACCAATGACTCTATCTTTGTGATAATAATCCGGCTATAGAGTATGCTCACAACAATAGGTCAAGTGGTGCCGCCAAACACATTGACATAAAGTACTATGTTGTGAAAGAGAAAATCCAGGATCGTGTTATAAATCTTGAGCACATAAACACTGAAAAGATGCTCGTGGATCCGCTTACAAAAGGCTTACCACCCAAAGTGTTCATTGAACACGTAGCCGGCATGGGTTTAAGGAGAAGCCTATGATTCCTGGATAATAATAATAAGGGCCCAAAGATAAAGTATTTATTTATTTCAAACCAGAGATGTGTATTGTAGCTGTGAAATCCAACGGCAAAAGACCGTGACGATGAAACATGTTCTATGCACAAATCGAGATGGAATAAGTAAAATGAAAAGGTTAAAGTGAAAAGAGTAAAGTTAAAGATAAAGTTAAAGATGAGATCAAGGGGAAGAATGTTAGGATGATCTCAATCCCGAGTTGGGCCCAACGGCCCAACTCGGGCCCTGACCCTTGCGCCCGATCGGGGCGCCCGGCCCATCTATGGCTGGAGGGCCCTGTCACACCGCGCTATATAAAGAGGTGGGGGCCGACGGCTCTCAGTATGAGGTTCACCGTGAGCCGCCACACCCACCGACAACCCTAATCCGATCTCAGGGGCGCAGCCAGTGACGGGAAGCTCCTCCGCCGCCGCCACTGCACTGCACCGTCGTCCACTCCTTCACCGACCGTCGCCCCCCTCTGCCTCGACGCGATGGCCGAGGGCAGCAGCGCCGCCGCCGGATCTTCTTCCACCACTCCTGTCAAGGCCTCTGGTAAAGCCTTTCCCACTCGTCCTCTCTCTTTCTACCTCACTGCCTACCCAATTTCCAAGGTTTATCCCCTCTAGATGTCACTGCTAGTGATCCTATGAACTAACACACATTGCACAAGGGTCAAGCTCAAATCTGAGAATTAGAACCAAACAGAAGCATTTAGTGAAAAAATATTTGAAGGACACAGTCCTAGATATCTAATTTCCTGGCAGTATATGGGCCAAAGGATCACCCCACTAGAAAACCTTCAATGATCCCACAATGTAAAGGTGGAAATGTAAACCTTCAATGTAAAGGCGGAATGGTCCGGGGTCCGTGGTGCTAGTCAGTGAGTTCCTGAGTTCCAGGGCCCATATGTCAATGACCAAACTGACCTTAAAAGTCAAAACCTTTTCCTCCCTTCCCAGTCTTCTACTAGGAAGTTGGAATTTTTTGCCTTCGTTGCCACAGCTCCAGTCTTCTAAACTGGAGTGTCCATATAGGACGGACCCTCACCCACTGCTTCGCGCGCATCGACGTTGGCGTAGAACTTGTTCAGCGAGTTCGACCTCAATGGCGACGGCTTCATCAGGTTCAGCAAGCTCGACGCCAACGGCGACGGCTTCATCAGGTTCGGCAAGTTCGACGCCAACGGCGACGGCTTCATCAGGTTCAGCGAGTTCGACCCCAACGGCGACGGCTTCATCAGGTTCAGCGAGTTCGACCTCAATGGCGACGGCTTCATCAGGTTCAGCAAGCTCGACGCCAACGGCGATGGCTTCATCATGTTTGGCAAGTTCGACGCCAACGACGATGGCTTCATCTGGTTCAGCAAGCTCCACGCCAACTGCGACGGCTACATCATGTTCAGCAAGTTCGACGCCAAAGACGACGGCTTCCTCAGGTTCAGCAAGTTCGACGCCAACGGTGACGGCTTCATCGGTCTGGACGCCGAGCCCCTCTCCATGGCGGCCGTCGACCATCTCGACGCGAACGCTTCCACCACTGCAGCAGGTGTGTGCTCACCATCGTTGTCAGCCGATCCGTTCGCGCTCGTCTTGGAGGCCATACTGCAGAGTCTGGCGCGAGAACTGCGACGAGGCGTTCAAGCGCGTCGTGGACAAGCTCCGTCTATCTCGCCGCCACCTCTACATCGCGCTCGACATCGAGTTCGTCGCCGGCGCCTCCACGAACGTGCGCTTCAGGCCAATCTGCTGGAACACCTGGTACGATCAGTTGCGCACCTTTGTCAATGGAGGCGAAATGCTCCAGGTCGGCCTTGCGCTTGCATTCGACCTCGACCACCAACGACATGGAGGAGATCAAGCCCCATCATCGTCCGTGATAGCACTGGAGATCAACCTCAAATTCGATGCGGACGCGCGTCAGTACAATGATGAGTCAGTCACCTTCCTGGCAGAGCATGGGCACTGTCTCACGGACTACAGAGACCGGGGCGTCACCATGGAGCAGCTTCTGAACGGCCTACTCCGCCACATCCCGTTCGGCGATGATTCCTCCGTCACCTGGGTGACTTTCCACGGGGACCTTGATTTCGGGTTCCTTCTCCGCCTGCTTCAGCCTGGAGGCCGCGGCGTTCTGCCACCGGAGCGCGCAACATTCATGCGCCAGGTGCGTCGGCAGTTTCCCCTCTTCTATGATGTGCGTGTCCTCGGTCAGTTGGAGAAGGAAGGGTTCACCGGCGGTCTCGCGGCCCTGGCTGCGCATCTTGGTGTTCAGCGTGTCGGCGGTGAGTATCACGCCGGCTCTGACGCGTTGCTTACGCTGTCGTGCTTCAAGGAGATCCACCACCGAAATGAACACAAGCTGCATCGACTGCATTCTCGACAGTGCTTGCTATCAGGAATGGAAGAGTTGGACATGGGCATCAAGCTTGCACGCCACATTGACGATGCCACAATCATCACAGTCGAGGTCCGAGGTCATAACTTCGACGATCAGGCATGGTGTATCCATGAACTGGTGACAAGCAACTTCAAGACTGTCGGAGTCGATGTGCGGCTTCCTCAATTAGGCTGTGGCGCTCCCTTTTATGCAGCTGATCCACAGCAAGGTTATGACCTCATGAAGAGCAGCTTGGAAGACATCGATGAATTCCAGGTCACGCTCGGGTTCATGAACGCCGAAGGGATGCTAGCATATGGCCATGTGTGGGAATTCCACCTCAGCTCCAGAGCTGGTCCTGCAGTTTCAGGAGGCAACAATGCCTACGTTCGTCCAGGACAATTGGCCTGGCTCATGGCATCAAGTGGTGCTACGCACAACCCCAATGTAGCTTGGGTGACCTGTTAGGATGTCTCAATCCCGAGTTGGGCCCAACGGCCCAACTCGGGCCCCTTGTGAACCTCGCGCCCTGATCGGGGGCGCCCAGCCCATCTATTGGCTGGAGGGCCCCTGTCACCCTGCGCTATATAAAGAGGTGGGCACCGCGGCTCTCGCACGGGTTCACCCGAGCCGCCACACCCACCGACAAAACCCTAATCCGATCTCAGGGGCGCAGCCAGTGACGGGAAGCTTCTCCGCCGCCGCCACTGCACTGCGCCATCGTCCACTCCTTCACCGACTGACGCACCTCCCCTCTGCCCCGACGCGATGGCCGAGGGCGGCTCCTCCGCCGCCGGATCCTCTTCCTCCGCCCCAGTCAAGCCCTCTGGTAAACTCCTCCCACTCTTCCTCTACTTCTCTCTGCCACTGCCTACTCGATTCCCAAAGTTCGTATCCACTAGTTGTCGCTGCTAGATGATCCTGGGCTAACAATGGTATCAGTGGCCTGTCTAGTACGTGGATCTAGAGTTGGGTAGCAAAAGCAGTTGATCCGATTGGATCAAGAAAGGCAAACCGATCTCAGATCGGCCACGAACCCTAACCCTAACCCTAGGTTTGGATCGGGAAGGGAAAAGAAAAGGAACAGAAAGAAAAGAGGGGCTGCAGGCCTACCTGGGGCCCGCTGTCCTCGCCGGCGCTTGGGCCACCAATGGCCGCGCGCGGACAAACGAGCCGAGAGGGCACCTCGCCTTCGCGCGGAGGTTGCTCTTGCTCGACAAGGCATCGACCGCGAGCCCATTCGACGGCGGCGCGCTCCGCCTAGGGCGAGCCAGCATGCCGGCGAAAGGGGCCGCGGCGGCGCCACCGGCTCCGTCTCCAAAAGCTTCATCTCCGTCGGTGCGAGTGGAGAAGAAAGAGGAGGAGCAAGGGAAGGGGCAGGGGAACCGCCGCCGGCGACCCGCTCGACGGCGCCGCGCTCTACCCAGTGGGGAGCCCGTGCACCGGCGAGAAGGCCCGCGGCGGCGCCGCCTCACTCCGCCGCGGCTGCTGCTGCTCGGCTGAGGAAGAGAGAGGGCTGCTGCGGCTGCGCGCATAGAGAGAAAGGGAAGGAGGAAATGTTCTAGGGTTTCAGGGGAGCTGGCCGGGGGGGGTTTTTGTTCCTCCGAGATCGAAGGCCAGCCGTCGGATCCGAACCCTAGCCGATCAATGGCTCTGCGCGAACGGGCCACTATCGGCCCAGGCGAGCGCGCGCGCCAGGCCGGTTGCGCGGCCCAGGCCCACGTTAGGGCCCGTCACCGGCTTGGCGCCGCCAGCAGCGCGAAAGGCCGTGTGGGCCGGGCCGGCATTGGCTGCTGGGCTGGCAACACTGGTTAAACAAAAAAAAAGGAAGGAAGACGCTGGGCCGCAGCACTACTGGGCCGCGCTGGCGCTGGGCCGCAAGCAGCGCGCGCGCGCGTGCTAAGCGGGCCGCTAGAAAGCGCGCGGCTTTGGGCCGCGCTGCTGTTTTTGGGCCAAATTGGCCGTTTAAACAGTAAAAATGATTTTTTTCCCAATTTTCAATTTCCAGAAACAGTTTTTGACATATCTAGATGTTTTTGAATCGTTTTGAATTCATTTTTCTGTCCAATTTTTGTCCAACGATAATTTTGGATCAGAGAACAGTAAAGTGCCTTTATGTTTCTGGAAATTGATTATGCAAAGTTAAAGTTTCCGCTGCGTATTTAAAGTAATTATCGTTTTCATTGTTAAATTCGAACCAACGGGAGAGTTTAATATTTGAAAATGGATAATTTTACCGTGATTATAATGTTGTTATTATTCGACCAACGTTGATTAATAGCAATATTATGATGTTGATAAATAGTTGTTGCCTACATTAATTCTATTTCTCGCCCAACGGTGATTTAGAATTATTGCAAAGTAAATTTTATATTATGTTCTCACCTCATATGAATTGTAATTTCAGGTAGTTCCTCCGATGTACGTCCCGAGAGAGATTCCACCACTGGCATGGGGAGACAACTACCTTGAGTGGAAGAGGAAGATTGACTTCACTTTCACTATAGCCGAGGTTGATTTGGGTGCTCATCGAACCGTGTCCCACAAAGCCTGTGGAACCGGTGCGGGAGACCAAGTGAAAGTGATGAAGCATGGGACAAAAGGGTGAAAGATTTTGGCCCTATAAAGATGGCTTATGACATAAAGCATACTCGATGGGTCAGTGACAACAAGAAATGTTGTGCTGTCATTGAGAATACAATTGACCCAGCTCTTACAGGGTCAATTGAAAAGTGTGACACTGCTGTTGCTTACTTTGAGAGGATCAAGAACCAGTTCACTGGTTCCTCCAAAGTGTATGCTACCCATTTGTTCAAGCAATTGACAAATGAAAGGTACAAGGGAGGTAGCATACGTGACCATATTTTGAAAATGAGTCATTTGGCAAATAAGCTGAAAGGAATGGATCTGGAGATACAACCACAGCTCCTTATCCATTTTGTTTTTGCTTCCTTGCCTAAAGAATATGAGAATTTTGTCATAAGCTACAACATGCAGCCTGAGAAATGGGACTTAGACAAGCTCATTGCTCGGTGTGTTGATGAGGAGCTCAGATCAATGGCCAACAAGGTGGCCAAGCGAACTCGGTAAAAGGGAAGGGCAAAAGGCCCTTCAATCCGGCTCCCCTGAAGCAAAGAGAGGTCCTATGCAACGAAACCACGGTTTCAGCAATGGGGCAAGCCCACGGGGAAGGTGCAAACTTAGGCCGGCACCGTGGCAAGGAGGGGCACAAGAAGACTGACTGCCCTGATTGGTTAAGAGAGCTCATGAAGAAAAAGGGTGAGAATATTATTTCATTTGTAAATGAATCTCTGTATGCAAAGTTTTCAAAGTCAACATGGTTTATTGACTCTGGTGCAACTATTCATGTTGCAAATTCCTTACAGGGATTCACTTCGACGAGAACTACGCTAAAAAGAGAAGAGGCCATTAGCGTTGCGAATGGCGTAGAGGCTGCAGTGGAGGCAATTGGAGATGTAGCATTAGATTTACCTAATGGCTATAGTCTTACTTTGAGAGATATTTTTTATGTTCCTACACTACAAGCGCAATTTGATAAGTGTAATAAAGTTGGATGATTCAGGTTTTACCTATAATTTTGGACATGGCAAATGTGTCATTTGGTTTAATGATATTTGTGTTGGTCTTGCCTTCTGACAAGACGAATTATATATGTTATCGCTATGTGAAAGTGTGAATTCCATATGTAATGTGAATGATAGCGTTTCCTCGTCTACAAATGAGAAAAGAAAAAGAAAGCGAACTACAAACGCAACGGCGAAATTATGGCACCGTCGTTTAGGCCATATTTCGAGGGGGAGAATAGAAAGACTAGTAAAGAATAAAATTCTTCCTCCTTTGGAGTTATTTGAATTAGAGCAATGCATCGATTGCATAAAAGGAAAATATGTAAAGCAAATTAAAAAGAATGCCAAACGAAGCACGGGAATATTAGAGATCATTCACACCGACATTTGTGGTCCCTTTCCCGTAAAGAGTGTGGATGGCTATGATTCGTTCATTACATTCACTGATGATTACTCCCGGTTTGGCTATATTTATCCAATTAAAGGAAGAGATGAAGCATTGGATAAATTTAAAATATTTAAGGCTGAAGTGGAAAATCAGCATAGTTTAAAAATTAAGCTAGTCCGTTCCGACCGTGGGGGGGGGGGAGTACTATGGTCGGCATACCCCATATGGTCAAGTTCCCCGGACCTTTCGCAAGGTTCCTACGGGAAAACGGTATAGTTGCCCAAGTATTCCATGCCGGGTGAACCTCAAAGAAATGGAGTAGCCGAAAGGCGTAACCGTATTCGATGGATATGGTGCGCAAGATGATGAGTTACTCTAATTTACCATTGAGTTTATGGATAGAGGCATTAAAAACCTCCATTCACATTCTCAATAGAGTGCCAAGTAAATCGGTGCCCAAAACACCGTATGAATTATGGACAGGAAGGGTACCTTCACTAGATCACTTGCGTGTGTGGGGGTGTCCTGCTGAGGCTAAAGTGTTGAAAGGCCCTTGTTTGGTTTTGATAATTGAGTGACAACTTTAGGTGGACTAACATGTGTGATGGTTGAGATACACAGGAGTTAGTTCACAGGTACATGTGTGTGAGCAACATATGCCATGGTGGAGATGGCTTGGAGATGTTGTGAGGCTCAACACATGAGTTGATGAAGGAGCTCATTGCAAATGAGACATGACATGGAGTCATGTGACCAAGGGGTGAAGATCAAGATGAGGCTTGGCTTGATGGACCGGTTGCAAGTGTGAAGGGCAAGTTGAGGCCGCGAAGCGAAGGACCATGCGATGGTGAAGCTTGGGCAAGACTTGGCGCCGATGGACCGACGCAACGGTGAAGAGCAAGTGAGGTCAAGATCGATGGACCAAGAGTGTCACATGATGATATGAAGTGGATCATATCATTTGATGATCGTGTCATGCATGCGGTGCATTGGCACAATGGAGGATGACGGTGGAGATGAAAATGCGCAAGGCAAAGGTATAACCTAGGGCATTTCATTTCACCGGTCTAAGGTTGAGTAGAGAAGTACTTGACCGGATTTAGGATAGATGGCCGTACTATCAAGAGGGGTAATCTTGTTTGCATATCGGTCATCTAGTGCCACTTGAGCGATCTAACATTGCGATGTGCTAGGATCGAGTGGCGGTGTGAGATGAAGAAAAAATCCTTTGAAAATGATTGTGAAAATGCTAACACACAAGCACATGGAGGTGTACACTTGGTGGTGTTGGCACATTTACAAAGGTGGCGAATGTTCGCGCTGTGGTTTGTAGGGTTGAGTTGGGCTTGGGTCCCTCTCTCCCTCCCGCCGAGCTTGCGAGGCGGGATTCGGCGCTTTCGGGAAAATTGGAGGCATATTTTCCATTGCGCCGGATGCAAATTGTTGTTGGAAACATACTATCCATGGTGATCAAGTTGGTATACTTGTTGGATAGCATGACGGAGAAGTTGGCGTCACGACGGCTGAAAAACGAAGTTTTTGTAGCGCCGGACGCGTTAGGGGCTGGCGCGGACGCGTCCGCGCGTGTTAGCTTGGCTCGGGTTGGTGGCTCCGCGTTGCGGAGCGCCGGACGCGCGACGAACGCGGGCGTCGGACGCTTGGGCGTGTTCATCGTGGTGCGTCCGGCGCATGCCGAGTCTTGGCGTGGTCCGGGCCGGGCGAAGCTGGCGGCGGCGGACGCGGGCCGTGCGTCCGGCGGCCGGCGGACGCGCACTGAAACTTTTGTGTTTCGGCCGGTCTGGCCGGACGCGGGCGCGGACGCGCGTTGGCGACGCCGGACGCCGCGCCGGACGCCGACGTGGCGGCACGCGGTTGGCCGCGGCGCCAACGGTCGTCCTGGGCGCGCGGGCCGAAGCGCGGACGCGTCCGGCGGGCCGCGGGCGGACGCGTCCGGCGCATGGCTTTCGAGCGAGAGATGAAAGAGCCGTTGCGTGGCAACGGCTAGTTTCAATCCGGTGGACACGTGGAGCGCGGAGGAGCGTCGGACGCGTCCGGCGGCTTGCTCCGGACGCGTCCGGCATGTGGCCGTGGAGTTGCCCGAGGTGGCAACGGCTAGTTTGGCCCTTGGGGCTATAAATAGATGTCTTGGCCGGCCAGTGGCCGGTTGCCGAGCACGCCCAAGCTTTGGTAGCTTGTGTTGTGGTGCTTGGAAGCCCTTCTACTCACATATGCTTGGTAGTGACCATCCGATAGTGTGAGAGAGTGATTTCTAGTGCATTGCTTTGCGAGGTTGCATCGAGTGGCACTAGGTGGTTGTGTTGCAAGCCGGAGAGCTTGTTACTCTTGGAGGTTGCCACCTCCTAGACGGCTTGGTGGCAAGAGGCTCCGTGGTAGCACGCGTGGAGATACGGTGCTCCGGAGAAGAGATTGTGAGAGGTCGGTACTCACCTCGCGGGGATCGCGAAGAGTAGCCCTATTGGATTGCGCGTGTCATTGAGTTACCACCCTTGAGTGTGTGGGTTTGCTCGATGCCTTGAGGGGCTCACTTGAGAGTGGTGTCTTGCGGTGCCTTGCGGGGCGTGCCTTGAGGGGCAAGTGATTTGAGGGTCACACCGAAGAACCATCTAGGTGAAAAGACCGGAGGAACCACCGAAGGTGTTGGTCGACACAACGGGACGTAGCTTGGGGGCAACCAAGTGAACCCGGTGAAAAATCGCCGAGTCATCTTGTGTCCACACTTCGCGGTGGTTTGCAATCTCTTTCACAAGCTTTGTATTTACTTTCCTTACTTTCTTATATAGCTTGTGTAGTTGCTCTTGTGGTTAGTTAGCTTGAGTAGCTTGTTAATCACCCTCTTGCTTGTGTAGCTAAGAAGTAGAGTAAGTTGCCTTGCTTAGCTTGTGTAGTTAAGTAAGTTTGAGCTCTTGGGTTTAGCTTGTGTGGCTTTGTCCTTGAGCAACTAGTGAGCTTAGGTTGGCTTTGTGCTTTTGCTCATTAGAATTGTGTAGGTGCACACCCGGTTGCTAAAGTACTAGTTGCTTAGTTTTGTGTGACCTTGCAAGCTAGACTTGTTTAGTGTGCACTAGCTAGATTGGCACCTTGCTTGCTTGTTTTAGGATCTTTTACAAGGTGCATCTAGAGTGATAGTTAGAGGGGTGAAGTCTTGGCTAGGCCGATAGATTTAATTCCGCACTTATATCGGTTAGCCAGAGCGATTAGTTTTAAAAAGGACTATTCACCCCCCCCCTCTAGTCCGCCATCTCGACCTTACAAGTGTTTAACCCAAATATTGAGAAACTTGATCCCAAAACAGTGAGTTGCCATTTTATTGGCTATCCCGAAAGGTCAAAAGGTTATCGTTTCTACCGTCCCGATAGACTCACAAAATTTGTGGAAACGAGACACGCTATTTTTCTAGAGGATGAAATGATGAGGGGAGTATGGCTGCTCGGAAAATTGATCTTGAAGAGAAGCGGGTGTATGCACCCAATCCCGTGATTCAGAGCCATTTTTTGAGCTACCTATTGTTCCCGCACCAATAGTGCAAGACACCGTGGAGCAAGAACCCGTTGTTGTTCCTCCCGTGGTAACAACGAGAGGAAAATGAGGAACCTGTTCAGCGGGAACCTATTGAAAATGTTGCCACAAATGAGGGGGAGCAATCTCGGCCTCCAATAGTAGATGTGCCAAATGTAGAGGCCCCTAGAAGGTCTCAAAGAGAAAGAAGGCCAGCTATCTCAAAGTGATATATATGAGTTAAATAACATCACCGAAGAATATCAAATAGAGGGTGATCCCACCTCATTTGAACAAGCCATGAGAAGCGATCATTCATCCAAGTGGTTTGAAGCCATGGAAGATGAAATGAGATCGATGAGTGCCAACGATGTTTGGGACTTGGAAGAAATTCCCAAAGGAGCCAAAACAAAGAGGCTGTAAATGGGTCTACAAAATAAAATATGACTCCCAAGGGAACATAGAGAGATTTAAAGCGCGACTTGTGGCTAAAGGTTTCACACAAAGAGAGGGAATTGACTACACCGAGACCTTTTCTCCAGTCTCATGTAAAGATTCTCTCGAATAATAATGGCATTGGTGGCACACTATGATTTAGAGTTGCATCGATGGATGTGAAATCGGCATTCCTAAATGGGGATTTGGAGGAAAATGTCTACATGGCACAACCGAAAGGTTTTGTCGTAGAAGGCAAAGAAAAGATGGGATGTCGCCTAAAGAAATCAATTTATGGGTTAAAGCAAGCTTCAAGGCAAGTGGAACTTGAAGTTTGATAAAACTATAAAGAATTTTGGGTTTAAAGCAAATGTCGAGGACAATTGTGTTTATACAAAGTTTAAGAATGGGAAATACATTTTCCTAGTCCCGTACGTAGACGATATTTTACTTGCAAGTAATGATATGAGTCTACTACATGAAACAAAAAGATTTTTGTCCTCAAAGTTTGAGATGAAAGATCTTGGTGAAGCTTCTTATGTTTTGGGCATAGAAATTCACCGAGATAGAAGAAAGGGGGTATTAGGACTGCCTCAAAAGGCATACATAGAAAGGGTCTTGGAGAAATTCCGATGCATAAATGTAGTCCTTCACCCGCACCTATAGTCAAGGGCGATAAGTATGGGGATTTTCGTGTCCCAAGAATGAGTATGAGCTCAACCAAATGAAAAGTGTGCCATATGCTTCAGCTGTTGGACACTTACGGTATGCTCAAGTATGTACACGCCCGACTTGGCTTATGTAACCGGGTTGCTTGGCAGATTCCAAAGTAATCCAGGTGTTGAACACCGGAAACCGGTAAAGAAAGTTTTGCGATATTTACAAGGTACAAAAGACTCGATGCTAACATACGTAAGATCCGAGTCCCTAAAGATCTTAGGATACTCGCATCTCGATTATGCGGGAGATGACAGAAAGTCCACATCCGGATATGTGTTCGATCTCGCAAAAGGAGCTATATCATGGAAAAGCTCAAAACAAACAGTTACTACAAACTCCACTATGTATGCCGAGTTTGTAGCATGTTATGAGGCATCGGGGCAGGTGAATTGGCTAAAGAAATTCATACCCGGTTTAAAAGTGGTCGATGACATCAATGGACCAATGACTCTATACTGTGATAATAATCCAGCTATAGAGTATGCTCACAACAATAGGTCAAGTGGTGCTGCCAAACACATTGACATAAGTACTATGTTGTGAAAGAGAAAATCCAGGATCGTGTTATAAATCTTGAGCACATAAGCACTGAAAAGATGCTCGCGGATCCGCTTACAAAAGGCTTACCACCCAAAGTGTTCGTTGAACACGTAGCCGGCATGGGTTTAAGGAGAAGCCTATGATTCCCGGATAATAATAAGGGCCCAAAGATAAAGTATTTATTTATTTCAAACCGAGAGATGTGTATTGTAGTTGTGAAATCCAACGGCAATAGACCGTGACGATGAAACATGTTCTATGCACAAATCGAGATGGAATAAGTAAAATGAAAAGGTTAAAGTGAAAGAGTAAAGTTAAAGATAAAGTTAAAGATGAGATCAAGGGGGAGAATGTTAGGATGATCTCAATCCCGAGTTGGGCCCAACGGCCCAACTCGGGCCCTTGAACCTCGCGCCCGATCGGGGCGCCACCCCATCTATTGGCCGGAGGGCCCCGTCACCCCGCGCTATATAAAGAGGTGGGCGCCGGCGGCTCTCAGTACCAGGTTCACCTGAGCCGCCACACCCACCGACAAAACCCTAATCCGATCTCAGGGGCGCAGCCAGTGACGGGAAGCTCCTCCGCCGCCGCCACTGCACTGCGCCATCGTCCACTCCTTCACCGACCAACGCACCTCCCCTCTGCCCCGACGCGATGGCCGTGGGCAGCTCCTCCGCCGCCGGATCCTCTTCCTCCGCCCCAGTCAAGCCCTCTGGTAAACTCCTCCCACTCTTCCTCTACTTCTCTCTGCCACTGCCTACTCGATTCCCAAAGTTCGTATCCACTAGTTGTCACTGCTAGATGATCCTGGGCTAACATGACCTACCAGGGATCACTTGGGATTGCCTGCCTGATCAAGTCATTTCTAGCTGCCGATGACCTCCCCAACGACTGGCTTTCTTACACCAAGCATCAGAGAGGAGTTTTTCCTAATCTATACGATGTTGGATTGATTGCCCAGGGATGCCCTGATATTGGTAAGCGCCCCTTGGGATTGGGGGTGTTGCTGGCGCCCCAGGCTCCTTTTGTTTTGAGATGCTACAACAGACTGGCAGAGAGTCCCTGTTTTCCACACATTGCAGGCTTATGGCGAGTCAGAGCTGTTTCTGGTACTGACTGACTGAGCACTCACTAATGGAAGATTGAAGATCTTTTGGTGGTACCTTGCATTAGACATTTAGTAAATCTTTATTCACAAAAAAAAAAAAAAAAAAAAAAAAAAAAAAAAAAAAAAAAAAAAAAAAAAAAAAAAAAAAAAAACCTTATGGCCAGTGTTGTTATGTTTGCTTTTTCCCCCTGGTCAGGCTTGGAGCCTGTTTTTTCTTGTTATGCTTGCCGATATTGTTGATGAGGGAGAGGACTAAACCTGTTGTGGTTGTCAATGTAGTTGATGGAGGAAGGAACTGTATTTTGTATAATTACAGCACTTTGATTTCTTTTGTGTTCACATGTTGTCAACATATTTGATTATCAGAATTTGGAGATAACCTGCAGCCTATTTTAATTTATTTTCAGTTTGCAAACATCATGTATATCTGCCACACGCATGCAGAATAGTGTTTCTGAAACAGGACGTACATGGATTCAGATCAGCAGCTGAACCGTGCATATGTCTGCCCATCCCATTCAGAGTTTCAGACCATGATTTTCATGAGCTCCTGCCTCTTACACATTCTAAACTGGAGTATCCCTCCCATCCCATCCCACAATTGTGTTGTTAGAGCATGTTGTCATCTCCAATGAGCCTTAGAACCTTTTGATCTTCCGAATTCCCTCATGGCACGCACATCGCCATCAAATGCAGTCATAGATAGACATCTGATGCCATTACGATCTTCAGCAAAGTGGGCTTCTGCCATTGCTCCACATCTTACTTGAATACTCGTGTCCATCTTCTTCTTCTGATCCTCCAGTATTTTCGTCCTGGAATTGTAGACGATGTTATCAGATTCAAGAAGGACATCTGTATCATCAATTTTCTGGTGGGAAAGTTCGGAAAGGATTAACTCCTTCAGGTTCAGTGTCCAGTTTTGAATTCAAACGGGCGCGGGGTACAGCTGTTCGGCCTGTCAGGAGGCCGACCTTCGGCCCACGAGCTGGTTCATTTTTGTCCTAGTTTTGTTCTAAGTGGGCTGTTATTTCCGTCGGCCCATGTACAATCGATGATGGCCCATGAAGGCGTAACCCACAACCCACAACCCGTCTGTTCTGGGCCCATATGGCATAGACACACGCCGTCTCCGTCCAGTGATCCAATTCAATCCAACTCACCTACCCCCTGCGGCGTTGCCTTGCCGGGAAGGAAACGGCAGTGGAGCTCCGCCGGCGTAGCTGCACCTACCCCCTGCGGCGTTGCCTTGCCGGGAAGGAAACGGCAGTGGAGCTCCGCCGGCGGCAGCTGCAGCTACGCCGAAGTCCCGCGCCCCGGCCATGGCAATCCACCTCCGCGCGCACGCCTTCGCGGCGAACCCGCTGCGCGGCGTCTCGGCCGCCACCACGGCCGTCTCCCCCACCGCGGCGGCCGAGGCCCTGCGCTCGCTCCTCGACCCCACCTCCGGCGCCGTCGCCACTCCCCAGCCGTACCTCTCCAAGGTCCTCCCGTTCCGCCGGGGCCGCCCGCTCGCGCGCTCCGCGGACCCGCCTCCGCCTCCCGCGCCCGCCGCGGCCCCGGCCTGGAGCCTCGCGTGGCTCCCGCCGTCCCGCGTCCCCGGGGTGGACCCCGACGCCTTCGTCTTCCTCGGCGCGCACGTCGCAGGCGACGACGGCAAGGAGGCCGCCGCGTACTGGGCGGTTGACGTCAGCGAGGCCGAGGGCGAGGGAGCGGCGGTTGGTGGGACGGCCGACGGGGATGGGCCGTCGGCGTTCGTGGACTTGAGGACGCTTATGGTGGCTACGGACTGGAGCGATAAGGACGCCATGGGGGAGCTCGCCATCGCAGGACATGTATGCGGGATTCTTGCCTCTTTCGGTTCTTGTTTAACCATTAATCACTTGTAATTTAGCGGTGTTGTTTTTCACCCATGACTTTGAAGAACATGCTTCGTCTGATTTCTGAATTCCGAGCAGGCTCGAGCACTGCTCGAATGGCACAGCACTGCAAAGTTTTGTGGAGCTTGTGGAGCAAAGGCTGTCCCTACTGAAGCCGGAAGGCGTAAGCAGTGCAGCAACGAGTCCTGCAAGAAGAGAATATACCCTCGAATTGATCCGGTATGATTTGTCCTGTCGTCCTCAGTTCTTCTCTTTTGTCCAGTATTTATATATGGATTTTGGGCTTGGGCCTACACGTTGTGCTTCCAGCCACCATTTCTTATCCTGCATAGAGTTGTGATCATGTTAAGGTATTCAGTGCATAGAGTTGTGATCATGTTAAGGTATTCACCCTTTTCTTCTGCACGTGATATTGCAGGTTGTGATCATGTTGGTCATTGATAAAGAAAATGATCGTGCACTCTTAAGTCGCCAGTCAAGATTTGTGCCTCGTATGTGGAGTTGTCTTGCTGGTTTCATAGAGGTGCACATAACTGCTTAACATTCTTTTATTAATGTTGCTATTATTCTGTGTTTCATTGAATTCTCTGTTATTGTCGCTTTATTTTCTTAAACTGTTTTTGGGCGGGGTTATAGATGGAAGGAGACGCAAACATCAAGAGTAAATTTCAGTTATCCATGTTTCTAAAAACTAAAAAGATTTTCATATTAAAAATGCAAATATTTACTGATAAGTAGTTCAAATAATGAAGGCGGCATTCTACAATGTCCTAGTTAGATAAGATACTAACAAGCTTGCACTGCCACATTAATACTGCTGGGTACAATACCTAATTTTAATATTAACTGCAATGGGGAATAACCCATCATGCATAAAACAACTGAACTCTATATATTACATGAGAACTGAGTGTCTGACCTGCCACACATAATGGGTGATTTTTATATCCAACATTTCTCCTACATAAAATGCTTCACTTGATCAACCTAGTAGCTTAGTATTGGGTTCGAAAGGTTTGTCTGATTTTCAAAATAAACAGCATCCCTGCTGTAACCATGAAATTAGTGATTTTCCTATGTACAATGATTCCTTTTCTGAAACTAAAAGCGAGCTTGTTTTCCAATTAAATATCACCGGAAGCTTATGCTCAATGAAAGCTAGTGTGTTGTCTGTATTGTAGTTAACAAGATCATTGTATTCTTTATATTAAGTATAAAGAACATTAAAAGCTTATATACACTACATCTGTTATGTTTGTAGCCAGGAGAAAGCCTGGAAGAGGCAGTGAGACGAGAAACATGGGAGGAAACTGGTATTGAAGTTGGACAAGTCGTTTATCACAGTTCTCAACCATGGCCTGGTAATGGTCTTGTCATTGTTTTTGGAGGAAAAGACCGTGAGAGGAAATACTACTGGAAGATTAGAATTGTACTTTCATGCCTGTACTTATTATTATGTCCAACATATAGTAGTATTTACACAGTGGTTTCAGTGCTTTTGGTATCAGTTGCAAACTATGCATTCTGCTCTTAAAACCGTCTTCTTGTACTGTATCAGTTGGGCCAAATACTATGCCATGTCAATTGATGATGGGCTTCTTTGCTTATGCTAAATCGTTGGAGATAAAAGTGGACAAGAAGGAGCTTGACGGTAATTTTTGATACTTCATTAGGAATCCAGGGCTGTTTCTTTATTTCGACTTGCATTTCATTAATTTCTCTTCCTGTTCCTACATAATTGTTTGGTCTGTCCTTTATTCTATGTTGTGGTTAGTCTTGCTATTATAATTTTCTTCCTCTACTAGGACATAGTATGCTGATGTATGAGTATACTGCAACCCTTTGATAGCACTCTAAAGCTTTTACATGAGCTTTTTGATGCATGAAACTTGCTATTTTATTCAAGATTATGTGCAGGTTATACACTCTAGAAATGAGGCTTAATTTGCTGATCCCTTTTAGAGAATGGAAGACTAGACAGCTTTCAAATATATCTCAAATGCCATTCTTTTATCATGCATGTAGATGCCCAATGGCACAGCCGTGAAGACATCAAGAAAGCGTTGACGTTTGCTGAATATGAAAAAGCTCAGAGAACAAATGCTGCCAAGGTCAATCAGATTTGCAAGGGTTCTGAGAAAGGGCAGAGCCGCTCTGCTGACTTTAAAGTCGAAAGTGGTGAGCCTGCTCCAATGTTCGTCCCAGGACCCTTTGCCATTGCTCATCACCTTATCTCGGCATGGGCTTTTGAGGGAGTACCAAAGCTGCCTAGTTCCTTCTCAAATCTATAAGCCTGGACACTAGTGTTCAGATACATGATGAGAGGAACTGGATCCCTGTCTTGGGGGCTCATGGATCATCTCTGTGTTGTTGTGAGTGTAATTCTGATACTATTCATTGCCTGTTGTAATAAAATAAAATGTCAATAGAGTACTAGGTACAGAAGATTTGAGTAGACATGTATATCCAGTGTGTGTGTGTGTTTCATTTTGGTCCTTTCTGTATCGCATGTAACATTGCAAAGATACAATGATATACAACACAAATTGTACTAATGCATTTATACATGTATTCAGATAAATGGATTCAGTAGCAGAATCTTCCCCCTTTTTTTCCACATCTGTTTTGTTAAAGTTGTTCATCGGCAATTTTGCTCTTGTTTCCGTTCCCAGGCCAATTCACCACTTATTAACATCACAGATTCACTGTAGAAGTGTCACTATCTGGATGTTGAATACTCGTAAGTGAATAACCGGCGATGGTAGCAAACACGATCACCGCATCGACATCGCCTTTGAAGTTGAATCTTCAGAGATTGATTGATTTGTTGCAGGCAATTAGTAATCTTCCCAGATTCTCTTGGACTAAACATTGGTCTCGTGTCTGGTCGCAACTCGCAAGCAAGCACTAAACTACTAATAATTCCTTGATTTATCTAGTCTAGTGCAGAGGCACATGAGGCAGTTTGCATACTAGTCAGCAAAACCTGTAGAATAGTAGTATCATGTGAACAAACTAGTCAGAATACATGTCGTATTCAGATAGCAACAGCTGATTGGCACCTCTGTCTCTGTGCTGCTGCGTACCCTGTTAAGCTATGGTTCATGTGGTCCAAACTCTAAATAAGGACGAGATGGTCGTATTACTCGCATTGGTCGAGATCGGATCGGCTAGTCAACCATGACTGCTACAAGTCACCTACTATCTATACTACACTTCCACAGCTGCAACAAGATAAAATCACTTGTACTTCACTGTTAGTGCGAGCAAGCAGCTCTGGTAGTCCGGTCGACTGATCACTGATAAGATCAGCCATGGCAGTCGGCGTCGTCGCCGTCGAGGGCGGCCAGGAACGCCGCTACGGAGGAAGGATCACCGCCTTCGTCGTGCTGTCCTGCATGACCGCCGGCATGGGCGGTGTCATCTTCGGCTACGACATCGGGATCGCAGGTACACCATGAGAGACAAGTAGCACAGCAAGGTCGTCGTGCCATGTCCCACGGTGACTGACGTGTTGTGAACAACGGCACTTGCAGGCGGTGTGTCGTCGATGGAGCCGTTCCTGCGCAAGTTCTTCCCGGAGGTGTACCGGCGGATGCGCGGCGACACGCGGGTGAGCAACTACTGCAAGTTCGACAGCCAGCTGCTGACGGCGTTCACGTCGTCGCTGTACGTGGCGGGCCTGGCGACCACGTTCCTGGCGTCGCGGGTCACGGCGGGGCGCGGCCGCAGGGCGTCCATGGTGCTCGGCGGCGCCGCGTTCCTGGCGGGCGCGGCCGTGGGCGGCGCGTCGGTGAACATCCACATGGTGATCCTGGGGCGGGTGCTCCTGGGCGTCGGGCTCGGCTTCGCCAACCAGGCCGTGCCGCTGTACCTGTCGGAGATGGCGCCCGCGCGGCTCCGCGGCGCGTTCAGCAACGGGTTCCAGCTCAGCGTCGGGATCGGGGCGCTGGCGGCGAACGTGATCAACTTCGGCACGGAGAAGATCAAGGGAGGGTGGGGGTGGCGCGTGTCGCTGGCGCTCGCCGCCGTCCCCGCGGGGCTCCTGACCCTCGGCGCGCTGTTCCTCCCCGAGACGCCGAACAGCATGGTGCAGCAGGGCAAGGACCGCCGCGACGTGGCGCGGCTGCTGCAGAAGGTCCGCGGCGCCGGCGTCGACGTTGG